>OX411880.1:135334108-135952368 GCA_948293265.1 Cheilosia impressa | reverse complement strand
ACCAAATTCTTAAATATGCATTCAAATGCCACCATCACATGTACGTATAAATTAAGGTGCATAAACTGGCTGAGATGATATTGCCTAAATATAAGTTCCCTCCCTTACTGACGAGTAAAAGATAACCATGGATGAGTTGTGCAATGGTGATCCAAGCTGACCCTGGCAGATTATTCGAACAGTCTTCGTACATGCAACTGAAATCGCTATTATTGCTTCCAATAATTTTTTTTAACGAAGGTGAAAGTTGTTTCAAAATATAAAATATTTTGCTGCTCTTTTTTTTAGAAAATCGTTTCAAGTATTCAAATCCGAGTTCTCATTTCATATGTTAATTGATGAGCATGCTCTTTTTGCATGAGCATGCACGGTATTCAAAATGACAAATACATTAGTTGCTGTTGCTGTCAATGAACTGTTAAAATAATCATTCCGGGCGCTAAACTATTGCAAAATGGAAACGTTATACTCTTCTTATGTGTAGTTAATTTGCCTGGATGTTTGTGTACAAAAACGCAATCGACACAAGCAAGGTCTCTACCACTACACCGCAGCCACAGTCAATGTTCCGACTTTGCAAGCTTGTGTTTTCAACTCACACAGTAACATCAATTTAAAATGACAATTCTTTCCTAATATAAGTGTTTTTAAAAAAAAAGTCTAAGTGCCTATCCGACGTCAAATTAGTTACATATCTTAGCTCGTGAGAAGGAATGATAAAACATTAAAAATAATTATAATTAGCGGTGCTTCGTTGAATGAAATGTGCAAAGATAAGATTCTATAAAGTTGCCTTCTACTCAAACTTTCATAGGTCACTATAGCATTATTTTATTTTACTTTACTTAATTTTGTTAAAAAAATAATTAGTCAAGCAAACCGGCGCGCGGCTACATCATTATCTACCCTATATGCATATTTCAGTGCATATCTTCTTTCGATTATCATCTCGAACCAATATTATATTCACGCCTTTTATTTTGGATGGGTGCCCTAATTAAAATATACATACTCGATGAAATATATACATATTGAAAATAGTTACTAAAAGTTTAATTATATATACATTAAATGTAAACGAAACTATAAAAACAACTTAATAAATTTGTTTGTTTAACAAAACTAAAGATTAAAAATATGTGTAAAATATGATCAAACACACAAAATAAATAAATAACTAAACAAAACTTTATACACGTATGTAGTTATATATATTTAACCTTTTTTTGTATTTTGTAAATTCAAAAAAGTATAATTATAATTAAAGAACAAAATTTGATGTAAAAAAAATGTTGAATGGGTTAGACGGCACACACAAGGACACACACATAATAATTTTGTCAAAATTAAATTTTTTGGTTTTTATACCATAAACAAAATACAATAAAAAAAAAAACAAATTAATTTACAATTTAAACAAATAAAAATTAAGGCGTATATTATATATATTATATATATATGTTTAATCTTTTTACATTATGTATATTTCGTAATAAACAAAAATACATATTTTCAACTAAATTTAATTTTTTCATTTAAATTATATCGTGCAAAAAATTATTCAAACAAACCGGGTTAAACTAAAATTTAATTTTGACATAAAAAACTTTTAAGAAAATAAGATGAAAACGAAATTGTTTTTTTTTTGTAGACACACAAATATATATGTATAAGTAAAAAAATGGTTTATTTACACATGAGAAGTTGTATGAAGTTAAAAGAAAATGATATATAAATATATTTTTGATTTTGGTGGTGGTGGTGGGGAAAAAAAATTAAAGATGAACTTTAATTTTCTTTAATTTCTTATGTAAAAGCACACACATAGTTATTGAAAAGTTTAAAAAAATGTTTTTTTTATATTTATATATATATATGGTAATAAAAAGAAAAATAGTATTTACATGATAATTATTTACAGTTCAAGGGAAATAAAAAAGAAATTATGAAAAAAAATAGTTGAACGAAAAATTTAATGTAAAATAATTATTTTCTTTTGAGTTTTGAATTTTCGTTCTCAATGCAATTTAGCTGATAAATATTTTACAAAAGTTGGGACGGGTTAATCTGCTTTTCCGGTTTTGTTTTTTTATATTTTTTTTTGGTTCGTGTGAACAATTTCTAAGTTCGAAAGGTTGTTTTGTGAAGAGAGGACCCTTTTTTGGTTGAAGATTTTTTTCTTTTTTTTTAATAAAAACAAAAAAGGATTTTTAAATATGTACATGTTTTGAAGGAATAAAAGAAAAAACGCCTTTTCCAAAAGAATATACAAAATAAAATGTAAAATGGGTAAATTCGAATTGAGTAAGGCCATTTTAGTTTTGAGCTACGAAGGTATTTCGTTTATTTTGAGCATAATATAAGATGCAGCGATGTCAGCGAAAGTGTTTTATCTGTCTGAAAGGCGAAGGGGGTTCAAATAGGATGAGAAATTATGCTCACAAAAAGAGTGGAACTCAAATAAAAGGAGAGAGAAGGAAGGGTACAAAGTTTAAAGTACTAACCACAGAAAATTTTTACAGCACCTGAAGTGGACACTGAGCAACTTTCATATTATATATATGAACCACTTTTGATAACGTCCAGTTGTGGCATTGTACTTATAGATTAATAGGGGCAAGTTGTACGTAATTTCACAGTAAGGTTGCTGGCAAGGGCGGCAATATAGAAGCTATTTTATTAAATAGCTCCTATATTAAAATGGAAAAAGTTCTTTAGGGAATGAACGTGCACAATTTTATAAATTGATCCATTAACTGGGCCAGGCCTGTGGCCGAACTAAGTCAATTCCTTTGAAGAGAATCCCGCAAATAAGATGAAATCGAACGACCTAGGCGAAACTTGCGTTGAATATCAAGGAACGGAATTTATTGACAGATTTTATTGCTGTTCCACCCTTAAAATGGCATAATCTTTAGAGTGATTTATACACTTTGATGGATCTGCGTAAATATTTATATTTGAAAAGGTAAAACTGACTTGTTGTAAATATATGTTTGATGATAGCTTTTGTGCAAAACTTCATATTAATTGCGGGGAAATTAAATTCTTAAATTAAATTACACATTGGGATATGTTCAAGAAAGAATAAATTTCTTAAAACATAATGTACACAAAATGTTTAAGTCGGGTGCATAAAATCAGTCATTCTGTTTTCCAGACTCCTATTAGACGTGATTGACTATCATAACTAGGACCATAGAGACAGCTTCTGTAAGCAAACATTCAACTGAAACAAAGTCCCCTAGACCTTCTTTAAAATAAGCCAGGTCCTCCTTCACCGCGAATTAATTCACTCTGGTGCATAAAACCAGTCCACCTAATAAGAAACCGAAACTAATGGCAACTCTGAACATCGCTCCATACTTGCACTATTTAAAGTTTTTTCTTATTACTGCAGCTCAAACCTAAAATAGAAACGAATCGAATGGCTAAACTTTCCTTTCACGTATAAATAAATCCAAAAATAAAAATACATAAATTTAATCACAAAAAATATTTTCAACGAAAGTTATAAACTTTTTTTAAACCAAACTGAACTCGTAAGGGATCAAGGACAAATAAGGAGTAGGGAAACAGACATAGAAATAAAATAAACAAAATAAAAACGATACAATAAAGAAGAAAACAAACAAAAATCTAAAGTAATAAAGTATAAATTTAACTTTAGTAAATATTAACGAAATAAATATATATGTAAACTTTTTTTTTATCAAACGCATAATCATTATATATTTTCATATATGTAATGCTAACAGAAAAATTAAACAAAAAATTAACTTTCTCTTTTTTTATTTGTAATAAAAAAAAAACTTTAAATATGTATTTAATTTTAAAAGTTAAAAATAAAAAAAAAATAAATTAAAAGAAACGATAACGTAATGTTAATTTAAAATTAATGCTTACAATCATTCATATCATCATTGGATCTCATAATATACTGATCCGATGAGGATAGTCTTGAATGCCCGTTCGAATTGGGATGAGCTCCCCCCCTATGATCACTTTTCAATATGCTACGCATTGCCATTGCAGATGGATTCGACTGATGCATATACATACTGTCACCTTCGCACTCACTTTCTTTATACTGTAGAACATTTTTATGTTTCTCATAGATAACCAGGCACCGATGACATCCTTTCCTAAGTTATTTGTAATTATATTGTTTTACAAGATGCACATCAGTCGTCGACGGGAAAAGTTTCGAAAAATTTCGCAGTTATAATGAAGCGAGTTTGTAATTTCATCGAAACGAGGTTTTAGATTTTTTTTACGATTTTTGTGATGGGGGAAAAAGATACGAAAAGAAAAGTTTTGTATAAATATAATGTTTTTTTTTTTTTGTCAATAAATAAAAATATATATCGTAAATTTTTTGGTTAAATTGAATTTGTTTCTAATGAAAGACTACTGATTTTATTAGTTTTTAAAGAAACACAAACGATACGTAAACAATAAGACATTTAAACAAAAAAGGTAGACAACTTAATATTATTTTCTTTTTTAGTTTAAAATAATTGTAAGAAAAATTGTTAACATCATCCCAAATGCACGCTTTGTTGTTTTCAAAAAATCGAAAGGAAAACTTTTTTTTCAAAAATGTTAATCTACAACAAAAAAATACTTTTTTGCATTCGCAAAAAAACAAAAAGGATTTCTTTTTTTTTTGTAACAGGAACTTAAATTTGGCAGTTTTTTTGTAAATCTAAACATTTAGTTAGTGGATGCAAAGTTTTGGAAAAACAAAAAATAGTATTAACGTATAAGAACAAAAATTAAATGAAAATATAGATTTTTAAAATTTGTTTTAAATATAGTTTCAGTAAAAAAAAGATAAATAAACAAACGGGAAAATGTCTATAGACACGCACACACATTAAAAACATTTCTCTCTTTTTTCGTATACATAAATTTCACACTCATACAGTTTTCTTTTTTTAAGCTTATATTTACTTCAATTTGTAAAAAATATGTTTCGTATTAGTAGGGAGTAAGTAGAAATTGAAAAAAAGAGTTGTACTTACTCGTCGACAATTAAATATTTGTTACCGTCCGATGCAGCACATTTACCCCGATAACTGAACTGTGAACCCTTAATATGTATTGATTGTTGATAGCCCGATAGAAACCATGATCCCTCCCATCTTTGTGGAAACGTACAATTTGCTGCTGAAAATAAATGGAAAATTGCATTTATAGCATAATAGAAAAAGGTCGCTGTGACTTAAAATATATATTTTAATAAATATCTAGTTGGGATCGGAGACTTTGATATGTTTCTTTATGAGTTCGAAGAACTTCAGTGGATTGGCGTTGGATATATTCTGTATTTACTCAAAAGAAAAAGTGTCTCCTTGGAATTTGAATTGCATGCTCTTGGGCATTAGTATATTGCAGTACCATTCATTTAAGAAATTCATCTCAGCTTGCTGAATTATTGAAAAAAATATTGTTAAACTTCCCTTATCTCAATCTACCTTTCATTACGCCCAGTGAACTACGAGTACCCATTCCCTCATCCAAATTGCACATGCTCTAGTAAGCACTGTATTTAATTTTCATACCTACGACTCAAACATCGTAATTCAATTTGGATTTTCCACTTAAGTTCTTCTCTATACATGCCAATTCCATTGAGCAAGTAGACCTTACTTGCTTCGGAACGATGAAAAAAAAAAAATTATGCAATTATGGAAAAAGGAAATTAACAACTCTATTCAACAAGAGAATATAATGAACATGGTTCAGTAAACTACTTTTTCCCCAGTAGTAGTACAACATAAAAATGGGACGAATCGGAATCAAACTCCTTACTCGTACCTTATGTTTTTTTTATTTTTTTTGTTGTCTCTTCTATCTATGATTCCCTTTTGCTACTGATTCTTTTTTTAAACAGGGAATTCATAATCTATTCAGAACAAAAGTGTTCAACTGAATTCAAAACCCCAACCCTTGGTAGAGGTCTTTTTTTTAATTTGATATTTTTTCGTTGCCTTCCCTTGACCAGGCGGCAACACAATTTATGAATTCATCCATGAAGAATTTTTATTTTCTGTATAGCTTTTCTTTCCTTCTTTTTTTTGCAATTTTCATATTTCTCGAGTAGCAAGAACCACCGTCATAATCACTATGATCATCATTGTCCTGTGTGGACGAAGAATGATGTTGATGTAGATAATTTAAGAGAGAGAGAGAGATGCCAGGGTGACTCGGTGGGGAAAAAGCCGCACGCGGGGACGAACTAACCAGGGAAATACTGAGCAAAGTAAAAAGTTTTCAGCGCCAAGAAGGTGCAAATATTTTTTAACAAAATTCAGTGAGCTATGCTAATTAAAGTGCAATGGAAAAAGTTAGTATGTCCTTGTGTGTTTATGAAGGGATTGCTTTTTTTTCGTGCTTCCGCCTTTTTAAAGAATCAACTGCAAAACTGATGTCGGTACTGACGTTTATCTCACTATTTCAATTAAAGCTTACGGACTTCGGACATCTGTTTACTCAAAAAAAGTCTTAATTTTGACAAACAGTGTGGTAATTCGCAGACTTTCGCGCTCCTTTCCTACAGAAGTAATGCTTATTTTTACGGTTTTTCAATAAGGGTGATGACATATTTTTTTGAGTAAGAACAAATGTATGTACCTTGCACAAGTACAGCACATGTTCTTAAATTGAAACCAGACTGAAGGTTGCAATACCTCAGGTTTGAATCCTTAACAATAATGCGTTTGAAAGTTCAAATCAAGAAGGTATAGTCTTTACTTAAAGTCATGATATTATTCTTGGAGCTGTTAACCAAGTTACGTTTAGAAAACCAGAGGTTAAGGCCCCAATGAATGTCGGGAGCCAGTTTAAGGCAACTCCATGAACCTACACCATCTGCAAAAGCATTTGGGGAATCTTCAAAGTTAAGTGTAAAAAGCTTGTTCATGTATGCAAGCCCAGGACAGAGGCTTTTGGTACCCCTAAAATAAGAATCATGCGATCGCTCCTTATGTCATCAACTTCCATTCTTTGCGACAGAGTTTAAAGCAGAACCCCTGATTTATCTGGATAAAAATATGATACAATATTCACGACAAAAATATATTTTTTTTAAGTTATATTAGAGTCAGCAAAGCGAGAACCTGTTGAACATGTACGACAAGAAGTTTGAAGTTTTTTTTCGGCAGCTAAAACATTAGAGTTTCACTCAATCAACCGTTTCTACCAGTAAAATATTTTTCTCTTTTGCTAATAAGTCGCATTTTACGACATTTGCCATTGTTGTTGCATTTGCGATAGCGTATCATAGACGAACATTTCTTGCTGATTACTTAGAATATCACAAAACAGTATACCGCATCTATGCAGCCTTAAACCCGCACACAGAGCGACACCCCGCAATGAATTCATAATTCAGAAATCTTGGCCAAATCCAAAGACACGTTAAATAGAGAGAGAGGTATAGAGAAAAAAACTTCCCTTCCCTACAATCCAATTATTATTATTTCCCCAACTCCATCATCATTGCGAAAAGTGTACACTTTCAATGGGAAAAAAAAACTGTAGCGAATTGAAACAGATTTCTTCAATATCCTTCCACAACCACGTTCGGCACATTCTACAGTCCTCCTTCACGTCCATACAAATCAAGCCATCCGCAACAAATGGATGACCAACCCTACTCCCGATTGGCATTGCCACCCTGTCAGGCAGCAGGCAGCAGAAGCAGCTGTCGACATAGAAAAATCGAGAAAAATTACGAAAATTAATTGGAATCTATTGATTTATGGCGAGACAGCATCTCGTTTCCTTGTTTAACAAAGTTATTGTTCCTCCTGTCAACCATGTGAAAAATAAACACAACTCGTTTCGTGCTGGGTCCCATGCCATCTATATGGCATATTCGCACACTCTAAATTGTATCCGTCGTCGTTGGGCACTTGAAATTGTCGTCATTAATATGAAGAATGACTTTCCCTCTGGTGCCATATATACACCAGCATTGAGACGGATTTCGAAAGCTCCTTGCGAGGACTGCACAGAAAAATACAATGGGAAATGTGAAGAAACATACCGACCACCCTCGCCAAGTGCCAGTTGGACTTTGGAACAATAAAATCCCGACAAAGTATTGAAAACGGATTCGGATCGTAAAATATAGAGAACAGCCAGGAACCGTTGGAAGGAGTTGCTTTTGCTATCCCGGTAACAAAGAATAACGACGATGGAAAACAAAATAATTCTCAGGGCAAAAAACATTCGAGAACCAACTCAACGAACCATGTCCAAATCCAAATGGGAATAGGCTGTGCGGAATTTCATCCAAGCCGATGGAGTAAGTTTTGGTTTCTTAGAAGGCACGCACACTGCACATCACTCATTCGGCGGGAGCTAAGCAACCGAATAAAAATTGATGTGGAAATGGAAGCCGCCATATCGTCAACCTTGCCATGGTTGGTACGTTCCATATCCAGGGCAAACAACAATGACGACTAGTACCACGACGATGATGATGATGATGATGACTATAATGGTGGGTAGGCGGTTATGAATTGTTTTTGAAGGATGTCCCATTCAGAGAATTTAAAAACAGATTTTCTGCGCTTAAGTTATGGCGTATCAGGCGAGGGTTGTTGAATCAAATGCGGAATTGGAGGAGTACATCCTTTGAATTTTCATTTTGGGGATTAGTCGTTGTTGGATTGGGAACATGGAATGGGGGCAATGCAGCGAAATTAGCTTCTGTACTTTGTTGTTGTTGCTTTTTTAAAGAAGAAACAGCGAACAAAGGCAGCTGAAGGATTGAATGGCAAAAATCCTTAGTGAATAACTTGTACACAAAAACCTTGACATTTTTGTTGAAACAGAATATCGGAGTTGAAATTGCCGGAGATTATACAATATACACATAAGGATCTGAGCAACTGAGCGGGGGTATCTACTTTCGATTTATACGGGAAGTTTGTCATCGTCGTACCGCCATTAAAACAAATAAGATGTTGGCTCGAAATGGCATGTGTATATAAAACCTTCTCTTTTGAGTATAATGTTTAAGACGAATGGTAGGGACATGTAAATGTATTCCGATTCCGAGCGATTGAATTTTGAAGCTGTATCACAAAAAAACCGTACGATGTAATTTTAGTATTTCCGGGGTTTGAACCCGAGATCTCTCGCTCAGTAGTTGAATATACAATCCACAGACTCAAAATTCAAATTTCTGACCAAGTCATTGTAGCATAAGGTTAAAGCAGGCACGTTAGTGCTGATCCACATTGCAAGAGTTTTAGGGGATTCAAATGCGGGAACGTATACTATGCAAAATCAGTGATCGATATCGTACAAGAGTTGTGTTTTATTTTGTGTGTTTTAATTGTACACCTTTAAGAGACTTATTGGGAAAGCTTTAATTCAGTAGTTTCTAAGACGTCGAAGAAAAAATTCTTTGGAACCAGATAGGACAGCCAAGACACCAAATTCATTGAAATTGCTGGAAAGTAGGTGCAGAATAATATGTCGCAAGGGACTGTCGAAAAGTCTTTCCATTCTGCAAAATGGACTCGCATGATATTGTCCATAAAAATATTAGGGCCAGAATACATAGCCCAACTTATTTGGGGGAAGAATGCTGTTCTACGACGTCATTACCAAAAATAGGGTGGAGTGCCGCGAGTTTCGGTGATTGGACCTATTCTATTTATCATTTTGTATTACGCAGTTTAGAGACTCGGAATTGAAGCACAAATTATGAAATTCATTAGCCGTTTCCGAGAACGTAAGGTTTGTCAGGAGCAGGGGTTAAATAGGAAATATATCGAAAAAGGGTTACACATTTTAAGAAATACTAGCTTGTGTCACAAAAGCAGATTAAGTCGTTTTCAATGCTTCAGTCATTTGTTCACCCATAGCTTACAAAATGCGGTCTAAAATGCAGTAGGTTGTACCGATTTTGTTGAAATCTATCGACCAAATTATGGACTTACTGGCGGTGAATGTAAGAGATAATAATATCTTACCAAATTTAAATCAGACACCAAAAACATGAGACTTAGCCTCACTGTTTTTTTTTGTGCAAAAATTTGAAGGCGCTGGTCTATTATTACAGACCAACGACGACTGACACTTTGTTATGTATTCACTTTAATTTAAAACTAAAAAAATATTTCAAAAGACACCAATAAGTACGCAACGAAAAGTCATATGTACACCAACAACCATAAGCAATCATATCTGAAGGACCCTCATCAGTTCATAAAATCACCTCCAGATCCAGACGTCACGATACGACTCAAAATTCCGTTTAATTAGCCCTGCCCTGCCAGTTTCTATCTTTTAAAAATTAAAACGAACGAAGCACTCTACAAATATTTACTTTTAATTTAACCGGCCAATGATTTGCCCAAGTAAAGACACCGTCCATTTTCATTCGTGACCTCTCCATAGTAAAAACATACACCCAGAGTGCGCTCTTCAGTATTTTCCTACCATTAATTGCATTTCTCTAAAATAGCCAATTTTGAACCGCACACCACTCGATACCAAGCCAAACGAGGTCATAAATAAAATAAAAAAAATCCCGATCCCACAACACATAAAATTGCACACTTGAACTAGGACTCAGGCATATATCGAATTTTCCTCCGCCCAATCATCAATCTCAATATCTCGAATCGATGGCGTTCCAATTTTTCATCTTTTTCGACGAGCAAAAAAAATAAACACCAAACGCCTAACCATCTATATATTGTATGTGTATCTGTGTGATACTTTTAAAGCTAATAAAACCGAAAAATTAAAAAAAATCCTTGTGGCACCGCAACCACCCCTCTGCCACTCCCATATATATATATATATACAATACATATATATGAAAGGACCGAGACAAATGATTTGTGGTTTTTATATTTTTGAGGGTAATTGCTGCATAGGAACCCAAGTGAAGCGACGGCCATTTAGAAGGGGGGTATCCTTAGAATCAAATTTTCTTTGTTATTGCTTGAACCGAACCATTCAATGGCAACCCTCTGTGGAAGGGAATATATCCCACCAAAAACAAAAAGACAACAGCTTTGGAAATATTTTGATTTCTAACCTTTTGCTGTATGCAGCAGCAGTAGGATCAAATACATCGACTCCTGTTTGTAGCTATTTACACAGAGTGCAGCAAGGAAGCAACCCAAGTGGCTCGATAAGTCATCGATTTCGTTCGGTCAGTAGTCCGACATTCGGGGTTGTTTTGCAACTCGGTTAGTACTCGGTTGTTGTGGTAGCAATTCGAAATGGAAACCAATTACTGTTGTTTTTCTTTTCAATTTATCCTGAACGATGAAAGTCTACCGAATCCAGAGGGTGGACGCAAGGAAAATCTTCCCAAAACCAAAGCAATCTGCTATTGAACTACCGATTGCTGGCGCATATGGTGTGTCCTTGAGTGTCCTGATTTTGAATTAGCCATTTTATTCATTTTCCACTCTCTCTATATATGTGGAGTGTGTAATGAAAACGAAATGTATTTATGCAGATTCGCGGTGCTGGTTCAGCCTTGAAACCTTTATTGCTGGGCCCTCGTATAATTAAAAAGAGCCAACAAGACCGGCAGCTATAAATTTTACAATTCTTTTAATTGCGTTGACATTAATCACTCAGAGAGGAGAGAAGTGCAGAGCAACCTGCCGGCAGTTGTAGATTGTACGAGTCGCAGTCGAGCGGCAGTGAAATGCGAACGACGACACAACGCGGAAGGATGATGTTTAATGATGGGGCGTTCCGTGCTAGTGACTGACCTATAAAAAAAAAAACAGTCCACCCAGTCAACCCCATTCCTGGCCTTTTAATTATTTAAATAGGTGGTCATTAAAATTTCGTTTCCTTTTTTTCCTCTCAGCACATTTATATAGATTCCGTGCGTCCCTACGAAGGCAAATGAATTACTACTCGTAGAAGTTTATATTGTTTGCACTTAACATTTACTTTCAGTTTTTTAAGTAGCGTGCGGTACTTAAGCAAAAAAATGAACGGAAACATCTTCACTTAATTTGGCACAGTTTTGTGCTTTAGTTCTTTCGAAAACAGTTTGGCTTCGCAGAGATGTATGCAAGGATATGTGGCTAAAGGTGTAATGAGAGGAAAAAATAAAAACGAAGGTAATGGAGGGAATAGATGCAGTTTGGCCTGGAAAAAAAAAAAAACTAGAACGAAAAATGTATCTCGACGTTGTGTCGGTGGTTAGCTAGGTGACCTAGTAAACGAAAAGAACTAATAGTTTTGTTGTGCACAGGATATAAAGTCGTAAAGGAGTTGGAGGAAGAACCATTCAAACGGAATGGAGCTTTCGTTTGAGTGAAAGTCTTGCTTTGATATGTTTATTCATCAAGCAGTGAGGCGGGTAAATATATTTAATCGCATCAACCTACTTTGCGAACGAAGGGAGGCACTAAATGTGATGACAAAATGTGTTTTAAGGGTTGTAATGAGGGCCAACAAGTTTTTGTTGTTAAACAGCCCATTGGGGCTTTCTCGTGTTTAGGAGAAACTCCTTTCAGTTGACTTGCTGATGTCAATAAGTTTTAAGGCAAAAAGTCACACCCGATTTGTAGTGATGATGCCTTTTAGCGGCCGTTTAGGGGGATGTGTTTTTTTATGTTTATATTTGAACACGGATTTAAATATTTAAAGGGCTTTTGTCTCATTCCCTGACCCTTCAAGAGGGACTTTTTCATAAGTTTTAAAAACACAATAACTTACGAACCGATATTAGTATTAATTCAAAATTAAAATTATTGGACCATTTTTAAAATTGACCCCTCAAAAAGGGGATCTACTTTTAGAAATAGCTATAATTTGCCAATCATTTATCGCAGCTACATATGTGCAATTTTGCATTCAAAGCAAATAGAAAATAATTGGATTGGGTTTTTTTTTAACCTCTTTGGGTATGTACCACTTAATTATCTCAAAAAAATAAGACATTAGGGATTGGGCAAGTTACATATTTTGCTCTTATGAAACGATTTTTAACGAGTTTTAAATAAAGTAAATAAGTATTCTGTATAGAGCTGTGTCATTCAAGTCAACTCATTCAAAGCACTTTTTCTGTTACTACTTCTTAGATTAAATTCACCCCCACTGGAAGGGGGGAAACTATGTAAGTCCCTTTTGTGCAGCCCTTTAAGTAATATTTACGAAATTTTTAGTTAAAAATGTATTTACTATACATGTTTCAAATTAATAAATTCAGCCCGCTTTACTTTTACTGTTATTGAGGGAGTCCTTCGTTAAAATTTTTAACACAATTCCGCACTATTTTCTCAAGAAGCCATTTTCATGATCATTTGTTTTTTGCGCTGTTGTTTTTTTAAATTGAACCACACCTGCGGGGGTTATATGTGAAATTTTGAGTTGCCTATTACAGGGATCTATGGCAGTTCGAATCTTGACTTTAAAATGGATGGCTGTCACTTACCTACTACAGCTGCCACCCTAAGGGTGTTAGACCTTAGACTCCTTGAATAAGTCTCTAGAACAAGACATAACTCTGTTTTTTAATTAAAATAAATAAAAACGAGAGTGATTCTAATGCCAAATGTTCCGAAATGTTAATTTGCTCATCTTCTGATATTTCACTTCAAAAAAGCCAAACATTCGTACATGTAAATGAACATTCGTACATTATGAACGTGAATATTGAAATAGTGAAAATATGTACCTACTTTACGTCACCATTAACCAAAAATTACGCAAATTGTCTTTTTTAACCAACGCACCTTAGGTGTACCTACGCCAGCTCACTACTTCAAGAGCCACACTTCATTCGCATTTGAACACCCCAACAACAGTGCCAACTTCAAAGAGGCGCATGTAAACAGGAAATTGAAAATTCATCTCACATTCGAACTGAATATTAAATATTCATCTAATATCTTCCAAATATATCCAAAGGTATATAGTAATTATCCACACCAAGCACACAATAACCCACTCGATGCCAGAAGTAAATATCTTCTTCGTGTCAAGGGAAGATAGAAAAAAAACCTCAAATCCCTTTCCTCTTCTTCCATGTGCAATTTTGCAAATAATAATTCGATTTCCGTATATATCCTTTGAAATATTCACATCTCTTCCACTCACTCACATATTATACATGTATACTCACAAAATGCGAAATTGTACTTAATTGGAAATTTTTAGCTTCCACATCACGTAGGAGACTATCCTCAGACAGGATTCATTTCAGATTTCCTTGTTCTATTGAGTAGGGAGAGAAACCCAATCAGATATCAGATACTACGACTAATATGTGAGCTGTAGCCTCTTGTTCTAATCACCGCACACATTTCTAAAACCATCATCACGATGCACACTCTGTCTTGGGATGTGTCAACTCCACAATAATAATTATTTACTGGTCTCTTATGAAATCCATATCGATACGTAAAGGGTATAAAATAAAAGGATACCCAAATGGAGCGGCACATAAATAAGCATATTGTTCGGTGAAATGCAATAACTCTTAACGTCCCCATATCGCACACACCCACCTACCATCCGGGGATGAGGTCATTGTGTAAACAAAAATTATCCCTAACCCTCTCGCCTATTGTAAATGTACAGCCTGGCCAGGCCAGTATATGCCGTGTGAACGAAGAGGGCTGCTGCGCCACTAAAACGAATTCATTTCCTTTTGAAGTGAGTATTCGTAGCAGGATTATGCTGGTGGCTTTAGTTCCACCGACCAATATACGGATTACCATCACCAGGCAATTGGATACTTCTTGCCAGGTACACCACACCCACCCAAAAGTTGGGGTATAATATATCTTAAAGTTCCCTTCCCCCCTCTGTGCATGTATTTTTCTTTTGTATTCGACGTCGAAAATTGTCCATAATCCGTTATTGCAATTATAGAATTGAATTACATTCCATGTTGTACGGCTGTGGCAGGACAAAACAAAATCAATATCCCCGAACATACACAAAACACTTGTTTCCCCAACACGGATGGTAATCAGATCGAGCGATACAAAGTACAAACACTAATCGTATGAGGAGTATACAAACAAACGAGAAAAAAAAAACAACAGAACATTTTCGGTTTTTAATCTCCCCCACGCACACACATATGCTGCTGCTGTGCGGGAGCAAAGCGAGGGGAAAGGAATCCACTTTTATGATCCCGTTCGGGTCAGGGTGGAATTACACACTTTTTCGCAATTTGTTGCTGATGCTTCGGAAGGGTTGGTATTATACCCTTGCTGCCTCAAAGAACGAAGAAGACGGGTGTGGTCGCCGGGCGGATGAAAAAGGAGTCTTCAGGCTTTGCAAGTGTATATTCTATATTTTTTTTTATGATTTTATTGCTCTGGCACATAAATATTCCTTTCGCGCGCTCAAACACACACCCACACGCACACAGTTTCAATTCAATTCATAGCGCTTTGGGTCCATATCCTGGAGGTAACAGATAAATACCCTTTGATTATTATTTTCCATTTAAGGACTCTGTGCAGATGTAGAGCAGTAGATACATTTCTTGCAAAAAGATTGGAGCTGCAAGGGAACCCTGTGCTTTATGGTAATGTTCCGGAGCGGTTCTAGTTTCCTTTTTATTTTATTTTTTCCCTCTTCTGTTGCTACTTGGTTTATGTGGAGCGGTTACTGTGTATTATAATTTTGTGCTTTCTTTTGGGATTAAAAATTGATTTTTATTGGCCACGCGCTTAAGCAAAACCAGATGAAAGGTTATGAGGATTGAAAGACGAGATTGGTTTCTATGTGACCAGAGGAGAAGAAGTTCGCATACAAAGTGGAAATAAGGTCCACGATAGTGGACAGGTTGTGTAAATTGAAATGTGGTTCTCAGCTAATACTTTACGGAGTTTTTTTCCCTGTCGAACAGGCAGGGAACGAATGTGTACTAGTAAAAATAATGTAGTCCCTCGTGGTGCTTTGAGTGAAGGTATTTTTCGATTAAAAGGGGTCACAAGCAAATGCAGATAGACAAGGACATTTTTTAACTACCTACGTGCTTGTCCCTGGTAAAAAAAATCTTTTACAATGAGCTCAACAGCCTTAAATACTGCTATCCCATAGATTTCAGAAACAGCAGTACAAAAAACATTACCAAGATACCACAGGGGCGCCACCGATGCAACTTCAACAAATTTCTTTATATCGTTCTATGAGCATTGTAGATTTAGTATTACTCTAAACAGGACTTGAATTCGGCTGAATGCTCGAGAATGATTCGGAAAACTATAACTGTCGGCGGACGAATGACCTCTGCGAAAGCCCATTTGATTTTTAAATGTTGTCTTCCACCTTTTTTTGCTTTCATTAAAATTGTAATACAACGTAAAATGTAACAAAAATGTAACTATTTTTTGCTAACAACCTAACTATCCTTGAAAGAAATTCTCATTCTAAGAGTTTATTTATCATTTTCCGATATACTGTTGAGTCTTTTTGCTTTTGAAGATTCGCAACAGAAGGCTGTTCTGTGAGCCATTTATTTATCGCCTGCGTCGAGTTTTATTAGTGATTTAAACGACCGACGAAGCAGGATTTCGTTTTAGATGTGTTGGATTGACAGAATGACGGAACAATCATATTGGATTTTATTATTCTCGCTTCATGCTGTGAGTGCCACTGTAGAGCTACTATCTGTTACCTACCATTTGTTAGAAATATGTCACCTAGAAGTTGATTTTGGAATAAAAAAAACTGTCTTTAATTTAACCTTTTATACCCGTGACTTGGGAGACAAAGAGACAATGCCATGTAACTTACGCAAAACGAGAGTAGAAACACTTCGATTGAAGCAAAAAATGTTAGCAACTTGAAAAAAATAGTAAAACTAAGAATCTTAAAAATACAAGCCCTCTTCACTTTGTTGAAATATTTTCGTACTTATGTAATCGGCCCTAGCGATTCGGTCGGAACCGCAAATCACATTTATATATGGAAAACAATTCTTATGAAGCTGTCAAAAATGTCGCTCGAAAACAAACTTGATTGCACTGCAAAGCAAAACGCTGGAGTGTGTGACATTTGTATCGGAATAATTCTCCGAACAGCTGTTCGGAAGAATACCTCGCAGCAAAAATCTCCCGAATCGCATAAAATCGGAAAATTTTCCGTTCCGACGGATAGCTCGCTAGGGCCGAATGTGGCCGACTTTTGATTTAAGGGTTTAGAACTTAGCTAATATCGTAACTTGAGGATTTTGAAAATCCGTAAATGGATGAGCTCGACGTTGAAGGGTTTGGTCAACAAATATTATTTGCATATTTTTAAGTCGTAAATCAGCAATGATCCATGCTAAAAACTCAAGTGCCCTTTTGAAGCACTTAAATTAAAGTAGTAATACCAGACAGCAGCAGCAACCATTTCCTGGAATTTGTACTCCAATCACTCAATTTTCATGTTCGTTTCCTGATGTCTTGGGCATTTGCCTCCTCCCTTAAACGTCGGAAACAATTTGTGCAACCAGTTTAATGTGGATTCTTTCGGAATAAAAACCTTTTTCTTCTTTTTTGTTGTTGTTCTGTCTTAAAACTAAACCCGAAAGGGAATAAAAATTTCTCCTCCAAACTGTCTCTAGTCCGTCTATCCGTCGTTTAATGTCTTTTTGGCACGACATCCAGATACGTGGGCATAAAACAATCCAATTTCGAGACCCGACTAAGGCGGACACTAATAATTACCAGCTGTGCACCATATAATCGGCGGCAGCTATTACTATCACAGGCGGATAGCGTGTTGTCGTCAAAGTCTGGGACAGTTCACAGTGTATAACCCCAAAGAGGAACGCATAAAATTCGCCCAAAAAACAGAATTGCGCCCGTTGATATCGCCGGCATCGGCACCCCAGACCAATCATAAATTTATTACGACCACTTTAAAAGGATACGGAGACGAGGCGACCGACGCATCAAGTGTTCACTCCGAGATAACACACCTATCGAAGGATGAATAAAAACAAAAACGTAAAACCAAAAACCAAACAACGAAGCATCTCTTAGGAACTAGTATCGGGGAGTTGCTCCTTTTCGCGTATGACGTACATTAATCCACTTCGAGATGACAGGCGGCAGTTACCTCGTAGTTGCAGACGACTCCATGCGACGCGACGGCCCGGCCGGTCGCAGTCCCTGCAATAAAACTGAGTTATATATCTCGACCAAACGTGTTTGATTTTTTTTCATTGCCGTTGTTGCATAACATACTCGTGGACCTTCGAGATGATTTTAATTGCATAGGATAGCCGCGCACACAGCCATACAACATGCAACATGCAGATAGATCTCTTCTGACAGCTGCTCTTGATATGTGTGTTGTGGAATTAAGTTCCTTTGATATAGGAGTTGTCCGTCGCCGGATGAATGTGAAGTTTTATGGATGGGGTAAGACAATGTCTTACTCAAGAAAATGACCGCAGAGCGGATAGGCGTTCGAATAGTATTCTAACTCATTGTGCAGTGCACTTAAGTCGTCAAATTTGAGTTGCTTTGAATTAAGAAGAAGCCATTTGATGTATACGTGAAGTGGACGGGAACAGGTTTTCACGCGGTACCATGAGTCATCCACTCGAGGAAGATTAGAATAATTTAAAAGCGTGAATGTCATAGATACACGAAGATCCACTTAGTGGTTGGAAAGATGTTGGATCGAGGTAGGTGCTTGACAGCTGCCAAAGAGAACTTGATAACTTTGATGGACTATGATTTGAAAAACGGGAAAGCACCCGGAAGTTGTCTGACAGGAGTTCATGCAACTGGGGTAAGCCTATAAGAAAAGTTGCAGTGGATAGCACTGTCTTTTGCTGTAAAGAAAAAGTATACACCTGGCAAGTCAGGCCGACTTCCATTTGTATTTAGAATAGGGCCAATTTTTGTACGAAATTCCCGTAAAATTCGTTAAAAAAGTGCACTCTTAGAATGTCAGCTTGAGTTGCGAAAAAGCCCGTTCTACTGTAAATTCAGTGGAGCTATAAATAAAAACAAGGTGGTAAGAGAAGCAGACAGTCTGAACAGACACTTTTGTGGGGAGAGTACTGCTTCTTCGTGGGATTGAGGCTCACATTGGCTGTTCGGCAATCGCTTTGATTTTATTTCACAGTTAGGCTCACGATCGTCTATGGTACCCTTTCATGTGAGTGGCAGCTAAAAAGCACATCAAGAAGACGCACTTGAGATCGAATGCAACACAAAACGTTAGCCCATGGGTAAAAAGAATAAGCAATTCTAAAGTGCACTATAGGCAACTAATCCAAGATTCGAGCCCACTTAAGACCGCCAACAGATGGCGTATGTAAAATGCGATCCCAAAGCTTAATTGGCTTCCGATTCCCTTGCTATTTCAAAGCTGAGGAAAATATAAAGGGAAGCATTTGAAAATCATAAGAACCTTTTAACAATGTCCGATTTCATTTGTTGAATTCCTGAAAATCTCAGCCCTTCTCTATACTCACGAACAAACTAATGTTAATGTCAATCCCATTACAACTTTCTAAACTCATCGAGGAATTTGAAATCAATTTCCACTTCCACACAGATGTACTTATGCTCCAAACTTGGAAACTTTCTTCGCCTATCGTCTACATTAAATTAAAAAAAAAAAACGACCCAGTGCGCACTATTCACACATAACATTCCGGATCTGAATTTAATTTTAAAAAGTTCATCTCTAATCTGCTTGTACCCAGAACGCCGCATTCGATGTTTATTGTAGGCGAGGGGCTTGCATATCTTAGATAACTCTTTAGCTTTCTTCTCATTTATTCCTAAGCTCTTCGTTCTTTTTCAAACACATAAATATCTGTCGGTTGGATGGCATTCGTACATATCCTTTCGATGCACACACAAAGATAGACTCCCTTACTACAGCACACCCCCATTGAGACGTATATCTTCCCCCTAGAGATCTCGAAGAAAGTAGAAATCTTAAATTTTACACTTGTTCTCCTTACACTTCGTGGTCGTTGTCGTTCTCATCCACACATGAGCTCGACACAAGGGATGGAATTCTACGGAAATCCTTGAACTCATATCGCACACAGATTTATGTATTCAACACATATTCTGAAGGAGCGCACTTCATTGAAGCAATCATCATACATTCCAAGAGAAACGGACGAACTACTATATTACACATACATTTCCACATCCTTTTGGTCCTGCCAACCGTTCTCTCACTCCATCCCTCCGAGACTGGGTACATGATTATAATTTTTATCTACCCCTCATCCAAGAGAAAAAAAGGAAGCCCACCGAAGATGTGGTAAGAAAGGACTCTTATCCGGCTGAATGTTTAGGATATAATGTACGCGCGCTGTGGAAAAGATAAGCCGAATGGCCAACCCCAAAATGGGGCGGTGTACGATGTGGCATTATTCACTCATGTTGGGGTGAAGTTTTGCAATCACAATTTGTAGAGAATGCATACTCCGTGCGTGTGTGTGTGTATAGCATGCGTTGAATGTCCTGTTCGCATAGATCAATGGCACATCAAGTGTAAACGGGGATAGTAGCATCCTCAATCCACATCTTAACTCGAACGATATCAAGATAATTTAAAGTGATTTCCAAGAACCAGAAGGGGGATACAAAAATTATTTCACATGTCCTGTTGGGGGTGAGCAGAGCTAAGCAGAACCCCTTTCCGCAGTGGTGTATTGCTAAGGAAAAATGTTCACTGTGATAATTTGTATATACGAGTAGATGTGGAATGCTCGGAAGTGGTTTGATTTATTTATTGCTCGTTCCGTTTCATGTCTGTTGGAAAAAGTCGTTCTATGATGGAATTTACATAAATTTTATGGCACGTGCTCATGCGAATTATTCTTCACTATAGATCACATTTAAGTACACGATTTCAAGGATACTAACATTTTACTTTGGTACAGAGTTCTGCTCACACCTATGATAAAAAAATTTAGCGCACATAAAAGTGTGCGCTACGAATAGCACTTAAAAAGTCAACAGGATTCATTTAGCTTTTGGTCCAATTCGTATAATCCTTTTTAGAGTTGTGAAATTTCTACTTCATAAAGTGATGTGCGCAACCGGAGTGACAGAAATTTAAATGTGCGCTAAGAAATGCACTCGGAGGAGACACAGGTATTTGCTGTGCGCAAAAGAAATTGTTATTCACGACATTTTTTTTCAATGTATTGCTTATCTACACTAAAAATGTTAGTATAAATGCGAGCATAAAATTTGATACTTGTGTGGGCTATCGCGTACGAAAATTGGTGTCAGTTGTTTACTGTGCGTTTTTTCCGCTGCATTCAGACTTTAGAGGCAAATAAACTAATCTTTTGCTGAAACTGGTAAATTAAGAAAACACAGAGCAAAAGAACGAACTTGGCCTATCGGAAAACACCGTGTGCGCTACTGCTTGTATCACTTTATTTGAGTTGTTTTGTGTGTCCATTGCAGGGTGTGTTTCCGTAATCCCAACATGATGTACATTTACGCATCCTTTGGTAAATATGGGCCTTGTAAAAAGGAGATAAACAGTCAAAATCTTCAACACGTTTAAAAATTAAGAGCTTGTTAACTAAACACAAATAGTAAGACATGGAAAGCAGTCGTTTCACTGGTGTACCGCTGTGCATACAGATAAAGTTAAAAAAAAGTTATAGCAAAATAAAATAAGTAAAAGTGTTATCATCGGCCTGGCCGATGCTTTGATACCCTCCACTCCATACAAGTCATGCAAAATTGGTTTTGTGAGGGAGGTACCAGAACTACTTGACCGACATAGCAGGTTTTCAATACCAACCTAACGACGATAAAAAGAAGTTCTCTCACCAAATTTCATTCACCTACGTCAATTACTTTGGGCGCTATCGTGCTTTCAACAGACAGAGAGGCATGGGTCCAATATTGGTTTTGTATGGGAGGTACCAGAACTACTTGACCGACATAGCCCATTTTCAATACCAACCTGACGCCGATAAAAAAAAAGTCCTTTCACCAAATTTCATTCACATACGTCAATTACTTTGGGCGCTATCGTGCTTTCAACAGACAGAGAGGCATGGGTCCAATATTGGTTTTGTATGGGAGGTACCAGAACTACTTGACCGACATAGCCCATTTTCAATACCAACCTGACGCCGATAAAAAGAAGTGATTTCACCAAATTTCATTCACCTACGTCGATTACTTTGGGCGCCATCGTGCTTTCAACAGACAGAGAGACATATGGGTCCAATATTGGTTTTGTATGGGAGGTACCAGAACTACTTGACCGACATAGCCCATTTTCAATACCAACCTGACGCCGATAAAAAGAAGTCCTTTCACCAAATTTCATTCACCTACGTCAATTACTTTGGGCGCTATCGTGCTTTCAACAGACAGACAGACAGACAGACAGACAGACGGACATGGCTAAATCGATTCAGAATGTGATCCTGATTCATAATATATATACTTTATGAGGTCTCCGGTGACTCCTTCTTGGCGTTACAAATGTATGGGCAAAGTGAATATACCTTCCTGTGGAGGGTATAACAAAGACGTTTGCTGTAGCGCATATATTTCCCCACAAAATGATCTCCTGAACTGGAGATTTTTTCAGAATAAAAAAAAGATTTGGTGCGTACACTTATACGGTCATGAAGTTGCTCAATATTCAGTTGATTCTGTCAAAACATTTGATCGTTATTTTTGTACTCAAGAGTTTCATCTACTTTGGTAAAGCTGTATAAATTAAAATTGAAATTGGTTTGCTGAATTTGTTGTCTCCAAACTAAGTTCCCTGCAATCTAACAAGTTGTTTCCTGCGTGGTAAGTAGCAAAGCTCTTTAATTGTAGAAGGTCAAGTTCGGCTTAGGTCCATTGCGAGGCACTAACCTAGCGATGTTCAAGTCTGTAGATTCAACAAGGAGGTAAGTAAATTTTTAATTCTGTCTTTCCGGGCCGTAAGTAGAAGATGACCTGCAGTCGCATTGAATTATCTCATTTCCCTGACTTGTAAGAAATGGGCTTTTTATAAGTAAGTTTGTTCCAAGACACTAGGTACCAAAGTGAAATTACCCCCAGGTCTCACAAGCTTAAGAGTCAAATCAACAAATTAGTTTGCCAACACTTTCACATGAACAGAATAATTCCGTCGACAAAAACATATAGTACCTCCAGCTTCCGCCTAACCTCAGATAACTTTCGTTTCCTTCCAATCTAAAGCAGATCCCAAGAGCTCAAAGATGTATGGTGTCTTCCGCCCAACATCAAAAGTTAATATGTCAACCCAAACTTGTTACCTAACTTCTTCACTCGCACTTGACACAAACACATATACCCTGCGCCAACCCACAAAGTATACCGCCATAAACATTGAAACGGAAAACGTTACAAGAATCACATTTAATACATTTTTTTTCTTCATCTATTTGGGATGCCCAAGCCCAACTCAACCCCGCCCATCATCATCATCCTTCCTTTCTTCTACTTTCCATCTCCTCTTTTATAATTTTGCAAAACATAATTTTAATAATTATCCCTGATAAGTTGTTTCAAAGTGTTCTGGTAATAACATTCGTTAACAAATTCTGTCAAACGACACAACGAGGATATGAAAAGTAAGAATGAAAAAAAAACGAAGAAGAAAACACCCAATCTCGTTCTTAAAGTTAGTGCGGATATACATCCTTGATGTTCATTAAGAATTCCGGGTGTGTTTCACCGAAACAGGCAACTGCCTGCTAGATATCACGCGCGAACGAGACGTCTCTCTGTCAACCGAAGGACTCATTACGGACGCATTTGCACTGAGCGAGGAGTGCGGCACTGACAAGTGTCAACTCTATCTGTGTGTGTATATGTGTATTTCTTGGTGGAGCACATTTTGTTAAAAGAAGAAGACAAATACAAGGACGTGAGAAAGAATTTTTCAAAGGATGGCCACTTTTCCTCGTGTCGGTTTTGTGTTACATTTTTTTTTAGGTTAAATAACATTTTGTAAATCTTGATAGAAGTTGCCAGCGGAAGAGTTCCTTAAATTTATGAATACATTGATTATTTTAATTTTGAATGAGTATTCTTGTATGTGGCGGCGGGATGGTGTGTACGCGCCGACGACAAATTCGTGGAACTGAAATTTAATGTGAGTGTAATGAATTTTTAATGGCAAAAGTGCAGAGCCAGGTTTTTTATCAACACAAGGGAGCTGTAAAAAAGTTTAAAAACTGTTGAAAACTTTGCAAAGTTGTAAATTAAGTAATTAAAGTCAGCGAAAGGAGGCTATGTTCGAATCGAAGCTTGAAAGCTTGCAATATGAGTTGCAAGCCAACAGTTCGTAAAACTGGAGAAGTAATCGGTCGATTGGTTTAAAATTTAATACTGCATTTGAATATGCGCTCAAATGAAATTAAATTTGATTTACGAATGGGCGTGGCACCTCCCATACAACAAAGGTATTCAAAAATGTACCACCCACAATTTGTATCCCCAATCCAAGTACCTGTCAGCAAAACCACCTTTTTCCAAAACACTTTTTTATCTTTATTATATCTAACCCCCATCAAACCGTTTTATCGCGCACTCCTTTCTCCTTCTAATTAGGATTCCAACTAAAAGTGGGGCATCATCGCATGAAACTAGTCCAACCATCATCTCCACCCCCACAAAGAAAATGTTCCCTAAATAGAAGGACCTTCATAAAAATTACGCAAACGATTGCCAGTGGGGCTCATAAAGAAAAAAAAAAAACACCCACAAAAACCACCATCATAACAACTTCTGTGTCATCCTAACCTCGGAGCCGTCCGCGACAAAGCACTGAAAGGACGTTTTTCCACATCAATAAATTTCCACCGCAAAAGGCAAATTATTTAAGTTTAATAGCTCAATAAAACAACAGGCACCCATATTCCGCAACAACAGGCAAAAAGCGCGCTCCAAATCCAATACGAATATTTATCGATTCGGAAAAAAAGGACCCGCTCGTCCTATTTTCCGAGCAACAAATTAAACACAGCGCCCGGACTTTTAGCTGATCGTTCCACCATTTACGAGATCGTAAAAGTGACATTTAATTCGCTGTCCGAACGCAAGTAATAATAACAATAATGTGCACATAAACGTCGGCCTACAGAAAGGAATGGCTCTCTCCGAGATAAACATCTCATTACACGTCAAGAATCAGGCGTGCTGTAATGTGAATGTGTCCTTGTCATCATCTCATCGGCCGCTCTGACGAAGTGTCAATGAATGTATTCATTTTTATTCAAAAGCCCGTCAGCCACATTCCATTCATCCGTCCGTCTATATCCAACCGGGCATCTCGCAGGACATCAAACAATCTTTTTACTGCTCAAAAATAAAAATAAAAATCCACAACATTGTGAGAGAGTGCGAGTATATCCTGCCGATGGGACAAGGAAATAAAAGTCAAAATAAAAGGACCTGGAATTGGGTTTTTCTGTGTGTGTGTCCTCTGTCATTGTTTCGAAAACAAACAACCAGGAGAAATCCGCGTGTAATAAAAACCATTTTAAGGACCTCCATTAATCCGGCTTAGGAGGAATACTACTCCTTCTTCTAATGCGTTCGCGTTGTGTGCTGTATATGATTTATTGCCTGGCTTT
Organism: Cheilosia impressa; assembly: GCA_948293265.1. Classification (NCBI taxonomy): domain Eukaryota; kingdom Metazoa; phylum Arthropoda; class Insecta; order Diptera; family Syrphidae; genus Cheilosia; species Cheilosia impressa. The sequence goes on along the minus strand of OX411880.1, from coordinate 135,926,792 downwards.
TACTTTGCAGCTCGCTTTCTTTCTCTGTCTCTCAGATCTGCCTTTGACGTTTCTATGCTGGCGAATTACGATGGCGTACATTATTTTTGAAATGTAGTCGCGGCTCCTTGGAGGAAATAAAAAAAAATCTATATTTTATAGGTGAATACGTCCTTGCGCTCGGGACAAAGTCACATTAAAATGGCGGGAATAAAAAGAAAAAAAAAAATTAAGCCCGCGCAAAGGAATAATCCTTCAGCCATCCATCTCGCAACAACGGTATTCTGTTGCTTTTATTTATATTTTTTTATATTTTTATTTCTTGTGTTTTAACGTTCATCAGGCTTCTGAAAAGCATGGAGTGGCGGTGGTGCGCGCCTCCACCACTGAGAACGGGGTAAACCAGATCAAATGTGTTCGAGGGGATATTGGCGAACAGGCACGAAACGTCTGAGCAGTAAAATGGGAATATTTTCAAGAGGTTAATGGTTCTGGATTATGTGTGTATGTGTTTTTTTTTGTTTTTTATTTTTGTTTTACTCTTAATGGCTTTAGAGCTTAATACATATACATTTTTCCGCTGTGGCCATAAAAAGAAAGAGTTGTGACATTTTGTTTGCAAACATTTTACGGCCTCTAATTTGTTTGTAGTTTACAATTTTATGGCGCATAATAAAGCTGCATGCGGGTAAATGGCAGGAGGTGGGTACAAGTGCTTCGGGCTTATTATCTGAGCAGCCTCGGTAAATTTGTGAATAAAATAAACATTGAGATTGACATAACTTTGTGGGCTAAATTTTGTTTTCCATACTGTGCAACCACTTGCGAGCGTTTGCAAACTGTTTTGAAAGAGCTTCTCAATTTAGCCGTTCGGAATCGATATACATTTGTAGGCCCCTTCTTGTCGTCCCAAAAACAAATGGCTGAAAGACGTTAGACCCAAGGTACTTATATGGACAGTTTATTTCTTTTTTGCGCGCTCAAATATATTTGACAAGAATTTAATTTTAGGCATTAGGCTAACCTGTGCTTCCTGAAAATAATTCTTATATTTATATCGTGTAACTGCGAAATATAGACGGGTAAAGATAGTGACTTGGCATCGTGCATTGGCTCGCGAGTATGCGTACCGCGGCGTTACTTCAAATCAAGTTTGCATGTAATTTACGACATCATTCACTTTTTTGTCGTGACTGCCCGCCAACCTTATCTTCGCGTCATATTTTTACAGCTTACATCCGTTTTGAGCCGGAACCAACCTAAAAGTCGAGACACAGACAAAAATTTACAAGTTTAAACCACTTAATCACAAATTCTTCCATAACTTCAGCCCGGTTCGGAGAAAGTGAATTTTTTTTTTATTAATCATTTGTCTATTTCCCTTTGCTTTAATAAAACAAACAGAGGAAATCTTTAAGGTTTCGAAGTCCCCTTCTTGCCTTCATGCCCAGGAGTAGCAACATCTCTGATTCACATTTTAATTGGGCACGCGTCAAAATTAAGGCTTTTTGGATCCCTGGCGGTCAAGTTATGTTTTTTTTTAGCTTTCTCCTGAAGTTCGACTCTTTTTTCTTCGTTTAGACACAAGCTTCAGAAACGAAAAGCCAAGAAGATTAAATAAGATTTAATTAACTAATTAATTGACTACAAATTTCTACATTAATCAAGAATCCAAGAATTCGTGGCAAGTATAGCTTTCACAACGACGTTGCTGTGGTGCGTACTTCTTTTCAAAAATATCGGTTAGTTACTACAGCCACCTATACTATTGACCTCAACGCATAACAGTATGCCATGTACATTGTTCATCTGACTTCGCCGTTCCATCACGCAATTTGCATTGATTAGCATGAACATGATGACAGATCCCGAATCAGCCCTAATGAGAAAATTTAAATCAAATTCCCCTCATATACATCTGCGCCACACCCTAAATATGCCCCGAGGGAATTTACTTACCACCAAATTGTATTGCTACATTTTAACCTGGCATAAGACGAAATTTGCTTTGCCAAATATAATTTCAACTTACGAAATTCGTTTATGAATTTATAATAAGTTTTCTTTATTTCATTTCCACCGCTAGATGGGACTGGCTCCGGCTCCATCTGCCAGAGCACGGATCCCAAACTATCATCCGCACCCACCTAAAGACTAACAACTTTGTTATACATACAAGCCTTATTTGTACAATTTTCTCCACTTTAAAGTAATATTATTTAATTTCCTCACATCCTGCGACAACTTTCGAGTCGAAATTTATCCTCACGCTCATGTGTTCTCTGTGTGTTTGTGTGTGTAGCGGACAGGAAAGTAAGACCCACTCGACTCCTCGTCATGTACCATAAAACTGTAAAACACCATTGGGACGCCCAGCCCCACACGTCCCATGACAAATGTAGTTTTCGTACATACCCCAAAAAGAACACACACCAAATATAAAGCCAACATTTTATATCCTTTTGCGACTAATAAAGCAGAGTATTAGTGTGGTACCTACATATAGTTCATGTGTACTCGTATATAGTGCGGATGATAAGAAAAACTAATGGCGACATTGGGTGATAATCATGGTTTTGTTATGTTAGTCACAACAAGGATATATTCACACACAGTTACTCGTATTATTGCGAGAAAGGAGTAAATATTCGTTTCTTTTGACAATGATGACAATTTCTCATTTGAATTAATTAGAAAACACAGTAACGCGCTGTGATATGCCATTACGCGCGTGTCCTTTTGTCGGAGAAAATCTTAGAAAACAGTGAAAGGCACACACAACAAGATGGTAGAGTAATCACAGGCATAAATTGAAGTTATTCATGTACAGACTGCTTGAAAGGAAACACACATACGGCAGAGTTAGTTAGTATAGTAGAAGATAATTGCTCATACGAATACGTAATAAAGATACGCATACAGTTTTTAATTAAATTTCGCTTCAATTATTTTCATATTTAATTACGCGCTACTGAACATATGAATGTAATTTGCGCTGACTTTAAATTGCTCGCACTGAAGCGCTGCTTGTTTAGCAGATATTTATGGCAACTCATGGGAGATTTGTTGTCGCGCGTTTGTGCATTAATTTGCCACGTGGAGTGCTTCGTTTGAAGATGGAATAGGTGTGCAATGTGGATGTATTTTCCCAATGTTCATGGATGACATTTTTATGTGTTCAGGACAAACTACAAAACTGGCGACTGATCAGAGATACGCAAGTGATCAAGATCCCTGACCAATTCCGTAAGCGAAAGGAAATGAGTGGATTTCTAAATTCGATATGCTTTATGCTTGCCGAATTTCACAACGAGCAATGTCAATAAATGCCAGTTGCACACCCATTATTCGCTTAATGCTGCCCAACCTTCACTTGCGGATATGTCCAAAATTTACCAGATAGAATAAAAGTAGAATAAAACATCGGATTTAAATGCAATGCTTAAATCGTTTCCAACCGCAAGAACGAAAAACGACAGCTAGCAAAAGATCCGAAACGTCTTTAATATGCTTAGGAGGACAACTCGAGGTTCCGCAACCCAAACCAAAGCTTGCTTTAACAAAATAGTAAAAAAAAAAGCAGTTGATACTAAAAACACGAAACGATGTTTTCTTAGGAGGGTCCGTCCTGACTAAAGACGAAATCCAACTGTCAGGCAGGCCTCCAGCCACAAGTTTTAACCTTGAGGAAATTGATCGTACCAAAACGAAGCTGAAATAACACACCATACAACCAGCCAATTGCAGAGATCTTAGGCCTAAAAAATCGACATTTGACAAAATCCTGGAAAAGGCCAATAATTCCAAATCGATATAGCCGCCATTAATTTTTAGGACGAATACATGATAGTAAGAATGAGAAGATGAGCTGTGTTGTGCTTTGTCTAAATAGGCAGTAATAGCATGACAGACACTCCAGAAGGCGGTTAATATTGAACCGCATACACTGCTTAAAAATTAAGATTAATATATTTGAAAGGTTTTTATACGTCACCTATTCTAGGCTTTCCCAGAAGTTCATCTGTGAAAATTTTAGAGCTCGCGAAATTTGCCTAAAATGGTGGAGTTCGTTTAAAAATACGTTATTTCATTGCACCATAGGTCATTGTTGGGCGATATCTCCTCTGGTCGTTATCAAATCATTTCCGTCCGTCCCCATTCAGAGCAAATATGTTTTTCTACCTTATGCTTAGCGACGCCATACTACATACTTCAACTAAGTTGTTCTTTAAGAAATTCCAACAAACCACTGCGGCAGGGGTACGCACTCCCCATAAATCCGTCTTCAATATCCTCAAGTCTAAGTGCAGCACGTCTCATCTCCCTCTCAAGTGTAATCAAACTAAAACATTTTGTTTGCAATTCTTTCTTCGCTAAGCCACATTCCTTTTATATCCTTTTTTTTGTATATTGCACAAAACTCAAATCAGATTCCTCTCCATCAGGAAAGAAGAAATCCTTTTTTGTTACCAAAGAACTTCCATTATACTCTTGCGTAAGTCCTTATCTTGTATTTCTTGTACTTCAGTACATTAAATCCTTTCATACTATGGTACTCGCTTAAAAAAAGGAATTATGTAGAAACGAACGAAAAAAAAATTAAATTAAAATAGAATTCACACATAAAAAGAACGGGGGAGAGCAAAAAAAAAACATTCAAAAGTAAAACTATTATTCCAAAACTGAATAAGAGTGTACAGTACAATAACACCCGTCAGTGTCCTGGGTGGTAGTTCGTAGGTATGCTGCGTTAGCGGCAAACTCAATTTACAAATGCTGTTTAAAAATTATCCCTTATCCTTTTTTGCCATATACGGTTGCAGAACAGTTCTCTCGTTTTTGCATTCAGCAGCAGCGGACTGGCTATATGGAAAATCATATTGCGATTGTTATGTCTACCAGCGGGAGGACATATTTCCGTGCAATTCCTTCTTCATATCCTTGAATTGGTTAACAGAAAAAAAAATATACAAATGCATGACACTAGCTTACATTTGGATATGCACCGAGCATACGAAGGATATTCTGTGTGAGGGATGCATATTTTTTTGTGTTTTTATTTATTTATGTTTATTATAAACACAATGCACGAGGAGAATTTATAAAATCTGTTTTTGTGGCTGGCATGTCTCACTCTCGGCTCGGTCTGTTTTCATATATAAGAAAGAGGATTGCTGCGGATGCATGGCGGACGCATCATCTACAGATTTCTAGGGAGTGGTTAAGGCGGGTTGGTTATCCGACAGGGAGGTGTACAACATGCAAATGAAAAGTTTATCCTTGCCAGCATAACTTGGAATGATTTCAAGTGTACATGCTATATATTGTATAAAAAAGAGAAAACAAAACAAAAACCCGTGAGTGGAGATTTAAAGAGCTTGAAGCTGGAACTTATGCTGTCATATTTAAAGTTGAGGTTGTTGGCGCCACTGATGATGCTATCGAAAATAAGTCAGTATCTATGTTTATTTAAGAGTAAACGCCTTCGAAACGGGCGGGGCTTCAACGAAGGGATTCACCCAAAAAGTTGAATTGAAGCCTTCTTCAGGATAATTATACTCTCAGACGTTTGCCATTGGGAAAAAAGCTTGAGATGTATCGAACTTGAGATCTCTTGCTCATAAATCCAGCACGCTAACCATGGATCTTCCCTCAAAATTGGGATTACTTATATCAACCGATAGACCCTGATTAACTAGCTTACGATACCGACTTAAACTTTAGGTCTTCGGCCAAATCAATCAAGGGCGTACCCAACACGGGTAGAGAAGAGAGAGTCGTTTAAACTTTCATACGTCGAATTTGCCTTGAAAGGGAAAGTTTCAAGCGACCCAGTCTTGGACTTGGTTTAAGTTAAACTTAAACATCTTAGTTAGAAGTTGCAAATGCATATTTTTATTTTTGATGGAACTTAGTGAAGCTACTGTAAAAGAAAACACGGTTTTACTTGAATCACATGGGTGACAGCAGACAAAGACACTTGGTATCGTGTGAGATCACTCGCAATCTGCAGTAGAACCTAGTATATTCATATCACCGCTCTAGATCCAAATTCACTTCGCTACAAGCAAAGTCCATAGCCGAACAATAAGCTACAACCCACCACCATCCAGATTGGTACCCATTCAGCCTAAGCCCATTTATCTTCTTTTCAACAAAATTCCAGTTGTCACTTCGAGTTGAATCCCCCAAGTCCAAGTCATTCAATTATTGAACAAACCCCTGCATTCGTTTCAATAAATACCTAGAAATGCATCACTTTCGTCTCGTTACCCATAAGCCGAACAAAACCAAACCCAAACCTAAACAATATGCCTGACCGTCGGCCGCCCGCCTAATGCCACCGAAAGACAAACGACAAACAAGGTGTAAATGTCTTAAATCACTCAAAGTTGCCTCATTTGAATGGTGTAATCCAATCTAACAGAACCGAAGGCGATTTCAATTCCATTCTCGGTCCAAAATGTATATACACAATCACCTCCTCCCGAAATAAGTATTCAAAGAAAGAGAGCTCTGGGCCCCAGCTCCTGATGGAATGGATTAAGCCCTCAGACTACATTTATAATCAGATTAAAATTTTCCCCTCATCAGATTTTGGAGCCGAACACGAGATTGGTACGGTAAAGTGCGACCGTCTCTCCCCCATCCAAGTGATGGACGAGCGTCTGAGGAGAAGTCGCGAGATGTAATCCCGCCTCAATGATTTCATTTGTAGCGGACACGTGGGCACGATCGGGAGTTTGTGCATACAAATCCATCTGCGTGTATATAGGTGGCATGGCTGCAATATATATTTTTCCTTCAAGCACATAATCTCGTTAGTAGGGTCGCCTTCCAGTTGCCGGTCATGTGTGTGCATATACCGCATATGGAAGACGGAATTAAGTCATCAATAAGGATTTTCCCTTATCCAACATGGGCCTTCATCCCCCCGAGGAATCGCAAAGAAGAAAAGGTTTCAAACAGATACAATATCTTAAGACCTAATGAAAGGTTAATCGGTGAACAAGTAGCATTACTGGCAGCTGGGCTTTTTTCCGTTCGTATATCAAAGCAGCCTTTCGGTTATCCTTTGGGTGAAATTTATTCGACTGATAGAAGCTAAAAATGTTGCTGGGATTACACAAAATATTCTCTCTTACCACAAACCGGAGACCAAACTGTTTTATCGATTGAAACTCACCTGCAAAAGAAAGGAAACATTTCAAGATTAGACGGTTTTTTTTTTTATTTCTCTGTAGAGCGGGGGGAGTTGACTTTTTTTATGGGCAATTAATGATTTGAGGAATAAATTTTCCTTCAAAACCGAGGGTTTTAAGAGATATAATTAATTGGCCGGGTGTAATGTGGCAGTGCTACTTTATGGAGCTACTTTTACGAGCGCGCACCCGTATTGGCAGACAATAGGCGAGAATTGGGTGTGAAAGGTAGCTAAACCGAGAGGTAATACAGATTTTAACGAGATCATGGGAATGTATCTTTGATTGGAAATTAGGGATTTCGTGTACGCGATCAGAGAAGAGGCAAATTAACGAGTTAATTTTTATGCTCACATAGCTGATGGAAAGTTGATTGAGCTTGATAAGGGCAAGAGATGTTGAAAACTATAAAAGAAAAGCGAGTTCCCATGAAATTGAAATAAACTCGATGATTGCCAGTCTAAGTTATGTGGGGGACTGAAGTATTCGATTAATAGGGACTGCATTTGGTTTTGTGCACTTTAAAGCGAGCAGACTTGTCAAATAGACTTATAATGGTTGAAGTGTGTATAAAGTGGGAGTTGTGACTGCGTTTGGAAGCTGCAACAACAAGAAAGCTTAAGCGGACTGTGGAGAAGCCAAAGGTGCGGGGATGAGATCAATAAAAATCGTCTTATCTAGTTTAAGTTTTTTTTTAAAAAAATAAGTAAATTGGCTAGCAAACGTCAGACGGCAAACAAAAATTGTTTGTAACTGCCAAAATTTGACTGCATTCGAAAGGCAGTTTTGCCTACATATCAACTTAGGAAAACGGCATGGTCAAGCTTATTGAGCTTACAATTTCCGCTTGATTTATTGAAAGCCGCACTTGGCTCTTAAACGTTGCAGAAGTTCTTGCTTCTGAAATAAAATTTGCTTGAAATAAAATTCGTAACGAGATAGAGTCATAAGATATTTACTACGATGGAATGTGACGAACATTTTATAAACCTTTTATAAAACGGTAGTAATACCTCAGGGTTGTATACGTAGGACCAATTAATTTTCAAATGAAGACCGATTAACAAAAAAAAACGTTTTGAGCCTCGGTTCAAGGTGAGCAGACCAAATCGCTATTTTGGATGAATCGACTACAAGATGCAAAAAAGTTATCAAAGCCATGAGCTAATTGTGATTGAATATTTAATTATAAACTCATTGCGAACAGAGACCACAAATTTTTAAAATCTATACCCACTGCCAAAGGTCTTTAATATATTGCTACACGTGTTTTTCTTATAACAACTAACAAGTACTTGCTAGGTGGTTTTACAGAATCCTGATAGCCAAGGAAACAAATAACTGATAGATAGTTACAGCTTGCGCACAGAGAATATTGTGAAATTAAGTTTGTACTTTATTGTACTACCAGTTGAATTGGCTTAGATGCTTAAAAAAATTGGCTTAGATGCAAGCTTGGACTTAGGCAAACTTAGAATTGCCAGCTCTGGGTTTGGGGGAACCGAGGCCTATCTGCTTAGAAGCAAGCTTGAACCTGGGCAAGAGTATTCTAGACTAGGTATAGAAGGCACTCTTCAGTTAAGCCTATTGAGTAACTCAGCTAATTTATTTTTAATCGCTTGACAGTCGAAATTTTGTTGTGAGCCGTTTTGTGATCCAAGAGGATACATTTTCCGACATCGCAATCTCGATTCAACGTATACAATATCAGACCACTTCAAGTCCTTAAACTATTGCAACTTGAAGGTTGCAAATAAAAACGTTTTCATTTCTTCTCATCTCTTTGAAAGAAAGACATTCACTTTACATCCTATATCAAAGAGAAAGCGCATACCTTGCGAATGGTATTACTATGCACAACCAATATCGCTACTACCAGTCTTCCAGTTGAACTGTACACAGAGAACAAAACTCTCAAAGGAAGTACCTGGCATAACTTCCTTGTCCATATAATACACTCGTAATATTCTTTGTAAACAAAGTAAAACCTTTTGAAGTTGTATATATACACACGAGATATAAGCATACCCTTCGTTTTATTCCCATAAAAGTGGAGGAGCGACGGCGACGCACCCTTAAAATAAAAGCGCGCGCGTACAACTTTTCCCGGCAAAAAGCAGTTTGCAACACTCGACTCGTTTTACATAGGAACAGACGAAACCGATTAGTATGAGGAGCAGGCCTAATGAGTGCGAAAGGTTATTGCCCCCCCTCCGGTACAGCAAGTGCAATTCTTCGCATCAATAAAATATAAAAGCCCTCAAATAGATCGGGTGGCGGTTCAAAATGAGAAATATCATCAGCTTCAAAAACGAAATTAGGTGTATCCTTCCCATCCAGGTTTACCGTTGAGACATATTAGTTCCTGACTCGCAGAACATTAAGCATGCAACTACGCTTTGTTGTATTTAAATAAAAAAACGTCGCACCGTCAAAGCCACAAAGGATAAAGTTTAACAAAAAAAAATTAACAAACAACTTTTATGTGGCGAATCATAAAATGTTGCTGCGGTTGTGTGGGGCGTATGTGGAACCATTTTTTCCCTTCTCCCCCGTCATTGTGTATCCATAATTCTTGCATATCAGAATATGCAAATTAGATTGGCATCAGTGACGACGACGGTGGTGGCGGTTTTTGGCGGTGAGTTGTGATACCAACCAACCACGAGAGTCTGCGCCAGTGAGAGTGCAATTTAAACAATTGATGCCAAGGGCCAACACACGACACAACACAATGGAAAGTGGAAAACAAAAATAATACTTTTCCACTCGCTCCGGGGGGAACACAACAACATTTCGCCACAATACACTTACAACGTCTATCTATATTTAAATTGTTCAACATTGTATAATTCTTGGAGCAGGATACACCGCCGAAAACACATACGGATTTGGGAGTGGGTGCCTGGGATACGAGTATGATGAGTGAGTTAACCGCGACGAGGATGTTTTTCCGAAGGTGAGAAGGGTTCTCCGCCGCCGCGCCGCCGGAGTTCAAATCGAAATTCTTCCCCATGGCTAGAATACAAATAACACAATTTACCTCTACACGCGTGGCGCCCTCTGCCTTTTGTCTGATGTGAGATGGGTTTTTAACAACACACATGTGTTTTGCGAGCGCTTTGTTTGTGCGTGAAAGGAATTTTCGCTACTGCATAGTACAATTGTTACAATGCGGGCTGCAGCGCAATGTTGTTAATATATTCAATTTGGTCAGGTGTTTGTCGGGGAGAAGGCTGTTTTTGTTTTGTTCTATATGTGCATCCTGAAGCTAGGGTGGGGACTTTAACTTGGTACTTATTTGTATTTGATTTGTTTCTACCCATGGAGGAATGGGGGTAGGATTTTCAACAAAACAAGGAAACGCTGCTAATTCACCAGAAGGGTCAATTTTCGGACCGAAGAGATTTTGTGCTGTTGTAGTCCTACAGGGTGACCGGTTTTTAAATTTGTTTAAACGATAAATTGCTGGAAATGTTGTCTAGAACGGTAGCTCGAAATGACGAAATATGTTGTTGACAGAATTGGAAAGTCACATCAACTTAGTCAAAGACAAACATCCATTATTTCGAAACTCTGTCTATATTTAATGAACAAAGACTTATAAGCTTTGGAAAGTAACAGCTTTTGAGAAAAGCGATCTTAAAAAGTGGGCGTGACACCTACTTTGAACGGTTTTCTTCCTCGGGAGCAGATTTAACGATATATTGTTTCGGCAAAGCCATGACTCATGGGGCTTGTTTGAAAAAAATACTACGGGAAGTTTCAAAGCCAATTTTTTGGTGCGTGTGTTAAAAAGTGTTTGTTTATTTACTTATATACCTATAGCGCTACAGTTAGGGGTATACCTGGGCCTTATGCAGAAGTCTCTAAAATTAGGGTGCTCTTGGTCTAACTGGCACCAGTTGCATATTCTCCGTTTTAAAGTCATTGGGTAAAAGTGTGCTAAAGGGAGGGATTGCGAATGAACCGTCAACAACTGTTAAACTCAATCGTTGAACTAACTCTTTTAAGGGCACCACGGATTTGCAAATTTCTTTCCATCATTTAGAGATAACACACCTAAGCTTAATAGACTCCACGTAGAACTTTCCAGAAGTACGGGACTGGTATTAAGCTTGTGGAGTCTAGATGCTGCTGAGAATTGACTCCACATCCTGTCTTTTCGGAGAAAGTTTGACGATCAGATGTGTCTGTTCGGCTGTTTAGATACCGTCTTCTTAAAATTTGTTATTTATCATTTTGGATGCATAGAGTTTTGTGTAGGAAAATTTCCTTCGAATAGAGTCAATGGACAACCTTCGGTGTTGCTCACATGGACTCACAATTCAATGTACAAAGTTCGACTGCCTCATGCAGGATAAACCTTCCTTTTTGTTTTTGACTTGCAAATCTAGTAAGTGACTCGATATGAGTAGTCACTATTCATCACTACAACCATGGCTGGTAACGAATTCGAAAAATAAACAAGGCCCCCCACCACAACTTAGATCTACAGCAATTAGCTTACCTCTTTGTATTTACAAGGGAAGCGCATGTTTCGTTTATCCATCTAATTACGGTTTTCTTTCAACATTATCCTTTAGAAGTCAGGCAAAAAAAAAACGCCCTTCATCGTCCTACACTCTCTAATCCAAACGGTGTGTATACACAAGTTACAGCCAAAGAAAGAGTGTTAATCAGCCTCTGGAGTGTAGTGCGCGAGTCCACCCAATAATTATAAATTAATAATTGCCCCTGGATGGTGTGGAACAAAGAAACATGTGCAAACGAGCGTCAAACACACGCAACAAGATTTTCATTTCGCCAGTTTTATGATTTTTTTTTTAAATACTTTCTTTATTTCGTTTATTTCGTGAAAACAACCGACAAACAAGGCCACTAAAAGGAAGAGAAGAACAAAAAAAAAACGAATAACAAATTAATTCCACACTTGATATGCGGAAAATCGCACGATAACACGTCGCCTGTAATCCCCCCCATTGAACGAGCATGAAACAAGGATTGCCTGATTTTAATGTGCAATCAAATGGAAAAAAGTACAAAGGAGCGATACCTTGCACCCTTTTTTTATCAGTAATTCCGCTTGCATGCGAGCCAGTCAAAAAACGGGAGGATAAAAAGGCAAAACTCCCCACCACCCTCACGATGAAATATGGATATCACATTTCCAATTGCATGAACTCTTGTGGCGACCGCGACTGCTGTGCTATGCTCCTGCTCGTAGCCTTCGACTTAAACTGCAGGTAAACGATGGTCGCGTCGAGGTTGCACAAAGGGGTGCAGTGCGGCAAGGGCAAAATTATTATGTGTGCTCACCCAATGTGCATCATATTTTTATGTTTTTGTTTATACATGAATTTTTTTTTTCTTCAACCAGAAAACATAAAAACGAATACGAGAATGAATGAAATTGCACGCTTTTGCATAAATAAAAATCACATTTCACATGTACATATAGATGCGGGGTGTGGGTTAGTGCGCGTACAAATAGACCGGGAGAACTCCATGATATAGATATATGTAGATTGTGTACCTACATGTGTACACAGTACAGTGTACACTGGGATACAAAACAAAAATAAAAACAGAAATCGCACATGTGTGTAGAGATAGCTATTATATCCGTTTGTTTGTTTAATCCCAGTTGGGCGTACTACAGGATACGTGTAGTTTCAAACTCCGTCTAATACGCGAACCAAGTTCGTGACGCAGGCGGCGATGGCGGCATATAAATCAAATCAGATTGAGCTTATTAAAACCACACATCAATTTCATATTTACATATTTAAATGAAGTTGCAATCCAATTCCGGAACAGGCGAGACAAACACATCACACACACGGGGAGAAGATGAGGAGTTTGATTGAAGGGGGAAAAGTTCGCCACCCTGACTGACGACAACGGCGGAGTCTCTGATCTACCCGCGTACACCTATGTATAGCGAAAGGTGGAATTAGGACTACAAAGAGCTGGAAGTACAATATAAACCTCTTGTTTTAACTGGCCTAAGTTTGGTAAGTTAACCTTCCTCTTGTCCCAACAATCAATTGACATAAAAAAGACAGGCAGATACCGAGCAGACTTCAAAGCCCCCCTAATTACATCGCGCGCACATAGCATCTCCCAATTTCAAGGTCCAACTGCTTGCCGACAAGCATGCTAATAAATTTGCTCCTTAATAGCACGAAGCATAAATAAATCAAAGTGAAACTATAAAAAGTATCTCTACGCCAAGTGAGAACAATCTCCGGTGTCTGCATTACAAATGTTTTAATATTTTTTGCAACCAACCCACCACCAACCCCTCACCTCTTGCCAATTTGGCAAGAATTCAATTGTATTTTCAGCTGGTACTGCGTATTTTTGGCAGCTATGGTGATTTTTATTTTCATTCACATGCAGCAGTATAGGGGCTTAGTATATGCCAGCGAAGAAAGTGTTTCGCGTCGCAAGAGCATATAAAAAAAAACAGCAGCAACAAAAACTTGTAATAAAAGTTATTTGTCTGGGATTGAAATTTTATGATAAACTTAATTTAGCATAACGTCTGGCAGGCTCTTGATGAATTGTGCGCCTGTGCTGCCATACGAATGCGACCCTTGTCGATTGGAAACAAGAAAACCGTTTTTTCGTCGATTTTTCTTACGAAAATATTTGAAATTAAAAATTCCTCCCCTTTCGCATTTTGTGTAGATACATTTATGTACGACTGTATGTGTATCCAGGAACAAGCTTCAGTTTCGTAAAACGAAGACAAAGCAAAACATTATGAATGTATCTGCAAGATTGTTATCTGCATGAACTATCTCTCCCTCGTATCTAGTTGGCAGAACAAAAAAAATGTGGAAAACGATATCCCATTGAAGTGCAAGTACGCCACCCCGCATCCTGGCGTACAATGGTAATCGTTGTTTTCTGTTATTCAATTCACAAAGTGAAATCCCAATATGGAGGTGGAAGGTGGAGATGGAAATGGAAATGGAGAGCTGTCCCACCCCATTCGGGGGTTAATTTCATCATTCAACTCGAGTGGGTAGATGTTTGCGAGTGGAGCGCCACCGCCGCTGTCTGCCCTTCATTGAATGCAATAACAGTCTTTGGAATCTCCACTATGTTTCTGTGTTCGGAGCATCGTGTTCGTTGCAAAGAAGAAGCAGGGGGTCTTCGATACTTTTTCGTCTACCCTGCATATCATTTGGAGTCCCAATCCGAATGCACACCGACTGTTCGTTCTTGTTGTTGGTGGTGGTGGCGTTTCTCTCTCTCTCTGCACAATGTATCTATGCGGCGATGTTACAATACTTTGGTTGCAATTCAATCATCGTGCGAGCTCTGATGATATTGATGCTGCCCCGGGTAACGAAACGCATCATCATGGCTGTTTAAAGGAGGTCTATACATATGTATTGTACGTCAGTAACGCCAGTGGTATTTTGGGGGTGGCAACTGACTGGCATGGGTAGTGGGTCCAACATCAACACAGGAATGCAGTGATATTGAGAAGTCTACTGAAATTGGATAACAATGGATTTTGGAGCTTGAAGCTTGTTCCAGCACCGAGGAGAATTGCAGCACACATTTGTGTGTGTGTGTGTGGGTTTGCTGGAATAACAATAATAAGTGATTGATGGTGGGGAATCTCGGGAAAATTAACTCGGGCTTTAGTTATTAAAGGATTTGTAACTTGGCACGAGGAAAACTAATTTGGTGAGCAACTTTGTTGTGGTTTCGGTTGCTCAATTTGAACATAAACTACTTTCGACGGAAGGTTACCAATTTAATTTGTTTAAATGAATAGGTTGAACTCAGCGCGGCAGCTAAATGTGATGCATGCGCTTGTTCTTGAAATCGAAGTCATAGAAAATGGTGGCAAGTTCGTAAAATGTGTTTTTACTTGTTTTTATTTTGGGAATTAAGATTTGCTGGTCACTAGAGAAACAATTGATATCATAGTTTGTCCAAGACTACACCAAAGAAGTGGCTACTGCGTGATAGCAAAATGGATCGGAATTCGAGACTGAACGAATTTTTAATAGAAAAAGGTACATTCCTTTGTACTTTCTTTCCCTTAAAGCGCATTAGCAGCAACAAATCTTTGCACCTTCCTACCCTAAGATACTTACTTACAAAGCTGTTTGAGTCTTCAAAAGAAAGCGCGATCTAGATTTCTGCAGAGGTAATAGTTTTTCAAGCAAAGATCAGCTCTGAGTTCTTTTTTATGTATTTAACTTTAAAATCCACGCACAATTGTTTGTCGGCTTGTATGTGGATTTGCTACGCCTTCTCGTTAAAACTTATCATCAAATAAGCATGGATTTTTAAAACGGAACAAAGGGCTCAATGGAGCACCATCTAGTTTTGATTTCATTGCAATAAGTTAACTAATTCAGAAGATATACGAATTCAAGTTTTATTGGAAAAAGTGCGAATTTCATTTTCGGCTTATTGACAAAGATTTCCGCAGTACATTGATGCTGATCCTGAGAGAGATATTAAGGGACGTAAGAATCAGCAATCATGGGTCTATAGTGACTTACTTTCCGACGACCGGCATCATCCTTGATAAAACATGATCCAATGAGTACATACGCCAGCATAAAGGACACCAAAGAGTCACAGTCAGTGGGTGTCTTGGCATCCCAACAGAGACCTCAGAATTTTCATCTCACTAAATCAACAACTTCTTCTGTGCGCATTGAACATCGTTGCGATCAGTATTATTAACAAGAGGTGCTAATGATTTTGAAAAAAAAAATGACTCTTGTAGACAATTTGTCGATAGTAAGTTGGATGTACTTCAGGATGAGTTTGATAAAGTGAAACACCATCTTCGAAAAGAGCTTCAACAATTAGCAAGAGCTGTTCTATAAAAAAAGAAAAATGTACGCAGTACGAAACTTCAGCTGTCAGCTGCTGTCAGCGCCAATGAAAACGATAAGCCTCTTAAAAATTAAGACACTTTAGCAATCTCTCAAGTCTCTTGACTTGATTCTAGAGGAGATGAGTACCTACTTACCTCAACTTCCTAACCTCACAGTGCAGCAGTTGTTTCCCATAACCCAGCTGGTCCGAACGACTGATTCCCTGATGGAAAGACCAACTTGCTTGACTGAGAACAGCCTTAGATTAAGCTAAATGCAGAAAAAGGTGGTATGTTTACAAATTCATCTCAAGGAGTAAAGTACGCTACTGGTGTTACATATCGAAACAATGTGCGAACCTTCTCCACTAAACCGTATAGGCAGCCCAACTACAATCTCTGTCTCGTGCGCGATCCAGGGAGTAACATTCCACTCAATTACTTATTCACACCCAATTAAGAGCAAACAAGATGGAGGAGAACGAACCGAGAAAAAAAAACACACGTCACATTATTCAAATAAATTCCAAGTGCCACGGACAGCACAACCAAAAGTATCCGCGTAGCCATCTATGATGGTGCGATGGTGATGGCGAGCAGCAATACCACCGCTCCACAACACCCGATGGACATTGGACAGCCAACAGATTTCATCTCTCGAAATTGTGTAAAATTCACACTCAATCAACTCCAATAGAACTCGAGTGTAATTCACTTTAATTTGATTCGTCTCCCTCCCCTCGTCCTCTTTGTTGTGTGCTTATTGTTTATTATTTGTTAAGGCCATTGTTGCACAATCATTCCCCTTGACCACGACAATGAATCGACACAGGCATACAAACGCAGACTGTATAGTGTATATAAGTACATCTGGCAAACGCACCACCGCAGGCCAGTGCGGTGGAGTTCGTTCAACGCGCACGCACTGTCCGCTCCGATCGGCCTATCCATCGGTTGGGTTATTAATAATAAATCATTGAAATCAAAAACAAATCTACAATCAAAATAATCAGAATAATATGGAAATCAGCACAACAACGGTGCGGTTGAGATACAGATAAAGGAGCTCTGTGTGCTCGGTGGTGTGGTGTTTCGCTGTTAATGCGCTTTAATGTATCTTTTTATGTGCTGTGGAAATTGTCAGACTTTCCACAAGGCCTACCTTTGTCCTCCAATGTAGGCGTATGCTGCCGGCCGGAGTCGGAACTCGTTCACCCGTTCTAACCGTCCACTGTAAATATGTATAGATAATCATAACCAAACAGTGACTGGCAGCTGGAGAAGAAACCCGCTTCCCGCTGGTCACACCATGGAACTTTCGAAAACTAATCAATTGGTAAATATTTATCCAAAGTGCATTCACGCAGTCGAGCTTGGGGATAGCGCGCCTCGAATCGATTAGGGTATTTCGATTTGTTTGCCTTTCTCGTTGTGTGCTGCAGTGTGAGTGTGTTTGCCATGCATTTAGGGTTCGGGAATCGAATGACAACTTCAAGTATTTGGCTCCGACCAAGAGCGTGGACTTTTGTTTCATTCGCTGATAGTCGCTATCAAATTGGGTTACTTTTCGAGTGCGGTGTGGAACAGGTGCAGAGGCCTCAGCAATACGAGTTTCGAATTGAAATTCAATCTGGCCGTTTCCGTTCGGATGGGATTTGCATGTCAGATTAGATACGAGTACTATATATTTCATTAGGGTCATTAAAATGATTATGCTTTCGACAGCGCAGAACTAGAACAGAAAAGTACGTTTAATTGCTTAACAAATATTTGTTGAAACATGTTTGATGGAAAAACATGGTCACTCTTTTTTTTTTGCCGCGCGCTACAGTGAAAGTCTTGGGGTTTTTTTATGGCGTGTGTTTTTATAGACAACACATAAATAGTGTGGACCTTTGATGTTTACTTGGACGTTGAAAGCAATTAAGTTGATTGGACTAAACCTCTGTTTAAAAATGAATTAACCTGACCGATGGGACTGAAATATTTAGAAAGTGAACTATCGGCAGGTAATTGCTGGTCGGTTCGAACAGTTCAAATTGATTAAAATTCGATTAGGGAAAATCCTTTAAAATCTGACGTTAGTGGACTTTAAAATTATTTAATTGGCATTTGGGGGAATATGAAATGGACACATTGTTACAATGAATAGGGTCACTTTTGAAGGCTCTTTTTAGGGAATTCACTGCAAAGAACGCCTTTCGTAAATAATGCAGAGACGAGTATGCGTAACACCCAGGACCGGCCTGTTTTTATGTATAGTGGAAGTACTATTTTTAGAGAGCCAACTCTTCAGTTTTTCTTAAATAGAGTCTTTATAAGCGACCCAGTCTTTTTTGTGAATTGGTAGACTTTAGTAACATCCTTACGGTGGATAGTTATTTTATGAATAATCGATAATACTTCACTTTCCATTGCGTATAATTTGAACAGTACCTTCTTGAAGCATAACTACTATTTGAAAAATAAGTTTGGATCAAAACATACCACAAAATTCTTCGAAATCGAAATTCTTAGCATATACAACAACCACACATAACAAACAGCTGACAAAATTCAGAAGGGGAACATTTGCAGCTTGGTGTTTCAAGGCATTCCGACATCAACACAAAAGCGATTTAGCGATCATGGAAAGGGCAGGGACTAACGAATGTAGATAGAATATAACAAATATTGGGCATTTCCTGAGCCAAGTTACAGCCAAAGTAAACCGAACTGCCCTACTTCGAGGAGAAAGACAGTTCTTAGTCTGCAATCTTATTTAAAGTTCATCGAATTTCTACCGGCGACTACTGTCACAACATTTTGAAAACGTAGAATGAGTCGACAATAACGACTCAGGCAAGAGTCACTACAAGGCACATTTTGAAGACGTTTCCTTGGAGCCCGGACCGGAGCTAAGTTAAAACAAAAAAACAAAGCCCTGGCAAGGGTCAGAGCGTTTGGCCCGGTCAACGCAATATAAGCAGAGGATGCAGGGCTGCAAGGTCTCACGTAGAGTCCCCGCACAGGTTAAGCAAGTCGGTAAATTTTTTTTAAAATAATATGGCTGATACGGATTTTGACAAAAATCCTCGGGACCAGGCCTTAACTAACAAGCGTCTAGTACGATATCTAGGGCTGTTGATGTCGCACGCTAAGTTGGTTAAGGTGCCCTTCCACTTTCGTGCGCCACCTGTGCCACGGTCTTCTTCTACTGCGCAGTCCCTCGGTCTACACCCGAATCGGACAAGCCGAATTGTTCACCGAGTTAATTTTTTCGTCCATTAAAATATTTGTGTCAGCTGTCAGTCTTGGAATTGTTTTTGCCATTTCTCCTTTAGTCGAGATAAAAATAAAAATTGAGGTAAAACGGTTGGAATAAAACAGCCTTATAGGACCCCATGCCTATTCGTTTGTGTGACTTTTTACTTTCAGTATGAATGAATGAATGCGACCTACAATTTTATGGCGTTTCCGAAAGACTGAATTGGAAACTATTTGCAGAACTTGGCGCTGTGGCTTTATGGATGGTGTGTTGGACTACTAAGCGAAATATAAACTACATCCTAAGGTTTTTTCCACTGCGCCACCTTTAGCGAACGTCTGACATACATCCGAGGGTAAAACTCTCAAGAAAGAGCTTCTCAATTAGCCGTTTGGACTCGGCATAAAATTGTAGATCCCATTCATTCGTGCCAAAATTAAAAAAAAACTCACACAAAACGAATGGTTGTGAAAAGCCAGGCCGAGGGTCTCTTACGTACCTGTTGCTCCACAGCTTTTTAACCTTTCAAAAGTTGAGTTCTCTTTCTAAAAAAAAGCTAGGAAAGTCATCCTTTTCCTCATGACCGACATTGGGCTACCCACTGAAAAATGTTCGACCTCATGTCGTTGACTGAACACGAATTAGATCGACAAATAAATACATTCCATTAAACAAATTCAAACACTAATCCCCTTCGGAGGTTCTGAGTTGCCAGATTAATGACATTACTTTTCCGCTTCATCATGTACTCGTGCACAAAGTGAAATCTATGCTGCATGCCATTTGTCACATCTGACACCGAAAGTGCGTGCACCACACATCTATCTGACGCATCACGATCCATCTAAACTCATTAAGTGCACTAGCAACCGCGATAATTCACGTATGCTACGCTGCTGCAGGTGATGTGTATCTGTCACTCTAATCCGCAATTTAGAGGCCCCTCTCCAAATTTCCCGTATAACTATATCCAGTTTAAACCGTATCGAATTCATTAACTTGGTCCCCCTTGTCGCCCATAAAATGCGGCAAAAACGATCCGCTGCGGAATAATTTATTAACTATTAAGTATTTCGCATACACAGACACACTAAACCATCCATCGTCTGTTGTTTATGTTTGTTGACTGAAACACGGCTCATTTGCACATTTCAAAATAATTACAAAATTCATAAATATTAAAGGACTCGAATCAAATATTCAAATACGCCGAGTCCTCGTGGCCTAGATTTTGTCATCGATTTCGATTTGATGGACGACAAGTACTACTTTTAGCCGGGTACTACTAATTTGTCAAATGCCAGAAACATTAGAGATTCATAAATTTAGGCAAAGGCCATAAACATACCGAACCCAACCAACTGTGGTAGGGAGTACTTCTATCTTACAGTTCGATCGCTTGCCCTTCTGCGTATGGCACATTATTTTGTCACGCAATTCGATTCCATATTCGATTTAATTGAGTCCAATCAATGGAAATCAGACAAAATGAATCTCTATTGTCTAATTGTGGCGCGGCAGGCGCCATTGTGACTGTGAGTGAGCAGTGCCACAATTAGTGGTATTTGAATTTTTGTGATCGATCCCTTTCAGAAGGGGCTGTTCGTGGTTGGAGAGAAGTTGATTACAGTGGGCGATTTTTTTTTTCAATAGTTAATGGTGCGTCAACATCAATTTGGCGCTAGTACGAGTGGGTGTATGTGCTTTTGACACAGCCTACATAGTTCAAGCGAATTTGGGTGATCCCTTCTGTGGCATTTGTAACAAATGGATAAGCAAAACGTTTAGTTTCCATTTAATTAACAGGTTTTGCACGGTATAGCCCGTCATAATGGATGAGCAGACACGCACAAGCTATAGTATCGGGCATAATGCAATTGTGCCGGTGTACCGTTGAAGCTTGGCAATCGTAAATTAACTTTGCGAACAAAGGACTCAATAGAGTGTATAGTGTAAATAAACGCAGTTGGCTGGTAAAATAGTCAGAGTGGAAGTTGGTTACTTTTTTGCAACAGCTAAATGGAAAGGTTATGGGGAAATTGCTTAAACAGTTGGACAGCTGTTACCTGCACCATTGGTCGAGTTTATAGAATATATTTAAAAACCACCTGTCTATGCAGTGATTATGACATACTGTGCAAATTTTTAGAGCCACTCATCTTCTCAACAATTTATTCAGGACAACTGATTTAGAAGGTCTTTTTAAGGCTAGCGTTGGTTGCCAGTTGCAACACCTTATTCAAAGACTGGTACAACAATCATGATTAAGACAGTGCCTTGGTCGCGTCTGTACATTATCCAAGCAACAATTTACTCAGGACAACTGATCCACAACCATCTCTATTCAGCACACTGTTCCTACCATCATCGCGAAGAAGAGTAGAACTTGCCCTCTCGCCGATTTCGTCTATTTTTTTGTAAATATCTTCTCAGTACAACCCGATAATTAGTGTTGGACATCTGATCCACAGGCGATTTCGATTTCTCTGTTCGCACCATCATCATAGAGTCGCACCAATGTAAAGAGATGACAGCATATACAACCCATTTTCGCCGGATTCTCGGTTTCATTGCTGGCAAAAATGCAAACGCTAATAGGAGCTTATAGAAGCTCATTCAACTTAGTTCCTCTATGCTTGAACACCAAAACAGTCATTGACCTCTACATCAGTTTCATGGATTTCCTCATCTCACTGGTGAACGGAAGACCGTATCAACAAAGAACCCACACACTTTTCACTCTAAGCCTTAGACAAACCACAGTTAATCGCAATTTGGTGCAAGCATTTTGATGCAACGTTCGTGCAATTAAGGAACAGCAGGCGACTAGGCATACTTGATGAAAGTTTATGCAATACGAATGCAAATGTCACTGCGACAAAGTTTAAGCTGTGAGTGGGTCTGTTTAATCTCTTAATTATTGGCTTGTGAGGCCCATACAAGCCTTACTGCGCTTTCATCCCATTTACATATGTCTTTCAAAGCGATTTTCCAAAAAAGAAACAAACACTTTTATCGAATTAATCGGCCGTGAATAATTAAACTTATTAGGTTGAGAGCCAGCCTCCTTTATGTCGGATACCTCTTCATCTGACTCCATTTGAATGGAAATGCGTTTAACTGTAATTTACATACCAATTCCCACGTTCGCTTTAATTAAACAATAACTCATTGGACTTACCTGCAAAGAAAGAAAAAAGAGAAAACATTGTTTAATTGGATCAACAAATCGTGGCGTAGTGTAGATTAGTTGACAGGTTAGAAAGGAGGACATCTCGGGCAAGTCCCATGGGGAATCGTTTCATTAGTCAATTGTCAAGACATCACTCAAATGTAGCTTCACCAACTAATCCAAGGGATATATAGTTTCCCTAAAAGTTAATTGTGACACAAAGGGCGGAAAAAAGTTTTCCACCCCACCTCAAAGCCTATTAAATGCGTCCCCTCGTCGTCTAACTAATCTTTCAATCTGACAGAGATCAATCTCATGCTGCTGTACATATCCACGAACTCATACGCTTCAGTCGTTCACACTATACTCGTAGATAGATGCCATTTCCATTCTAGGATATGAGGTCAACAACATCATCCTTCAAACAGAGGGAGAACAACACACCACAAGCAAGGCCGGTATACGAATATGACACAAGAGTGTTGAACGGGGGCTTTTTGTATAAATAAACTCGTGAAGCCCTTCTGGTGGTGCAAAAAAAAAAAAAACCAAAGGACACATCCCCTTCATCTTAAGCTGGCTAAATCTACATGTGTACTCTCCACAGAGTTTCTCGCATTTAAAGTTCATGGTGAGGCAGCCCACAACAGACAAATTAATAATGACACTCTTCCTCTTGGTACTCTGGCTCTCTTGCTACTCGCCCACCCACACAAGGGAGAGATATCCTTTTTTTTAGTTTTGGAGAGAGGAGACCGCTGCAGTATAGTCGGCACGTCGACATAACAAATATTGACACTATGCGCCACCCCAACATGGTATGCATTCTAGTGCAGAGCACACGTGAGTTATACACGCGCTATAGACGAGCTACTAAGGTTGTTGGCAGCTGCAGTGTATCGAGCCAATGGACCGATGCCAGTTGGTTCGTTGTGTCTGTCTATGATTATATGTCCAGTCTGAGTGATATTTATTTCACCTGCGGAGAGTGGACTCCGACTCCGACTCATCACCCGATATGGTTACAAGTGAAAATGCGAAAACGTTTTCGGGATGCGTCATTAACTCTTTTGTTGGTTTTCCATTAAAATGTAGAATGAATGCATCACCCCCTATATACGACAATGACTCCACCAAAGCGGATATACATTTGCAGTGTGCACTCTATGTTTGCGATGGGAAGTATGCGCTGACACTATCCAGCTATATATCTGTTCGGGACAGAGTTGCGCCGCTTCACTCTCCTGTCGGTTCCATTCTGAGCTGAGAGTGAAAATGTGAATAATTCCCGCAACACTATATGCAAACAACCTTTATTTCACAAACTCCAAGCATGTGTGTGAGTGTGTGCTTGCTGTTGTGTCCTTGTTTAGTGTAGGGTAGTTTGTTTTTTTGCTGCGTATGGTGTCTCCCCTTTGTCCTGAATCAATGCGGAGTTTTAATAAAACAAAAGTGATTGTAGTCGCTGTTGTTGCTGTTGCTGGGGGTCCGGTGTTGTTAGGGAGCTCATATCCTTAGATATGCCTAACTGTACTCTGTAGTTAGTGGCGAAGAAAAAATGTGCGCCTCGATAAGGTTTTCGAATTAGATTTCAGAATCTGATTGGAAATTCGGGGGTGATTGCCACAAAGCGAGTGGTTAGTTAAATTGAAAGTGGTACATGCGAGTTATCCGTTGGACGCAGGAAAATTACGAAAACTGAGGATTGCATTTTCGTAGGGTCAAGTTCACGACCAATATTCGCAATTTACAGTAATGAGTAATCGTTGACACAGTCTTCTTACCCAAAATACGAGTTCTATCACATCGCTTGACGGACTTTATTCAAAAAGCCTAAGAAACTCGATGAGTCGTGAAGGTCAGGCGTGCACGACTGATAGAAAAACAACTTTCATCGATATTGTATAGTCAATTTGTGAATTTTATAAGGGAAGTGTCGATCACGACGGAAAGTCAATCGGCAGGACAGCTTATGAATCCATTGCAAATCGATAATTGATTGCAAGCTCATGACCAATATGTTTGGCTTTTAAAAAACAATCACCTCATACTGTACCTTAGAATTGGCATGTAGTTTCTGCTCACTTTTCCATTATGGTCTATAAAAGAAAGGGTATACTTTTCGTAGGGTCGAGTTCACGATTATTATTTTCGGCTTTTGAAAAATACCCTGTCTGTTTAAGACCTCTGATCAACAGTTTTGTGATTTTAAATAGAAGAGTCGTGATCAACAGTTCCTAAATAAAAGAGTCAAGCACGACCTCCCATTACATCAAGTGCAAAATTGATCGCTTATCCTTAAATTGATACTGTGCGAATTTGAACATATTATTACAGTTTTTAAAGTTCCCAAGCGAGTAGTCGGGAATGAAGTCGTGTACGACTTGCCGTCATGTAAAGTAAAATTAGGTCGTAAATCGTAAATTCGTTGGTTATTTTTGTATAGTTAAAAAGACTTTTTGAAGGACAACTGCTACTACTATTAAAAGATGAATTCTGCTCACCCACCCCGTGCTACAGGTTTTTATACCAATCTGTTATTATTTGCTCTCTAACAAAAACAAAAACAATATTTATGCAATTCCTACTCTTCGGCAGAAACAAACCGCGTCCTTGTTTGTTTTCTCTTCCACAAGATACGCTTTCTTATCAATTATTCGTACATCTGTTCCGAGATCTCGTTTCCCATCGTGGTGTATAAAGCTTTGAGGGAAAACAAGTTTTTAATAAAATTAACTGGCCGAGAATTCATTAAAGAGCGAAAGCCACCCACTCAACCAACCAACTTCCATCCTAATCAGATACACTCAATCAAGTCTTAGCGATACGACTTCAAAGACGCCCAGAGTGGCATGGTAATTCTCCCTTTCGAAAACTTTTCACCCAATAGCGATTATTATTATTAAAGCGATCAGATTTTCTCTTGGCAAGTCAAGGACTTTTTGAAATAACAAAAAAACAACCGTGGGTTGTGCACGGATGATGTTTTCAACCAACTGTTTGTTTATTTTGACTCAAAGGAGTGGCGCTCACGCAACAAAGCTGTAGCGAAGGGAAAACTCCCAAAAGTAACTAATTAGTAAGAACGGGCGCGCCTTTAATTTTTCCAATAATCTTCAAGGAGCTGCCGGCCGAAATAATAGAATCTGATTTGCAAATTAAAATCCCTTTTGTTTTCTCGGCGAGAGTGTTTCGGGTAGAAAAAGGGTTGTTGTTCGTCGTCAAGCCAAAAAGTGGATTAAAGGACCGACAGAAAGAAAAAAAAAAGAAGAAAAATCGCAAAAAGGCAAACTTCCCTATATCATAGAGTGGAGTCCTTTATTCAATACCCGTGCATGGCACTGAAATTAACTCTAACCATAGCAACTCGTCACACAAAAAGGAAAACGTACGACGAACAAAAATTTCCATTCCATTAAGCCTTTAGGATGAATCCCTGTTCGGAACGAATTCTGTCTCGAGCAGGTGCGATACAGGAAAAATTCCACAATAAATCTTTTTCTTTGTACAAGTGTGCTGAAAGGATTCGATGGTGGTTACTGCTGGTACTGCTGTTCGTTCTTATCGCACACGCTTGTCTTGTGTGTTTCTTCCTCGATATCACACCAAAAGTCGAAAACCTCTCAAATGAAAGGGGAAACAACGACGAACCGAAACGAACGGATGACGGCTGGGAAAAAAAGAAGATAATAGTGTTGTTATGCAAGACTGATCCTGGTTTAACTCCGAACTTGTGCAGAACTTTGGTAGTTTTACCACGCCACCACACACACGACACACCTGATGTCTGCCCATGTATGCCGAAAGGGCGAATGGCAACGACGACTTGCTGCAAATGAAAAATCCGTTCCATTCCCTTTGCATTTGGGGTTTTCCGTTCGCTGTGTATACTCTTTTCGGCTGTGTGAATGCAGGATGTGCACACGTCTGCGGTGTGGTCTAGGATCACTGCTTTCCTGATGACGTGACGTAGAGGGGGGACGGCGAAGCATTTTCAATTTCCTTCAATTGGCGAAAGAGCGTCATATTTTAGAAAATAAGGACTACCTTCCACCTCAAAGAGGGTGGCGCGGCGGCGTGGGGGTAAACATCCTGCAGCAGTCATTTATGGCTCACGTATACGACGACTTTTGTCTGCGTAGGAAAGCAAAATTAAAGGATCCTTGTGCTGCTGCTGCTTGCTATTTGGCAAATGCTCTCTCTCTTGTCCAGCAGTCACTGCCATGCTACTATACTGCGCTACTGGTGATGGTGGTTCAAGAAGCATATAAAACTGAATGTCCGTGCAGTAAAATCAAACAAACTTGTGTGTGTATGTTCTCCATCTTCTTCGGACCTGGATGCCAAAAACTACGAAGCAAAGAACCAAAGTCCGCATCTAAAATTCTATTTAGTTCTTAATGATTGTTCCTTCCGTCTCACACACATCTGTACAGATGCTCGTGCCCTCTCTCCAGAGACAAACAGAACCCAGGATGGCCGCCATTTTAACATTGCAGATTGCTATGTGTATTTCCATTAGCTTTATTGATTAAAACTTCTTTTTTTCGGGGTTAAAACACTCCAAGGATGTGCTCTTCCCCTATTTTTGGGAGTGTGTGTGTACGTATTTCTTTTTCCGCCAGGGACCTGCTCTATTAAAGAAACAGGGCGGTGGAGTAGGATTTCGCATTCTTCCTATGCTGTAGTGCTACATGCTTAATATGGCATTGTGCATGTACATTGTACATATATCTGTATTCTGTTAAGTTTGTTCAATTCCTTCTGACGGGTTTTTGGGAGCAACACACAGGAGCGTGTGTGTGTGTGTGTGTGTGTGTAGAGAGTAAGTGTGATTGGCGGTGGGATGGGTGTTTTTTTTCTTCCGCAGACAAACGAGCTTTAAGGATTTTAACTTTGCGCTAGGAAGGAGAAGGGGTTTTATTTTCTGGCGTTTTGGGGAAGAGCACATTTCACTAATGCGTTGGCTTTTCCTTTTGGGTTGAGGGATTTAAAATATTTGAAGGATATTGAAATTGCTAGAAAATATTATTAAATTACAGAAGGGATTGGATATCCCAAGCTGATGACAGACTGTGACAGTCAAGGGAGTTTTCAAAGGACTACAACTTGTAATAATTCAATTGCAGAAATGTATCATGTATCTTTCAACAGCTGGGTGAGGTGTTGCAGGTTTTTCAAGATTCAAGATTCCTGAGAAAAATTCAAACTTAAAAGAAATTGAAGGATAAAAGCAACAAACCAATCCATCTCAAGGAATCTACGCACAATTTGGAATACAATTTCAAGACCACTTATTCAAAAGATTGAAAGATCATCGTTAGGGTACCTTTTCATAGCAAAGTAGTACTTCAGTCCGAAGCAGTTACTTGTTCTCTATAAGGCTGAGGTTAGACCAGGTCTCGAATATTGCTCTCATATACTGAGCTTGGGCTCAAACTTCTCCCTTAACCTATACTCGACAGCATACGAGACGACAAAGCCTCTTTTTTGTTTTTACCGACGTTTTTTTTTTTTTTTGAATCGGACACCACTCCTTCAGTAGTGCAACATTAGCAACTGAGCTCAACAGATGGGGTACCCATCTACTCTTCTTCAAGCATTCAAGAAGGTAACTAAATTTTGCATAGAAAACATATCAATTCGATTTCGGGGTCACTCTGTTTACCAAGGGAACTGATTCTCTGTAGATAGCGGTCAATTT
This sequence comes from Cheilosia impressa, assembly GCA_948293265.1. NCBI lineage: Eukaryota > Metazoa > Arthropoda > Insecta > Diptera > Syrphidae > Cheilosia > Cheilosia impressa. Next base: position 135,898,625 of record OX411880.1, on the reverse strand, counting down.
CATGTTTCTATAGTTTACTCCAGAGTTTACCTCAACGGACGGAGACAGGTGTGCCAAGTCATCGGGTATCATTTTGAGAGTTGGTTGGTGGTTGGCTTCTGAACATTGTGTACCGATAAATCCCAGTTTAACACCCAGCTTATCGCTCCAAAATAGCGAAGCTGTCTTGTAAGTCAAAACCCCATAGTTCTCAATAAGCTCGTTTAAGATATAAATTTTGTAAACGTGTCACCAAAGTAAATATTTCTCAGACAAAAAGAGGCTAAGCAAAATATTTAAAAATTTCACGTTCCCTTATACTTTTCAAGAATACATTTCTCTTTGTATTCATGCTAGAACATGAGTCTCCTTGAGCTGACTTTTTCCAGACAAAAACTCCGGTAGCACAGAGCATGGCTCCCTCTTTTAAAAAAGACTGCAGAGTTCGATCTCCTTGATGTGCCTCTGAATGCACTTCAGTCATAACTGATTCAAAATCGGTTGAGATAACGTTAATAATCCGATCATCCCCATAGATAACTGTTGTGCTATTTATAATCAATACCAACACCAAGGTTATTCACCGGCTGGCTATCCGCCGGATGCGCGTGTTGACTGGGCACAGTGTATGCACACAAACAAGTAAATATTTGCAAACTGAAAACATTGCACAGTAATTGATGATGATAATGGGCCCCGTAAATATGATTATCGTGTCCTGTGAGGCACAACCTCACCCCTTCGTGCGATTCATTGAACTCAACTCAAATATGCGAAAGCTTAAATAAATAAAAACGAAAGCACACAGCTATCCACTTTTGTCTATCACCGTGGGAGTGATAAAACATTCGTTTCCATTCCACGGGCAATAAGCACCGAAATCCTTCTCGCGAAAGTAGCAATATCTCCCAACGAAAAGTCATAAAAATAATAAATGTGACTTTTGTTTTGCTCTCCTTGAGCTTAGTAGGTATATAATATACATAATGTGTGTGCTCGTGGTCGTGCCCGTGATCCTGTTTTGAATTTGAGGGAAAAAAAATTCAAATCTCATATGCGGATATCTTCATGCTGAGCTTTCTGCCGTATACCCAGCAGGATACCCAGCACACCAGGATGTCATACTTCTTGCCAACATTCATCGAGCACAAGGACACTCTCTAGTTTTGGGTGTCGTTAATTTTTATTATTACCATAACCAACACCAGCACCATCACCATCCGCCCCAACCACCGTTCACATAATCATGAAGTGTCACTTGGAGTTGTTGGGGTTGGTTGGGCGAATAACTCGTCTCCTACAAGCGCCAGCGCCACACCAGCATGCAAGTTTAAATAAATATATTTGCGGAATAAATTTTCGCTAACCAAAAAGTCGAGAAAAAAGTACAAACGACGAGGCGAGCATAAGAACAAGTACTCGTACACATCTCGGCGTTAAAGTATTTTATTTTATTTTCTTGAGAATATTTTCCCTAGGACATCATTTTATGTGATTTCCTTACTCTATGTTGCAGGGAAACACCGGGTGGACATACACTGCATGTAGCACGAAATAATGTCTTTCCGTTTCGACCGGATGTTGGGCGAAAAACCATCATCATCATCATCGTTGTCCATCCTGTGAGAATATAATATTCGGTTGCACTCACAAGAACGGGTTCTTGCATATTCCAATTTTAATGTTTCCTTTATGGCTAACGGATGATATTTAAAGTCTTTAAATCGGACATGATGGTTGGTCTTGAGCGTTGCATGCATATATTCACATCTTGAGCGAGGATAGTTTTATTTGAGTGGAAGATGATTTTGATCGTTTATGAGAGAGATAGAGAGAGCCTGTCTTCTGAATGAAGAAAGTTGCAAATGCTTCAGAGGATTTCATAAACCTATTTTTTCTTCGTTTCTGAATTAAAGAAAATTTGTATTTAAAGTATCTGCAACTGTCAGATGGCGGTAAGGGGGGAAGTTTTTCTGACTGCGATAAATGGTGTTATGATGCAATCTCGGTTAGATCAAGAAATCATGTGTGCAGTGGGAAACGTACGTTATATTGGATTTCTAATTTGGCAAGGACTTGGCGGAAATATTATAAAGATATAGATATAAGGCAGTCATATACTGAGAGTAGGAAAGATGAATTTAAAGTCAGGCTCTTAACTGTTGGGGTATTTCGAATATTTTAATAGGAGTTCTAAAATTAAGCTTCGAAGTTGTAGAATCCGTCCCAGTGTGTAAAACCCGGTGAGACCTTAGAGAGAAAACACTGTTTTCGATAGATTAAGGATTAAGAATTAAAAGACTATTTTCTATCTATGGACTATAGTAAGCGTCACAAAATTGGCCCTTAAAATGGTGCGGTGATTTCGAAAATTTCGTTTCTTGAATCAAGAAAATTTAAGAAATAACAAATTCTTCTTTATTCAAATTTAATTTAATTGATTTTAAGCGTTAGTTCTTGAATAACGAAAATAATTCTTATTGGTAAAGGAAGATCATGTTACTTAAACGAACAAATATTTCTTGATTTAAGAAACAAATTTTATATGGCAAAGTCAAGAAACATATTCTGAAATCAAAAAGTAATTATTTGATACTATTAATTTTGAACTTAACTTCAAACTACTACATATTTGCAGCAGCTTCGACAAATTTTATTAAACCTATTGCGAATCTAGGGTTTATATAGGGGTATGACTAATATAACTAAGTAACTCTAGGATATAATTTTACTATATTTTTTTAAATTTAAATTGAAGACAACGAAAACTTGGCAGTTCAACATCAAAATGCAACCTAATGCTCATTTTTCAAGAAACTCGCATAAATTATTCTGAACATCTACTTACAGTTTACAAAATTAAAAAAATATGTTTCCAAATAAATTTAACTTGACAGCGCAAGCTCAACAGCGACCCAAATGAATCCCACCAAAATCTTGGACCGCAAAAAAGTACCTCATCAAACCATTTAAGACACACTTTAATGTCCACCGTTTTACCATCAGACAGAAAAAAAGAAGCCAAAACAAAGCAACAAAAAACAATAGAACTACAGCCAGTAATTCAAATTCACATTAGTTGTGCCCTCCCAAGTCATTTATCATTTTCCCAAGAAGATTAAAAAACTTCCCCAAGGAAGACGAGCACAACTTCTTACACACAGAAACTTCCTGCCTCATTTTTGTTTCCCCCACCACCGACTAAAAAAAAAAAAAGTCCATCAACACAGCTCTCGCAAAAACAATAAATCAGTCTGGTCAAACGGAGAAAGCCAACCCACCGCCCACATCATAGGGACTACTCGTAGATCTGTGCCGAAAAATACACAAAAGACCCCCAGAAACAATGCCCCCAGTTGCGCAGAGGGACCAAACGATTTGCAAAAACAAACATTTCTCATTAAGGGAAGAAAAACCCCGACAGCACAAGTTCTTAAATAAACTATGCAAGATGTAAACTGATACAAAAACGTATACACAATGAAGAACAAGCAGAAGTAAAACCACAAAGAAGTTACAAGATCTGCACCTTGTATCTGGTAGTGCAGGGCTGTGTGCCTGTGCTGCTGGCATTAACTTCGAGATTCTTGCGAAAACTTTCAACCATAAAACAGCAAATATCAGCAGGAATGCGACAGAAAGCCATGACCATGAGTGTACTCCCAGTATCTAGATGTTCACATCGCAGTCCAATCTTCTGTATTCCATTGCTAAACACTGAGATATGTCATTATGCAGCGCTTTTTGCTACACCTTTTGGATCTTCGATATTCATCTTCTCACAGTGGCGTGCCGGTCCGTTTCGACGTGTCTATATGCATATGAAGACAAATCGCTGTAACCGCGCAGAGTTGTTCACCATACCACCACGTCGTCGTCGCTGGCATAGTCATCTTCAGGCCTTTCCTTGCCACGAATGCAATCAAGAATTATATCCGCTCAAGTGATTTAAATATACCAGAACGAGTACGTGTATGCTGACTGCTGCTGCTGCTGCTGCCTCCTGCCGCATAACTTATGCTGAGAGAGAGAGGGAGTTTCCTTCGTTTAAAATTTATGGTCTTGCAATTGCAGAAATAGATAGGACGAGGCGGACGAGGGGGAGCAGGAGGTCGCCGGTCTTTTTGGTCGGTCGTGTTCCATCAGAAAAAAACATAGAACCGGCAATCCAATCCAATCCAGAGGCGTTCTGCATTCATAGGAAATCGTTTGCCACCACAAAAGTTCCCGCTGATGCGGTGCAGAGCGCGGGACCAGAAAGCGTTCCACTGCGGGGCTTTTCCACAGCACGACAACGACCACGACGACGACACTCATTTCAAATTGGATGACGTTCGATGGTGTAGATGGTGTTGGCTTGCTATTTTTTTTTTTACTTTCTTTTTGCCTTCCATTCCCGCTACATAGGTCTTGTTGTTATTGCTAGTCGCCGTGTGTCTTAAAACTGATGTTTCTTGCCCTCGGTTAATATTGTATACTGTGCCGGAGGAGAGTATATCCCAGAAACTATCTCGAGCTCCACTTGAAAATGTAAATATGCGCGAGCAAAAGTGTTGCAATGTACTGCCGGTGGACTGTGTAAACCTTGCAAGACCACGACTACGCCACGAGGACGATGTCGTTTATCTTATAAAAGTCTCTCGCTCTCTTGCCGTAGAAGGAGGTTGGTTGCACCGGCCAAAAGGTAAATGCAATTCCAAGGGATATTGAGATGGTTGCTATGGATGGAACTGGTCATATTGCCGCTTGCAGCAGGTTGTTATCATTCATCTGAAGTGACAGAGTGGGAGCGAGCGAGAGAACGTGATAGAGCGAGTGCAACTTCCGGATGTGTATACACAGGTGGCTGTTTATCATGCAATGCTAATGGCAGGGATGGAGCTAGGGTGCCTAAGACTGTAATCATTCTTTTAACTCAGTTTGCTTTGGTCTTTGAGGGAACTTCCATCCGGATTTTGTTTCCACAGATGCACAGTTAAGGAGGGTGTAGATGGTCCGACGTCTATGGGAGTTAAGTGCGGTGCAGTTTCAGTTTGTTTGCTGAGTTTAACTTGTACATAATATCCTTAATTGAGGGGTGGCCGAGTTGTGTTGTAAACGGGTGAACAACATTATTTCTAGCTAAGGACTGGGATTTACAGCATTTCTAGAATTGCTTGAAAGAGTCTCAAAATCAGCTGTGGTTTGATTCGACTCCATAGCTTGGCTTGACCTGCTAAAGGCCTTGCAGCTGATGATGAGATGGCTTAGAACTGATGATCGGATTACTTAGAGCTGATGATCAGACCTCTTACGGCTTCAAAAAATTAAGTCATGCCCAAATGTTGTGGCCATCCCCAATAACGAACTCCGTTGGAGTAACAGTGGTGAAGAGAGGAGGAGATAACTGTCACTTACAATAATAGAATAAACAATGGACCTCCCTTGGTATGAACATATCTAACCGAAGACCACTTAAGACTGATCACCCAAACATTGATTGGCAGTTGATTTACATGGCACGCAGTTGTCTGATAGGTTTTTCTGTCACTGGTCGTTATGATCTTGTGGGATCTTTCTCTCTCTCTTTTTGACTCTCTTTTAGAGTATAGGTCCCAGTTCCCACAGTTCTCTGAAGCCAGTATCAAGCTGTAGAATATCTTTACTCGCACAAAGTCTTGTTGAAATCTTATGGCTACTGGATATCTCAGAAATATTTGAGATTTGGGCATGAGAACCTTTAACATTTGATGACCAAGGTTGGCAGAAATTCCCTTTGCAAATGGTTAGTTTGGTACGCTCAAGTTTTAGAAATAGGCTTCAAATTTAAGGCCTATAAGTTGAACCTCTTTTCGCTTTAAAAGTCTGCGCAAAGTAGACTAGCAAGTCCATTTACCTCTAGTACATGCTAATCAACTCGGCAAATTCTACGAGATTGCCCTAAAGAAGTTTGTAAGTTTGCCCTGCATCTTTCGGCATCTAACTTGACAATCACTGTTTTAAAATAAGCCGAGCAAACATTATGCGACTGAAAAAGCAACCTTGTGTAACACTATAGCTGTGTTTTAACAACTGCTGACATATGAGTAGGTATAGGTACACAATCTTTGGCAATAAGATTGTAACATTCAGCTAAGAAGTCCGCTTTATGTGCTATTTGCTATTCCCTTGGCAATTGAGCAACATCCACAACGAACTATGTAAAAGAAAAATAGAACCAGTGACCAGAAATAGAAACACTTTTAATCCTCCAAATGTCGCAATGACTTTCTCCACAATCCTAATCTGCCGTCACACAATTTATTTTCACGTCCTCACACTATTCCACAATCCACACATCAATTTAAACTCACAACACTCCTTCCACGCATATATCTCAAATTCGTTTAATAGTACCCCATGCCAACTCCCTCTCTATGCACAAACGCTTCATATACGCATTAAATGGGAAAAGGAAACATAAAACGTGATAAATTTCAAAGGAAATCTCTCACCCCTTGTCAGATCTTACCGAGTTAAACTGTAACAGCCTGCGCGCGCTCTCGAACGTCCTTCCTACATTAATAGACATTATACAATATAATTTACGGACTTTAAGTTCTTCCTAAGAATAAAATGATCCTTACGGCGAGCAGTTTGAATGATGGCTGCTGCTCAAGAAAGTAATAAACTCCCTCAATGTTTGGTCTAGCATGTGCTACCAATTACCTGCCATCCACCAACACACCAACGCATATAAGTAGAAAAAAAAACACCATAACCAACCGAAAAGAGAAAAAAAGCAACATAAAAACCCCGTAAAGCACTTGAAATTTATTCCTTTTTTCGCTTCAGCACTCCTTGGAGAGGGTAGCCAGGCAGGCAGGCAGTCTCTTTGACCAAGGTACTTCAAATTCTATATGTACCCAGTGCACATACCTATTTCGTCCCACTTATTTCATTGGAATCAAAAAATAACACCATATGGCTTGAATGAGTTTTCAATGCTACACTCGAGTCCTTTCCGTAAATCGATTGATAGATTTCCCACACAGCAGCTATGCGAACCAAATCCTTAAACGTTTCCATTTCATTGGGCACATGCCGCGCACCTTGATCTTGAAAAAAAAACATGCTCGGCTCCGGGCAATTTTTGAAATTAAATTTCAATGCAAATCATTTATTACGCGAACTTTTGCCAGCCGGAAAAGTTGACGCCAGTCCTCGCCCTCTCACTCTCGCAGGGCGGGGGTATAATTTATAACATTTATTTAATTTGGAAACCCCCGTGTTCGTAGTCGTGTTGGTATCCCATCCAAAAACTCGTTCAAGCAGTTTAAATCACAAGGTGCTATCTCAAGATTACTAACAAACACAACTACAACAATAATAATCATAATCTTCGGAGTGTTCTTGGGCGACGTTGTCGTCGTACTCGTTTTGGTCCTCCTCGGCGTGTCGTTGTTGTCGTCATGATCCTAGTCGTCCGATGATTTATGTACCTGCACACACAGAGTGCACTTCAGCGCATTGCCGCAGGTATCTTATCGTGGAGTAGAGAAGACTAAAGAAGTATCTATCCGTATCTATCTGTAAAAGACTTGGAGTAGGTACACGACGACGACGACGTGCAGTCTTTGGTGGAGCCCTAAATGAACAAAGGAAAACATACAGACAGATAGTGCGAGCAAAAGAGTTCGTTGCAGATGTGCATTTATGATGCATGGAAGGAAGGAAATCATGTCCAGGATAAGAGGTTTGGTCTTGGCAGGCGTTTGAAGTTGTGCTTTTTTCCTTCTGCGGAAAGTTTTAGCAGCATTTGCGGCGCAATGTGATTATTTGTTTTGGTTCAAGCATCCCGCTGGGAAGACGGAAGGAAGCGTATTAAACGCGACGATTAATGGTGGATGCTTAAGGACTTGGCATGTATACAGATATGGTTTGTTTTGACGCCGATAAGGCTTCCGAAGGATTTGAATGTTGAAATTTATATAAATCAACATTAGTGGTGGTGGCGTTAATTAATCAAATGGTACGTGAAGATGTTGTTCCTAATCGGTTGAGCGATGTGACTCAGACGGGCATGGGATGGTCGTTTTTAAGTGATTTCTTGAGGTGTCTTAGAACGACTTTAAAATATCTTAACAGCTACCGTCATTATTCACTACAACAGGTTGAAGATTGTACAGCTACTTGCTAGTAAGATACAATTGTCAGAGCCCATCTTCATCGGGACTCACACTGATACGCTTCCTATTCAGAATGATGAGTCCAGTCCCAGATCTTCACAGTCAATGACTTGATAGAATTTTCATCACATTGCCTGCAAATGATTCTTAATTCGTCTTCAAAGCATCAATGACATGTCATTACGTCGACTCTGCGGAGTCCCGCTTATACAACACTCAGGCCTTAGAAACACGCTTGCCGTTAGACAGTATTCCATTCTGTGACTTCCAAATCCAAGAGAATGCAATCATGTTTAATTGTTTAGGGCCTAATAGAGAAGCGCTGAATAATAGAACGTCACAAATCCCCTCGAGAACTAGCTTTTGTGGTAGGCCCTCACAGAACTTAGTTATAGGGCTTTACAGATCCAGGATTAGTTGTTGGGCCTTACAGATCCAGGACTAGTGGCTGGGCCTTACAGAACCACCCTTAACTATATTGTCATACAGAACTACGCGTGTTATCTTTCTTAAACCTGGCCTACGCTTAGCCGATGGAAAGCTTTGAGAACCACGCTTAGTCGTATGGTCTCACGGGACTCTGCTTTGGCCGGTCTAAATTACACAGGAACCTCGCTCAGCTGTAGGGCGGCCTTCTTAAAACTTGGGTAAGTATAGCTATATAATGTTGGCATACTCTTAATAAACCTGTTGGAAAGTATGAAGCAGCTAATTGAACTATTGTAGGTTTCATTTAAAAACTCCTCACACCGACTTAGCATACACTTAGAGGTGTAGTGATGGTCCATCCCCTTGGATGCCAAGAAACTAGACCCAATTTGATTGTCATGCTAATCCTGAAAGAAGAGAGTTTGGGTCTAGTTTCTTGGCATCCAAGGGGATGGACCATCACTACACCACTACACAAGCTCGGATAGACTTCAATTAGGTAAAGGCCTGTAAAGTAAAGATGACAATACCCTGCGAAAAGAAAAAACTTCAACTTCATACATCCTGAACAGAAAATCAATAAGTTTAAATTCCAAAGAGCGCATTATCATGGCTACTTTGCTGTAAAATTGTGAGTTTTTACCATATCCTTAGAAACTCTCGCCATCGCATCGTTGCAAATCGATTCCTGACGATAAAAGTCACTTGACCCCATTGCTTACGGGAGTGTGAACGTATATATCTATCTCATCCCACACATACTTCACCGCCAATTGAAAGAAGTGGCTTCCCTCTGGCAAAGCTATCAATAACCCATCAATCTCCTTCCTTTCTCGTGCTGCATCCCTGCACGTCAAGAGGGTTACCTTGCATGTAATTTTTCTAGGAAACTTTGTTCGATTAAAACACCGTAAAGGAAACATTTGGTAGATCCACAACATAAAAAACCGATGACAGCGACTATTAATTTTTTATTTAATAAAACCGAGCTCAGGGCGGAGGAGATTTAATAAGATCTATTTCGTAAGGAATCTCCACAAAGCCACCTTTTCGTCGCAAAGTATCCCTGAAAGGGAAAGGCAAATAAACTACACAATCGATTTGCATGGATTTAAAGTTGTCTCTATATCTATTATATAACCAAAGAAGAATCCTTTTTCGTCCTGGATTTTCTTTTCCGCATTCTTTACACATATTAGGCGAGCGGATGGAAAAAAGCCGAAACCAAAATAAGAAAGCTTCTGTGTGTTTATGATATTCCTTCCAAATCAATGATTTGTTCTTCCACTATTTTTTTGCGAGTGCAAAACCGAGAAAAAAGGACGAAGGCAACCTGAAATTGCAGTACATTCTGAAAAGAAGTAGCCATTGTATATATATGTTGGTGTGTTGTCGGGTGGAATTTCTGTGTGCAAAGGATTTTCTCCTGAATAGAAAATCGAACCAAAGGCAAGGTAAAAACAGAGATTACTGTGCTTTTTTTTTTGTGTTGGTTAAAAAAGAAAACTGATCCTGCCGGTGGACCATTATAGTAAGACCGGTTTCCTTTTTTTTGCAAAGGGGGAAAAAGAAAATACTTCATCAGAGCAATAAAAAAGGGTAAAGCGAAAGCCTTCTTATACCTTGTGTGTGGCAAAAGAAAAAAAAAACATATATTCGGTGCCGAAACAAACCAAACCAACATAGAGATAGATTTAGGGACACTAAAAAGGGTTTTGCAAATCTGGAGTTTTTTTTCTGTTGCGTATAATCCCGGTTTTGTAGATTATTTGCAAGGAAGTAATTTCCTAGAAGGACCGAAAAAGACGGGAAGGCAAATTAAAGTTTTTCCTCAACGACCCAAACAGAAGAGAGTAGCATTTTCGTTGGGGGTTTCTATTTTGCTTCAACAATCCGGAAAACTTTATTTTTCAATTGGAAAACTTTTCTCTACAATGTTCTAAACGGCAACTATCAGCAAGAACACAAAGACAAAGGGGATCCATGTGCTGTACATTGGAGAGGATGCGAGTATCTGAAGAAAGGAAACGGGTCAATGTTCGAACGTATTCTGCGAGTAAGTCTGGGGGAAATATTGATATAAATTCTGCGGGATTATAAAAATGTACGACTGAGATGGGAGTATGTGCAGCTATGCAAAGAACGATTGTTTTGAGTTGTAAGTTTTCGAAAAGGCAATCAAACTCGAATGAGTTGAAACAGTTCTGCGAAAGTGTTATTATAATCACGTTTTGAAGAGACGTCCATAAAATCAAGGACTGCTTATCAACTTATTTAAGTAAATAAGTTTTAGTCATGGTTGGATCCCCCAATAGTAAGCAAGAGTAAAAGTGTATGAGGATCACTATAAAATTGAAGAAAAAGTAGAGGACCTAGATGGTTTCCCTGTGCTACACCACATTAAATATTACTACACTGATCGACAATTCGCTTTAATTTTGAATGAAGTACTGCTTTCAGAGCAGTGGGTCTCTGGTTCGACATCTAAAAAATACAAAATTTACACCTCAAGGTATTTGTCGCCTTCCGCAAACCACTTATAAGCTTACGAGAGTACATTTGTCCTAAAAATGCTTCAACTTCGCCATTTGGATTCGGTATGAGAATTGAAGGTCTCAGGTCGCCTTCAATCGACTTAAGAAATAGAAACTTTTTTAAACGAGTGGTTGTGCAATAACTAAGTCGAGGATCCTAGATGATCCCGTTGCGTCAATAATTTCTTGGTCACTTATCGAGCTGTTTCTTACGTTTAAGAAAGCTAGAAGGTGGGAAAACCTCTTCACAAAGATCTTGTATTAAACCATTATCATCTTTGAACAGAAACATAGACTCTGTTCAAGTTTAGTTAGTTATTTATTCATTTTTTATCTACATCATCAACAATAGACTTATAATAATCGTTAGGTTAGAAATGAGGATGCAATCCGAAAAATTATAGGGAAAATAATGCATGAGTTGGATGAAGAGGCACTAAATTTTTGCAGGTTGTGGCGAAAGAGTTTAGTGAAAAATAAAGAGTCATTTGATTCAGCACTTTTCCAGCATCAGGTCAAACTTAGTCAAGTCCAAGAGTGTTTAGTAGTTTCATAAACTATGGTGGGATGCAAGGAAATAAAAGGCACTAGAAGTAAATCAAACAGACCCAAGAAATAAACACAAATGTTACATCCAAGAGGAAGATGTCGTTGTAAGCAAAAAATTTAGGCATAAACATAGTTATAGAAAATTAAAAACCCCATTACATCCTCCCCATCGTGCCATTTTGCAAAAATAGCCATATTTCTAAAACACCGATCAAACACCGTCCATAATCTCTGCTCACGTAAGCACACAACAAATCAAAGCGAGAAAAAATATTTGCAAACATGAAGAAAAAAATTGAACCATTGCCTTCGTAGTCGTATTTGTAAATTTTTAAACAATTTAACTTTCAGCACGTGCTATGGGTACCTACTACATGTGTACACTACAGCATCAAACATCATCCGTATTTACGATAATCTCTCATCGGCAGCGAACGACACGTTTTTTCGCGTTTTATTTATTTTTTTTCTCCTTATTCCGTGCGATAACACCATTTCGATATACCACCAACACCTTTCTACTTCTCTCATTCCGTTAATCAGAGAATTACAAACAAACACGCAACATACAGGAACTGAACAACAGTATAAAATCGCATCCATACACAATCATCTCCGCTCAACTTGATACAAAAAAAGAAAAGAGAAAAATCAAGGATAACGCATAAACATCAGGAGCGATTTTAAAAATTAAATTCTTTTTCCGCACTGTTTTTTTTCCTCTGCTCAAACAACGATGTAACGAATTCCACCCATAAAACCGCCCCCTCGCATATCGTTCGATATTTACCATTGAATGCATATAGAGAGGAAACACACACGAACCGACCTACATATCGGGCGAGTGTGAGAGTTGTAAACGTATTCCTGTGATGCCCATTCAGGGGATTACAGCCTTACGTCAATTAACATAAGCTTCTTATGTCATTTAAAATTTTGCTTACATTTGTATACGAGTATACACCTATAGGACGACAACCCAACGAATCCTTTCTGGTGGGCTGAGACTGAGAGTTTATCTAGAGTGAGCTAAAGAGATAGGTTAAGGACGACTACGACGACGACGACAACAATATCCCATCGCTCTGTGGGGGAGAGTAGGTTGCCAGATAGGTAGGTGATGACGACAATGATGACACTTATTGGGAATGTGTTCCGGGGTGATACCGATTTATTCTTTGCCGGATTTAAATTTACAAAAAAAAAAAAAAAAACGGAAAGGTTTTCCACAACTCGAGCGTAACAAAAAAGTAAATGGAAGAAGAAATTAGCTTTTTAAGTCGGGCTTATGGAGGAAAGAATGGGATTTAGTGGTTTCAATTTGCATATTTATATTGCGGTTAACCCACTTTGAAAAGAAATTCTATCAGAAAAGTTTCCCCAACTATTTTCGTAGTTGATGTGAAAGTATTTAATTTAGGTATCGAGATGGAGAATGGTGGGGGTGTTCCCAAATTTTGTGGTACATATACATATGCTTAGTTTTTTTTTTTATCGCGGTCGCTAAGAGAATGTACTTACGAAACTAGTGCGGACATTTATGTGCGTTGAACTTACCTGAAAGAGAAGAGAAGAAAAATTAGTATTTATGTTTATTTAATATTTTATTTAAATAAATAGTTTGTTTATAATCTGAAAAACATTTGCCGCAAGTCTATGCAACAACCAAATGGTGTTTTAATTGCCAACAGGTGGCTGTCGCGACTATCGTACTGAGTATAGGGAGGAAACACACACACAAACAAAAAAGCAGGAATGCGTCTTCAGAAATTCACCTTTCACTTAGTCCATATTTCATAAAACTCGGTTTGGAACTAAGCCAGTAATTGTTAGGATGAAAAACGTGCAGTCTGTTCAAAAAAGGAAGGCTTCATACCATGGGCGGCCGCAGATGTGTCAATTGTCAAATGAACATCTAAGCTCTTCATAGCTGTAGCTCCTTCTTGATGTGTTTTCAAATGTCGGAAAAGTTGTTATAGTAAACCTTGTTTTTTGATACTGAGTGCTGCCAAAATTTGTCTTTTGAACAGGCCGTTTGCTTTCTATAAGGTGCTGACGCTTTTTGTAAGTCACAGTTCTCTGCTACGTTTCATATTTCATCTTCTATGAGAAACGCTCTTCCCATGTGCAGTACTCTGCCTTTTGCTTCAGCACTCCAAGAGAGTACGTGTTCCGTTAGATGGTCCCAACCCAACTTTAGACCCAGCGAATACGGTCTTTAAGAGGCTGTTTAACTTTTCGAAAGCGTTTACATGTGAGCACAGTTACTACGGCACTCTCAAAAAGACACATCCCTACGGTGTGCACACATCCGACTAAAAGAGGCTGCGTCTAGGGTGTATTTTCAAGGGTTTTACCTCAGGGGGCTCTGCTTGATGTTCACAAGATATAAACACCCCACCTCATTAGTGATATTTTATATTTTTTTAAAAACATACCTATACATACATATAACACTGTCAGAGCTATAACTCCAGATGATCTTTATAAAAAAAAACTTGAACCCCTGGACCTGGCACTTGTCCCAATTTTTAGAGTACACAAGAAATCAAATTCCCCAGATGCGTACGACTCTTAAATTCTCATTATTTCATTCTTTTCAAACGCCATATCAACAAATTAAATCTGTCCCCCATGAATTTTAAATATCTTCATATCTCTTCGGGCTATGGCCAAGTGCATAAACAACCCTCTAGATATTCCAAATTCGCTGAATTACCCAAACGCAAACATAACTCAACGTTTTTCACCAACATTAACACAATTTCTCGGCCATAACTCCTAATAATATCCGATTAAGTACAATTAATGTCGCTCTGCGCTATTTCCGCCTGTCATAAATTCTTCAGCGCTCTCCAAAAAGGGACATCCTTCTGTGATTTTTGTTTTTGTCTTCATCAGCGCCATGTAAATAAAAACCAAAATTGCTTGACATATTCCACCATTATCATAATTACTTTATGCTAATGACATCCTTGCATGAATATACAAACGGCAGTAGGTACTTTTATCTTACACCGGGAGATAGGCGAATACACCAGCACAAGGAGGGTATGTACATTTTTTTTGTTGTTGTTTAAATTGTCCGTTAAATGATAATAAGTTTTGCGTCGGTCGCGGCGAATGGTCATCCGGGTTCAGTCCTGTTTGTCGCAGTTGCCTTTAGTGTGGTGAGGTCATAAGTGCCTACACATATCTTGCGTCATTGGGTTCGAATACGATCCAAGCAAACGAAATGATTAACATAAATACCGAAATAAACCGCAACCCCAATACAATACATATGATGTGTAGGGAGTTGAAGCATATAGCAAGCTGGTTAAAAGCCTTTACCAAAATAATTTCCATATAACTACTCGCAGTACACCCTAATGACATTAATTTTATTTGCATTTCGTCCCATAGATACTTTAATTACAGCCCATAGATACATTGTGCTACAGAATAAGTAATTAGGTTTCTGGTTCTAATGGATATTTTTTTTATTTTCCTCTACATTGACGACTTTTCTTTAATAATTTCTGGCTCTTTTTATTTTATTTTTGTGTCTCTGGTGAATAATGGAGGATAAAAGGTCAACATCGGTTGATTGTACCTTTCGGTTTAATTTAATGAAATATTCAATGAAGATTATGAAGTCTGGAAGGAAGGATCGGGATTCTTTTGTGCGTTTATTTTTTGCACGAGTTAAATTGTGGGTTTAAGTCAATTTCTTCTCAAAGGCGTGTAGACTTAAACTCTCCGCTGCTGAGTTGAGTTTTTATTTTTATTTTGCAACTTGATGCCGCAGGGCTAGATCTGCAGACGAGAGGACACACAAAAGAGGGAATATTATTAACACCCGATTAAATATTCACGATAGATGAACGATGAAAAACGGAAAAAAAACGAAAAGTCGGTCCTGTTCTGCATCGAAGCTAACCCCTTAGGAAATGCCAATCGAAAGAGAGAGAGATAATAAAAAATATATTTCTCCCCACCATTCCATTGTCTGGTTGGCGGGTCCCTTTTTGCCGATGTCCTTCGCGAGTGCTTATTATGCTGCGCCATCTATTCAATTATTTATTTTTCTTATTACTTTTTAACCTTATCCTTTTTTTCTTGTCTGTTTTTAGTGCGTTGTCCGTGGGAGCGCAGGCAGTGTTAAAATCCACCCGAATGAATGGGCAACAAAACAAATGAAAACAAAACGCAATAAAAAAAGGGATGCAGTGGTGAGAGAAAGGAAAGGAGGACGGACAGCAAAATTATATAACCTTGGTACTAGGTTTGCTTCAAGTGATTTTACCACGAAAATAACTTTTCAGGTGTAATCATGTGGAATTTTTGTATACCTTGCCCCATAATTATGTTCTCAGAGTCGTACCTATAGAGGCGGTTTATTTATTTATTTTTTGTCAGTCGATTTATGGTGAGGAGGGTTATGATTTTGTGGCAAAGCAATTTATCCACACTGTCCGGTTTTGTTTCGCAAAAGAAATAAAGAGGATTTATGGTCCTCTAGAGGGAAAGTGCTTTTGCGAACTTATTTAAATTTTTTCGCTTACTATGTGTATATTGGTGTGCGTTTTAATGATACTTTTGAGATTGAAAAAGTACTTAAAAAAAAAAATATTGATTTTAATAGGGGAGGTCCGTTACTTTGAGATAAGTACAGAATTTATAAAATATTTAAAAACGTAAAAGCATTCGAAATACGATTTCCTGCTTTTCAAAACCTTGCACGGAAATATAGGTCGAAGACTACAAGAAGTGGGAGATATGTAAGGCTGAAGTTTTGCAGTTGCTATCATTATAATATCTTACATGGGTAAACAAGCACGATTTTCATAAGTAAATTGGTCTTTATGGCTACGACGTTAAAGCTGATGAAATAATTTCTTTCATGAAATTTATAGGTTACATATGTCCCCATTTTGTAATTATTAGGAAAAAAATATAGAATATAAATCAAGATTTGTTTGCTGTATTCAAAGAAAGTAAATATATAATTGTTGCAGAAGGTACGTCTATAGATTCGCAAGACAATGCGTTTGAGTGAGCTGATTTCTTGAGACCTCTTTCGAATGTCTGATAAACGTTCATGAGAAACAGAGAGTTTTTCAATTAAATCTTTAAATTACAGGATAAAAGAGTTGAAGATCACTTTCATAGAAAAGAGTTTAACACACATGAATAGTTGTGGGAAGCTAAGATATCACAATGGGTCAGTACTGACCTGAGTGTGGCACGGATTGCTTCTCGCTAGACCACTAAAAAAGGCTTATAAATACTAATAAAGGCGCAAAATACTAATTCATGAAGATCGTAGAGTCATTACTTATTAAGTTCTCTTTCGATTGCTATGACGCATTAAAGAGTAGACCAAAAATTAGGCTAATCGCTAGCCTATATAATGGCAAATTTTGACATTTATACAATAGAAATTCGGCTTACTATGAATAAGCAAAAGTATTTCTTAGCTTTTTGATAAAGCAGAAAGCTAATAGACAGGTAAACTACATGAACGGAAGTATTAATTATTAAATAATCTTTTTGTTGCAATCGATTAAGAATTATATGGGTAATATCATGTTAAAGTCACTAAAGCCACACAAAAAAAAGTTGGTAAAAAATTATCCCAAAATATGAAGAGCCTTGTCTATAAATATTATTTGAAAGCGTTTCAATTGCCGTCCAGGTAAGAACCACCCCAACGCTTTTTTATTCAAACATTAATGGGCGACAATTTGAGTAGGTTACCCACACATCGCATGCGAATGGCAAACTACTACTTCTTAATTAAATAGATATAGATCTCATCACAAATGTCCACCTGTTCCAAGTTCCAAACGTGGACATTTCATTCCACTCTTGTGTCTTTTTTTCTGTCCACAAAACAGTTTACTCTCTGTCACACAACCAATTAGGTCATTTGAAATTTATTAACCCGTGGGTAATGATGCATTAAAAAGCGCTGCACTACAATGGGCCGCCATCACATCGCCCCATCTAAAAAAAAAAAAAACAAAAAACAGAAAACTGTGTCGGGACATCGGGTCGTCGCCATCGGTTTCGATAGATACGCGCTGACAAAACGCTACGAAAACTGGGTGTCATTAAACGGCTCATTAAATTAAAATAACCCTTTTGTTAAAACGATAAAACAACATTACATCGCCGCTCCGTGATACAAATTTAATTATATCGCGCAAATTGAATCGACTCCACAGTCTACACCCAGGGGCTATTTATTTTTTATTTACGACTATATGTGTGGGTGTGTTCACGGGGTAAACCCTAACCATTCTCCAAGGTGGGTGCTATAAATACACATGGATATAAATTTCATATTTTTCTTCCTTCTTATTTATCATAATGAGTCGGCCGTCTTAATATTTCATGCAAGACCATATATAGAGATGAAGATCTTCAGCCAAAGAATGCACACCCTTGAATGGAATACGGAGTATGACCTATAAATAGTTGAGCAAACCACTCTCCATTCACTATTTTCATCACGAAATTATAAATATGTACACATATAGAGGCGAGTGAATGTAAGTCCTTCGTGCTCTTAATTGCCAGTCGGGATGACATCTCTCCGATTTCAAGACAGATGGAGTAGGGATCTACCAAAGTCGCACGATTCTCAACTTTATTCGTGGCGCTCGTTATCGATAAATAACCTCACGAATATCTAAATAGATACATTTTACCCGTACACCGAAATAGATACACACTGCATTTTTATTTTTCTAAAATCTTGGTTCACGTAGGACATAAATTATTTCGGATGTCTAATTAAAACGCTATAAACCTGTGGCATGTGCAATAAAAAGAATCTCCTCGCATCTTTATCAACAAAAAAAAATGGGAATGGGATTTCAATTTAAACAAAATTTACTGCATTTCTTTTTTCGCCTCTCTCTCTCTCTCTGATGAGTGGGAACTATCACAGTGATTATAATGATGTTAATGTTTCAGGGCTATCTTGTGGCCCACACATGGGGAAACTCAGGCTATCGCTGTACATATAAATTCCCTACTTGCATTTTTAATTTTATTTGATTTTGTTGCAGTGATTTGTTTGTTTGGCAATTTGTATTTACCTTTGGGATTATTTTACGTCTATACAATGGAATGTGATTTATGGAATGAATTTTCGATTTTTTCCATTTTTTTGGTGAAATTTTGCATAATGATTGGAATTTGTGTAGCTTTTTATTTTTGTAAGCCTCATTGAATTGAAACTTAAGCGCCTGCTTAATGACATGTAAATTTGTAATCGAATATTGAAATTTAGTTCTATTGTTAAATTAAATTTTCGATTTTAACAAAAGCGAGAGGAAACAAATATGAAATCAATTGATGGGGAAAAATGCCAGATGCATATCGCGTATCTGAGATATATTCGTTTGTCGATATAAAATAGAATAAAATAGTTGACACGCGTTTCGAGCTGCGTGTGTTTGCGTATGGGTGGGGTGATAAATTGAGCGACAAATTAGATGTTCATCGTTAGTTTTGATTGGTGAAATATTTTCGAGGGCGACAGCTAATGGGAAGCATTAATTTTTGAATTTTCTGAATGAGAGGGTAGTCGCCGGGCATTGGTTGCGAAATTGCGTCTGTGGATTATGTCATAAAGTTGAAATCGTGAAATATAATAGGAAATAAAAATGTTTATCTTTCATTGGGAAGCCATTAATTTGGGCAGTAGGTATACGCAATCTAGTGGGCGCAGTGCTTAACTTGGGGTTCAAATTATGAAGTTTATTCAGCGGCAGAGAATGATCTAAAAAATTAGGTGAATGGGTTTTAACGTCTGCATTTTAAATGTGACGTAATGCTGTTCTCAGACAGGTTTGAGAACATTTGAACACAATTTTGTAAGTGTTTCTCAAAATTAGATGGTTGCGAATGTTGAATATGCAACACATACTGTATTTTGTGTATGGGAATCAACAACGCTGACAAAATTTATAGCACCGAAATTACATTCCTATCTTTTACGAAAAATGTGGTTCATACTTAATAAAATTTGGTTTTAAAAACAATCCGTAATATAATAATAAGTGAGCAAAATCAGCAGTGGAGGTTGTGTTCAAGAGATAAAAATGCACCTCTGCAGAACGAACCATTCAATGGGGACGGTGAAAGTAAAAATTTCCGTAGACATAATTTCGCTAAAGTAGCTTTATATAAAATTTACTTCCCTGAACCGATTGTAATACCCAAAATTTGGTCTATGTAATCAGTTCCTTTAACATTGCATACGAGGTTCTGTCTGTCAACCATATGTTGAAGACCCAGTAAGTCGACAATCGACCAAATATTCGATCAATTCGTATATAGAAACGCAAGAAATCCAGATCGATACCAACCTTTTAGTGTTTCCAGAGAACCATTTTGATTTTGTTATCCCTTCCAGACTCGTCAAACTGTACAGACTATAAAGACGCTACTACAAGAAGTAGCAGGCAACTCATTGCTTCATACTATTCTCACGAGTAGATCTGCATTGTGCAGATTAGCTAATTCAGAGGCAGGCTAGCTAATTCAGAGTTTGTAAACGCACACACATGTGCGAAATGAATATCAGGAATTTCGCACATGATTTTACAAATAGGTTTCGACTTTCCCATTATTGTCCATTATTTTAAGGTGTATTAGATATCGCACACGAATCTCCGGAGCACACATTTTTATGCGGTCTTGGACTTTAGATCTAAATCATCCAACAAGAACTTCTGCATATGCACTGACAAGTAGGAGACATCATTTTGCAATCGCCACTTACGTCAACTGCAGCAAAGGGAGTTAGAAATGTTTATCGACTCGAAAGGAACAGTTTTAAAAGAGAAGAAAAAGAATTATATCTATAAAAAAGCACTTCGGTCCGAGATCAGACACAACCGATTTTTTAAAAAAAAAATTGTTGTATTCATTTATTGCTTAATCGAAAATGTGTGCGCAACATTATCGCACATGAACTGATCTTCACCATCAGCAAAAATAGTAGTACACATTATTTGTGATGTAGTAGCCCCATCATACATATGAGCTCGTGTGCGCTTACGGAATTAGGACACTCTTGATCATGTCACTTCAGAAATATTATAAAGAAGTGTAATCAGTTATTATTAAGGTTGATGCAAAAAGTTTTTTAAGTGCAAAAAGTGTACTTGAAAAACCAGAATTTGGGAAGCTCACGCACACTTATGTGAAGTAGATGTGCACTAAGGAAATACAAAAAAGATCACGCCTTTGAGTGGATAATATTATTCATAGCAAGTAAATAAAGCTGACCAAAAATGTACAATGAGTTAATTTTGCGCACATAAGTGTGCGTTTGAAATTTTCAAATCGGTTCTTAGTCAGCGAAATTCGTTTAATTAGTCTGGATATGGCATCCTTATACGCACGTACACATTTATCGTTAGACATGTTTATCGTTAATTAGAAAGCTTGTTATATTATATTTAAGAACCAGGACTAGGTTAGGTTAGGTGAAAACGGGTGGGCAGAGCAGGGAGAACCCTGCGCTACCCCACTTAGGTCCTCGTGGACCCTTTGTGATGCCCTTGTTGGGGTCAACCGTTGGTGTTGTATCGGCATTTCTCAACCCCCCTCCTCGTGACTAATAGATACCGTCCAGCCATCCCGATGTCCTCAAAAACCTGCAAAGATCAGACAGTGAGATATCAGAGAGTTCTTGTAGGTCATGGAAGAAGTAGCTTCCAAGTGTTCTGTTCCTCAAGTGACACAGACTCGGGCAGTGACAGAGGAAGTGAGGTGTGTCCTCGTGGACCTCCTCGTCTCCACAGCCTCTACATATATCGTCATCTTTGAGATTTAGTTTCATTGCGTGGTTTCTTAGGAAGTTATGACCAGTTAGAGCCCCTACTAACTTAGATAGCGATGACCTGTCAAACTGTAGTAGTCTGTTGGTCCGGCTTCTATTATATTCTGGCCAAAGCTTCCGTGATATTTCACAGGTAGTGAGTTCTTTCCACCTGTTGTTGGTTTTCATTCGAATTTTGTTCTCCACTCGCTCTCTGAGATTGCAAAGTGGGGGCTTGATTGACTGAAGTGCTCTGTCGAGATCCATTACGGACCCTTTTCTCGCCAGTTCATCCGCCATCTCATTGCCGGTTTTGTCTCTGTGTCCAGGGACCCAGCAGAGATTTGTGGTATGCTGCGAGCAAAGAACCTTGAGCTCTTCACGGCAGCAGTGAACTAGTTTGGATTTTATTTCATTAGCAGAAACTGCTTTTATAGCCGCTTGGCTGTCAATGAAGATGGTAATATCGGTACGGGGTATTGCCAACATTGACGCCTTACGGGCCGCTTCAGCGATAGCCAAAACCTCAGCCTGGAAGACACTACTGCTATCAGGTAGTCTGATGGAGCAATGTATATTTAATTCCTCAGAGAATATGCCGGCACCGGTTCCACAGTCCATCTTTGAGCCATCTGTGTAGATGGATATTGATTTACTTTTTGTGGGTTCATTTGTATTCCATTCTTCCCTACTCGGGAAGGAGCAGGTGAATGGTCTGTCAAAGTCCAGATGGGGAGACATATAGTCAGAAGTGACAACGTTCCCTACGTATTTGCCCAATATCTGTGCATGCCCAAAATTACAAGGCTTCCAAACGTTAGTTTGACTGATCCTTAAGGCACTTTTAGCAGCAGATTCTTCCATGTATAGGTCTAGAGGTGTCAGGTTAAGAATTGCCTCTAGTCCAGCTGTAGGTGTGGTTCTCATTGCGCTGGTTGATCCTATGCAAGCTATTCTTTGAATTTTGGTCATTGACTTAAGATTGGTCGCTTTGCTTGCGGCTTGCCACCAGACTACACTGCCATACGTCAGAATTGGTCGCACGATCGCAGTGTACATCCAAAGGATGATTTTGGGGTTTGGTCCCCAACTTCTACCAAAGATGCGATTGCATGCGTAGAAAGCGTTCGCTGCTTTCTTGATTCTTTCGTTGACATTCAGCTTCCAATTAAGTTTCCTGTCAAGGATAATTCCCAGATACCTCGCACTATCTGCCATCCTAAGGGGTACCCCCTCCAGAGTTGGTGGCTCGAATTGCGGAATTATTCTTTTATTCGTGAACAAGACAAGCTCGGTTTTCTGCGGATTGACCCCAAGACCGCATTGCTTTGTCCACGTACTTAACACCCTAAGTGAGTTTCCTAACAGGTCGCTAATGGTAGGTAGAAACTTACCCCTTGTGAGTATAACTACATCATCTGCATATGCAGTTACCTTGACTCCCATGTTGTTGAATTTCATAAGTATCTCGTTAATGACAAGAACCCAGAGTAAGGGGGAGATGACTCCTCCTTGTGGGGTGCCTCTCGAAGCAGTTACTCGGAGGTCAGTGTCACCTAATTTCGCGTTGATATTCCTTTCACTGAGCAAGCTCAAGATCACATTAGTGAGAGATTGATCAACATTCGAGTTCTGAAGTGCTCTCTTTACTGCGCAGATTTTGACATTATTGAAGGCTCCTTCAATGTCTAGGAACGCAGCTAATGCATATTCTTTGTCATATAGTGACTTCTCAATGGTACTTACGACGTCATGCAATGCAGTTTCCACCCCTTTGCCCTTCGAGTAAGCATGTTGAGCCGTGGATAACACATTGTCATCTAGCCGATCACGTATGAAGACGTTTATTAGTTTTTCAAAGGTTTTAAGAATAAACGATGTCAGACTTATAGGCCTGAAGTCTTTGGCAGTGGTATGGCTGGATTTCCCTGCCTTCGGAATGAAGACAACCTTGACTTCTCGCCAGGCTCTGGGAATATAGCAACATTCTAAACTGCGAATAAAAATTCTTTTAAGGATCGGTATAATGATCGTCTTAGCCTTCTGGAGCATGATTGGAAAAATCCCGTCGCATCCAGGGGATTTGAACGGTGAGAATGAATCGATAGCCCAGATTAGTTTTTCTTCAGTTATGAGTACTCCAGGAATTGCCGTCGTTACGCTATTATCTCTTGACTGGTTCGTTAGGTTCGTGGTAGAACCCGGAAAATGAGTTTGTAAAGAACCAGGACTAAGAAGCGGCTTGAAGTTAACTGGAAGCCTCTTACCCATTAGAGTTTCGACTTTTTGAACGAAATCTACAACCTGCAATGGTCTTTTTGACCGGTATAATCCTCCAGAAATTATATATAATAATTGGCCGGAGCTCTGTTGCTTTGCAAACTGAGTGCCATGTCAAGGGCTCATGCAATGAATTTCAAATCGCATGAATATAGCCTTAATCCCCCCTTCTAAGGGGCACACCACCTTCATTGCCCAGTTCACCGCATTAGCATAATTTAAATGGCTAGCGACGACCAAAATCATTTAACATGATTGTCGCGTTTCTCATGTATCTATACATGTTGCCCGCGGTATAATTTCAAGTTGTTCTAATCAAGATTTCAAAAGACCACTCGAAGCGCATTAAAAATATACATAATCATATAGCCGGGCTAAGATAATAGACGACTTACCATCTTGCCTAGCTGCTGTGCACTTCGCTGACGTGAATATATACAAAATTAAATACAGCACTGTCGCTGCTGTCATCGTTTTCTTATCCTTTCGCATAGTAATGTGAAACTTCCTTAAGACATCAGCCAGGGCGGCAGACGAGGCCACCACTGCCATTGTTGCGACGGCCAATGCGGATAAAAATGCTGTTTCTGCTGCTGCTGTTGCTGTCGGGCAGCAATTCAATCTTCGTGACGTTGATCCCACCATGGTTGTGGCTGTCGCTGATGTCGCAGATGTCGACGACGACGTCGTCATCATAGACGTCCTCGACGTAGTCGTTGTTGTTGTTGTGGTTGTTGCTGCTGCTACTGCAATCATATCACTATCATTTTTGGTGTCCTCGGAATCACCGCGACGACGACGATCAGTAATGCCATTGGCGACTGTGGCTGGTGTTTTTCTCCGCACTGTCGCCGATTGGCTTTCATTAAATTTTATAACTAAATTCTTTTTATTAGATATTCTATTATCTACAGGAACATTTTTAGTACATGTTCGTCTATTGTCCTCCTTCGTATCGTCGTCGTTTAATCGTGCTGATGGTAGTAATAACTTCAATTCGCCAGCGGATTGTTCGGCTGATGCTGTTGTCACTGACGAATCTCGATTGCCCACCTTGTTGTCCTTCTCCTCATCCTTATCGTCATCATTATCATCATCATCATCATCAGCGGCAGTAGAGTCCTGCACCAATGTAATCGATTTGGAAATTTTTAAATTTCTATCGATTTTAGTGTCATTAGAGTTGAGCAGGAGGGGGAGGTAATGTTGCTCGTGCTGTTGGTGGGTACAGTGTGGCAGAGGAATACGTGTTGGCCCTTGGCTATTGCCTCTACTAGAAGAAGGAGGCACTTCAACATCCTTGTCATCCACTATCGGCGGGAGTAATAATAATTGTCGACTTTCTTGTGCTAGTTGTTGATAGCAGTTAAACATGCTATTGGCGGCATTGTAAACGTTGCTGCTGTCATTCGCTGATGTACAGTGATGCAACTCCATTCCTATGTTGTATGGCAGTCGATCCCAAATCGATGCCGCATTTGTTGTTCGTCTATTGTTTGTCTGTAAATAGAGAGAGCAAGACAACCGTGTTTAGAATTAATTACAATGATGATAAATAAGATTTATTGAGGGGATGAATCGTAGAAAACTAAATATCAATTAAAGTGGGTGAGGCTTTATGAGAGTTTGTTCAGCGAGAAAATATCTCAAATCTGCAAAGTGCTAAATTTAAGTCAACTTACCTTAATTGGGGGATAGTTTTGGTTGCTGCGTCGGCTAAAGCAGATACACAATTTTGGAATTCTTGTAATGTATACCTACTACTAGAAAAGAGCTGAGATTTGAGACGTTTTATAGTTTATTATGTATCTTAGGTTGGGTTTTAGGCAATGAAATGAGATAACTCGGACTTCTATCATACACTACGAAGAAAGAAGTCAGCCGACTTGCATCACCTAACTTCAACTGCCTACCTTATCCAAATATTAGACAAAAAATTGTTTAAATTTGCTCGCTTCTTTTTGCTTTTACTAATTTGTCACAATACAAATGGAACTTCTAGGACGGCGTGCTTTCTGCCCAGAGTTGCAAAAAAAACTCACCAAGACAATGAAAGTTCTAAGCGGAACTGAAAACGTCTAAAACCATTTTTAGCGAACTTCTTACCGATTGTGTTGCGTTTTTCAGTGGTAAAGAACACGTCAAGTCAATAAAAGTTTTAAACCGACTTAGAAATGCCTAGAACTATTTGTAGCGACCTTCCCACCGAGTGTGTTGAGTTGAAATTTTGAATTCGTTTCCAAAACTTGTTTGACAAGTCGAATTTACCAGGAGACTTCATTGGCCTGTTCCTATGACAGCAACATAAAATCGTCTGAAGTGTTGTTTTCGAGGTATGCTGTTTACGTACTGACTTTGGATTTTTTTATATTTATACCTTAGGCTCCATTTGTGAAAGGTTCTCGAGAACAAAGCTGATGGAAGCTGAACCACGGCGGCTCAACCTTCACCTTCCATTTTCTGTTGAGACTGATCCCCTATGGCATTCCATTATATTCAGCAAAAGAAGTCCTATGAGCAATTTCAAATCAAGCACATCGCAGCATCTCGTAACAAAGATTCAATCTGTTCATCTCAATCTCACAATGTGCGCAAGCAGAAAATCCCGCAAACAATTACCAGAAAGAGTAATTTCTGTTCCGCTCTAAATTGCTCTGACTGACATCATTCTCCAGTGGCAAGTCAGTGGACCAGTTTGTTTGCTTTTTCTTCTTCCCGCTGTTTGCGCATGGTTTGGCTCAGCAAGAAAAAAAAAACAAACAGTAACAAACATCCGTAATTACGTTAATCCACTTAATTTGCTCGCATTTAAAATCAACACAACCGAGTATAATATACACAATTTATATACAATAAATAATTTTTCATTCCTGCCTGAGAGTCTGCCGTTTGCGCAAATGATCTATAGGCAGACCAGCAGCAGCAGAGTTCTCTGCAAGAAGAAGTGTCTAATCGCCGCATTTACTTTAAGTTTAATCTCGATTGTTGTTCTTTTAATTTTAGAACTGTTCTCGCGAACAAGACTCTTCAGTGTTAATAGCCGCCCGGTGCGGTATGATGGTAGTTCCAAAGTTCCTTGGCCCGCATGAGTTACTCATGCCAAATCGTAAATTCAAATTATTCAACCGAGAAAAGGCATCAAAACGGTCATAAATTTGTCAATTTACTGTTGACACAACAAAAAGACCGGATTGACATTTTTATTATCAAATTATAAATGGATCCCAGCGCAGTCGAAACGAAATGGAACTCGACAAGGCACATGTGTCCCTTTTATTGTTTTGTTTGTGGGCTGCTTCTTTGCATTTGTATTCACATATACGATGTCGAATACGTATCCTATATGGAGTGTGGAGATAGGCGCTTAGTTTGATAAATATTGAAGGACGTGTATTTAAAAAGGAAGTCGTAAAAGAAAAATTCCGCGCGGAAATGCCAAATGCTAAACTGGAAGTCATGAGGGTGTAATACAATCGTCATATCATTTGTTTTGTGTTGTGCGCAGGAGGGGGGCATGGTCGGTGGAAGTGCCTATTAAATTGGATTAGGGTCTTGGAATTTTTGGAAATTTTCAAAATTGATGAGGAAAATAAATGGTGATTTATATTTATGGTGCATTTTGGTGAAATTGAGCTCCCTAATTCAATTTGGATATAGGTGGAGAGTGAGGGTGACGCTCTCTTTTATTGGGTAAGGTTGGGTACTACTGCATCATGTATGTAATTATTTTAATGGCCGCCGTTAAATGTTCATTCAGGGAAATAATGCTTCACCGTAACAGACAGCGTCAATTGGCGGACAAGTCGCAATTGGTTCGCGGAGAAAATGGCTTACAAATTAGGATGATGAACCTGACGAGTCGGGCCTTGCTTTTGTCATTGTTAATTCGTAGTATTCAATGCTTTATGTGCAGTCGGCGACCAGAAATAAAAGCAGTCCTTCTTCAGAAAACTTTAAACTCGAGTATATTTCAAATAAGTCGGTCGATTGTGACGAAATAAAAAGTAAACGTTGCCTCATTTAACATCATACGACATTGAACTGGGTTTTGAGGCTTTTAAATCAATGAATCTTTTTGGGTGCAATGTCAGCGATGGATGGGATTCGTTTCAATCGTTTTCGCCTCCACGAATATAACTTCGAAAACGAAAGCAAAAAGACACGAATTGCAAAAACGTACATTCAAACTTCTTTGAACTATGCGATTCTAAATAACCTGATTCTTTGCAAATTTGCCCTTTCGCATGACATCTTTCGTTTTTTGAAATGCTTTACGTTTCGTTTTCTACAGAATTCAACCCCAAAAGTGCAATCATGGTCTATTTTGTTTCACTGCATCAGCATGAGTTGTTTATCTGAAAAGGAGCAGTTAAGCACGTGCTTTGTCGAGGCCTTCACAAACCTTATTTGTTATAAGCAAAGTAGGTATACAGGAATAGAGAGGCAGACGATCCGCTCCTGGTGGATACCTTATTGTGTACAGTATTTTCAGAGATATTTCGTAGGACAATCTGTTAAAGATATAAAGGGTTTATATTTACATCGCGTTAGCTGTTATCGCGATCATGTTCCACGATTTTTTTTCAAATTGAAATGACTATCATGGCTTGAATTTTTTAACAACTTCTTTCCCTAATTTTTTGCTGTGGACCGTGTTGCAAAAAAAGCTTTAAATTCTGAACTCTGTTTAATAAGACAATTCCGACGATTTATCATTGCCACACACAATATAGCTGGGGGCGCACAAAACTCCTTCAATCCCTAAACCAAACGAACTTGCCAGCAAAAAACAAATCGTCATAAAGAGCACTTAATTTATTTTATAAATTATTCTCCAACCATACAAACTAAACATGAACTCGTAATTATTTAAAGAATAAAAAAAAAATCTTTGACGTTGAGTAGGATAGCCTGCGCTGTAAGGAACTTTAGAATGTCATCCGGTTAAAGTGGCCGTCGCATCATTTCAAATATAACTCAAATGGCTATGTGAAGAGACGGCCATACTGTGGAAGAAGAGCAACAGCAAAAAATAAAGATAATAACGAGGACATGATTGCTGAAATGATGAAAATAAAATTGCTGATAATTGCCGAGAGAATGCTGTTGGCTGAAGGTTGTTGTGCGCTGTCTTCTAAATGAATGGGTGTATGGTTTCTTTTTTGCTGAATAAATCAAAAACAGAATTAATTTGACTTAAGGACACTCCATCAATGCTGTGATGGTTATGCTGTTGACATGATTTTTCAGTTCAGCAAAGTCGCCTCTTAATTAGAGTTCTTCGTCGTAGAATGTGTAACTTATATATTCAAGTGGATATTTTTTTGGCGCAGACTTTTGAGATTTCACAAAAAAATGATTCTGTGTGGACGATCATTGGCCCCTGCTTATCACGCATAGGACATAGCCCCAGCACCGCCACACAATAGGGCCCCCTTAATATTTATAGCTGTGAAGCTTTTATGATAATGCTGTTTGTTCGCTTTTCCATTATGGAAACTCATAATTTTGATGGGCAGCCAACATTTATATCTTTTCGCCTTTCACATGGGCATTCTCTGCCACAGTGGGCGGAATGTATCTCACAAAGAAACTCCAAAAAGCACTCGGTCGGTGGATAATAGTATTTCCCATCAACTCGTCTTTAAGAACAAATTCAGTTCACGCTCCATGCGTGTTAGGCGCAGATTTAGAGATTTGTTTCTGATTACAGATACACGGGGTGAACCCACTCGCGCACGCCATTGAATTCGGTTCTTTTCTATGGTTTCCGCTCTGACAAGAGATTAGATAAGCTTCCTGTTAAAAACTTATCTGTTGAATGGATTTTGATTTTTATTCTGTCTGCCTAATTGAGGTGTTTAATTAAATGGCCACTTACAGCCACGACAGCCGTGGAGGATACCCAAATTAACAATAACCACTCACTTGAGCCAGATGAGATGTCGATGTCTATGGTGTTGTTCCTTCTAAGGGCAATTAAAAGCAAAGTTGAGCTCATACACTCATTCCGATTCCGAGATGTGGCTAAAGATACAGACACCATCATGTACAGGAACAGCGGGTACCTATATACAGCCGAGGAGATTCGATGTGATGTAAGCAGGGCTATGTTGACATAACAAAGCCAATAAAGAGGATAATCGCCTGCGGCTGGATGTGTTTGGATGTGTGTGTGCCAATTAAAAGAAGGTTTCTGAAGTTTACCGCGCGCGCAAAGTATTGCACTCGACGGCGGCAGATGAGTGAATTTATCATCATTATTGTTCAGTAATTGTTATTGCTGAGCGCGCGTTCGGCGGATAGGCAGAGGAGATGCCAGATATACTAGCATGTATAGATTCGGACGACATGGGAAATTTGGTTCGAAATTCCTTCTGATGAGGAGAGCAGTGGTATGTGGTGTGGTAATAATTGAGGATGCCAATTGATGGAAGAGATAAGTAGACGTACTTCGTTTTTTTTTAGGAACAATGGTTTTGTGGTTAACATGACAGAATGAGAGCAAGCAAATTATGATGAGATATAATGACAGATGTCGATGTTTTATTGCTTGCGGGGTTATTGAGGTTGATCGTGTTAGAAATCGTTTGTGTTCATTGCCTTTCGCTATGGAGAAAGGGACTAAGTCTTGAGGTCAATAAACTGGTATAGACAATGGAATTTGTAGTGACTCAAACCTTTCACCGGAGTTTGGTATCTGTAGGTATGTCGGTATAATAAATCAGCTTAAGCTGAGGGTGCGTATTGCTTGTGTTTATTTTTCGCTTTGCTATAGAAAGTTGTTCTGAAAGACCGCAACAGCTCAAGGGGCTCACATATAACTAATAAACTAGTCCAAGTGAGGTATGGTAGGATACAGTTCGTGGTGGACGTGGAATGATGACACCTTTATCTATCCTATATGATGGCCTTACTACTTAAATATCTTTGACCAAAAAAATACCAATTGCCAAGAGTACATCTTCGTTGATTTTAATTGTGATGTTATTTTCAGAGCTTGTAGCAGAGCCAAAGCCACTGGACACTTTAAAGCTATCTCTTATAACGTTGTATCCCATCCGTTCCATTTTCTCCACAAACTTTTGAACGCATTGGGTTTGTCTTGTAAGTTAAAGGAGTCTGTAGTTGGATTAGGGACTTATGCAAACTGTGAAGATGTTTCAAATAAACGACAAGTCAAATGAAGATATCAGTGGCCCCGTATGGTATCAGTGCCATTCGTCAACAACCTGGTTAGCCCGTTCTACTGCGGTTTAAGGTCAACAACCGAACAGGCGTTTGCTGACGAAACGAAAAAAAAAGCTTCAGCTGACTTTTAGGAGCGATCCTGAGACCCTTCGCTCTGTAGTGTCATATAATTATTGAGCATGACCAAACTCGACCGGGTTCAGGTAGTTATTATGAAACGTTTTCAAGGGTTGTTATCTCACAAAGCCTATTAAAAAACTAGCTATTGACGGATCGCACCAATACCACAGCTAATAAATGGCGGTACCAATCATTTCTACATACGAGTACACATACAGTATGGAAATCATTGTTGGTAATGGATGGTAATGCTTAAGACCGTTGACAAGTCCTTTTCAAAAAATCCGCAACTTAGTAGCCTCTACTCACACAGTGATTGTGACTTAAATGTCTTATTCGAGAGATGACTCAATTGCGTAATAAATTGCCACCAACTTCGCGGCATTAATGCACCTTTTTACACCCTGAAGCTGGCCAATAAAATCTGATTACCCGCTAAAGTGCATCATAAAACTGCAACAAGCGCGATACCAATAAAACCAATCCAAATGAAAAGACGAAAAACCGCAAAAAATATGCACCCCGTTGTGCAACAAATTTCGCTCAACTCGGTATATAATACCTCCTGCTTCTGCTGGTAACACTTGTTACAAATATTTTTCGAATTCCTTTTAATTTAAACAAGAACTAAAAAAATACCTTTAACGCTCAATAAATGCCAAGCAGCGGGAGATAATCAGTCCACATCCTCCCTGCCTCTCAGCATGCGCCTGCCACTTTAACTACCGTGTTAAACTCGGGTTATTACACAATAAAAAATTCCGTTTTAATCATTTCGTCTAATAAACAAAAAAATCCAAAAATTATATATAAAAACAAAACTCTGGAATGCGGTGTCGTATATTTTGTATTCGCAAAATATGCGTCGGCATATATATAACCACTTTGGAGGAAGCGGTCATAAATTCGGGCCAGTGAAAGATTTTATGACAACTTCGGCACCCGCACTTCGGCACAAAGTACTCAATCAACATCATGTTAAGCTGATTACAGTCGAGCAGTTTGTGAAAAGAATGACTAATTCCATCCACTCACTGAATAAATAAAATTAACTGAATTCTCGCCCTAAAGAGGTACTAAAAGGCTTGGTGGCTTGGACACGCATACGAGTACGCTGGGCCTCCCATTTTGCGGTTAAATTCGTTATATTTTGCGAATTGAAATTCGCCTGAGAGATGGGGAGACACACACACCCACCTATTACTGGGAATGCTATATGCTCGCCAGGTGGAAGAAGTCAAATCGAACACGAAACATTTTAATTACGAGTAGCATAATGACTGAAGAGGGGAGGAGAAGTGTTGTTAGTGGCACCAGGGCGGCATAAAACAAGTATCGAAAGAGAGGTTGGGACAGAAATTCGTTTGCGTGCACCATAAGCCGAAACCGATATATAAACCGGGTGAGCAGGCAAAGTACGGACTTAACAGAAACAACTTTCAAAAAAAACACTATAGGCATTAACTGACTCACACGATTAATTCCTCTTAGCCACGGTTATCGTGACCCTTTAACGCTACCAGCAACCACCGGCAATGGTCGGGGCGACGAATGGCACCGAAAAACGCAATTCGACGCACGCAATTTATTACTGTGTTATGGCTTTTCGGTGGTTCCTTTTTGTGTTGCGGTCCAATCACCGATCACTCAAGTGGAAGAAAAAGTATCGTAATTTTGTATAAAAGATATTTTCTTTGGTTTTCTGGAGAAATCATCATGAGAACAATAAGTCAGTTGATTCACGGAATCTGGCCATTAGGACGGTTTCAGGGAATGGCAATGGAATTAATACTTTAGTGGTCATACAAAAGTTATTCAAGAGATTAACAATAATTTGTGAATTTATTTTTATTACAATCTCGCGCGCTGAGTCAGTGAGATTTTCGACGGTGATGAGGCATCAACAGGAATGAAACACAGGTGTTGAAAGGATTGGTTATCGGATTATTTGGACGCGACCAGAACGAATGTAATCGATTACCCTTTAATTTTAGCGTGATTCAGTTTAGGAAGCAACGCATCATTGAATCCGTGTTTAGATAGATGGGGAAATGGATATTTTTTAAATGGTACCGATTACAAATTGATTACCCATTAATATAATTTGATTACCTATCACTACAAATCGATTACCGATCACTGATCACTACACATTGATTACCCAGCATCGTCATTTAATTACACTTGAATCTACTGAGGTTAAAAAGAGCGACTTTATGTCAAATATCAATTACCTATTCATTACCTACTAAAGATCCTTTTTGCAGAGTCTTAATTTTTTTCATTCTGCTGAACAGAGTCTCGAAAAGTTAACTAAAACAGTCAATCATAAGTGGTATTCCCATTACAAATTGCTTAGCTTTATTTTTAAGCTATATTCGAATGACACTTTTAAGTGATACCCATTGCAAACCGCCTACCTTGTATGCAGGTTTACTGTGTCCACATGGAGCAAAGTGTTTTAAAAACAGCATTGCCATAATTTGTTTAGAATCGTTTGACGAAGGTGAAGCTCCTTAAATGTAAAGGTATAGTTTCTACAAGTACTGGGATTTTGCTTTTTAATTTCTTACATTATACTTTCTATGTAAAAACTGTAATTCTTACGCAAGTCATTCACGTCTTGCCGCTAATGCGTTTGGGAATGGAAATGGGACTACGATGACATTGCAGACCCATTTCTGCAAGATCAACTCACACGGGACACAAATATGTATCTCAGCCACTCTGCGAACTGGCAAGATTCTGCAGGCATCCACATTTTTACTGTCAATATCATCAATCTTGTTGTGGCATTATTCGCTTTTTCTTCTACTCGAATGCAATCTGAGCGCATTTGCATTCCATCATTTCACAGCGTCGTTGTCGACCCCTCATCAGCGCGCCACACATGCAGCACCAATACCACCTCAACCAGCAGAGCGACGATTAATTTTTTTTTCTCACAGATATCTGCAGAGAAACGAGCAATGCGACCGGACGGACGGAATTGTATTCGAACACACCATATTTCCGTTCAATTATCATGCTTACATGACAATACGAAAGTACTTGCATGTGTGTCTCCACGTCTCCATGCGCTTGCAAATCGGTGCTACAAATCGCACCAAAGGATAATCAAGTTATGGTTGCTAAGCTGAGACCAGGGGCGAGTTCTGCTGTATCCGTGTATATGCGGTTGGGGTTGATGCTGGCTCTGGCTCTGTTTGTCAGTATAGCAGGATTGAGAGTTTAGGAATTTTTGGTTTTGACGCTGGGTTAGATGCTCACCGAGTGGTTTCTTTGGTGATGATCACCTTGTGGTTGTCGAAATGACGTTGGCCCTCGAATGAAAACCGCGTTACAATGATATTATTGTGTGTACTGGGTACCTACCTACAACAGTCTGCATGCCTAACATTGTGGAGAGATGCTTGCTCCTACACACGGAGAGTGAGTGTAGGTTTCATCTGGAACGATGGTTTCAAAGGGATTTTCTTCTTTCGATTTCCTTTGTCGACATCAATTTTCCATCGAATTTCAAGAAAGGGTCAGGCGGAAGGAATTATGAAAGAAAAATTGTTTACACGAGAGATTTACGGTCGGATAATTAAACAAATATTTTCGGGAGTTGATTCCATCGAAGGAGAAAATTGTGTTCTACTCGAGGGCCATATGTTGTAAAGTTGTGATTAGGTTTCTTCTTGTGTAAAAATAGAACCTGTTGTGTGATCTTTTTGATGTAATGTTTGATTTGGGGATAGGTTCGAGTTTATAAAAAGGTCGTAGGCATATGTGAAAAATTTATGGGGGACATTGGAAAATCAAAATACTAAGTCACAGAGGAGGCCAAGTAGTTCCGAACAAAATTATGCACTAGACTTCCCCAGTCTTGTCCTACAGCTTTGTCGAAAACTAACCTTAAACTAGATCATCCCATCGATTATCTAACGTTTAACGTGATGTGGTTCTATGCAGTTTAATGAAACAAATCGAGTCCATTCTGATAGACCAGGATTACATATTAATAAGCATGACTATTGTTCCAAAAAGTTTATTTTATGGAACGATGCTTAGATTCGCCCATAATGACCGCGAAGAATTTATTTCTGAAAGTGGACCAACATGATTTTAATCGATGAGAGCTTCTGGGTGGTCCTTTCGAAGTTATCAATCGTCATTATCATTACCATCGTAATTTTTAATCTTTAGGATGTCTGTTACAAAAGTCGCGAGCTCATATGAACCAGATGTTTCTCCCAAATAAATGTCAGCACAATTAACATATGAATTAATTCATCACAAAAAAGACGCGGCTCGAAGGACCGCATTAAGTCAATTGACGTGTTTTGCCGCTTCGCTTACAAAACCTCGTGTACCAACAACAGTTCATCTCCAAATGTGCGTTAACGTGTTATTTGCGGGATTATAACGCCGTATTAACACTACAGAGCCCTCACCCAGGTCTATCTCCATTCCCAGCATTCGCCGAATTACATTTCCTAATGAATCAAACCACACTCATCGTCGTCGTCGTGGCACTCACCTTACACAAAAAAAAAATTAAACTCTCAGCAGCATAATGCAATTAGTCACCTGAACTTATCCATCTATTCACATTTATCACCACACACCAAATCTCCACCTTTCTGAAAGCCCTCCAATCCGATTTAAAAACAAAAGCATGCGGAACGAAACTTTTGCTGCAGCTCCAACTTTAGCAGACCCCTTTCCATTAACCCAACATTAACGTGTGGTAACACAACGCTTACTTCGTTAAAATATTAAGCTCAGTTTCGCTTAGCAATGCCATCTCACCTGTTCTGTGAGACTGAGCACGGGGTTCAATAGCAAACGAGTGTCGTTAACCATATATGGTGGGTCCTCTCCGAAACGACTGCGAATCGATTTTCAGATTCGCGCTGCACTGCACTAAACAAAAGCGAATGGGTTACGGTTTACCATACGAAGCGAGAGTTTCCCATGTCAGATTACAAACAAAAAAGAAAAAAAAGGAAGAAAAGACCGTCTTTCACGACGTGAAGTCTTAGCGCTAATTGAACGTGAAAAAATGCAAATCCGCTGTTGCAGAGCGTCGTCGACGACGCGTCGTTTTGTTAATTCCGTAAATGCTTTGTTGTGCGGAGCAGAAGCAGCGGCAGCAACAGCACTTCCTGGTTGCATAGATGGGGCTATGGGTGTTAGGATACTCAACACCGTAGTCAGTTTGGATTTCGCAAATGTGATTGACAGACAGCCAGAGTGAGGGTATAGTGCAGTGATTCACCCTCCCGCTGAGTGTATGGATACCTAGTTTTAAAATTCTCCTAATTTGATTTGGGATGACAACGCACTCGTACGCTGTATAGGTATTTCACTTTAAATTCAGAGACTCTCGCCAAGATCAGATTACATCTTGCACCCTTCATGACACGCCAACAAAGACGTGTCAACCAAAAAGATACAGATGCGACAAGATTAATGTTTATTTAAGGAATTAACGGTCGGTGACAATGAAACACAAACCTGTCATTAATTCTTCATGTAATCCAACGACAGAGGTAGATGTCCAAACAAATGTATTCTTCACATCCACAAACACAAACAT
This sequence comes from Cheilosia impressa, assembly GCA_948293265.1. NCBI lineage: Eukaryota > Metazoa > Arthropoda > Insecta > Diptera > Syrphidae > Cheilosia > Cheilosia impressa. The sequence goes on along the minus strand of OX411880.1, from coordinate 135,861,983 downwards.
CTATAGATGATTCATTGACGCTTCACTGATTCAAGGCGGCTGGGTAAGGAAACTTTTATTACACATTGCTCACTACCAATTAAAAGTAAATAATAAGAAAATAAAAAACACAAGATACTCGTAGTGCATCTGTTTATGGTGGCTTTTGTTGTTCTTGCGAAAAAGAGTCGCACAACCGCAACACTGTACACGAGTCAGTGAGTCCACTTTGGTGGCGAAACATTTACAATTCTCGGAAGCGATTGTGGTTACGAGTGCGAATAATAATTTTTTTTTTATAGCTTCGTGAATAGGTGATTAAGTTAATTGTATTCTAGCCAGAGTGGTGGGTATGGGTTTTTGTTTTTTTAACTAACCACGGCACAGGAAACAATAAGCACAAACGGCGATGACAGACGAAATGGCGACCCAGCGCTGTCTTGCACAATCGATGTAAATGGTGTCGCTTAATATGGTATTACAACATACATAGTAGTTGATGCTAATTCGTTAATGTGAGCACGCTTCGTCGGTGCTTAAGATGGTTGGTAGCTTTGAACCGCCTGAAGAGGATATAGTTGGAGTACGACTGCGAAAAAACCATAAACTAGAAGAGTTTACGACATAAATGTCGGTGACGCAAAACAAATTAGTATTCAATTTGAACAAGCAGGCTGTTGCAGATAGGAGAACATCAGTAGAATTCAAAGTGGATTTAGAGAGCGATATTTTCAATATGGTTATGGTATCACAAATTTTACTCGAACTTAAGTTTTCGAATGATTAAGACAAACTAATGAGCAGTCCTGCTTTATGGTGCAGAAGCATCGGCGCTATCAAAGCCGAATGAGAAGCTCCTTGGTCGCTTGGAACACAAAATTTTTCGAATGATTTTCGGTCCCGTTTGCGTAGACGGGTTCTGAGGGAGGGGATTTAACAGCGAACCCTGAGAGCTGTGCAGCGACATTAAGCTGGTCAAAAAATTGCGCATCTGTCGTCTAAGATGGCTAGAACGTTTAGAGGGAATCTTCATCAACGCTCAGACGGCGCCTTAGGTGGCGCGCGCAAGTTGAACGGGACCTCAACCAACTTGCGTAACTGGAGGCTCACTAACTGGAGAGGCGTGACGTGAAGAACACTAACAAACGTATCACACCAGGTTCTATAACTTAAAAACCGATTTAAGTCAACAAATGACATAGCACCGCCAAATAATTTATATTTTATTTCGCACTTCTAGGGGTTATTAACTCGACTGGTTCAGATCTTATTTGTTGAGGGTATAAAGGTTTACTCGCACGAATTTATATCAATAAGTAATAATTCACGATGAGTTGATCCAATGTTAGGGTTACCATGAATTTTGTACGTCTTAGGAATTACTTTGTTCTTAAAAATTAAAAACTGCACAGGAAATTCCCCCTTTTTCATGCATCTTTTCATTAAAAAAACTATTCTTTTCAGAGCCACTTGAAAATTCTCATTATTCCTTCTAAACGAGACACTTAAAATACCTATAATTATTATTGTAAGCGTGTAAAAGCATTTCTTAAAAAACGAAGTTGATTGCGGGCCACCCTGTAGCAGATATTATCAGCAACGGCAAAATAGTAATTTTGTTGTGCTTTAATAACATTCTAGTTCGGGTTTGAAACTGGACTGTTATTTGCTCCGCAATTCACTTCAAAGCGGTTGGTGTTCAAACTGTTCGGAAAGATAATAATTTGTTGTCGTTGTATTTTTTTTAAAAAAATTTAATGTTCCTTTTTTTGTACGAACAACGCGCTTTGAATCCATAACTAGGCAGTGTATTGCTGTTTCCCGTTTAAGCTTTGTTGGGTCACTCGCAGAATCAACCCGTAGGAAAAAGTTAACCAAAATGATTTGCTAATTCATTCCAAAGTTGGATTGCACCGCTTTAAGCAGGGGTATGTATAATCGATGACAGCCACTGTAATTTTCATTCCAATCTGAACAAGACCATTATGTCCAAGCCACATACTCACAAGCCCCGGCAATAATCAAAATCAAATTAAATAAATCTGTAACGCTAACAAAGAAATCAAACAGCGATCATACAAGCAACAGTCATCATTTGATAGCAATTGTGATCGCATCAGTGATTATGCAAAAATCAAACAAGACTCTGCAAAGAAACCAAAACATCATCAAGTAAAAATAAATCTGGCGGGGAAATAAAAAAATCTCCGCACAACAATGGAGATGCATTGAAAGACCGAAAAAAACAACTCTAACAAAGGCAGACCAAACCTCCGAAGAGAACGACCACATGGCAACGAAGGAGCAGAGGGAGCTCATTTAGGCAGGAGGGGGCTTAATTCAATGCTACATCTCGAATGAGTCGTTCTTCCTTTGCATTATGTTTTCTCGCAATTTTAGATTTTTTTGTTTGTTGATTTGCTGTACCTACTGGCTCTATCATTGAGCCTTGGTTTTATTCGCGATTATAACAACAAGACCGCTCGTTAAAGTTCCAACGTTTATTTTAATATACTCAGACCGACAACGACGACGAGGAACAAGCGCCAATTCCTGTGTTATATCCCTGATGGCACTCTGCTGGCACCACCAACACGGAGAGGGAGAGAGGCCCTCCCCAAGCGGTTCCGAGGGTTCCACTGTGAATGTGACTGTGAGTTCCGTCATAATGACACCGTCTTGCCGATGGTGGTGGTTCGGTGCAAAAAAGAATAATGGTAACCAGTCGAGCAGGACAAGTTGTATGCGCTTCTTCTTCGAATCACGATCTCCCACTTTAATCGCCGGAACGTAACGAAAGACACAACAATATGCAACAAGCTCGCTGAGCGTAAATAAACATCTCCTCCGATGGGATAATAAAGGGAGAAACGATGTCGGGGGTCTATATACGAAATCCCCAAAGAAACGTGCATTCATTCCGACAGCTTTAGAGATAAACCAAATGAGCAAGCAATCGCACTCAGGCTCCGCAAAGACAATGCTAAACAACAATGAATCTGCCGAAGAGCACTAAACAAAACAACAAACCCACACTAGTCGCGCACGAGGGAAAGGAAGACGGCATCCAGGTGAAGTGGGTCTATGTCGACAATCCCCATCCGAGTGGTTTATTTACATGCACAGACATTTGATAGACATCCTCTCGTTCGCCTAAGCCGAAAACGGGACAAAAAAAAAAGAAATAAACCAGAGCCAGACCACGAAACCAAGTCATCCACCCAATAGAGAGAGAGTAAGGTTATTAAATCACATCGGACGACGAATACGCAAAAAAAAAGAAGAGAAGAAATAAACTCTATGCCCACTTAAAAGGTGCTGAAACAGACGGAACATATCCAAGGATGCGGATCCAATGACAACTTCAGACACAACGCGGTACAAAACAATTACAAAATATTTCCATTCCGTCCCGCATAGGTATACTGGCTGATATTTTTGCCGACCCCTTTCCCACAGGACACGGTTTCCTTTCGCATTTCTGTGTGTGAACTCTCCAGCTGTACGGAGAACTCTGTCTGTTTTTTTTTTGGTTTGCTGTCGAAAATTAAAGGGAAATGAGATTTCATTTCAACCGCGAGGAACATATTAAATCCGGGTACTTAACTCCGCACAAAAGGGACATGGCATTGCGACGCGGATGGGAATCGACAAATTGTGGTCTATTGTCTTTGAAGATCCTTTGATATACAGAGAGAGAGAGAGAGTGAGAGAGAGCGGGAATTAGGGATTCAATTTGCCGTTCGTCAGGGTTGGGAAATATTGAATTGAAGTGAGACTTTGCGAAAAAAGTCAAATATTTCTCAACAAGGGGAATGGATGAGTCGCCTGGATGATGAAATGAGAGCAATGCACACAATGCACGAGGATACGAAATGTAATTCCAAATTTGAATGCGAATGTCAACTGCATGTATACTGACAAGAGAATGTAATATGAGTACGTCCTTAAATGAATAATGATAAATCAGCAAATGAGTATGAAAAAAGAAGAAGGACCTTTCAAGGACCTTTAGACAAAGGGCTATATGGTAGAGAACAAAAGGTTTGAATGGAATTGAGTTGTATGCTAAAAAAAGACAGTTCGGAATTTGTCATTAACTGTTTTTTCAACAGTCACTTGTGTGGAGTAAAATTAATAACGGCGAGGAGGTAAGGACATGTTTTTCATACCAAATCAATAAAGAGGCTGTTGCACAAAAAAAAAATCAGAAATGGGTTTGATTTAGAGGCGACACTACCAATAGGACTACAAAGGTTGAGCCAGATGAAAAAATTATGTGGAAGACATTTGTAAAAGAAATACTTATGCATGACATCAAAATTTAATATTTAGACAGGCTTCCTAATATAGCTAAGCACCTCTGGCGAAGGAAAATAAATAAGCACCGATAGTATGGAAGGGACCCAAAATTTAATGTCTTATACGACCGCCTCAATCCCGAAACAGTCAAATACTCTCAGAGGCTATTTTTAGACATTCGAAAAAGATACAAGGTTGTGAAGAAAAGTCTATGCCTTATATGTATTTTTGGGGGGTTGAACCGAGAAAATAAATTCAACGGTCAACAGCCCAAATGCAATGCAATCCCCTCCAAGCCGGGACACTGAAAATAAAGAGAATGGGTTGTACGAAGCAGTCTCAGCTACTGAAATAAAGTTAAAGCTAAACCAAACACTTGAAGTTGCCTGGCTCACAGCATAACTTTGAAAGTTGCTGGCTTCCTGTACAAGCAGGGAATAAGATCCAAGCAAATGATAGGTGGAAAGCATTTACCAACTGTTAGTATACCTAAATCACCGAACCGATTCCGCTCAAATTTGTATGTAGTTTCCGGTATAAGCCTGAGAGTATTCTCTGGCAAAAGGGGGGGTGGCACCTCTCATATAACAAAGTTTATTAAAAACACTAGGTACATTTATTTTGAACCTGAAATTCATTTAATGGACGTATATTTCCTGCTCGAGTCAATTTATATTATATGGGCGGGATAGACAAAGGGGCGTGACACTTACTTACTTAAAGCTGTTTATCGACACTCACTGTAAAATTTGACACATTGATTTGCATTGCCAAAACAAAGGATTACGGAATTTTAGCGCGACTTAATACGAAAGGTAAGTCACATACGTGTATATTTTAGCAATAAAGCTACTGAGCCCAGAGACAAGGCCTAAATAGGACCCTATTCCTACAGTGATCACTTTCTTAATCACTTAAATGAGAACTTTTTTATGTAAAAATACCTAACCCGTCAAAAATGGTTAAAACACTATCAAAATTTTTAGGTTTTTGTAGGTTTAATAAAAGGAATTGATTTGGTCTTTGAAAATCAGTATACAATATTACCGGCTTTGTAAGAATTGAGAAGGTACCTTCTCTCGCATATTCTTTAAAGTAGGAAGATGGTCTTTAGAAAAAAAGACGACTTTTTGGAAAAAGAGGACAATGTATTGCTTTCTTAAAAATCAGAGAGGACAAAGCAGGAAAAAAGAGGACGAATGGTCAGGGTCACCGTACCTATGCCTAACTTCACTTGCGAAAATATATTGTAGTTTTTTCCCGTATAGGAGGGACTAGCTATTTCATCCCCTATTCGGTTGTATGGTTAGTTACTTCAGGAAAGTTATACCCTTGATTGTCAGTTTTGTACAGTGGAAAAAAAAACATAAGGCATTATTTCTGTGACTCCTTACTTACAAACAACTGAACCAATACGTATAATGAGCTTTTAAAATTGCTTTAAAAAAAACTAATTGACAAACATCTACCTCAACGACAAAAAGCACACTTCTCTTATCGCCATAATTTTCTACGGTACGCTATGTTAAGAGCCCAATGGAACGTTAAACTAGCACGACATTATGCGTGAAACGTTTCAATTGTTACGCGGGGAATGCAAAGGTACAGTGCACCCTCTTCCGCATGAAGTGTGTATTGCACAAAATTCAAATTAGTCACGCCGTACCTACTCTTTAAAAATGCTGATTTTTTTATTTGCATTATGAGGGCAATCAAAATTTACATCATATATGGTATGAAAAATTGGTTCCAGGTTAAAAATTATAGACAACAATTATTGGAAATGGGTTTCTTAGGGACCTGCTCTGACCTAAGACTGAATCTGTCTGACAGCACCACTGCCTTAAATAATAATCGTGGGATAAACTGTATATTGTACCACTTTCAAAAGAACAAATAGCCCTTGTGTTAAAAGTTGTATTCCAATTAAATACAAATTAGTGCGAGTGATTTCCTTTTTACCCACTTTTTGTCATGCCCGTGGTTTGTACTTATTTGTGAGTTATAAATACCGAAACAATTTGTTGCCACTTCTTGTGAAATGTTGTCATATTTGTCAACTTTTCCACTCTGTGCAACGCGTAGTTATTTTTCGTGGAAATAAAATATGAAGCCATGATTGTCACATCGAGATAAAAGGGGTGTTTCAACTGAATTAGCTGTAAAGTGAATCAGAGTTATATTTCTTCTTCTTGATAAGAGAACAATGGAGAAGGTAAAAAAATGCACAACTGATATTTGACCAAGTTACAATTTAAACACACGATGCGAATAGGTTTCCCACTCGTCATAATTCGCAGTGGATTTATTGCGAATTGGGTTATCTTTTTCTTATCTTATTTTATTTAGACTTTTTTCGCCCGAGGGCTACAACAAACAAATGCAATTAAGTTAAAGATGATAGGTGGTCATAAAACAAAATTAGATCTTTAAAAAAAGGGACCACTTAAACACTGATGGTAATTACCTCGCAAAGCCTTCTTCCTATAGTTGTGGTTAAACTTTTATAATGATGATGAGATTAAATTATCCCTCTAGTCGGATTACAAAACACAAAAAGGGCTTAAAAATTAACGCCCTCTGGAAAAGGTACTCAAATTTTATTTAATTGAAAGGTTGACTCGTTCTTAACTGTAGGTATAGGCGTTAAACGAAAAAAAGGGGAAAATTCCAACATAAAGATCATAAAGAGGATCTTTATATACCCACAGGCGTGGATTCTTTTTTAAATTTAATCATCCAAAAATGAGAAGAAATTTTTGCAAAATAATGGAGATATATCCTAAGTGGCAGGCATGTAAGTTGAAATGACGAAGGCTTTAAATATGGCTTACAGAAAACACAATCTCAAAACGAAAATTGCAATCAAAAACCATCTCGAGCCTCTAGTCGACTTGCTGATAAAATTAAGACCAACTTGCATAGTATCGGCCCATATTCAGTCTGCCTCTGGAGTCATGCAATTTCATTCCTAAACCAATTCGTCAGAGCAAACTGTTTTGACAAAATAACCAAACCAAAGCGTATTCGTTTACACAAAAACACCTCCAAAAAGTGGGCGTGACACACCAATTTATATTGACAAAGTGAAAGGAGAGATTTCTTTCCATACTTGTCTTAAAATTATTTTTTTAAATAAGTGCACTTGTATTTAAAAGACATATATTGTTTTCTGTTTAGCAAAAGTTTTTCGTTTCAATTAGTTTTTTACAAATTTATTACTTAAATAAAAATGCGTGTATAAAATACTTGCAATGTCAATATTTCTAGAATAGGGTCTTAAAATTTTCTAAAACTACGCCGAATATAGAGCCAACTCTATGTGCAATATACATTTTTTGTTAGTTTAAACTGAAACTTCATCGTAAAGCGGTTTAACTAGGAAAACGAATGCGACAAACAGCCTTTTATACACCAGTCTAACATCTTCATGGACCAATGCAAATCATTAGAAGCAACCGTCAAACAAACCATGGTTCACATATGACTGTATCTCTATGATACCTTGCTACCGCGGTCGTTAACTTGAAACCATATTTAATGCCCTATGGGAATAGGGAATATAAATAAAAATGTCTTCATTGCATGACACAAATAATTTACCATTGTTCTCGACCGACAGAGTGCAGTTTGTGCGCCTGCTGGTCATTGAACGTGAGAAACCATAAGTTTGTGCCTTTTGTATGCTTTATGGAAGCACTGCGACGAGTACACAAATATTCATGACTTATTCAGAAGCGCATACCTAACCTACGAGCCACGAAGTGTGTTTGTACAAGTAATTAGAGAAGTTTTTATGGTCACTTTTAATTTCCCTACGGTGGTATGGGTTGGTTGTGGTGTACTCGTACCACGGTACCTGGGTATCGGTAAATATGTTGCGTTACAGGTTCCATACCAGTCCTAAATGCTTGCAACTAATTAGCATGTCCATTGCGGACGTTAGCCATGGTTAGCAGCAAATATTTATACCAAGCACAAAAATCACCCAGCAGGTGGTGATTAGTCTGTGTCCGCTGTTTCCACACTCACACCGGACAGGCGAATACTCGTAATTAATTGAAAAAAGAAAGATGCCCATGCCTACTGTCTGCTGCTTATAAGCAGCATCAGGTAGACCCTATAATGTCTGTCTTATTGGCACATCGTGGTGTGTGGATGTGTCTATAATTGGAAAACGTCATGATTCGTTTCGAGTTGCGGTGCTCTTGTTTTTCTCGGGTTTATTGTCTGCTTAAGGAACGCCAGCCAGCAGCACAGTCCGGAATGAAGATGTCAGCTGACGTTTTATTGCCACGCTGGTAGCTGCATACGTATACATCTATATAAAAACAGAACACGTTTACATAAAGTGCATAAATGGTGGCAGGAACGTACTCGGATGCGGGATGTTGCAGCTGATATGCATCCACACCATGCACTGCAAGAGGAGGCACACATATATACACACGAGTACCGTCTGTTTGGGCCTCTATTCGCTTTCCTCGAAAATACATGAAGCATGAATATTGATGCAATTTCGGTGCATCGACATCTTACAAGGTTGCGTGCACCATTCGAAAACTATTCTACGCAGTAGACAGAACATGGCATGGTGTCGTCTGTTGACGGAAATTAGTCACTGTCTTTGGGGAAATTCACTGAATAAATTGAGGAAATTCGAGAGCGGCGATGTTGAGTGATTGCTGCATATGTGGTGTTTAAACACTTGAAGTGGACAAATTTAGAATGTTTTCCAGCCAAGTGAGGTAAGAAATTAAATACAATGAGAACAGTAAGATGAGATCACTGATGATGGGCAACAGGCTATAATTTACACAGAACGAGTCCAGATCAAACGATTCGGATGAAATGTCGGAGTACGAAAGTGATTCCGATTTTATTGGCAAATTGGTTGTCAGTCAGTCACCTACCATCATTTTCATACATTTCTACTTAACAACAGTTTGTTGGTTTTCCAGCCCTTCACACCTTATCCGCTGTTGTGTGTCGTCACCCCGCAACCAGTCTCTTTTTGTTTGCAAGAGATTTCGCTATAAAAACAACAATTAATTGCAATGTGATATTTTAATCAGTGCGATTTCGCATTGACACAGATGGCTTATTCCAGCGAACACTGGTAATCTCGTTACGGTGACGAGTGTATGTACGAACTGCCTATTCCGTCGTTGCCTTAGTAGAATGTTGGTGGTTCATTAGATCCCGAACTGTGGATTAACCCAAATTAATGAAATCCGTCCATATGGGCTGTGTGAAGTGCAGATTGAATGGGAAAACTTTATCCCCCAGATATGCGTCTACACCGAGGGGTTGACGGCGACGGCGACGAGTTAAACTTGTGTTCGTTGTGTCACCACAGGTGGCTTCGTCAGTTTTTTCCCCCGTTGCCGTCTCATGTTTCGTGGAAATTGTAAAAGGGCTGCAAAAACAACGAAAGTTTAGTATTCGCCGGGTCTGTGTGTGTTCACATGACATAAGGCACTATATACGAGTATAGAAAGTAGTGCGGGTTGGCATATTTTAGACTTAGGGGTTTCTATTAAGTTCTTTGGCTAGAAAAACACGTTGAATAATTGATTATGGACAGAGAATGGGAACAAATGGCTTTTTTTATTCTTTCAATAAAAAGGGTGAGGGTGACAGTAATCGATTTTGCAAGTGAATGAGAATGAAATGGTGCAAAAGGGTAAGGGGCAAGCATTTTTTTTTTAAATATTTTAAAGTCGAAGTAGTTATTTCTTAAAGGGAGGTATTGATCGAAAGTTTCGCGAAGAGAATTGTGTTTAGATGACCCTTTGCAGAAAGGGAATACTTGTGAACTAAGTAGTAATAAGAGTTTCTTGGTGCAACTCTTATTATTCAAATAAATTCTCAAGAACTAAACTGCAGTAAAGTGAAGTATGAAGTTCCGAGACCCACGGTGCAAGTGTCTAAATGTTAATGCCTTAGGTGCAAAACAAATTGCTAATGGTGCGGCTAACTGATCTGCCAAAGCACCTTCTTATGGCCTCGATGATCGAACTTCCTTAAACGATGTTGGCTCTTGAATGACAGGGATTTGAGGATTGAGGGATCTATTTTGGGGAGGAAATTTTACCTCAGTACCAGGCTAGACAGCTCTGCAGAATGTTTCGAATATATCATGAAGTCTTACCCGTGTACACTGTACAGGGTTAAAGGTGGTGACTGACTATCTTAGCGTCTTCTCGCATATTGACAATAGGGTAGGAGTGATCCGATTATCATTTTAAAATGTTCTATCAATCCATTACAAGGGACCCTCCCTAATCGCCATCGATTTTAAGTCCTTTACCTAATTGTCATCCGTGTTTTGGAGAGGAGTGTGACTTGATTCTCCTTACGAGTGCTATTTGTTAAGTTGGGACTAGGATTACCATAGACAGTGGTCTTTCAGGCAGTGCAATGGACCAGTAGTTGTGTGCGAGTACTTTTGAGCTGGATATAGCAGAAACCATCGTAGAAAGGGAAAAATGGATCGCAGAATCTGCAGAGACCGTCTTGAGATATTTCTAGTTTCCTGAGTTGCTTACTAAGTCTACAATGCCCCGATAGGATTCGAAGGTTACTTATGTTAAGGCTGGTTTTTTTTTAAGCCTTTTATGTTTATGTTGCCCTATCAGTTTCTTCTTATCTCGCTTTGTGCCCTCAAAGTTGTTCCACAATCCAGATTCTAGCCCCTGTTTTCTTTTAGACTTAATGATGTAGGAGGTCAAATGCCTTTACACAGGCTTGCCCATCTGACTTTATATAAAACTGTTTTATTTTTTCTGCAAAGTTAATTTGGAGTTATCTATCGAAGGCATAAGTTTCAAACTGAAGGACTTATACTCAAAATATTTGGTTCTTGCTGCGAATGCATCTGCATCTGTGCGTCACTTTGTTGTGAAATCGCTCATTTTGTAAATTGTGGGGCCATGGCTCCGGATTTTATTTTCTACTTAGCAAAATTAAATTTCCTGATAGTATTGTCTCTGAAAAGGCCAAAAGTCTTTGGTGTTTGAGTAGTCCGTAAGTATTGCTTCGACGCAATGTTCCGACGAAAGCTATTTCTAAAGAAGCTATAGCTAAGTGTGGTGTAAAACATATTCAGTTTTTTTTCCGTTAGAACACGACACCTTTCAGGTTCTGTTCTTTTAAAGCGATTCTGTCGTACATCAATTGGTACTCAGAACAAGTCTAAGTGTGAGTTTTTAATTTTTGGGACAAATGGAAGGGATCTACAATTTTATGCCGAGTCCAACCTGCCAATTGAGAAGCTCTTTCATGACAGTTATACTCTCGGTTCTCGGATGTTTATCAGACGTTCGAGAGTGGAAAAAAACCTTATGATGTAATTTGTGTTTCTCCGGAGATCGAACCTGGGACCCTTCACTTAGTAGTCCAATATACTAACCACTAAGCCATAGCGTTTAGTGTATTTTGTGGCATATGATTTTATTGTTCTTCCAATGCGAATATTAAAACTACCATTCCACTATTTTAAACCCTTCATTTAAATAGTTCTAAGGTATTCATCAAGACTGCAATAAGATGCAAGTTTCTTTCCAGACTCAGTTGTCCTTTCAGCACAATAGAAAATCATAATGTTTACCTGGAAAGAGAGAAAAAAAATTCCAATTAAAAGAAATCCTTTCTTAGGAATAAACTTAAAAGGAATAATCACAATCTAAATATACCCTTCGTCCCCTTCTGCTTATAAAATAAAAACAATCAAAAGTGCACCTTATTCAGAAAGTCAAAGGACATCCGGAGACATCTTCAATCTCATTGAAAGAACATCATTTAGAATCGCTTTGCTTCTGACATTCAAATCAATTTAAATCATTCCCACACAGGACGAGAAATGAAAACTAGAAATCCAGGACATAATCAAAAGCAGAAGGCATCATCATCATCATCGCAACATATACTCGTACATGTATACAGGACTCGAGTATAAATAAAATATAAATGAAACTAGAAACCATTAGCAGAGGCGAAGGCAAAAGGAAGTACTTATTCTTTTCATTTCAGTTTCCATCTCGGTTTGTGTGTGCGGCCTGTCTTTGTATCTGTGACTTGAACTTTGCGGTGCGATCTAGATTTCCCATTTCCTTAAAGAACTACATATACAACACATTTCTAACGCTGCTGAACGACTGAACAATTTTAGGAGCTTGTATTGTCGTATTGTCGTATTGTCAGAGGCTTTTCCTTTTTTGCGGTTGACCTCGTTTATGTAATGTCAAACGACGACGACGACGGGGAGCAAATGCGAAAAGGACCCCACAACCGATATAATGTAAAGAATGACCCAAAAATGTTTTAATTTTATTTTCCCGAAGCAACTTGCGAGATGTATCCACGTCACAGTGGGATACGAAATTAATTCCTAGCCTCTGCCATATCGGATGTATCTCTGTGTGACCTCGTAGTCCGCCCTTTGGTATTTATTATTAGGTACGTTTCCACAGAATGAGATGGATTTTTGCGCAATTTATTACTAATCCGAGAACAATAATTCATATCGGCTTCATGAATTCGAATTCACCAGCGGAAGCGCAGGCACAACTTTAGTCCGTGGGTGTAGGCAACGCCTGCTCTTGGGTATAATTAGTTGGACCTAATGAATGGAGATTGATTTGGTTTGCTGTTGTTGTTTTTACTTCTTTTGTACAAACAACAGTTTTTCGAATAAATTAGGGGGCTGCCCTTTCTGAAGGGACGTGAAATTTTTGATCAACCTAATTGGCATGAAGTGTATTCCAGGTCCCGACATTGCGGGAATACAAAATGAAAAGGGATTATCTACAGATGCCTATTGGGCGAAGGTAATTCGACTCGCTGTATAATGAACCTGTTGTGAGCTCGTCTCAGATAGCTGGTCGGGCATAAAACACAAATTTGGGACACTCTATAAAATCCGTTTTCCATGCAGATACAGGCGGACCACACAACGGTGAATTGGATTATCAACAGGCTCATTCTTGACTGAAATGTGCGTTTGATTTGAACCCTTCGGTGTATAGGCGGCATGAATATGAACCATTAAATTATGGGAGGAAGCTGAAGGTGCTAATTGTCAGTTTGATAGATAAATTAGGGCGCCCATGTGAGAAATACCTTCCCGACGCATTGTTGGGTCCCCCATCCGATTGGTTATGCATTCAGCATTAAAGTTGAAATTTAGTTTCAAATAAAATTGATTTAAACTAAGCTAGATGGAGGTGGCTATTTTCAAGTCACAATATGCATAAGATAAGTAGCAAGTTTATCTAATCCGATTATGGTTCGAATGAAATATGGATTAGCTGTGACAAAGTTGTAGGTCTGAAGTTAAATGTGAGTCTTGTATGAATGGATTGTGTGGCTTTTGTTAAACCATCGGTCGGCTTTCTGAAAGATGTATGTGCTGTGGTAAAATCGCTTCAACATAAGCGGGTTCATAAATCAAGTGATTTGTGAAGGAGATAAACACTGAACCGGGGCTGGTGTGTAGGTTAGGAAGACTAAGACTCAATCGGCTGAAGAAATGAAACATTTTGAGGCATCGATTCGACAAACTTAGGACGAGACGAACAATTGTGGAGTATTTATTTATTTAATTTATTTATTTATTCAGTATTCATTATTAAAAAATCGCACCCTGTAGTTGATTCTCGATCACCCTACACCGACTCTTAACCATCAGGAGCAATACATATTTATATTTAGAGATGAAGTATAATAAAATCAAATTCAAAGAAATTGTTTTTGGCAACAAGTGGTACAAATTGCAACTGCTTTAGGGAAGTTCATGCAATTGGCTCAAAAACACTGCACTTTAGGATTATATTTGCGTTGGGAATGAGGCGATTTTTTCGAAATGCAAAATACGTATAGCTACTATAGACTTCACTTGACTCTTGATAACGCTTTGGTTCGAGCGGACCTAGACTTCAACCAGTGGACGTATTTACCAACGACTGTAGCTCTACTATACGTGGTTTCCTTGTTCGTCTTTGCAGGCTTCGGTTCGGGATTTGTAGCCTTGAATTGCCCTCTTTACGTTTTGGTAAAACGTTCGAAGCTCATGCATAGTAGATCGGCACTTTAGTATGGATTCAACGAAAAGTTTCTCGCATTCGCTATTTGTTTTCTTCGGAGGAGTTCGTGCTGTTCTCAGACGTTATCCTTTTTCCTGACTTCAAGGTGTTTGTCCCGAATGGATCCAAAAAGTGCTGCTCGAAGTTGACTCCGGTTTTCACATTTGCATTGCAAAATGTTGTCGTTATACTTTGTACAAAAGCGGAAATCTAAGCTGATATCAAAGGAGAGGGCATTTGAAGTATACCTTTGCACAGGCGCCTGAGTGGTATGTGGCAATGGCCAATGTTACATCCATCAAAATTGTGGGTGAGTTTGTATTTATAAAGAAGCGAGGTTCACGCAGCGCTCTCAGTCAATCTCGGAAAGATCTATACCAATCAACTCGGCTTAGCATTCTGTTGCTAAAATTGCTTGGTTACCACAGTTAGCTACTACTAACCCTTTGATCGGGATCAAGAAGGACAAAAAAAAAAATAAGTTAAGTCATCGCCTCCTCCCTTTTCATATTAATCACACTCCCCCGAAATTCGCCTTTTTCTGCCACAGACAAAAAGGCGTAGGCATTCACTTCATTTCCTATCTAGTTCCTGATTTAGACACTCCTGTCATACGGTGTATATGCGGTGTCTGGTGGACTGTGTCAACACAAATTGTGTCGCATAGAGCTCGTGCGCCCTGTCAGTAATTTCAAATTAGTCCGAATGCGACAAAATACCACAAGAATTCTTTAAGACTAGGGTGGCAAAGGAAGGAAAAACCTCCTGCTGCACACCGTGAATGCCAAAAGAATAATAATTTTCCTGTCACAAGTAGAGGGAAGAGACAGGGAAACTCAGGAAAAAAAGGAGCAGTACTCTGTAGACAAACGTTGCGTGTTTGTCCGTCTATTCAACTCTTGATCGCATCAATCTTTCGACTCCCTCACCGAAAATTTATATTCATTTTCAGTCTCGGCCTCATATATACCCTTGGGTGGAATCCTTTCTTTTCAATTCCATTCACCTGCACTGTTCCATGTGTGTCTCTGGCAGGCGCGCTCGCCTTTTTGACATCCGCTCACAATAGAGCTTGGTAAATCTGTGCGAGTCCTTACCCTAAAAACTCTTCAAAACTTCCTTCGTCGCATGTGAATACGTTTTCATGTTTAATTTAGCGGGCCGAAAAAAAGGACAACAGGAGAACACCATCACCAAATATGTCAGC
Source organism: Cheilosia impressa (assembly GCA_948293265.1). Classification (NCBI taxonomy): domain Eukaryota; kingdom Metazoa; phylum Arthropoda; class Insecta; order Diptera; family Syrphidae; genus Cheilosia; species Cheilosia impressa. Next base: position 135,846,410 of record OX411880.1, on the reverse strand, counting down.
TTTGTCAGCGTGCATAGAATTTTTTTTTTTTTGGGCAAAAAATAATTATCCCGGCGCGAAGCGTTCGTCCTTTCGGTCCGAGCAGGCACGCAATTATTCAGGTTGATTCTTGGCCAAGATAGTGACGGCGACAAATAATGTACTGTTTTGTGTGGTGGTGGTTGGTTTCATTTCTCATTGCGCTGTGTATGTGTGACATTTATTGTCCTTCAGTGATTTCCTCGCAGACCGGCTCGGTGGCAGCAGTGCCACCAGTCAAGGGATTTGTAAAGTGCTCGGTGATATATGAACTCATTTGGGTCGCACGGCCCATCTCCTTTTCATCTTTTTGTCGATTTATTGTGCGCCCTTGGATGTTGTGCTGTTATATTGTTGGCACCCCTTTTTCTTCGAGATGTACAGTGTACACACAGAAATTGAGAGTACTGTTCACGCACGCAGGACCTGCGCGCCGCCGGCCGGGAAAGGGGTGAATAAATAAAATAAACAAAATGATCTCGTATAAAATTTTATTACTCCACTGGGGGAGATTTCCATCATCGTAATGGATGTGTGTGACGCCTGCTGGCTTCGGCATTTATTACGTACTGCGTCCTATATATGCATGGTACGTATATATACGAGTTCCATGTTACCTGTCGGTCGATGAACCAACAAAACGACACATTGTCCCTTTTGGTGTTGTTATTCAAACTCGTATAGGAAAGGTGTGCAGCTTGGATAGAAAAATACTGGATGTGAATTCGAAGGGATTTTCGAGTCCTTTAAATTCTATGAATATTAAGTATTATTAATTAGTGTCTATGGAGTAAACTTATTATACGAAAAGGACATAGACCTGGTGGCGGAGTAGATTCTATCCAGCTAATCCGGAAAGGTTGCAAGAGGGTATACCGATATCGTATATGAACTAGTTTCCAACATGTGGCGAGGATGTGTAGTTTGAGTTCGGGTTCAGGGATAGGTAGCTTGGCATGTGAAGGGGTTTACGACCATGGAATGCCTCGGAAAATTGTGTGATCCCTTTTCCTGCTCGTATACTCGAAAGTTTTATGGCTTTTGGATACGGGGCGAAACAATTTTATATATTTCCGGAACTTTTACGACTCAGCGATGGATATAGAGCCAATATATTGGTGGTTTCACATGACATTATCTCTAGGTAGATGCTGATCAAATTCGAAGGGGATGAGTTCGAAAGTTTGTCTCGTTTTTTTTTTATAGTAAAGGAGTTCAATCTAGAACGACGTGCAAGGTGTATAGCTTTAGTTGGGTGAATAGCACCTGTAAGGCGCTGTCTCAGCGGTTTGTAGTAGTTGTGGTTCAGTTCGCTCCAGCCCGTCGTCGTGTTGTACACATTTTCTTAAAGTAAACCGCTTTGGGAGCAGATGCTTTAAATGTGTCTTCTTCCTTCATTGAACTGATGTTCTTAATATCGGACCCGGCGAAGGTGCTATACTATGCCATTCTTAACACCGTTCTTCCAACTTTCGAACACCAATTACTAAGACTTGGCTATACTGAAAGCTGTCAAAGGCCGTCAGGCATTAAAGTGTTATCCACATCAGAGAAAAATAGATCGCTTGGTTGTTGCTGCATGAGGCTTGGAAAATATTGAGTGCTTCTAGAGGAGATGCAGAGGTTATTAGAGGAAACACGTATTCAAGCACTTAAACCTTGAAGTTAGACAACAACTTTTAGTAGAACAGAGATTTTTAGTCCCGTGAAGTTGCTCTTCAGCTAGATCTCTTTTTGTTTGACTGTTTAAGGAGCTGCCGTAGGTTCTGTTTAACAAAACAAAAATCGAGCGGCAAAATACCTTTCAACTTATTTTAGGTAAAGGTACGTCCGGCCTAGGTTGGTTAGGTTGAAGTAGCTGTCGGCTAACGGATAGACTTAGACCATAAAAAGGTCCCTTGTGGTACCACATGAACCAGTTGGAGCTCCTAATGAAGCGTAGGAGATTACCAATGTCCGTGTTTTTTAGATCGTTACGAGCGCTGTAGTAGAACTCTCCTAAATAGAGTTTTCGTCTTTGTGAGAGAGCCGGACAAGTACAGAGGAGACGAAGAATAGTTTCTTCCTCATCCTCGTCAAAACAGCTTCTGCAAAAATCGTTAGATAATACGCCAAGCCTTTGGTATGCCTGACTATAAGACAGTGTAGCACTGATATGCTTCCTATCAAGGGAGATCAAATGCCTAGAACGTTTTAGGTCTAGCTCTGGCCAGATCTGTTTTCTCGCTAGACATGCCGAGCCGGTTGTCTATATAAGATATTTCCTGTCGATAGCATCCACCTCAATCCACTAGAAAGTATTTAAAGGATTTGTTAAGAAGAAACAACTCGATATTTCGTACCTAGAGTATTCCAAAAGTATATTGAAAAGTATCGCACTGCACTCGACCACCTATCAAAGTCCATATACACACAGGTCGACTAGGCGAAAATACCCACCTCACGTATGCACCGGCCATTACACATATTTTATAGGCATAAAACGGGTTGAACCACATATTTATGTCGCATCAGTCCACTCTCAACTTCACGTGGATCTCCCTTAAAACATTCATATCTCTCCGTTTACGTCACAATTGTCTCGCTTTTATGCATACGAGCGGGCGTACCATACCTTAGATATACGTAGGCTTTATTCGTTTATTATTGCGTCCGTGACCAGACAATTAACTCATGAAATTGCCCACCTTGTGATTGTACAACCGATGTTGACACTAAGCTGCGTTTTATTTTCCCAAGAAAATACCATTAATTTCGGAATTGTAATGACTAAGCGCGCGCACGCCTGTTCCCCAAATGTCCAGCCGCATGTTGACATATCATCAATAATTTCCCATGTTTGTCACTGCGCTGACAATAAACAAACCAATTGACTTAAAAGCTACTTAACACGCCCAGACGTATGTTCATGTGCCGTAAAAGAAGAAAAATAAAAAAAAAAAACGTTCAAAATGAGAAAGCCGCCCGAAAAAGGGGTTCCGTTCCCGCACTGCGACGCGGTATTGATCGTTTGAGACGGTACCACTAAAAGTTTAGTAAAATTTGAATAAACCGCCAGCACAAAGTGAACGGATACAAGACCACCTTCAAGAAGACTTCACGTCTTCACCACCATGGTGTCCACTGACTCGAGGACAACAATTTGATTATTATTAATTTATTGTCGTTATCAGTCAGTTTGACGGCCTGGCCAATGATTGATAGGCTGACGTTGATTACAAATGCTCACTCGCATAGAACGTGTTGTGTGTATTTTATGGAAGAAAAGTATCTGGATGCCTTGTAGACAGTGTGGTGGCAGGCGAACGTATGTCATATATGTTTGTCTACCCACTCTGGTTGTTCTGATGTTGTAATCAAATCTTGCCTGCTAATGGGATGAATGCAAGATGAGGGGGTTTCTTTTTAAATGCAGAAACACACACAAACGCAGACATCGAGTAACTGGTTTGTGTTTGAGTGCACCCCGCCGGGCACTGGCCTGTCCTGATGGGAATTCCATTAGGCGCGATGATTTTGGAATTTCAATTTCAATTAGTATTGTTTAAATTAATTTGCTACGGATTAAGTGGGAGATTGTGGGAGCAATTTGCATATTAATCGATGCATTCGTCAGTGCAGTCATTTTTAAGATCTCATACGGAGATATTGAAGCGATTGGATAATTGTTGGACATGCGTTTTAATCGATATAACTGGAGAAACTTTGAAATGACAGGCACGTAGGTGTATAAATATTTTGTTTACTTGATGTTGATGGTGGTGGATGATGTCAGTTGTTTGTTGAATGACATCAAATTGTTGACCGGCTTATTGTGGAACTCAGTTGGTGGCTGTGTTCAGGGTAAAGGTGTTTATATGATGAGGAGATTACTCTCATGAATTTTGACTCTGTAAAGAAGTTACATTGAAGAAGTTGTATATTAAAACTAAAGTTGGTGTTGGAACTACTGCTGTCGCAAACTATGATGCATTGACAGTCCAATTGGAGCATAACGTCCATCTAAAGTTGCAATTGTTGTCATCGAATGTCAACCGTGTAAAGTTACTGCTATTGTTGATTTTGTACAACAAAAACCAAAAAAAAACAACCAAATTTACAAACAATATATATATGTAGCTCAGCAAGAGTCACACCCAGTTTATACGCAACAGTCAAATTTAAAAATACTACTGTCATTAAATCTCTGTTACTAACTATAGCCTCTTCCTGTCTCACCTACCAACTTCAACCCAATCTAAAATGGTTTCCCATCACGTTCAAACTACTGCCTTCCGTTGCTATCAATACTTTTTGATCAGCTACCCAAAACATTCGTCATGGAACTTATAAAAGGAACCTTACATAATCTGAGCTACGATAAACGAGGACCACCACAGAGTAGGTATCATGAATTTATTTTTTTCAACATCTTATAATTAACTAAAATACGAGTACAAGTAAAGTGCAATTTTTAAAGAGGTTTGTTTTATGAAATAACAGCACTCCACTTTGACAGATGACAGCTAATTTGAGCTCATTTGAATTTGCGATTTCATTGTGAGATCTCATCTGATACACGACCTCAGCTGGATATAAGTTTTTTTTTATTTTTTTTTCTGCTTTAATGCATGTGGTATTTTAGCGGACCCCGCTGTATTAATACTAAAGCTTGTCTTACATTTTACTAGCACTTGTATAATCCGATCCCATGAACAACACAAGTATAGATGCATATTGTGGGAAAATTTATGGGCATTACCATATTTTACTATTCGAAAAAGAATTATCCATATAGAGTAAAAACAGGAAAGGTCCATGAATGGAACATGCTTTTAGATATTTGAAATCATTGCTTTTTTGACAATAAATAAACAAAATTCAAAATTATCGAGCAGTTATCCTTAGAGTAGAGAGTAAGCCACCGGTTTAAATGGTTTTACAAAATTTGACGACTTTTAGAAAATGGGACTGTTTGCGCGAAACTTTCCAAATCGGATCGAAAAAAACGAAAAAATTCAAGCGTCCTATTTTATTGTCGATATTTAGATTATCGTCTGTACTTTCTCGTTTTTTGACAGCTTCCATTACATTTGTGGAAGTGTCTTTTTCGACTATAATCCTATAAAATGAAATGAAATGAAATTATCCCTATTTCGTTAATGCCCACGCTGTGTAGGCACTCCACACTTCTTATACATATAATAGTAGTCATAACCTCTTTAGGTAAATAGGTAAAATAGGTACATCACTCAAAACTATATTTTCTCATTTGATTTAAATACGTTTTCCAGCAAAATAAATAATGTCAATTTTCGTTATGGACAGGCACCAGTATGTGTCCATGTGTCAGTTGTCATTAGTAAAATGGACTTGCTCACTAGAACGCTCTACGTTGGTACACTATGAACTTTATGGAAATCGTTTAAAAATAACTCAACCTTCTGTCCTGTTTGAGTTGGTATAACTTTCGACAGACATAACAGTGACGCATGTAAATTTGTTACCTATACTTTCTGGATACATATAACAATGACACACTTTGTGTAACTAATCAATTGAAAAGTTTTGACGTAGATATCAATACTTATTGTACAAGTCATAACAAGTATCTAGTTAGTGGACTTAGAAAAGTTTTCAAACCTCCTGGATGAGTTGTTGTCGCGTGGCTGTATTATAAGTCCAAGGTTGTCTAGGGAACATTTTAAAAACTTGTCTGTGTTTTTCGAACAAGTACCTAAAACCAGCAATTTAAGCAAAAATGTCAGTTCAAAGTATAGGACTATTAGTTTGGAGTTTTGAGCTCACTTATGCTTCTATCAAGTAAATTATTCGCTGGCCTAGTTTAATTTTTAATGGTTGTTTCTAACCATTTAATAAATTACCTAACGTGTTCAGTTAAACGCTACATTTTATTGGGAAGGTGCAATGAATCAAGGCTATACAAACTTGAACAGAACATTTACTAGATCATATTGATGGCCTTTGACAACAGACTATTGCATTAGGAATCAGACATGAGTCAATTATGTAACTTTGTGGGAAAATTTTCAACACTTAGAACGATACTGGTCGAAAAAGTAATTGGAAAAAAATAACCTCACTTTCATTTCAATATCTGATTCCTCAAGACTGTCCAAAGAACTGTGATCGTCAAAACAACGATTTTTTACATGAACAAATATAATGGGCTAAGGCCCATTCAATTATATAATATATTGTAGGTCACAATGGGCAATTTAAAATGGAAAGTTTCAACCTTGTGAGTTCATAAAGTTTAGCCCGGACAATAAAAATGATTTTAAGTATCGCGCTAGTTGTCTATATGTAGACAAAAAGCAAAAGGGTTACTAAAACTCTTCTTCATGTAGGTAGTTCCTTACCTTGTCGTACATTAATAGGTCGGGATAGAGTAGATGTTCGTCCTTCAGGCCTTTACAATAGCATGTAATCAAAGTTGTTATATGTTTTTCTTTGAAGTTATCAGTTTAAAACTGAGAAGATTTCAAATCAAAATTCAAACTCCTTCGACAAATATTGTTATTCTTATTATATTTCTAAATGAAAAAAACAATTTTGTGCTCCCTGTGATTTATTTCATGTTTGTCAAGACAACTGCCTTTTGATTTTAAAGGTTCAATTCAACTTTGTTCGTTTGTTCAATTGCATGTTGTTCTCATTAAATTTCCCGAGTTTTATTTGCCAAAATCTGAAAATATTTACAAGAGAATATGCAAACTAAAAAATACAATGGGAACGTCAGTTGCGTCCCATCCTGAATAGAGTGTCACACGAAATGAATGAGAAAAACAGTTGCCCGGCTTCAATTTATATGCTCTACCCAAACCTCATCAGTATTTAGCTATCTAATGGAGCTATTAGTTGTAGCCGCAATTCGATCAGACAAGTTGCCCGCATTTTGTTTTCGATCTGAGAAAAGCGGCACTGAAAGTCAACCCGTAGATCCTGTTAATTGGCTAAAGCAGTTCATAAAGTTTAAACACCCAAAATGAATTCTTTGTCGCCACTAATTGTCCGATCTCTTTAAATGTCCCCAATAAGTGTTACAACATCTATTTGTGACTCTTCACCGAGTCCCCATTCTCCGTTAATATCGAACAAAACACCCAATCAACGAGTAACTCTTTTCTCTCAATACTCTACTCTCCAAAGTAGACAATGAGAGAGGAGAAATAAAACAGTAATAAGTTGTAATTGCAATGAAATCATTCACCCTTTATCTAACCCTGTAGCGAGCGCTGTGCGAGGACCGGGCCAAAAGTACTGTAAACGGATTTCCTCAATCGATTGCGATATTGAAAAATAAAAGTGAAATGACGACGATAATTCACTTTACCTACTACCACCCGGCTTTCAGTTCAGTTGAGACTTGTTTATATACGTGTAAGTGTGTACAACAACCCCCCAACTATTTTACAATTTTACAATATTCCATAGCACGGTCGCGGCAACAACAGAACCACTTTAGAATCATATCGCACCATCTCTGCACGTAGCCGGGCTGCAACACCCAACAGCAGCAGATCTGTGTGACTGAATGAATACTCGCTTAATTGACGCAGAGAAGAGGACGCACTGCGTGGAGGGTCGAGAAACGAGGCTCGGGTCTAGGGAACATTTCACGGACACGGAGAGTGAGATTTACTGCACAGCAATCGCCCGCAGTCAATCATATTACGAGCTAACGTCGTCGTTGTCGTTTTTTTTTTTATCGTAATCTTTTCCTCAATCCGTAGCCGAATTGAAAACAGAATTTATTATTATTATTACGAGTGCGATTACTTTAGATACACATATATATACACAGCGTGCTTGCAAGGGTGTACTAGTACTCGTACTCGTATAATGGTTATTTGAAAACGAGCTGCGTGCTGAGGGGTGTGCCGCTTAAGGGTGGAAATGGAAAAACCCTCGATTTCTGACGAATTGAAAAAATTAAAATTCAAACGAGACACAGAAATATCTGCCAAAGATACTCGAATGATGAATTGTACGCATTTGGCGAAACATTCTTTAGACCATCATCAGCAGGGAGCTGTACACTTTTCAAGAGATACCGCTTCATTTTTTAAACTCCAATTAATTCCGGCTAAAGAGTCGATGGTTTACGATTAATCACTTCGTGATGTATACTTATGCTTTTGCTTATTGTTTGGAGAAAAGCGCGTAAAAAAAACTCAAAAATTAAAGTGATTTGGGGCGAGCAACATTTAAATTTAATGGGGATACGCTAATTGGGGCTCATTCATGGAATGCGTGCGCAAATGCGTTATAAGCCAAGAAGTGTAATAATTCTTTCCCCAGACTATACGAATATAATTTTAAGTGAGTTGTATAAGACTTGTAAGAAGTTTGGCCCGAGGTCAAGGAGTGTATCGCACAACGATTACGTGACCGTGTCTGTCATGTTTTTATATTTTTGGACAGACGAACAGGTTCTTTCTATGAATGAAAACGAATGCTACTGGTATTTTTAATTTCGGTGAAAGATATATACAAACAAACCCGGTTTGGCCTTGAAGTCTGTGCCTGAAATAAGAAATGGTAATGACATGTGTGTGATGTGTATATTAAACATTCGTCAATCAAAGCATTTTTAAATTTAACGACGTTGACGCTGAATTTTTGGTGGCGATCATTAATAATCAAATATGAGCCATTATATTGAGGCTCGCCTACTTTTTCACATCGTAAACAGAATTGGGAGTGTGTGGCTGACATTAAAATTGCACCAACATTTAATTTGCCTGTGAAAATGTGTGTGTTTTTTAAGACGGATTTTCACAAGGTGGTTGGGAGTTCTTTCGAGAAACTGTAATGGAAGCTCGGATCGAGTTTAGAATAATTGAAACGAGACGTTCAGATGCGATAAACTGGACGACGTGTTACGCTATAGGGCATCAATCGGCGGTTTGTATAGGGAATTGTGGCGAAAGAGCTGAAGATGTTCCCTACGATCAAGTCATCCTGAATCTTGTCCACAAGGGAGGCAACAAGAATCAATCAAAAATTTTCATGAGCGACGAGGCCCATTTCCATCTCTGTGGGTATGTGAATAAGCAAAATTATCGCTTCTGGGGATATGCTCACAGTGACTGCATGGCGTGCTATTAAAGCTGAAGGCATCATCGGGCCTTGTGTTCTTAGAAAACGCAGCGACCAATCGAATACCGCGGAGTATCAACGAATTTCTGCTTCCTCAATTGGATGAATTGTTACTGGACAACATGATTGTGGTTCCAACGGTGCTATATCTGAAGCATTCATTTATGGGTCGCTGAATCTCTCGTTTTGTCGATTTGCACTGGTCGGCAAGATCACCTGTTTTAGCAGTTACAACCTTTTCTTTTTGTGAGTGAGTCAAAAATATCATCCGTCAAGAGTGCGAGTACTTATGGCCGGAAGTTCTTGCAAGAGTAATGGAAATTGCCATAAATCAGGCCCGAATGGTTATCAATTTTGCCGACATCAATTTCTGGGCTTAATGGAAAAAATGAAAGACATCAAATAAATAAAATTCAAGAGCATAACAAAAGTTTTTTATTAAAACAAAAAATTACAGCCAAAGAACATCTGGTGACAACTTTTGCGACACCTTCTATAGGAGAAGTTTTTTTTTCTTCTAATTGTTAATTTAAGTCTCCAATCGAATTAATGCCCCGCTGAATAAATAATACTCGTACCAGACAGACACTTTGTGAGTCCACTCAGAAATTAACACTTCTCGCTTGAAAGGTTGAACATTTTGTGGCAGCCTGAAAAAATTAAATCGATCTGCTGTCAGAATTACTGGGATTTTTGCCGGCCCAAAGCACCCTGCCATCATGTCCTATTTATGTAAATATGAGTTACGATCACTGATTCTGATTGGGATCTCCAATTCACCAAGAATTCCAAATTCAATTGCGGTCAATGGAAGTCGTCAACTTGTTTTGAAAGCACTTTTATGTATGGAAATGTTATCTCATTACGGATAGATAATTCCATCTCCTGTCTAGTGTGAACACTATCAAAAAACAATAGTTATCTGATTGTGTTTCCATAACAATGTCTCTTTCGTGTCGTTAGTAACAGGGTCAGACAGAGATCTGCAATTAACACCATGAGACCCAGAGTGCTTCTTATAATGAACAGTATCACTTTACACTCGATATCAGATGGCGCAGTCTCATAACATCCACGGAGAAGACTGGCTGTTACAGATGCAGCTAAACATTAAAAAAAAATCTCCAGCTCGATCACATTTGAGAGCGACTTCCTCTCACTTCTAACATAAATCTGATTCGAGCCACTTGAGCCGCAACCACAATCTAACCGGTCACCTTTAAGATGGAATACCAACAAAAATGCAAAAGGAATAAACCCGAAAAAGAGAACGAAACCGAAAAACGCCTCGACAACAATAAATAAAATAAAACAAAGAATATCTACCTATAACCTATCTGATGAATTTCTGGTTTGAGTTGGTCTTTTATTTTTATTTTCATTTCTTTTCCTCGCCTTCGTGTCGGTCTGATTGTGAACTGTGAACTGTTCGTTTGTTATACAATTTCCATTGGCTGTCTCTGTCTAACTGACGACGGCCGGCCATTATAGCGACGGGTGTTCGACAAACCGTCACGAACAAAACGATCGCGTAGAAAAAGGAACAAAACAGGAGAGAATGGAAGCAGTGGTTTTAAAAAAGAAACGGCATCCAAACTCGATCGAGATTATAATCTCCTCCTTGACTGGTGCTGTAGTCTCGTTTGAATTAAAAAGAAACACTGTCTCATTATAAAGCTGTTTCTTGGGGTAGCCCCTAAAAATGTATTCACAACTGGCATCCAAACGAGAAGTTGGAATGGCTGTCATTAGCGCAGTCATGTAGTATAATTACGAGCTATTTTTAGAACAACAACCCACGGGTAGGTACTATGTAGTTATTGATTTATAATGGTTACAGCACGTATCCCTTGCAAACTGCTATAGGTACACCCTATACGTGCTTCAATCCCTCTGATTCCCCGTTCATATTGAAAAACGTGTCATCGGTCATCGCCAGGATCGGCATGTTGTCATTGTGACACTGTCAGATCGGAGGAGCCTATGGAATATGATTTCTTTCCTCTGACGCTGATGCTAAATATAATTTTCCATGGTTTCGATTTCAGTTGGTTTTCGATGATTGCTCGTAGGAGCGAGCAAGTGGATGAGACTTCTATCGAAATTAGACACGCACCCGCCTATATCTCGAGGGATAGTTAGGAGATGATATGATGGATGATGGTCGTAGCGATGATGACGTTGGAAGAGATGGGGGGCGAATTAACGCTTTATCGAGACATTTGATGCACGACACTCTCAAGAGGGAGAGTGTGCGATAATGTTACACTAATCTGGTGTTTGTAACCATAACCAGTATCCCTATTCCGATCGATTGTTTTGACAAATTTTGCAATTGCAGCAGTGCACTTGAGATGATGACAAGTGTCATAATTCGAGTTAATTTGTATGTCTGGCTTGTCCTGGGAAATTTGACATTTGTTAAACAGAGTCATCATTTGAAGAGAGTTATTTATTTATGAGCAATATATCGCGCGTTAAGAATTAAACCGTCACAACTCAAAATTTCTCTTTGTTACCAACCACTCAGGTCTCAATAAAAAGGACAAATAAGTTTAAATTTTGTGAGTCTTTTAGCCACCTTTTAGGGTTCAACTTTTTTGGTTTACTTGTTTGCTTTTCTTGAAGAATTGTGTGTTTTTAGGTTATTTTTTATCGTGCGTTGATAAATTAAGTATCTAGCTAGGAACCTAATGATCCGATGAATAAACCTTGGCATCTGCTGTAAATAGCCGCCTTGGAAAATTTTAAGTAATAGCTTTGTTGTACACGTTTTATGTATCCAGATCTTAATAAAAGGTCAAAGACGTCGCTTTTCGAAAATGTCAAATGTTGGAGTTAACTTAAGTCGTACCAAACATAGCAAATACTTTGACATTTCTTCTACTTTTTATACAAACATAACATATACCCTACCCAGTGGACTTCGATTAAATGATACTTCATGTGTTTTAAGGTCGCCAGCGTATACGTATACTCAAATGACATTTCCCACGATAAGGCGAAAAACTGCAAGGCACGACTTTTGTACACGTACAAGTATGTGTGGTCGTATATTATAAATAATACTATCTCTCGCTGTTAATTATGTGAATAATTTAAAGTTCTCATCAAGTTTAGCTGATAAGAAAAGATGTTGTGTTGTTGAAATGCGAAAACAAGGTAATGTGACTAATTTTGAATGAATTTTCTAGACTGGAGAATGAGATTTGTATTTTTGTTAAATGAATAACTATGTAAGGTGGATAGATGTGAAATGTATAAGTTGGGAATAAAGTGGAGACTACCCGTGACGTATGCGTAAGTGCCTCTAGGGTGTACTATTTTGTTATGTATTAACAATTATACTTAAAAGTAAAAATAGGAACAAATTTGCCAAGAGACTACCTTTATTTTGAGGTAGACCTTATTAAGATTTGTTGGGTGTGACGTGTGAGAGCCCAAAAAGGGGTGTTCTCTAGAAATAATACATATGCCTATTAAAGGAACTCGTGCGAGTGCGTTTTATTTTACCCAATTCTTTATAATACAAATATATATAGTTCAGAGCTTTTCTACTACCTCTTTGGTTGGTTGGGTCTAAGAGCAAGGCATATACAACTATGAAATCGTGCGAGAACAATCATATATGAAGGCACAAAGATATTCGTTACTGACATATACTGATGATACATTAATAATTAAATACTCGGCATTGCTCGATAGCAATTTATGAGGTGAAGCCTGAAAACCTGTCGAAGGTGCTCTTGGTTTCAATGAGTTCTGCATATATTTTAAATTTCAGCTTCCTGGGCCCAATGGGTCTTTGATTCACCTCAGAGGATTGCGAAAATGACAATTATTTGGTTAATATTTTAGTGACAGAAAAAAGAAATGGTGAGGTCGACTGATAAGGTGCTACAATAACTAAGGGACGTAGAGGCTTATGCCCAATCCCTAGGCACATCGCCCATATATATATGCAAGTCTCTGGGTCAATGTTTATCAGACAAGGCTTGCAGAGGAAAGAGCAAAATTAAATGCGGTTGGAGGATGACTTTTTACTTTAGTTAAAGGGTTCAAACACAAAGAGCTGCTTACATAATTTGTGCAAAAAATTCGGGTTTTTTTAATAGAATATATTTAGGTAACGGGAACCTTGTTCCATAGTACTTTTTTCACATAACCTGTTCTATTTTAAGGCTCTGGGTATTCTCTACCATTCTTAATTGCGATTATAGCTTCTGTAGAGTAGACCAACATCCGCTTTTGTTCAAAGATCTGAGTTTAGATATATTAATTTTATTCAAGTAGAGCAAGACTGAAAGACTGTCCAAACAAGGCTTATTAGTTTTAGCATACATAAAACTTGTATCAAAGCTTTCGGTCGACTTTTCATGGCGGCCACAGAATTAACCAGATATCTGGTGCAATGGTTCTTTGTAAACACAGATAACAGTAGTCTTTGCTTCTCAATAGGGATATAGATATAGGTACGTGTATCTGTCTTTAAAGAAGAGATTTGTCTGCGATCAGAATGGCTATGTGATATTTTCTGAAGTAAAAGGATGAAAGGAAGTAGCACAATATTTTTTTGTGCTTAACCCAATTCCTCAAAAGCTAGTGTCCGACTTTGAAATGGTCCAAAAGTATATAGCTGTATAAAATGCATTGAAATTGAAACAACGACTGGATATCTGACAGAAATCAGCAGCTTTCCTTCTACCTGTTAGCAGGAAAGGACTGCAGAAGACAGACTGTAGTTGTCATCGCCTTTTACTTAACTGTCGCCGAAAATATGCTGATATATTTACACAAAGGTTATAAGTTGGACCCATCGAGAGTGTAAAAATAGCTTCCTTGCAACCAACATTTTTGTAGGTATGTTCAAGCTTAATGACATTAAGACCTGATTTAAATGTCATCTAGACTATGGTTCGTCGATAGTTAATTGTTATCTTTTCTATTTAAAAATGATAATAATAAACGTCGTCGATCACGAATTATCGAATGGCTTTGTATGACTCGTAGATAACTAAGTACTTTGAACGTATGGCAACTTCAAAAGCTGCAGCCAATTCATAATGCATATAAAAATGATTGGTAAATTATATCTGTCATAAATATTCGAAAATGCGATTAAAAAATATAAATTGCCCTTTTTTAAGAGTGTCTACTAGAATCTAGCTGCTGCATATCGAAACCATTTTCTTGCAAACTGCGACAAGTTGGAACCGTTACTGATCGGTCAAAAACAAGTCGCCAAGTCGCATTCATTTTGAAGAACGAGGAACAACGCTATAGTTTCAAGCACCCGTCAGTGGCTCGAGGTAAACATTTGGCTTAGGATACCTACCGATCTAGGTATCTAGGGAATCTACCCTATGCGGAATCAAGTCCAAGCACTGGTATGAAATCGGGACACTGTCGCTTAAGGAAGGGTGCGAACTGAATCAGACTCGCAGACACGGTTTATATAGAGTATCTATCTTCTTAAAGTGCTGGTGAAACTACCGACTTATGAAAGGAAGTGTTTGAGGACAATATTCTCTGCACATTAATAGACCCATGGCTTGACCTTCAAAATCGTGTGACTTGTTGGGCAGTTTTTTTTATGGGAAACATCAAACACAAATTGCAGCCCTGGAAAGGCATAATTAAGCGCACCGGCCGTAAATGCCACAATATTTAGAATATTTTGACCCTAGTAGTAATTTCTAAACATGAATATCTATCATTCAATGGTCTGTGGGATAAAAGAAGACGTTAGCTTATTGATGTGTTCTATTTCAAACTCAAATCCAACAAAGATATTCGAATCAGACTACCACATCGGTCCCTTTTGTCTGTCTAGCTACCACTGCCCAGATCCTACGCAGGGAGATTTTTTTGCACTAGATTTCTACAGAATTCTTTCCCATTTTCGATTCAAAGTGTCAAAGCATCTCCTTATAGATCTCTCTCATTCTCTGGGTCTCAACCCGGCGATGTAGCAAAATATTCATCCTTCTGCCAGTTACTACTGGACACTGACGAAATACTTGTGGCGCTGTCTCAGCGTCTTCCCGGCATAGTTTACAGGTTTCATCTTCTATTTGGCCAATCTTTTGTAAATCTTTCTTTCTTTAACTGTTTCAGTTGAAAGAGACCCCGTCTCCTCGCCTTTTAGCATCAATCGAAACTGAATTTTAGCACTTGACACAAATAGTTTGCCAAAATTTCTGCTTCCTTTTCATTTCCCACTTCTTGCTATTATTAGTGTCCCTTTTTCATAATTGTTTTATATGCAATTTGCGCCTCAGACCCACACCCATCGAATTGACTAAAGTCCTGTATTCGGTACTAACCTCTAAATCCACTCCCATCGTATCCACTTTGGCCGCCATTATCCCATGTTTTCCGTGTGAGTCTCGATCACAATTTGGACTGCCTTGCGTGCTTTCCACACCCGGAAAGTGTATATTTTACGGGCGATTTTTCCTCCCGATTCACAATCGATTTCACAAACACAAATCCGCTTGACAGCGACTGTTGTTGTTGCAAACGCGTACACAAAACAAAAAACCGAAAGCGAAACTCAACTCAACTGAACGGCTGCATCTGTCAAAATCACACACAACGTTGCAGCGAATTTCCTCCTTTCTTTCTTTTCTCAATTTGAATTCACTTTTCTTATCTTATCACTCGAATTGGAAAGCAGTGAGAAAAAAAACCAAAACAAAACCAAACTCCACCCGAATTTTCACACACGAACAACTGACAACTGAGCAGGATAGAATTTGCAACGGAAAATCGCGCACCGAAAAAAAACTGATAGCACTGCTGCCAAAAAACGGAAATTTTTGTTGATTTTTTTCTCTGTTATTGTAGACTATTTTTTGTTGTTGTTTAAGGGCGAAGGACGGGACAAAGGTCAATCGCGTTAGCTAATTCCGTTTTCGATCCTGGCGGGGGTCGCCGTTTTCGTCTCTCTGCACTTCGTTCAACCGCGACGGGCACGATGCTGAGTGTGTAAATAACAAAAACCGAAAATTGACTTTTCACAAAAAAAAAAAAAAAATTGCCAGCGAGGACGATGTAGGATGTACTATTTCTGTCACCGTTCAATTGGATAAATCAACTCAAATTGGGTTGCGCTTGAATATTTTGTTTAAACAAATTCACCGTAAAATAGTAAACAAAAAATGAAATCCAACTCAAACACTGCAAAAATGTTTACTAAATTTTCTGATCTGCAGATGTGTGTGTGCGTGGATGAGTTATTTGGAATTTTTCACTTTTTCTCTGTCTAGCGAACGAACTGCGAGGCGCTCTACCGATAACAGTGTCCACACGCGGCGAATGCAGGAGAACGTCTGGTCTGGAGCGAACCGTTTGTCGCTGCCGTGGGAAACACCTTGTGCGTGGTTGCACGAACGAGTCGGGTGATAGTTTGTTGGTGCGGAGCAAGCGAGACGCGACGATGTGGTCGCTTTGGCTGTTTGATATTGATTTTCTTCCAGTTGTGCATTTCTAACGTACGACGTGACATCTGGCGTGAAATACCGGCGACAGAGTGAGTGCGCATGTGCTGGCAGATGTTGATGACGGCGTGTTGCTGAGTCAAGTTGGCTGGCGGTGTTGTGTGATGATTTCGGTGAGTGATTTTAGACGAGTGAAATGGTATGGTTGAGGAATTACTTGTTTAATGGGGTTACGTACGGTGCGAATGGAAATGGATGGGTGAGCTGGAGATTTGAGTTGAGTTAATAATAATTGCGAATTGATGTTCCTTTGTTTAGTTTGCATTAGTAAGCTTGTTTTTTTTTTTATCTATTTCTGTTACAAATGCGATTTAAATGTTTTGCTCTTCGCTGTAAATTTAAGCGGAAAATTGAATATATGTAGATCAATACCTGAAATCCAGTTCAGGTAACAAGTACTAGGTTACCTAAGTTTCTATTAGAAATGCAGGAAGGAAACTTTTAAAAAAGACTATGATCGAAGACGCGCAATTTATTTAACACTGCGTAATGCACTTTGGAAATTTGTTAATATGGACGAAATAAGCAATTGGCTCTTAGTTCTAAGAACCTTTAAATTAGCTTCAGCAATTGAATTCCGGAAAACCTACGAAAGGCAACTAGATTGCATCTCCACATAGAATGAACTCTATTGCTCCTTTAGAGACTCACTTAATCTATAGGTAGAAGTTCCGACTATCCGCATGACAGCATCAAAAAATGCTACTTCCTCATTGGTCTGGACGAAAACATCCAGAGAATCCTGACAGCAATACCTAATTAGTGGCCACTGCCTCACAAGAAACATCCTTATCAGATTGTGTGTCTCACCTTACCCTATACCTATGTAAAGACTCTGTGACAAACCCCCTTTCCACATACTCATGGAATGCCCGGCTCTCGTTCGTCTCAGAAAGAATATCCTTGGCGAGGATATCATTTCTTCTGGAAATCTTGCTGATATACCCCCAGAGAAGATGTTTGTCTTCCTGACTGCCTCCGGAGTGAATAGATGGTTCTAGGACAGGCTGCAGTGGCAGAGGGCCATGAAAGCTCCCCCGACTAATACCTGACCTAATCTCAAAGCTTGGATACTTGGTCTGAGGTACGATGTCAACGACATGTATTAGCTGGAATTTTGACACAAAATTAAATAGGGCATGTAATGTGCAAGACCCTTTTTTTTCTGTTTGCAGGATTGGCTATGGCCATAGCTCTGAGTACACACTGAGGGAAAATCCACGACCCGAATTTAAGTACTTTTAAGATTATATTTAGAAAGCACACA
The DNA here is from genome assembly GCA_948293265.1 of Cheilosia impressa. Classification (NCBI taxonomy): domain Eukaryota; kingdom Metazoa; phylum Arthropoda; class Insecta; order Diptera; family Syrphidae; genus Cheilosia; species Cheilosia impressa. Next base: position 135,828,518 of record OX411880.1, on the reverse strand, counting down.
TTTTAATCAAAATTCTTACAATTCAAACAGATTTTTCTTTATTTAATCAAAAACATTTTAATCTAAAAACGTGCGAAGTTAAATTAACGCAGTGATTCTAACTCTAAAAACATTTAGGTTCAAAGTAAGAAATAAAGTGTTAAAAGTGGATCAACTTTTCGTCATATACTGCATACTTGAATTAAGGGTTTTCAGAGTAAATATTTCTCTTACTCTCTTTGGTTTTTACTCTGTTTTGTAAGCTATTACAGTTCGTACATTCTCAATCTAAGAATGCACAGAGTAAAAAAAATATTCTGAAGTACGTACATACTCACATTAAGAAAGTTGGATTCAGTATTAGTAAATTATTTCTCGTTCCTAAATTACAGTTATAATCCATCCTTATACGTTTTCTCTTATGAGCAGATGCGGAGTGAATATGATTTTTTTACTCTATTTCTTCTCACTATTACAGCTACGTTATTATGTTAAAAATGTTAAGAGTAAAAGTAATATTTTGTGCTATCAAATTTACTCCGTTTAAGAGTAAACTAAGAATGTGTTGAATTAAATCAAGTATGCAATTTTAGAATTTAAGGGTGGAACGTGTTGATAGTTCAATTTTAATTGCATTCGATCTTCGATCTTTTCAGCTCATTCTGTCTTTGTTTTCGTGTCGCGTCGTGTTGTGTTCGTACCAGTCCAATGGATAACAATAATTTTGGTCAGTCTAGTGATTTCATATATGTACTTGAGAATTGTGAAAATTATAATAATTACGAAGTAGATAATGAAAGACTTTTAAATCTGTTAAAGGAGTTGATATTGAAGATATCTACAAATATTTATTGGGTAAGTACCTTTATCATTGACCTGCAGCTCTAATTTGCAAATCAAAAATATTTTTTTTTAAATTTAGCTGGCAATATTACATTTAGAAGTCTTCCATATCTTTCTAAAGACGACCTGTTGGTGATTCCACATGTAGGATTGAGGGCTGAATTTCGGCAAAAGCTGTTTATATGGAAGAAAAAAGTGGTAAGAATCTAGATATATATTTTTTTTCTTGAATAAAAAAATAATTTTTCCATGTTTTTCCTTTTTAGCACAATATTGACGACGACAATATATCAGCGAGCTCAAAGGTGAGTGCCTGGCTTAATACGGAAGCCAATGGGAAGGAGAGTTCTCCCAGGCAATGTGCATCAAGCATCACTTCTTGTTGTTGTTTGGTAAGAAAAAACATTTATTCGATATACCTACCTATTTTTTTTGCAAATCTTATATACCTAATTGTGCATACGTATTTCGATTTCTTCAAAAAAAATTCCCCTTTCTAAGGATCTAAACAATTTGCTTCAAAACAACGTGAAAGGTACTCTGCTAGAGTTTTACAAAACACAAAAAAGGCTCAACAACAACCAAAGAGATGATATAATTTCAATTAATTTGGAGACGGTATTTTGCAGTAAACTGCAATTACGAAATGTTTTGTTTTTAAAAATTTGTTAATAAAAACTAAAATTGTTTATAAAATGAATGTATTTTTTTTTTAATTTACCTACCTAGGTCCGTTTATGAAAGGTTTGTATTAAGAACGTTCTTCTTAAATCAATAATGCTTTGTAATAGAAACAAGAAACATAATTACTACCTTGAGAACGTCAAATCAATCTTACATGGATTGTTTTCACTTAAATTAAGAAAGGACGTTCCAAAATCAATAGCAGGCGGTCTAATAATAATCAAAATCATTATCACATTAAAAATGACTGGTATATTAAAACAATAATGATTATACTTATATTAAGTACTTATCGTTCTTAATTCAATAATCCTGCGCTTTACGAATAAGAAAATATCGGTATCAATTTAAGGACGTATAATTACTTGAGAAGTTCTTAAATTAAACATGCGAATTCCACAAGTAAGAATTCCGTGTTACCAGTTTTAAACCGCCCGCCGTACTTGATTTAAGCACAGATCGGATAGCGATGAATATGACTCGAAAATTGATTAACTTAAGCGTGTTTTTGCTTACTATCACTCTATTTTTCTCTCGGTGCAGTAGAGGAATTAAAAGTGAATCTCTGGGAGTCAATTTGAAGCTTTGAAGACTTTAATTATTCCCAGATTTAATGAGAAGATGCCAAATTACATATCAACTCGTATGACTCCATGAATAAAATTGTACAAACAACTTTATTATTGACGGTGTATTTGTTTTCGTCCTCGAATTATTTTCAGATTAATCGCTAAAACTAATATTTATCAAAAAAAAACTCGCAAGTACTTGGCCCATTTTGTAATTGACTTCACCACATGAAATTATCGGAGAAACGTCCTCTCGAATATTTTTCGTCATGCGAATTCTCATTTGGCAAATAATTTTTTTTTTCCTTAGAGGCTTCACATCGTAAAGTGCATCGAGAGGTTTGCATTGATTGCGGCTTACTGTACAGTGAACAAGCATCAGTGGTATGCCCTGTGCAACACCATTGGCTGTGCCTGATTATGATGCTGATCCTTTCTGACAGGGACCTTTAATTCTCCTCACTGCACCCATTGAAAATTCATTCACGTTATGCATAATTTCGGCATTAAGCCGGCACAATTTACAGGGCTTCCCTGTTTTTTTTTTTGTGTACATAGCCAGCCCATTGAAAGCAGTGATGGGACTTGAGAATAGCGAAACGGTGGTAGATAGCATTAAAAAAAGGTGGTAGAAAAGTGGTAGAAAATAAAATTTTCCACTTGCACTAAAATAATGCAAGCATTAGAGAAAGCCAAGAATTTACGCATTTTCACTTTCAATAGTTCTTGATATTATTAAAAAATTAAAATTTTGAAGTAAACGCATCAAAATAAAAAGGAACTACAGAAAAAACGCCATAGATTCAACTCATCATTAACTACAAAATGTCAAAATGTAGCAAAACCCTCTCTCGCAAATACAGTCAAATAATAAAATTTTAGCGCAGTAAATGGTGTACTGGACGGGAAGCTTTTGCTAATGCAATTCTCAGAAAAAAATACTGATAGCTGAGTGTGTATGGGTAAAACTAATGTGGTTTTCCATTGGGCAAAAAAATCAATCTTTTTTTCGATTCGGATCACTTTTTGAAGATCTCGATAATTTTTTCAGATTTACACATACTGCCACAAATACCCACGTCATTTTAAGAAGTTTGCTTTCAAAACAAATGCGCAAAGTTTCGTCAAAACCAAAATAAAGAAATACATAAAAGGCAATATAATGTTGGAGGAATTATTATCTTCATTGCCTTCCTCATCATCTGGAAACTACGAATCACCGAAACTACTCCATTTGTATCTACAACAGAGGAAACATTTTTCAAGTTGATATCCATAACTGATTTTTCCAAAAACGAATGCAATTTGAACAGCTGATATTGCTGTCAAATAACTCACTAATCCATTTACAAAAGCAGATCAATTTCGTTGCATGTTCCATGAGCCTCGGTAAATCTGAGATCTGAAAAAGATTTTTGGTGGCCCCAATGGAAAACGACATAGGCGAGTAGGTATATGAACAATTTTTTAATTTAATGCAATGATGGCAAAGAAATATTATTAGCGAGTAGCGATGAGTAAAAGGTGGTAGATTTCGAGTTCAGGTTGGTAGAATTTCCAAAAGTGTAAAAAGTGGTAGAAATACCACTTAAGTGGTAGAAGTCCCATCACTGATTGAAAGCCATTAAATCTCTCTTTCTCTCTCGCTGAATGAGGATTTGTACGTCGAGTACAGCATCTGGGAATGTTTACCTTTCATTTCGACTGCAAAGCGAAAAGTGTTCGGAAAATCAACCTCAGACACGGGAGTACGAACAAAAAAAAAAAGGAAGAACAAAGAACACCGAACCGTTTTATATCCTATTAAAGCCTTCACTCGCCGACTTCGTTAACATAAAACAACATCGGAGCGGCGGCGCACACATTACCAGTGCCAGTTACCACCGCCGGGAATATGTGGAAGCGCGCACTAAGAATATTTATGTAATGGGTATATGGAACACGGCCACATGACGAAATCAATTATTTATCGAACAGCAGAATGATAAATGATTGCACCATTAAGCTTAACATAAATAAAAATTACCGAATGCATTAATCTTGTTGTAAGCAAGCAGCAAGGTGTGTGTAATTCGTTCCTCTTTCTCACACTTTGTGTGAGGAGAGCGCCGCTGTGTCTGTAGTCTGTGCACTTCCGTTCCGATCGATCGCCGAGTTTGAATGGGTAAGGTAATTTCGCCAATGAGGCCAGGTGAACTGATGAACATCTGAGATCTGAGTCGGGCTTGAAATGAGCGTAATAATTCGTCCCCGAAGGTCATTTTCATTTTCCCTGCATATACCAGGGTACTACCTATAGTATGTGGACTCTGCTGCTCGATTGAGTAAACACAACGCCTTTCTTGCTGTAAAAAGGGTCCTGCATACGATATGGCGCACATGGGCTTTTTTGCACCCCTAAATTTACCTCAAGTTCCATTCCAGGTCATGCATACAGCATACCCTTAAATGTGTCTGACAGTTACGCAATAACATACTGAAAGGATCTGTAACTCACTCGGGTCGGGGTTCCTTTTGTACAGTTAAATGGAAACATATGACTCTCCCTGCGTAAATAGACCGTACTCCCATCCTAGTAGCGTGGCCGTTGTATCCATAGACGTGGTCAATAATTTCCACACATGCAAAAATAATAACACCCATGAAGAAGAAGTTAAATAAAACACAATCAACCCTCATTACTTGTTCCGGAGCTGGCATGGGCACGGGGGCAAAGGGAAAGCCGTACTGTTCCAGTACAGTGTGCGTGGAGACGGTTCGTTACTTGCGTTACAACACTGTTGCAGCCGTAAATTGCGGTAACAGAGTGGTAAAATATCCTTAAATTGACATGTCAAGGTAAGTGCTTCTGCCTGCGTACATCCATATGTGGTGGTGGTTTCAGGTTGGAGATATATTGAGTCGTGTTTTTTCTTTACTCCATTTCCACCTCGTTAAAGATTAGAAGGACTCAATTTATGGACGATAGATACCGGCCAGATGACTACTTAATTGAGTATACCTGTCTCTGTTCAAGTTGTTTGCTTTAATTTACAGTGCGCTATATCTAGTACGATTGATGTCTTAGGGGAGGAGGGTTATTTTGCAACTGAATATGTTCAAAAATTTAGATAAAACCGCACCTGTCACCACAAGAAGGGAAGGGTACCGAAATTGACTTTATACTTACTACATAGACCAGCAAAGATAGGTGGACATTTGTTTGACATATGGGACAAGAAGTCCTGAATGTAATTGCTTTTTAAATGGGGGTGATGATTAACAGACTGATGGTTTTTCATATAGGTCGATTTTAGTTTTGTTGTCAACGTATATACGCAAGGGACGGCTTTCCTGTCCTCTGCCATTCAGACATGTGGCCAGTCTAGCTTGACCCCGAGTAAGGCTCTTATATTTTATATTTTGTTGCTTCTTCTTCTCGTTACGTACTCAAAAAGAGCTCCAGACAAGATGTCAACGGCCACAAATTTAGACAGAAGTACCTGACCGAGATGTAGCTTAAAGGAGTTCTTAGGTCAAAAAAATCGATCAACACGGATTTATATGAACAAATATTTTTATAAGATCTCGATGCTCCGGAAGGTCTGTAGAACCCTATTAGACCAATGGAAAGTGGACCATTGCTTGTTAGAAAAAGCTTAGTGTGCTCTAAGTCAATGCATCCTTTGGTGGTTTATATCTACATTTTTCCGAAACAAGTGTTTTGGTTTTTATTTTGTAGGATTAAGTTAAACTAAAGTGTCAAACATTTTTCGCCAACACTCTTAGAGCAATTATAGGCTCGTTTTGAAATCACATTGGAGCTCCTGATATAGCCTAGGTGACTTCTGTCTAATATCGCAGTGTGGCGCTATGCTTTTATAGCCGCCAAGTAAAGGATTTAAAACGCCTAGTTTCCCGTCTTGCGGAGGGAAGGCTCATTTAAATAAATGTCACTTATGTGAAAAAAATAGTTTGATATGAAGGCTTTTTCAATTCGGACCGCCCGATGATGGCAGCCTGTCGGTCTGTCAAAACTGGTGTTTATTATTTAGTCACTGATGTCAAATCACCATGACAATAATTTACAAAACGATTTTAATCAAAATCAATAATTAGCCAATACCCGTACGTCAAAGGAACTTTAGATAACTCTTTTACGCTGCCAAAGATTACACAATAAGAGATATTATGGCCTTATATACATTTAAAAACTAAATACTGTCTTGAAATTAGCAGATCTAGCGAACGAATGAATTGGAACGAGAATTATTACATAAACAAGCCCCGCATAGTTTCAGTAAAAACTAAGAATAAATAGGCTTTAAAGCTTCGCAATAAATATGCATCTTCAACTACATGCGCCATTTTGCATGTAGGAGAATTTGGAAATCAAAGATCCTGGTTTTTCATAAATTCTTTTTCACATTCCCACTAAGACCTTAGAAGATGTAGGCTATTTGAATGTGTCCAACTGTCCCATACGCAGTTGTTTCAAAAGTAAGGAGCTTCTATCAAAGTTGCTTGGCAAGGGTTGGTGCTTGTTGGTTGTGACTTATTTTCTATGCATTTCCTGTCTCATTCTTCTGACTGTTAAGCATTTAAATTCTAATGGTAGTTTGATATTATTTCTGAGACCGAATGTTGTCAACCGTTACTTATTCATGGAAATTGTTGGCCATTTTGCAATAATCCTCATAAATGTATACATATAATATGCCCAGCATAATGCTGCACTTAAGATTTTGAATCCTCCCTAGAACCAGCACTTAAGTAGATTTTTTTAAAATCCCGTGTAAAACGTTCATAGTTACCTTCGTCAGTCATTCAATCCAGGCGGGCATAAGCTGTTAATTCATAAGTCCGTTGAACCAAACTCAGAGACTTTCCAAGTACAAGTAAGCTAAAAACCTCCGCCCGTTCGTGTTGCTCTGCAGCAGTAATTAAGAGATCATGGACTTATTCATGCATACCCAATGACTCTGCCACAAATTATTAAAGTTATTACTAAAATGGAAGTGCCAACGACTACCTACGACAACTGACAAACCAGCAACAGCAGTAGGTATACTCTATACTATATGGTAGATGGTACTATGGTAGGTGCTGCCCAAACCAAACCCCAAAACCTCAGTCTGACGTACACAGAGAGTATAGAGCAGCACAGGAACTCCACTGCACTCTCTGGTGCGTGCCGGGTAGACTCTACGACAGACATACAATCTCACATAATTCAAACCCGCACAACCGCATTTCATCAGCCATAGTTAGATTTGAACGAAAATCCAACAACAACTTAATACATTTTTTTGATGTTGGTTTTCCGACACAAACAGAAAAAAGAAAAAAAAAATGATATGTGCGGCGGTGCGGTGTGTAATTAAAACAATGCAACCAACAACAACAGCAAAAACGACTAGGAAATCCGTCATTGCGGGTGATGTGCCATATACTCGCGATAGGCATCAATCAGCAGTGTCGTCATCATAACCGGGGTAGGAACGTTTCCATTCGCCGCCCTCCGGACATGTTTTCCTTTTTTTAAATGCATTATAATCGTCTGCGTTGTTGTTTAAATGATGTTCCAACGATGGACGCGATGGGCTCTGCAATTACGCAGGAATAATAATATCACATGGACATCGCTGCAGCAATAACATTGGAATGTCACATAATGGGTTGCATGTCAACCGTGCATGGAGACTGCTCCTGTATACTCACCAACGGCGAGTACAAAAATCGCCCGAAGGTGAAGAAAATTAATTAAATTTTCCACAAATTATTAGTAACAAACATAAATACTCGTACGTTGTACACACGTGCATTGGTGGTGGCTGGTGCTGGAGAAAAAAATTGAAAGGACTCCATCCCATCATCTGACCGCGGATGGTTAATTGATGTTGTGTTGGATAATAATTGACGTCCGATGGATTAAGCCGCCGCCAGCCAAAAGATGCCTCCACTCCACTCTGCTCTCTGGTTGTATGGGGTGACATTTTTGAAAAATTGCGTTTAAATTACCACGGCTGAATGCGGCCGGGGGATGGGGCTAACGACTTGTGTCGAAGAACTGCTCCATCCGAGGGGTATTTCAATTAAAGTCATCCAGTCGTTGCGTGAAGATGCAATTACGCTTGAATGTGATAGCTGATGGACATTGTCTGTTAATCAGTGGGAATTATGTTGTGTCGTGTTGGGCGGGTTTACAAGAGCTTATAGTCTGTGATCCAACTTCCAAACAACTAGCTTTATATGACGCAACAGTAGGCAAGAGCTTCCATAATAGTTGGGTGTGTCCATTCGAGAATAGATGTACTTATTTATAATAATTGTCCTTTATACACTGGAGCCTATGTCTGAGTGGATACTGGTATTCGACTATCGTGCGATAGGTTGCAGTACAACAACCAACAAATCAAATATTGAAAGCCCCGAAAAACGCTGAGTTTTCAAAAAAACATTTTTGTATGATACGAGTATGAAGTTAGCCACGCTATTAAAAATATTTCTTACCCTAAAAAAGGCGAAATATAACAACACAAACAGCGCTAGCGTCCATAGCCTTAGGCTGCGTGATGCGTTGTTGCTCCTCGCTTTTGTTTCTACTCACCTGATGTTAGTGGATTGGAAATTTCAAAAAATTTTGAGTCCTTCACTTATAAGCAAACAAGTCACAAAACTAAAAATGTCACCTAAAATTGTAAGGGGGGGTTTTAGCTAAACAAAATGGACTGCTTCGAGAAATTGATAAAATGTTGATGTCAACATAAAGTCAATGTCGTTCTAGTCGAATATCTATATCGAATGCACAAGTGGGCTTGCGTCGACGATTACGATGTGGTGGGTTTTCGGAAATAAAAAAAAACATTTTGGAGTCTACATTCCACGATTTGACAGGAAAAATGAAACTGGGCAAACAACACATCAAAACCATATCCAAATGACAAACACAAGAAACGAATATCAAAATTTGTGAAGTTTGTAATTTGTAAAACGAATTAGTTTTAAACTGTTTAAAATCATCTTTAATCCAGGGAGTTTAATGCCTGTTTTTCAGTGAATATTATGGAAATACTAGTATTAAATGGTCGGGTGTAAAATTATAACTTAAACCTGGTTTACACCCGAAGTGAATAATAACGCCGTAGGTTGAAGTAAACCAGACAAAAAAAATTATATTCTTATGCACAAGTTGACACCCACTTAGCGGTTGCCCCCTAATAGGGGCTATTGGGCTAAAAACTCCTGAAAAAAACTTGTCCAATTATTTTCTATTTCCTGCAAAATCTAAGCTTGCAGATTCCGATGGTAGTTGAAAGAAAAAAAAAACGTTGAAAGCCATCAAGATAAGTACAAGTAACATTTTACCCCCTCCTTAGAGGGGTAATTCTGAGTAATGACGAAAAAGCCATAAAATCTTTTCCATTATTCTATAGAACGTGAAACGTTCTAAGTTAATATGACACACTGCTCGAAAGTTATAAAAAAAACACCTTAAAACCTGATTTTTCAATAAGAAGCCGTTTTTTATGGAACAGAGAGCCTAATATAAGCATCATAAGAAATTATAAAACCAAAGATAAAATAAATATTTGGCGCAACAGGTCCGTGTAGGCCTTGCGTCTCACAACCAGTCCTTTTTCATTTTTGGGACGAATGGAAGGAATCTACAATTTTTATGCCGAGCCCAAACGGCTTATTTAGATGAAAAACTTGTTCAAGTGTGATCGACACAAGTTAGACAACTTTTATCACTTCCAGTGAGTTCATTTATACAAGACTCTAGGTATTGACAAGTGGATTCAAGTTTTTGGAAATCTTTGCAATTTATATTAGCAATAACTCAAGAACTCAATCTTCGTAGTAAAAAATGTAGACGGCCATAATAAGAATTTCACAAACATAAGAGAACATTTGTGGCTGGCTTGAACCTTTTTCGTCGAATGGGTCAGCTTTGTAAGACCGAGAACTTAAAATTCTCCAAATTTCAAATTGTGGACACCATTTTTTGTCATTACTAATAGGTCTTAAAATTTATTTTCGCTCCATTATCCTTCACATTTCGATTTCTCTAATACTTATGCAACCTAGCTCCTAGCTCTGTGAAATGAATAAAAAAATCATAAACAACACCTCACTTCTTAGAATGTCAAAACTAAATATATTCAAACACATTCCCATCTCAGCAACTAGTATATTCCGTTCTCACGAAAACCCTCATATATCAACAAAGAAATGGAATCATTCCCCCTGGGGGTGGTCGTCCCATCTAGCCTTTTAATTAAAATTCGAATTATGACAAACGTTCAAACAAATTATTAATAATCCTGCATGACGTGCACAACGCACCCAAATGTCCACCAAAAACGAAACTCATTCTGCGAGCCCCGCCATATAAAGAACACCTCCTGCCTATACCTGTGACAATAATACTAAACGAGACACAAACACAACAAGGAGCATTCCATCACATTTGATAGATGATGTTTGTCCCGTTTTGTCTGGTTCGCGCTTTGGGGTCGAAGTTGGTTGCTTACAAAATTGTTGTTTGCGTCACTGACAGATGGCAAAAAAATATAATAAAAGCGAACCATCGTCATCGCGTTGGTTATTACTTGAAGAGCATTCTTCTTCGTGTGGACTGGACAGGACACCACATACAGCACACCACTCAGGAGAATCGATTTTTACGTATGTGTCACTTTCTACGAATAAATGTCATGCTCGACCATCCATTCAATTAAAAATGACGAAAAAGGACATCGACGACATTGGGAGGGTGACTCTCACAATATACCGATTGACGATTATGACCGACCACACTCCTAGAGAAACCATCCAAGTCATTTGGAAAGGAGTCTGGAACTACTATTGCTGCGGTGACTTGACAATTTCGTCATTTGGAATGACCACAATGGTGGATGGTGGTGGTTGGTGGTTGGTGGATACGTTCTCTCTCTCGCGTTTGTGGCCACATACGAATTGAATCGTCGTTTCTATTTCCTTTTATTGACAGAGAGCATTGTGCTACTGTACGGATATGGGAGGGGGCAATATAGCTGACTATCTACAGGCTAATGCCATCATTCATAGTGACACGATATTTGTCACTGGGATTTTCTTGGTAAATATAAGAAGAGTATGAGATCCTCGTCCATGGTTTTGCCCAAATCCCAAGTGTGATTCTGATGTGGCAGTTTTGTGTGATTTCTTGTGTCATTTGCTTTAGAAGAGCGATGAGAATGGAAGTGCGCTTGTAAAGAGGGTGGGGGTTATGGATACGCTGGTAATGAATTGTGACACTAATGGCCAAAGGACTTTTTGCACTAGAAACAAATTTAACGATCCGTTGGACTAGTGCAGAGGAATTTAGGGCGCTTTCGGAGGCTTGTCAAACGAGTAATTTTTTTCTTTTGCGAAAAAGTCGATGCTCCCGTGTCCCGTGTGAGAGCGCTGCATCATACGAACATTGGTTGACTGGATTTGATAGTTAAACATTCGCAGTATAACATACGACCAAAAGTAAAGTTTTGGAGCTCCGCGTCGTTTCTATATCCCTGTTAAAATAAAATAAAGCTTTTTTGCGACTGCAAGGCGTTTGTACGGTAAAGGTTTCAAAACCACTGCACAAAATTGACTCGTTGCGTGGAGAAATATCGCGATTAGGAAATAGGATATGTCTTACCGCCTAGAACCGGAGATTTAAGCTGAAACTTAAGCAGAGAGTGTTCACGAATACCTTTTTTGAGGCTTCTTCGATTGGAATAGAATTTACTTTATTCGGGATAATTACGATTGATCCACGGCTAAATTTAATATATATTTGACTGTCAAAGCGATGGAGTTGTTTTGAGGTTGACGTGGAAAACCCTAAACTTAATAGGAAAGATTTTTTTTAAATACATATTTCCTATGACTCCGAGAAGACTTACCACGCCTACTTTTGGGTGGTGTTTTCAACCAAAATTTATTTTTCTCTGACTTTACTGCCTTTAGCTCAGTTGTTCTTAGTTAGTATAAGAGTTACAGGAGCTGAAGTACAGACCAAAATTTAATATGATCATGTCGACAAAATGCTAGCAAGGATTGGTCTTGACCACAGCTCTGCGTTTGGGGTTATGGTTTGGTATCAAAATCGTGTCGTTTTTGCTGTAATACCGAAACGATAGAGAGGGAAAGTAGATAAGCTTGTGAACAGTGACAACGTTTTTGGTTCATAGATAAGCTGATATGAGTAGAAATTGAGTGTAAAAATGCTTCTCCTGTTTTTTAAAAGAGAAACCCTCGATTTAATGTGAAGACGAATACGCGTTATATTTCCGCTTAAACGATATTAATCTCTCTCGCTGCCAGAATCATTCCGATGAAACCTTCTAGCACCTCCTTGGCTGTGGGGATGATCTGTTCTGGTGGCAGGATGAATCCATATAGACCATTGTCTCGAAGCTCAATGGTGTAAGGGATCGGAATGCCCTTGGTGCCATAAGCCCATTCCTTGCCAGAGCCTGATACCTTATCTAAAGAAGAAAATTATCGTAAAAACCTTTTAAACTCTATAGAGACACCTCCCACTTACAAAGAGTAGTGGCACTTGATCCGTACGTGAAAACGGTACCGTAGCGTCTCTTCAACGCGTCTGCATACCCCTTAGCGACGTGCATCATAGCGCCATAGCCCTCTGGAAACTCCTCGGTATGACCCCACGGAGAGAGCACATACTGTCCATACGAATGCAGGGATATGTATATCTTGATGTAATCATCGGGCAAGGTATCCACATACTTGACCAACTGATCGATTTCCGGCTCAGACTGAGCATAGGGACCGGCATAGGTCTCTGTACATGGATCATCCGACGCCCCAGCACCTATCGGCGAAAATAAATGGTAATCAAGTCAAACTGTAAGCGTCAACGCATACTCATCCACAGGTAGTCAAAGTTTCGGTTCATGTCCGTGCCGATGCAGGTCGGATGGTGAGCTTGGCGACTCTTGCGCCACATGCGGTTCTGAAAGAGATCCTTTGTATACACCGCTTCAAGAAGTTACCGTCAACTTACCACTTCATGGGAGAAGGCATAACCGTCTGCATTTAGAACGGGAATGATGTACCAATCTGTGTTCTCAGCAATGTCACGCACCCCCGGGTGCCTTGACACCAACAACTCGTCAATGACGTACGTTATGACCGCTGGGGTGATCCACTCCCTGGCGTGAATGGTGGATTCGATGAAGACGGCCTTATTGCCCTCCTTGTAGGAGATCTTCAGACCCTTAATCTCACGACCTTCATACGACTTTCCGATGGAAAACAAACTAACTTGGTTGGGGAATCGCTGCGCAGTTAGCTCGATCCAAGCGTTGATCTCATCAAGAGTGCGAAAGTTGGTCCAGTCATATGCTGGCGATCGGGTTTTGGGTTTCTCCGCATCAATCAAGCTGTATGTATGGCAAAGATTTATGATGTCCGTACTTAAAAACTGCGAATACCTACTTTTGAACGTTGTCAATGGTCAAGTTATATGCGATTCCAGTCTTTTGGAGGAACTTCTCAAAGTCGACCGCCCGCTGTGGTGGGACCATAATGTCGCAATCATCGCTAATCGAACGGACCTCCTTCCAGAAGTTCAACTAGGAAAAACAACTGTAATCATGGAAAACTAACAACCAGTGGATGATTTATACTTCAAGGGTTCTTTCAATGTTCTTCAGACTCTGGTACTGCCCGTCCGCATCGATGAGAACTTTAAACACTTTGTAGTTGTCAAAGCGGAGGGGTTCCTCAGCCACAGTGCACGAAAATAACACTCCGACAAGTAGCACTACAATGTTCCGCATTGTTTGCACTTAACCACGCCAAAGGCCGAAAGAAGACTGGGGTAGCGTTGGGCTTTAATCTAAATCCGCTGCCGATATCCGACGGGAATTGTAATGAGGCCATATAACCCGCGGTCGCAGTTATCGTAATTGCCTTGCTAAATTCCACCGCATCTTATCGTGCAAGCAGTATGGTGTACGACAATAGTCGTTTATTTACAGCTTAATGACCGACACTTCAAGTAGCTGGACTAAGTCGACAGCGAAAGTGCTTATAACAATTAAAGTGATATAATATTGAAGATATTGGAGATAACGTGAAAGTGGAGCAGCTATACATCTAAAGGTGAGTGCAAATCCACTTTCTATTGGGACGATCTGACAGAAATCATCTTCAGGCGAGCTTTTGTTCAAGCTAACATTTTTCTGCGGGGTCACAGTGTCACAGAGTTTACGCGAGAATGAAAACTGCGAGTCGTTTATCTAGAACATTACCAAGGGAGGCTACAAGGTAATGATGACTAAAATTTTTTTTAACTTTAATTTATCGTATTTTCAATATGTGCTTTCAGTTTGATGATACAACATATCGTACGTCCAACCAAACACTGGCGATATTGAAGACAAGTATTTAAGGTCGCGTAAAAGTTTCACCAAGGCCCGAACGAGGGCTGACTGACTCAAAAATTATGCGATTCAACGCCCTTGAAATATTTTTCATTTTCGGGATATTAGCAAGATTAAGCAAAGGGTCGTTGAATTTTTGGCTCCTGGCGAGATTAAAGACAACTTACATTCTTTTGATTAACTCAAAATTGACCGGAGTCAAGGTGCAGGCCATTTGAACAACTTAATTTTTAAAACATAATGGTACCAAATGCTCTTTTAATAAAAAGTCAGCTGTACCTTGCAACGTGTTTTACTTAAATTCAAAAAATTATCGAGCTTTATAAATGAAAATTACTCTTTTAACGCTGTCAATGTATCAATAGACAACACTTTAACTTCTTCCCAAATACTGCTTCGATGTAACGAGCAACAACTCACTTAATTGAAGCGTTTAGAAGATGAAGGGCTTAAGCGAAGAGGCATTAGAGAAGTCCACATAAGAGGGAAATAAAAAGTTTTCACATAGGACCTTCATCCGTAAGAAAAAAGGCAAATCCCAAACAATGTCACTTAGGACCTTCATCTTCTATACGCTTTAATTGTTTGTCAACTCACTCACTGTCTCAATGAGTATGGAAAATGCTGTATCTGCTGAACGTGCTCAAAAAGGTCGATGTATATATTTCCCCATGCTTCATAACGACGACGAACACCAACAACCCGCTAGCGGAGCCAGGCAATTAATTTAGACGAAAACATAACTTCCATCCGACTGATCTAAAAGCAGTAGATAAAATATAGGAAAATCCCTTAACGGCGCAACCTACAGAGGCACTGGTCTCCTAAATATCGCGCACATGATTCAGTTTGCCATATTGCGTGAATGCCTGAAACCAATTGCCAACAAACTGATTGGCCACTATCGGTGCGGTCTCAGGTAAGTTTACAACCGACCGCATAATTGCAAAATGGAAGGTCCTGATGAAAACTCAACAAATCCATATTTATACCTAGTACCTTTTCTCTCGCGAACGTTTGACAAACATCCGAGAGTATAAATGATATGAAAGAGCTTCTTAAATAGACATTTGGACTCGGCATAAAGTTGTAGATCTCCTCCTTTTGTCCCAAAAATAAAAAATTCGCACACAAAACGAATGATTGTGAGAAGCTGGGCCTAGGGTCCCCACGGACCTGTTGCGTCAACTATTCATTTTATTTTTACCTTTCACTCGATGTTAAGACCGCGTAGGAAACCATTTGTGGAGACGAGTAGTAAAAATGTATTTAGTCGTTAATTGGATCAAAACCAATGTATTCGTCTTCAGCATGGAGACACATTGACGAATCGTATGGATAAATACCGACCTTATACAAAAAATGTGAGTAAAACCTTTAGAAACTTAGGTCTTTGCCAAAGTCTGGTTTGACCTAAGTAGTGTAGGTGCAAAAGCAGAGCCTCTCCATTTTTTTAAGTGATTATGATTAGCCGTCAATATTATAACCGAAGCACATGGATTAATAGAATTTAAGATAAATAAATTGGGGTGGGTTTACAAAAAGTCAATTTTATTTGTTTTAAATGCAACTGATTCGAGGTATGCTCCAAAACTGATTTAAAATTAGTTTCTAACCAATGTTTAGTTCAGCTCCTATAATTGATAGAGCTATTATTACACCCTCCTCGAGTGAAAGTCAAAGCCGCAGCGAAGCCAGTCGATTGCTTTTGTAGATTAGCGGCAACATGCAGACGGGCGAATTTTGTCGACTTTCCCTTATGCTATACTTAGTGTCATGTCTCATGTGTCACGCTTGTAGGTGAGTACAGTTGGTTGCCATTCAGAGGCTTAAAAACTTTACAACAGCAGCTCCACTCAAGTCAACGCCATTTGCATTTCAACACAAAACTTCAAGTCATTGAAATGTTTTTTTCCAATTTCGCTGAATGATATCCTTTTCCGTAGTCTCGTCAGTTAAAAGGTTTGTTTTTCTTCAACCGTGCTCTCTTTCAAAAGATAGATAAATACGAATCACATTCAAAGACAGTTATACCACCGTAACGCTAAGAAATGTTATTTATTATCTAAAGTGGTATATTCCTTCTTCGGTGCTAAAGGCACGGCCATATGGCACTCAAAATACCCTATATACGATTATCCCACCGGGTGGACGAGCTGGGTGTACCATTACCTATCCCACCTACCTACCTTCATCGTCGAAGGCAACTGCAAACGTCAACATTGAACATTCTCTCCAGTGTTACTTAATGAATTCAAATTGACATGGCATTTAATAAAATAGAAAATATTTATGAGCAGTCGTTGATTTTATGTTATTCCGTTGATGCTTCTAAGATGTCAAATTGTTTGTGAGTATAAGCTCCAACGGCAACGGGCTGAAGCCGAAGGACGATGGGTGAGACGAGGGACCTAAGACTGCGAGAGTATAAATGTATAAAATCCAGCTCCACTCCAGGCCCAACCGTTCGTCGGCCGCGCCGCAATGTTTGCTTTGGTGAAGGTTCTTTATTTCTCGAAAAGTAATAACCTGCCGCCTGCTTTCATAAAGAAAATGATTTAATTAAATTCCCCGAGCGTTTTAGTGCGGCGTTTCCGAGACGTTGTCGTCCCCCGCTCGCTCGGTCCAAAGCTCAGACGTCCTCCTTGATATAGCTGATGTGCTGTTTTGTTTTTTGTTTTATTTGTGCCAATGCCATGCCATGGTGTTGTACGTTGTAGTCTGCAAATCATATTCATTTAAATATTTCAAATGTTTACGGTTTTGTTGTTTGTCATGGAATGGTATTTGTATTCGTTTTTTTGGTGAAAACGGTCAGGTATATAGCAGATGGGGCGAAGAACGCTTAAGTGCAGGAAACGGAAACGACTGGGAGCAGCGTAGAGCAGGTTCTGAATTTCAAAAGTGATGCCTTGGCTCTATACTTAGTGACGACTGCTGGTATTTCGTACAAAAGGTACGGAAGTTTATTTAGAAGTAAATGCATTAACGTGAAACGCTTTGTAATGTGAAAGTAAAAATAAAAAAAAAAACATTTCCGAGTTTGTTGGTTTTATCCGTTAATGGTATCAGATAAATAAATACATCTTGAGGGTTGACAGCATTTTTTTTCATACAGCTTTTGATAGCTGTATTTCATTTGGATTTCATTTTACGGCTCTAAATCGTGGACTTTAATAAAATGTTTTCTCTAGGGGGCAGGAGCTAGTTGTGACAGACAGACTGTCAAAGGGTATATGCGGAGGTTGCCGACTTAAAATTCTTTAACACCCAGGTATTGCTATTCTTCTAAATATCGACATATGTGCCTTTCTACTGAGTCCATGCCCAGAGACAAAAAAGTTGATACCTTTGTTTAAATACTACGAACACTATTTAAGGCTTAATCAAGTTTGATAGCTGAAAGGAGAGTTAGCCTATTGCTGTTCCCTACTCTGACTCTGTCGTCTTTTTGTTCATCTTATATGCCCCACTTCCTCCTTCCATCTGTTGTTGCTTTTTCGTTTCATCAGATTTCAAAATACATGCCCTACGATCTGTCCGATCGACTCTTATAGTTTCGTCCGAGTTTGGAACTATTATCCAACGAGTAATAAGAACTTTCACTTAAAAAATAAAACTTGATTGTGGCCTCCTCCATTGCCAGAAAGACGTTAAATCACAGCTGCTAAAACAATCAAAGTTTATCGATTACAGCCCCAATCGATGCTCCCTTTATCGATTTCCACCTCGAGGAATATATCCTCAACGACATTCCTCTTAGGTCAACGCCTCGTTAGTCGTTACTCATTACTTTATTATTTCCGTTCCAATTTATCCGAAAAGTCGTTGCAACTTATTTGTGAAAGACACTCATTAATCTTCTCGTGATCTGTTGCGAAAAAGCCGTCTTCTTGACAAATTTATTCCACTGCATCTTCAGATCTATCAACATATGGTCCGCCAACAAGGGACACAAGTGTCAAGTGTTCACCCTCCACAAACTCATTTAAGATGAAAAACGAAAAACTCGCATTTTAACGGCACCCACGTTGGACGCGTCTTTAATGTGCATATACACCGCCCCTTCAATCAACCAAATTTGGGGTAGCACCCGCTTTATCACCCGTTTACAGTGTAATCTCAAAATAATATCGTAACGATAAGTTAATTACCCAGCGTGCGAGTTAAAAAAAAAAAAAAAACCGAATATGACGCATGCCGCTGGAGGGAAATCCGGGCGGCAAATCAGCCCCAGATTTATTTGAATTCTTTCGAATGACGACAGATGAAATGGCATGGTGTTGACTTGAGTTTCGGTGCGCTTTCCATTTTCTTCCTCGGGTGATTTTTATTCAATTAAAGTCCCCCCGTATAGCCAGAGAGAGTATTTCGGGTGCGGAAAAGCACATTTCTCTCGCAGCGTTCTTAATTATTCAAAAGTTGACATTTAACACACTGTTCGGGGTAATTTGTATAGTATTTTGTTTGTTAAAAGAAAAGTGGCAGAGGAAAGGATAATTTTGTGTCTGGAGGGGGGGTATGTGAGGCACAGTAGGAAGTGTTTTTTTTTTGGGAAATTCCTCTGTTGAAATATTTGAAGCGCCATCTTAAATCGTGCATTAGGAAAGAGATTTTTCATTTGCATCTTGGTTGATCTGTTTCTGGGGAATAATTCCCATTTCTTTGATATATTAGGAGGTTACGGCTTACGCATCTTGGATATAGCAAAGGGTGACGTGTTAAGCAGGATTTTTTTTTTGTTTTTTTTAAGAATGACTTTTCTATGGAACAAAATGTAAGCCTACCTCTTTTTTAAAGGAGTATGAGTTAGTTTGGTGCAATAGGTCACAAGGCACCGTAAAGGGACCATCGCAATCCGTCTTAAAGCTGTATGTAGAGGTTTATGAAGAAGTGCTGTTATGTGTGGAAGGTATGGAGTATTTGGTATATTTTTTTCATGTTTCAATTGAACGCCAAAAAGTTTTCAATTCGTATTTAGAAACGTAGGTACTTCCGCATCTGTCTAGAACTCCAGGAAAAACTTTTAAAAATGTGCCATAATCAATTTAAATGTCATAAAGTTAACTATACTTATATACATCAAAGCTATTAGAGAGAAAAAAAAACTTTCTGTTTTCAGCAATAGCAACAGACTATTCCCTCTGTCACATCACCACTTGATCCGGAACAAAGGGTGTTTTCAACGACCTCACTGAATACGGCTGCTGAAAGTGTAACAATTCCAATTCGGTCCCAATTTGCCCACTCAACGCTATCCGCCACACAAAGGCCGAACTGGAGTGACAATAGAATCGAGTGTATTCGTGCAACCCATTCGCCTCCTGTTTACTCTAAACCGGCTCCCAAATTATTTGGCCTGACAAAACTTATTGTTTAACAACACTCAGTGCGCTGACTCATTACATGACACCTAAATGAAAACCATGCCCCACTTCAAAAGCAATCACTTGAATCCTTCGCCCGCCACGAGCATCATGAAACAACAACACTTTCTGGATCGCAAAAAATACTGAAAATGAACTTTTTCATTTTTTAATTATTTACCCATTTATTGGCAACCTCACGCAGATTGTTGCTTAAAAAAATAGGACACTCGCCCGCAGAATTACCTCTCATTCGGACGTGTTGGTGCGTGTATTTATCCCAACGAGGAAATTCCTTTGTGTCCTTTGTTGAAAATTATCATCCGGCGTTACCTTCGAACCACTGCTGCAAATCAAAATGCCACCGGTGCAGAAGCGATCTCATGCATTTCGCAGGACACGTTGAAGTAAAATTCATAGCGCGACTTAATGAATTTGTATACGAGTTCGAGTATCTCGCACTACATAATGCAATCGCGCATTCGAGTTCGATACTTTGGCGCGGAGGAGAATGGCGATGCATATAAAATGCGAATTTGACGCGGAAGGCATTTAACCGTGTTTGGCGGTGGTGGTGGTGATGATGCATGTACGCATCCTGCGAACGGAAAGAATTTTATTTATGGTTTCTGTTTTAATTTCTGTGTGTTCCCATTAATTATTTAATTAAATAAATTAAATTGTTGGAAATCGTAGCCCCAAGCCGGAGAAACTTTTCGAGCTGCAACTGCAGTCAAATATTTGTCTCTTGATTTATTTTTTATTTAATATTACTTTGTGATTTTGGTCACAGGTATGGAATTGATTTCTTTTTAAATTGCTATTTTACCGGGGCATTGAAACGCATTACAGATTGACATGCGGTTTGATATGGATGGTGAACCGGATCTCATTTTAATGCAGCTCTAGGGAAATTTTAATTTAAGCCGGCGTGTATTGTGAACAAAGTTGCGGCTCAAAATGATACCCCTGAAGTATTTCAAAAGCTATACGTGTTCATTGCAAACTGTGTGAGTTCTGCTAGCCTGCTGAGGACTGTGCTCAGAAAACTCGATATTAAAGTCGGTCGATTGAAGTTTTAATGCAACGTTGTATTTGAATACGCAAGTGGGTTTCTTTTACGGAGGGGCGTGGTACCTCATATGCATCAAACTATGAAAACAGTGTACCCGCTTTTGGTTTTATAGATAAAGGTGTTAAGATTTAGCGAATCATTTTCGCATGGACCCGAATGCAAACTGTTCGACTAGGGCTGCTGTGTTATTGAAGAACTTCTCCTGATCATTAAATAATATTGATCCGCCTGCTTGTTTTAAAACCAGTGGAAGACAAAATTTTCAAATCCGAAATCGATCTACTTTTCTTGGCCTTAACTAACGTGTCTCACTATTACTCTCTGAGGCTGATCCGTAATTAATTGACCGCGGAAATCGTACGCTACATGGGTTGTTTTATCTTTTCAACAGAGGGCGTCACTTGGTAAAAACGCTTTCCTCATCGCATCTTTTTGGAGTCGAGTTGAATAATCTCCAATTGGTACGCTCGACGCTCTTATATCATTTTTAGGCCGTCTAATTCGTATATTTTTTGTCAAGCATTATATCTTTGAACACCGTCCAAGTTCGTTCGTAGATTGTACTTCGCACCCTTGCAATGGGTGCATTTTTATTTCATTGAATAAGAACTTTTATTGATGTATTGTGGTCATATACATATATTTATTACGTTTTGTACGCGAATAAGTGATTCCTTAAACCTTAAAAGGGGGGTTTCCTTGCTCTGCCACAGAAATCCCTGCATTGCATTGATGATATTTAATATGCTGTGTCCGTATATGCGAAAAATGAATTATTTTGTGGTCGTTCAGACTTATGTTGGACTTGCAAAGGTGGTTATATTCGCTGACAAAGTCTAAATACCTTTCAACTAAACCATCCCTAAGCTATACACATCAGCGTATATCGCCCCAAAACAAGTAGGCGCCCAATTACACGGTATCCAAAGTTGTTATATTTTCAAAAGACCCCATAACAGGCGCAGTATTGACGCACTTCCCAAATTAAAGTAAGACACGACTGCGAGTGTAAATTAAGTGCCAACTTCGAACCGTGTCGCCTCGTGCACGCTAACTTTCCAGAAGGCCCTTTGAATATTTCATTGCACATTACGTGGTCTCTGTGCATAATAAAAGAACACATCTGTCAGAGAGTAGACCCGCAGTGCCCCTCCAACCGATAACAGTCCAATGCCAATCTATCTTCCACATATAGGTACGTTCTGAATAGCCTGCCATATATGACCGCCAGTACTTTACAGGGCTGACGATGACGTCCTCGTCTCGTATTAACGAAATTTTAAACCAAAAATAGGTAGGCGGGCATAAGCCACCGCTGGCTATGTGACCACAATACAAAAATGCGCTATCCGCAATAGAAGTGCCTAAGCCACATCGGGGACACAGGAATTAATCACTCTATAAAATTCTCCACATGTACATATATACAGCTCCGAATCAAAGTGCGCAACTTCACCTATAGATATACCGCGCACTTGTGTCCCGGGCCGTATTATGTATTAATTTATTTTTGCCATTTCCATTTCAATTTGATGTGTCCTGCGGGGCTGCTGTTGAAATCTCATCAACCAGCGACTGCGATGATGATGGCGACGACGACCATACTGGCCCCCCTATTCTTTTCTAATGCACATCGCCCACACTCACAATGTGTCCTGATTTTCCATTAATATCCCCCAGAGCGGCCAGCAACAGCGTACAGCAGTAGAAATTCATATGCATGAAGAACTAAGCGGCAGCCGCCAGCCGCCACTGACGCTATACCACAACTACTACTATACCCATTATGTGACATGTTGCGTTGCCTCTCCATCGAAAGCCGGTGGTTTCTACTACAACCGCACATGACCTGTACCCCCGCCTTAGTATTTAATTCTGCAACAACGGCAGCATGCCGTCAGCAATAATAACGACAACGACGACGAAATATGTCAATAATTCAACCCCCAAAGGATATCAAATGAAAATAAAATATTGGCAAACATAGACGGAGCACAAAAGAATAAAGGAGTCTAAATAAAAAGCGCCGCACCGCACCGCACCGCTCAAATAAGAAAAACAAAGTCCGTAGCCATACGCCAAGGACGACAACGACACAACGACAAAAGAGCGCCCAGATGAAAACGGAAGCGGATCACAAAAAGAGCCTGCATTCGTGCGGGGTAAACAAACACATGCCTATACGGAGAGTATATTTCCTTATGCTCTCCCCCTGGGTCCTATATCCGGCTTGTTTGGTTAGTGTATGGGTGTTTGTCTGTTTGTCCACCGCCCGACCGCCCAATGTGTCATTGTGGAGAAATTAATTATCGTTAATTATTATTTACCCACTGTCAGAGTGTCAGTGATGCGATCAATTTTTATGGGCGAACAAACAAGGATTAGTATTTTTGTGTTTCGTTTCGAGTATAGAAACGCTCCTTGGGGAACTGTCCCCATATACATTTATGTATATCCTTCGGAGGATTGGAATTAAATTTTACAGCAAAATAAAATAAAGTCGGATAGCCCCTTCGGGCGTTAGTGATCCCCAATCACACACACTCACCCAAGGAAATGGGCAAGTGTGTATGTAGCAGTGCGAGTCCAGGAAAAGAAAATTCAATTTATGAACAATGTGACAGTGACAGTTCATATTTACCCTCCGGTTTACATGATGGATTGGATAAATTGACATGGAGCCCAGCGATAAGACAATTCGCCTACGGCTCTCTCGAATGTGCTTCTATTTATCTGGATCTGGATATTTCGTTTTTATTTATTTTCCTTGTATAGGTATCTGTCTATCAGGCGGTTAAAGGGGATGTGTGGGTGTTGTTTTCCGTTTCTTCGGTCTCTGAAAGTTTAAGCGGAATACGAATAGAATACGAA
Source organism: Cheilosia impressa (assembly GCA_948293265.1). Classification (NCBI taxonomy): domain Eukaryota; kingdom Metazoa; phylum Arthropoda; class Insecta; order Diptera; family Syrphidae; genus Cheilosia; species Cheilosia impressa. The sequence continues at coordinate 135,804,709 of OX411880.1, read as the reverse complement.
TGCATTAGCCTGTATACTAAGTGAACTGAGAATGCCAAAGTATAGCTTGCTGTGAGCCTGTGACCCATATCGGGTTGGTTTTTACTCTTTCGTCAATTGGAAAAGTATATCTACTCGATATAGCTAGGTGCGAATATTTAATGCAGCTAACAGGTGGTGTTTTCTATTTCTGTTTTAAAGATACCAACGCCAGACCACAAACACTATTCAGCTCATCGATTTTGAATCACGAAGAAATAAGAAGTAGTAGGTTCAGTCTGTACACGACGGGTCCTAAACCTCTCAAAAATATGAACACCTCATTAAATCTCAACATGTGTTCAATGTTACACTCTTTTATCAGCAAAAACATTACTTTCGTAAAAATCGCCTTTTTCCCCAAGCGAAATTTGCACTTGTTTTCATATGAAAAAATTAAAAAATGTAACCGTTATGCTTAAAAGCATATAACATAAAAATATATATATATTATACAAAAATGTCCTTTTCTATTAGACATAATATCAAAACGAGTGAATGCATTCTGATATAAAAAAATCTTACGTATAGACGTCCGATGGGCTCTTTTCTTTCATTTTTGAAATAAACAATTGATATTTTGAAATTTTCACAAACGTTTCACAAAGTTTTTGATATTTTCCCCTTTTTTAAGCTTGTTCCTCGCTTCCCCCTTTTCCATTCAAAGAGCGCAAAAATTTGCGCTTCCACTGCCTAGATTGTCATATTAACAATAAGTGTAGGTACTGAGAGTCTGACTAGAAATATTCAGCAGGGCGGATTCACTCCAACAACTGAGGCTGTTAAATGGCGATGATGACCAAAGATTTAACAGCTGAAGCTAGGAAATGTAGACGGAGATTGTAAATTGAGAATAGCAGCCATCGTAAAATTAATATCTAGCAAAGGGACCGAAGGTAGATGAGTTGGTTTGGTCTAGGGGGCGCAACATTTTAGCAGTTTAAGATCGTCTGCAGTGCGGTTTTAAGCTCTTAAGATGGCAAAATGTAGCATAGGTCAAGTGTTATAATTTAAATTCGTCATCGGTTTGTGGGATATCTTTCAAAACGTGTATTTGGAGCTGCCCAGAAAAACAGATCCACGTCTATTGTATGGGATACCTACCCTCAAGACACGATAGTTGATTCTGGATGCCTGCACATTACATTGACATCGTATACGAGTTATTCCCTTTTTGGAGGACAAATCTTTCCGAATGGTTTCTTTTTCCTGAATCATTCAATTATTTTTAGCAACAGATTAGAATGTTGTCGACGAAAGCTAATTTAGATATTGCTATAAAAATACAGCCAAAGTTAAGGTGACATTTTCCAAATCTTCCCGCTGTCTAAAGCGGCTGTTTAATTCCACATTAGATAAAGCTAGGGAAAAAGCACGAAACTTTCCGCTTCAGAACGGTTCATCTCTAGAACCAAATCTAAAGGTCTTAAAAAATATTGGCTACTTTAAAAATTTTTAATTCTGGTATCTCAGCCGTTCTAATCATGGTCGCTTAAATTCATCTTTGGTCTCCAATATACCTCAACTGTCGGAAGTAGAGAGCACCACGTGTGGGTATGAGGCTCGCCGTTTGGAACTTGATATACCCTAAACCCTAGGGCAAGCCTTTATTACCAGTTTTGGTATTATTTTTCTCTGATCACTTATTTCATTTCAGGCATCATCAATATGCCGATTGTGACTCATTTTCCTTTTCCTTATTGAATTTATCCCTATCCTTGTTTTGGGCCTCCGATTATGCCAACAAATTCATAATCGATGGAAATATGAAACAGTCTCACAGGACGAACAGCCCTCTTCCGGCTATACCATCACACTGTACACACAAAAGACTGATTTAGCTCATGGAATATAATAAGGCAATTCAAAGACTGCTCAATTTGGTCCCAATTGAAATGATTATAAACATCAAAAGGGTATTTTGCAGATCTCTTGATGGATTATTGGATTGCAAAAATTTCAATCATCACCAAAGGCCGAACGGTTTTTATCCAACTCATGGTCTACGAGATGAGATTTTCAATCACAAGCACTTATAGTATGTATCCGTTCGGTAATGTGCCATTTAAGCATCCATCACAACGACATCGGTTTTCGGCAGACAACAAACAACGACGGTCGGAGGAGGTAGTCACTTTCTCCTCTGGCCATCAGCCGATGTCCTATAGGAAGGTTAAAGTGAGGCATCTGTTCCGCTTGGTTGCGCTACTGCGCCGGAACGTCTGGAGGCAATATGGACTTGTCTCTCGTTCTTATCCGTCGGCCTGCCTCGATGAATTAATAAAATTTCTTGGCACCGGTCCAGTAGACGTAAACAGCAGGCCTGTCATCTCCTCCCAATCCCAATGACCAGCGAGAAGCTGTTTTGTGTAGATGACGTGTTTACACTTTGTGATAGGATAGAAAATTATTTTAGTCTCATTTCGTTTTATAGGGAAGGCGACCAAAGTTTGTTTACTCTTGTGCCTACTTGACGTAGTCAAGCGCATGTAATTCGATATAACCCAAACAGATTCCTTTGTTTTTGGGTGGAATGCATTTAAATAAATTTATTAGTAGGAGGCGACATTGTTGATATTTCTTTTTCTGTCAAGTGCTAATTGAGATGCGCTTTGTCGTTACGGTTTATTATCTGCTGTGGTGAGGGTGACAGCTGTCAGTTTGTAGTATGCCTTGGTATATTTGTTGTTTGGCCTTCATTTAAGTTTTGAATATTGCTTTCGGCAAATGAGTAATGAAGTGAGTCTATTTGCAGAAGACCAAAGCTTTCAGGTGCTATGGTTGTTAAGGTTGGGAAATACGAGTATCTATGAACTTTTTACATAAAAGGTGAAACACAAATCAAATTGGAAGTTAAACAGCCTTCGCAGATTGTTTTTTTTTTTACAAGTTTAGTCAAAAAAGTGCGGGTTATTGCCTCAAAGTCGAATTGGAGCGCTGCCAAACTTTTCTGTTAGCATTCCCATCAAATTTAGCAGTCATGCTGGAAGAAATTTAAAAAAAATAAAACTGCACTCAAATATGGGCGTAGTATGTCATAATTTAAAAAAAAAATAACTTTCAGTGGTATACTATCTGTTATTAGTTTGGATGTGGCAACAACTTATCATCGGACGTTTAAAAATGTCACCAGAATAAAATCTTCTTCCGGATGGAGGTTTTTTTAAGAAGACGAAAAATACGTTAACAAAGTCAACTACCATAGCTTGCTGCGCACCGATAACTCTAAAACTGCAAACCTGTTATTGAGATTCTCAGATTTTTTAAGATTTACCTCGTTTTTACTGATTCCGTTTGTTGGAAATTCTTTGTAGCTTTCATGGCAATTCACAAGCAACCAATCAACGTGAAGAATCACAGCCACAAACCACATGTGTCATATGCGCATTGACACAAAGTCTATTAAAACGCAAAATTATAATAAAAGATGCATTCTCTTAGGGGTCTTGCTTTGGTGTCAATACAAGCGGTCCATTCCCAATTAGCGTCCCGTTTTAAGGTTCATTACCTTTGCAATCGTACCGCTCTATAGTCCCGAAGTCCGGTGGATCTTTCCCGCTCTAGCTTTGGCCATATTATACCTTAGCAAGTTTGGATTGGATCCAATGTTTCATGATGTTTCAAACTACAATATGACACTGTGATGTCACACAGTTTTTATACAATTTAAACGCATGATCTTAGCTTAGTATTTTCGTCAGATTCGCAATTCCTAAAACATTGCAAGAGCAATGTCTTCGACCTGCGAAGTCATCGCAATTGCTGGAAATGCCTTAGGGTATTCCGAAAAGACGTTACATCATCTGGAGTGTTTGATCCAACAATGGATACGCATTCACTTTCAATCTGTCCTGACTTGATTGCTAATCATTTGCCGTTAAAGTTGATTGAAGAATGCATACAGGCGTTCATCATTGACTGCATGATCCGACAGCTCGATAAGACGTACCCGTCCTGAAAAGCTTGTTAGCCACCGAAATCATAATTACTCTGTGAAGCACAATCACGAACGTATCTTTCAACATGATTGGTCGCCATGGACACAAGGATCTCTTAACCTTCCATGAAATATTGAGTACCCGAGCTCCTATACTGCTTGCAAAACAAACAACGAACTCTAGCATGCGCCTGCAATTTTCGTCTAACGACATCAAATGCGCACCCTTATGCAATTGCGAGCACTATACAGCGGAAGCCCAGCTAACCAAGCATCCATCACGTTGGCCATTAACTCGAACAAAGAAATTTCACCACAATGTGCATCCGTGCATCTGATAACGACAATGGAACCATTTTATCCCATCCATCATCACATGACGAACATCTTATCACCCAATTCGGCTGAAAGAACTCCATACGAGGCCCCCTTGGCACACTTATCCACAGCAAGTTATTGCCACAAGTACAACCTATTCCCTGTCAGCATTAAAAGGACGGACTAGCCCCGGAAATGCGAAGCGTTCGGCCATTCGCCGATGTCGACTCAACGCACATAAATAATTTAGAGTCCGCACAGACATTCGGCAACCGAGCCCTAATAAGATGCACACTGATTGCCTTTGGGAGCCACCTTACAACTGCCCGAGATGGTGATGGTCACTGCCATGTACACAACCTGAATGGAAACGAACATCAACTAATAACTGTGTTATTCGCTAGAACTACCACCCACCCGATGGAGCTGCATGCAGCTGAAATGCTCGATGTCATCATCAACGTGGTCGTCGTTGTCCTCCTTGTACGGTACATAGTTGTCGACGAAATTCCCAATGCCATCCAAACATGAAATGTTTTCCACATTATTGCATGATGTTAGGTTATTAGTGAGCCTGGTCATTGGCGGGAATATTGCTTGCAGCAGCTGCCACTCGCATCAGCAGCAGCTCGTGCTCGCTGGTGTTCGTGTTTTCTGGGACGGCTCCCAAAAGGATTCTCGCAAACCCGAGTTACACCGACAGGAGCATGGATGGTACACGGTGTTTGCTGTAGATACCTGTGATCCTGTTCGGAGCAATTGCAAATTACTATGTAAAACTATATTCCCCCAATGGAAATTGACCGTGTTTGGGTTGGCTTCAGGGTTGGGGTGATACGCGGTGGTGGTGACTTTGCCAACGGGAAAATATGACAGTATTTCCGAATCGGACATCATGGAAATTGTAGATTTTGATTAATTTACTAAACTGAAGACGGTCGTGCAGGCAGAAATGCCGGGCGGTGGGAAGAAGTTTTTGGGTATATATAGAAAGCCTAGGTAAGGACGTAAAGGGTATAGCAGAGCAAACAATTTTCAGAGAACATGCTAACAAAATTGGTAAAAAGGGACCTTCTAATCGAGCTTAAAATTTCTGACGCATTTCAAACTTGAAAATTCAAGGAAAAGTCTGGAGCGGAGAATATTCGATCTTATTGGCACAAAGGATGTTCCTCAGGAAAGCGCTGGGGAAAATCAGTGAGACACAAAAAAAATGTAATGAAAATAAGTAATGTGCGAACCTTATCTACTCTTCAAGTATCAAAGGCGCAAACATCCATATTTGTACAGACAGTCAAGCAGCTATAAAAGCCCTTAGCTCACCAATAATCGTCTCAAAATCAGTCATGCACTGCTTCAATGCTCTCCAAACTCTTTGCTCCAGAAACAAAACCAAATTATGGTGGGTTCCCGGGCACGAGTGTATTGAAGGAAACGAAAAAGCTGATGAACTGGCCAGGAAAGGGTCAGGAACCCCTTTCATAGGACCAGAACCTTTCTGCGTCGTCACTAAATCAGCAATTACTTCCACTATCAATAGTTGGGAACACAACACGTGTATCAGACAGTGGCAATAAATCCCAGGCCTCAGGCAAGCCAAAAGATTAATCCTGCCATTCAAGAAAAATGCCAAAAGGATCCTAAATCTACGAAGGCACGATATCAAAAACCTTGTAGGCTACCTAACGGATCACCACGGTTTGCGATACCACCTACACAAACTTCATATAGCCGACCGGAGTGCCGGCTATGTCTTGAAGAAGACGAAACAGCTGAGCACATCATGTGTGAATGTCCGGCTCTATCTAGAATCAGAAGGAAATTCTTCTTTCGGGAAATATCAAGTCCAGAAGAATTGAAGAAGTCCTCTGCTGAAACCATTACCAGCTACATTAGGGAGGTAAAGACACTGCTAACCTAGATATCATTTTCTGTCATTCCCGGCACAATAGACCTTCTTAGGTCGACGTGCCTATTTTTCGCCTTGGCGAGACAGAAGTTTTTTAAAAAAAAAAAAAAATGCGCCCGGTAGGTAGAGTCCTCGAGTCTAATACGGAGGGAGAATATAGTATGTATACAGGAAGATCACGCCCAAGGTGAGATGTCAATTAGACCGGACTAAATTAAGAGGCCTGCTAGTTGAGGTGTCGGTTCACCCCAAACTGTAGGGACTCCTATGTAAGCGAGTAAATATATTTGTAACATTTTTTAATAACATTTTTGCCAGGTACCTAAAAATGAGTGCTTATTATCAAAAATAATAGGTCTGTTCCTTTACTTTTAAATCTTACGATTTTTTACGAATTCATACGAATTTTTAGGAATTTTAACTCAATGCCTCAATTTCCAACTCGAAAAATTGAGAAAGAAATTTTCCCCCTCCACTTAGATTCTTTCGATTTTTTACTCAACAAATTTCTTGGTGTACGAATTGAAAAAGCTGTCAGTCTTACAATTAACAGCTGATTTGAAATACGATATTAGAACAACTTTTCATCCACCTTTTTTGAATTTTTGAATTATGTACGTATCAGTCATTTTCATAAATTACTACAAAAGCGTTCCCTTACTTTTTCCTAAATGTCTCTCTCTGTGAGAGAATTTATCCATTCAGATAACAGAGAGAATAGTTAATGCAAGAATTTTTTGGTTACAATTTTTGAAGCATGCAGTTAACAATTTTTTTTGTATAGCAAACCTTTCTGATTAGAATATAAATTCTCATTCAAAGTTAATTTTTTAAAGTGCAAATTTACTGATTCTTAAACAAGAGTGGCTGTCCTCATAGGCTATATTCAGGGTAGCCTTTGATGTATAAATAAAAAAAAAATAACGCCATCATAAAATACATTTACGACTGCGTAATATTGAAAACCGCACTTTTTTAATACAGTAGAAAATGTTTGTAATTTGGCAAATATATGCGTCTATTTTATTTGGAAAGTTATGTGAAAATTGTTTTTTTTTTACAGTGTGAACGTTGGGTGACCTTCTGTGCATTCTTCGACTGAGAAGCACCACTCACGGAAGATGCTTGGGGCGATTGTCAGATGATTTTTGTATCAGAGATTGTACTAAAAAATGCAAAATATACAAAGATCACAGCATGGTTGAAAAATGGGGTTATAATTGGTATTTTAAGTTCTTTTCAAGTTTGAGAACAACATGGAATAAAAAAATGTCTTCTGCATTCAGATTCTTAACTAAGTATTCGTCATGCGCTCATGCCGTTTATCGGAGGTATCAGTTTTTCATTTAATTTAGTGGACGTGTTAAGTTACATATTTTTGTTTTTGAGATAGGGATCAGCTGAATTATCAACAGAGGGTATTTGTAAATCGGGCCTTATTATGCGCTTGCCATTTTATGCATTTGACATGTTTTACTTATAACGATTCATCTCTGCCACAGGATTGATATAGGAATCCTTGAAATACATTATCATTTTGGGAGCGTATAGCTTTAAAAAGCTGTCTTAATCATTCCTCACTTTAATATATGTATAATATTTTGACTTTTGTTTGACAGTTTATCGGCCATTTTGCAATTTTCATGCTGGTTTCACTTCAGTTCTTTATTATGAAAACTTCTTCTGTCGCAAAAATGTTGGAGCGCATTATCTCGAATATATTGGAAACCGTTTGAAGTCCGAATACCAGTTTGACTTAATTATTAATGACATACCTAATAGAAGACACGAACCTAACCTTAGATTTGCAAAATAAACGCGCCTAATTCCACTCCAGGCCAATGACAAATGTTCGGTGAATATGTTTTTTTACACGCTAAGTTCATACATATATTTTAGGTACCTACCAAATTTTCATAAACCCACACAAAAACATGCAGTAACGATATATGTAATACAAAAATATAACACCCCCCCTCGTATTGCTTTAATTCGAAGACAACGTCAATCAGAGCAAATCATCAATCCACGCATGAAGTTCTTGTTATAGTACAAGGATTTCGTTGCGACAACAAACTCAGGGAACGCACAAACATCTCTTCAAGGATGATAAATATAGATACTCCTACCTACCATCCAGTGTAAGCCTTGAAACACCACAAAACAACAAGAGCTCAACTGAGCCTCAGAGAACATCCTTCAAATGTCAAATAACAAATAACAAATAAACGAACTGACGCGTAACAAACAAACTCACACAGCATTCAAATTCCTTACAAAACTTTGTGAAAAATTCATTACACTCGACGAGCACGCGGCGGCAACAGCAGTGAACAGCAGCTCTCAAGGACTCGTAAGTGTCAATTTGTTGCATTTCCAATGAGAACGCAGAGCAAAACAAAACACAAAAAAAAAAACCAAGAAACCCAACAAACTTCAACCAAAGACTGAAGACTGAACTGAGCGTTCGCTATCGATTAACACAGAAACAAAACCAAAGGACGACAAACAACCAGCGCGAGCACATACGAGATTAATCGAGAGCTCGTTCGCGAATCAAGAATTTATACATTCCGAATGACTGTTGTGTCGTGTTCGTGTGTGCTGTAAATGAAACGAGTCATTGCAAGTCATTGCAGTCTAGAGTCCTTTTTGGGTGAGAAATTTTTAATGCCGCCAACCCAATCCGCACTGCCGCCACCGCATATCCTTTATCAACTCTGCATATACAACTCAAACAACAAGCAACATCACAGCAACACAGTAGGGAAAACAAAAAGTGCTGAACCATGAAAGGTGTAAATATTTGATAGTATCGATTTCGCGTAACCCATCCGCTCACAATCCTCCCACGTCGTCCCCTCTCGCTCAATTGTTCTTTCGCTGCTGTCGCCGCAGCTCAATGGAGCGGGAGCATCCTTGTCGGTCTTTTGTTGTCACTCACTACTATGTGCCAGTGTCAGTGCCTGGCAAATAGCTAGTATCCATTGTAAAACTATCGGCACTGCACTTGCACAGCGATGGGGGTTGAGCCGAGCCAGAGATGATCCTGCGACTCTTTGATGCCGGATTTCAGACAAAGGACAGCAGTATACTGTATACCATAAAAGCGATGCAAAAACATTATACTGTCACTGCGGCGCACTATGAAAAATTCATTTGTTTGTTGTCATGTTGACTCAGGGGACGGCGGGTGGGTGTACTCGTGTTGATTTTTCCTTAGCTGATAGAAAAAGTTGACACAAAATATTTGACTTGGAAACGGGGTGGTTCTTCCATACCGCTGATGTGCGCTCATTTTTTTCGTGTCGCCTTTATTTGCCAAACTTATTCCCGCTCTCATCCGCTTATTGCTGCGCTACTGTTATTGACAATGGGAACGATGAGCGACCCTTTTTTTGCGCGCTCTTAGTGGGGGAGTTACATCATTGAGGGAATAAACAACAAAATCGTGGTCCATGTTGGCACACTGGAACCTAATTTAAATCCGCAACTGCAAGTGGGTAGCAGTCGTAACTCTCATCTCTCTGTTTGTTCATAAATTATGTTTGTCACGTTCTTTTGCAGTGGCGGGGGTGGTGGGTCTGGGGTGGTTCGTTTCTTCGTCTTCTTTCTGACAGTTTTTATTTTGGGATTCTTTGAAGGCATGCCATGCAAAGTAGTACCTGGTGGGGGTGTGCGGACAGCTAGGTACAAATTTGACAAGTTGGGAATTGGGAATTAAATAAAAGGAACACAACCACATTGACAGGACATTTAAATTAGTTTTTTTCTTCTTCGTCCTCTGGCTTTGTGAATTGTGGGACATGATGCACGTAGAAGAAGTTGGCCTTTTTTTCCCATCCCATTTTAAATGTTGTTCATTTTGAGGACGAAAATGTTTTGAGAAAAGCTTTTTAAAAGTCGGTGTGTAGGTGGGCACTTCAATTTGTAGTACACTTTGTGAGCGCCCCACTTTGGGGGCAAAACTTGAATTCGATAATCTGTAATTGAAATAAAAGTTTGTAACGATTTTGGATTTTTTATTTTGCCAGTTGGACGATGGAGGGAATCTTTAGAAGTGATTTTGCTAAAAGTTTGCCAAAATGTATTTTCCTTTGCCATAGACTTTAGCGGGGGAAATGTGTTTTTGAGGGACACAGGTATGTACAATTTATTTTCGCTTGTTCGAATGAATGCGGCGTAATTTTTAGAAGAGAACGCTGACAGATGTGTTTCGACAGCAAAATGCTCTTAACGGCCGTGTTGTGTTAGGCCAATTCATTTGTGTGGTCTAGTATGATTTACGAAAAAAAAATTAACATTGTTTAATATTACATAAGGATCGCATTTCGTTTAAGATTATTTTTGATGGTTGATGAATTGGTGATACGAAACTCATCTGCTAGAGTTTATAGTAGGTGCAGGTGTAGGTGTTTAAATTCATATATTAACAGGGAACACATTTATTTTTGTCGTACCGATTGCGATTTTATTTCACAATACTTTAATAAAGTCTTGTCGATCCCTTGAATTTCCACTTTCGAGCTTACTCTTTCCATCTTTCTCGACTATTGTTTAAGTGTGGAACAAAATGCTCTCCTGTACCTATTTCAAATTTAGCTTATAGCCTGTGGAGATAGATTCTAAAAATTCAGATATTACTTAAAGGGGCCATGACCAACAGAAGCTTAGAGGTTCAAAAGTTCAAGAGTTCAAAGGTTCAAAAGTTCAAAGGTTCAAAACTACAAAGGTTGAAAGGTTCAAAGTTTCAAAGTTTCACAGGTTCAAAGGTGTAAAAGTTCAAAGGTTCCAAGGTTCAAAGGTGCAAAGGTTCAAAGGTTCAAAAGTTCAAAGGTTCAAAGTTCAAAGCTCTGAGTATAGCTGATCAGTGATCAACCTTCTCCTTGATAAGGTCTCCAACCTGAGATGTAGCTCTGTTGCGGTTCACAGTCAGGTAATAATCCATTGGTATAAGTCGTCCAGAACGACCCGTCCATCTTCGCCTTTCAAACTAAAAGCTAATATGGCCAAGAATTTTGCCAGAGGTTTTCAACTCTCATCTCCCTGCACTGACTATGCTGATATATATTTTTTTAACAGCTTCAACAAACTGAGAGTCGAAAAACCCTCTTTTATTTTTGCCAGAGCAAGAATTTCTCTCCAAGCAGCAACATTCTGCCGCTTTTACACCATGCACAAGCACCAGCAATCCGCTGCCGCCACATCTCATTCGCTTCAAAGAAGCAGCAGATAGCGCGCCCTAAATCTAAGAGGAACTGTGCACTACTGTATCTGTATGTATCTGTATGTCGCCGGGATGTGAATTTGTATTCCAAAGCCGATGTCAGGAGAGAAAATTAAAAGCAACATTTAATTAGTGTAATGTGAGAGAGTGTCCTGTCGACAACGATGATGTTGTCGTTGTCGTTGTCGTTGTCGCCGCCGCAGTCATCTAACATGCGGAATTTTCTCGATCTCCAGAAATGCTTTTTAGTTGATGAAATGAAATTTTCATTCCCGACCCGAGCTCGGGTCGCATGCTCGGCATGATGGCGGCAGCTACGGCAGCAAAACGCGCCGCGTCGGATTCGGATTGTCTTCCTCCCGGGACGTCGGCGGCAGCGTACTGTCAGAGCTGCTGAGGGAGCATAAATCACTTCCACTACGTCGATGGACAAATTTGTCAATGAGGTATTACGGGGCCTGACGGTGGCGCATTTAGTCGGAATGTGTTTCGTTCGGCGCTGCTTATCTCATTCAGAGTATATTTTGCCATTTTGTTTTGTAATTTAATTGGATTGTTGTTGGTGATGTTTTATTCAGGCGATGAGAGTCGAGAGTGCCACTGCCACGCGATAGCAATTGTTGTCAGTTGGGCTAGGTCTGGGCGGAATTTATTTGCGGGCAATAAATAAAAGTGTGTAGTGGAAAACACTGAATATAAATTAGGAGCCAGGCCTTTAAGTACATATATACAGCAGCTTAAATAGGGCGGCAGATAAAGATGAATTTTATCAGTTGGAATTATTTTGGAATTTGTCCTGACCAATATTTGCGGGCTAGAGAAGGGGAGGCTTTATTTACCTCTGATGCCTTTATCTGAACTCCATAAAAACAAGCTTTTTTCATTGATTTTTTTAACATCCTTACGTGTTAGTTGAGTTCCGAGCTGTGGTTTTCATATCTTGCGTTAGAGATCGCGCCGGGCACGTATTTCAATCATTCTGTAATCTGCATCACAGTGGAGAAGTTGCATTTAACAAAAAGTATTAAGGGGATGTTTATCGTAGTACAAGCCGGAAATGCCTTGAGTCTTCAAAAGGGTTTTGTATGAAGACTCTAATATATTCATTGATTAAACTAAATTATGAAAGTAATTCCTGACTCAAACTAACTCCCCCAACATATTTGCAACAAAAACACACTTGCACATCAACCAACATCGATTCTTGTAACATTCCAGCAGCCGTAACCACCAACACAAATCGATACTCTTCAGCTATGCTCTTTGCTCTGCCACCCCTTTGTCGGTAATCGAATTAAAATTGCTTAATAGGCCGTGATTTCGTGCGCTGCGGTTAAACTCAGATTGCGAAGGCAAAACAACAAACCGCACACATGCCACCAGCTAACGCGCCAACTTGCCAAAGATATCTATAACAGCGAACTGATTGACAAGCTCGTGTTAAGAAGTCTTAACTTTGCACAATGCCGTCGAATCCTGAAATGAGCCATGAACAATAAAAGTACACATTTCGCCTGCTACGAGTAGGTGAATAAGGATAATGAATATGGCTAATGTTCAGTAATCAGTGTTATTGGTTTAATGTCTAGCTGCTGTTGGCAAGGAGCCAGTCGCGTTTTACAAGGACGAAGGCGACGACAGCAAAAAACAACAGCGCACAATGAATTATAATACACCGTGGCCTAGTTAATGATTTTGCTGAGCTCGTCTACGCGGCGAACTTGTTGACGCACCGGAAAGATGAAATTAATCCTCTTAAACAATATCCGCGTATAAATGACATCTCCCTTTCCCGCATTAGCACTGTGAGCAGGGTAACAAATATGTGAGTTTGGCGGAAGGCTGTCCCTAAGGATTTTATTAATTTGTCATTGTGTTGCCAGGGCATTGATAACACAGCAAAAATAAAGAGAACATCCATCTCTGGTTGCCCTACCTCTGTGACAACAAATCAAGGTGACAGCCCATACAACCAGGAGTAAGGACAACATAATAGGCACAACCACCCAGAGCGTTGGGCAATTATCAATCAGAATTACATCATTGGATTCCATGGCGAATATGGAATTTTCATTGACAATATTTTGCCGTTTGTGTCGTTGTTCTTCGAAACGTATTATCCTTTTGGACTCGACAGTCAGGAAATATGGCTAAAGCTGGCAAATAAATGCGAATCCGCAAATTGAAATTCGTCCCGTTTGTTATTCTTTGTTCGATGATAAGGCAATAAAGGCATTCATCCTGAATGTTGGAGGCAGAGGATTAGCGAACACCAACACCGGCTGGGAGTATGGGATGATATCAGAAACACATTAGCCTTTGATGGAGGTTTTTCTTCGTCTCTTTGGCGATGTGTTTTGTTGCGTTTTTTTTAGGCACACTCCATCAGAGAAGGCGGACAGGACGACGTTGTGTTCTATGTATTCGTGTGTGTAACCCACTGGGAAATAAGCGAATTTCTTCTTCTGGTAGAAAAGCACAAATGGTTGAATTGAAGAAATGGAATTCGCACAGCTGACTTTATATGCTGCGTTTCCTTTAAGTTCTGGAATTTGCTGTTCATTTGGAATTAAGGAAGAGGGTGTCTTTAAATCTCTAAAGGCGTTTTATACTCAAGATGTGTTTAGGCTGAAAGTAAATACGATACCTACGCATAGAGCCGTGTTTTTTTTCTTCTTACGAATGAAAGGAACCTACACTTTGATGCCATGTTCGAAAGCCTAAATTTGTAAGCCTTCCAGGGCAGTTGTATTACCGGATTTTTGTTTTTATACGCCGCATTCCTTTCGTTGATTTTATTGTAATTTTATTTAAACAACTTAAAGGCGAACACTTAAATACACTGCGTTTTCAATTTTAAATGTAATTAACACTTTCCAGGCCACATCGCCTCCGTGACAAATTAGATTTGGCTGCATCCTCGTCAGAACATACAGCAGCATACAACCAAAATCTACTCCAGTCGGCCAATCATGCCGCATGCACTTTCAATTTGCAACCATCAGCTTTCTACTGACACCATCATCAACTCAGCCTTACACCATTAAGTGAGCAATTTTAATGGACCGTGCAATCCTCAGAAGTGTAATAGCATCAGAGATGAAGATGCACACGCGACACACCACGCCAGAAGCATCATTCGCCAAAAGAGAAACATTTCGTTACATGTGCCACAATGATGGATGCCAGGGTGGTAGATATTCCGCCATACCTAGCGCATAGGCACATCTCATCATAAATAACTCGAGTCATCTTGCTTCAGCCACCTATTCATCCAGCTCACTTTGAGGACCCACCAACAACCCGACCGTCACGTCGTCGTCCCGAAGAAAAATTGAAATGTTCGTTTATCTTCCCAAATAATGTGGAAGCGCACACTCATATTCGCATCCGTATGCCGCAGCCGTATCGTTGGGGCGTGAGCGCTAGAGCGCGCAAAAGGAAGTCAAAGTCAGTGCGCGCCTGCCACCGCGGAAGATTACCCAAAGCCAGTGTGCAAAAATTAATATTAATCAAAGGAGCTCACGCGACGGGACCACCCGCCGAAAATAGTTCGGGTGCGCGTTGCTGTTTTCTTGGATGGTGGATGGCTCTTGACTCAGCGTCTTATTCGTGGTCTCGTTTCTCGTCGTTGCGTCGTCTTTATGTAACGAAAATGAAATGCTCATCTAAATTGGAGTAATGTTTCATAAATTATCGCATCACATGTTCTGCAGATACAGATGTAAAGGGCTTGGAGTTTCTTGGGCGGAATCAGTGACATCCCGCATAGGTGGCGGTAAATTATTTTTTGCTGGTTGTCTTCGAACTGAACATACGTAGCTCATGACAGCCAAAGTGCTGCTGCTCCTGGATGTTTGGCTTTGATTTTGGAATCCATAATTAGGATGGGGCACACATGTGGGTGGCGAATTTGTCAGGGGTTTGGATTTTTTGTTTGGCACCTTGAATTGTATGCTTCCCTCCCCCCAACGCGTCGCGCATTCAAATGAAATTGATAAATTGCGTTGGGAAAATTAAAGTCTTGACACCGTGACTATGTACGATGGTGGAAACTTTGCAAGAATTATGGCGCAAACAGTGGCTGGGTGAAGAATATATCTTGTTTCAAAAAAAAAAAACACCCATGTGGCGTATAATGTGCAAGGGATTTCTGGCGCGTGTAATGACATCAACAATTTTGACAGTTGGGCCATGATTAAGCTTGGTAACAGATTTTCTGCCCCGTTAGAGGGAATGGAGTGGCAGAAAAATGACAAGTAGTGGATTCAAAACACATCTGAATGTTGTGTTAAGAATGTGAGGTGTCAACTACTTTGCAGGCAGACATATTGCTCGAGAGCGGGTTCGTCCGCAATCCAATTGAAGGCCATTTGCAGGCACTTAAAACTAACGTGTTAATTTTTTGGAAACAATTTACAATCATTGACACTTCCAGTGCAAAGTAAGTAGCTTCAATTGAACCTGTGGTGCATATTAAAGCTTTTCATTTAGGTACTACTATTTACATATGCAATGCAATAGTTCGACTTGATCTACACTTGTCGAAATGTATTCTTCAGAGAAGAATCTGAGCAAGCGGCAGTTGCAAGTCCACCAAAAACAAAACTATTGTCCGATTTCGAATTTAATAGAAGTGGCGAAACAACCCATCGTTGTGGATGTGTGTGCGGACATCGATTGAAATACCCAAAACCAATGCATACTTTTATAGTTAAACTCATTTTCAGTGATATAACTTTTCATAAAAGACATCCTTATATAAATGGAGACAATTGGTTCACTGTCAAGTTTATAAGCTCACGGCCAGTTGTCAAATTTTGCAACACAAATGAGGGCACTTTTTTGAGATGTTTCGAATACATTATTTTGTTGGTATTTCTGGCGTTTTCTAAGGCGTTTTATAGGCTTTTTAGGCCTATTTGGTTGTGATTTTGTCACTTTCAAGGCGTTTTCCTTTCTTTTCCGGCGAAGTTTGTAGTTTTATTGTAGGTATGGCCTTTTTTTGGACCGCTTTTCCAGACGGTTTAGAACTATTTGATAGGCTTTCTTAGATCTTATGTGATTTTCAAGTGCTTTTGATATGTTTATTAAATCGTTTAAATTTTTAAGGGTTCTACTGTTTCTCGAGCGGTTTTTGTTTTTTTGACAATTTTTTTTTGCATTTACATGGCTTTCTTAGTCGATTTTTGGAACACTTTAGGGGCGATTTATAAGTCATTTCCCTATTCGTCTTATTACCGACTTTTGAAGCATTTCCTTTAAGTATTTCAAGCATCCTGTTCCTGGGGCCTTCTTAAGAAAAATCTCAGCTCCGGCATAATGTCGATATATCTTTCATTGTAGCTATCCACTGTAAAAGTGAACATACCATCCTATGTTAGTCTATGTTCCTTTTCCACAAGTAGGTACCAACATCTTGACCTTAGTAACACAGAAATTACTTTGGCACATCCAAGCACACGCTCTCTCTCTCTCTCTCTGCCAAGTTTATCCGCCAAATTGCCCGAAAACAACATCAAACTTAAAAGAAACAAGTTGCCAACAACAATAATTTATCCCAAAATTTAATCTAATCCTTAAATGAAGCGTAAATTATCTAGAACCTCATGGCGCTCGCCATATACATGCCCGTTGAACTTACTTTGCTTAATATCTTCCTGAAAAAAACAAAACATCAAAACATCGTTTCCATATTCTTGCACAGACATGAAATTTACATACGCCCCTCCAGGCAATTGCGTGGTAAAAAAACCCAGTGAGCGGCCACAACGCAAAGTCCTTCCAGCCAAAAGCTGTCTGCATAGTTATCCACGATTTGATGAATTTCGTTCCTAAAAGTTCCTCAGATTGTCTGCGGCATATTAATTCCGCACCTATGCCCAGCTTACTGAGCTCGCCTACAAAAGACGTAACAACAGGCAGCAAGAATTAAAACACGACGCGTCCATCGCACATCTAAAACCGACGTTGTAAGTGATTTTATGACCCGCAAGGCGCGATGCTATTGAGTTAATTAAATTATTCAATAAACTCGAACAGAAAGGCACCAACTCATGGCGAGTAGGAGGTGCGGACCATTACGGATTTTTTTTTTAAATATACTTATGTAGGTAGTACCTGACGTCAGGAGTTACCTTGAGTTGTAGTTGCCAAAGTACTTTGCCGGAAAACAAGTTTTCTCAATTTAATTTAAATACAATATTGCAGCCGAAGTGGGGTATCTTGGAGCAGCGATGGACCACCAGCCACCAGTGACAGAGGCTGATGATTTTGTGTCGTTTTTTATGCTCCTGTTTTTGCGGATTGCAACGAAATCGGCCAAGCAGTAGTTAACGTCAGTCAGTCGCGAGATATGTTAATGTTGCACAGGCAGTAACAGGAACACCAAATGTGCATTAGAGTTGGATGAATGCTTTTTATTTATACAGCCCAATGCCCATCTGCATGCATGTTTAATTTTAAATTAAATTTAGAATAAATGGAGAGATAAGCTGCATCGCACTGTGATTTATAAGTTAAGTTGAATTTACAAATCTGGCTAAATGACATTAAAAGCAAATGGTTAGGATTACTGAATCATTGAATTCATTGAATATTCCATTACATTTAATGCTGGCGTCCTTTTTCTCTCTCTCCATTAAAAACTGACTGCTGAGAATTCAGGTTGGCAGAAAAAATAAATTAGATCAGAGAACTGTAGGTTGGAGCTACCGACTTCGGCCATTGTTTGACGATTCGTGCCAGTGCTTGCGGCCCCAGTGACGGAGATTCGATGCCATGTTGAGGGCAGCAATACTCTGTCACCGACCATTTTTATAGAAAAACGAATCACATTTGAGTTTGACACTACTACATCAAGAGAGACGATCGGCTCTTCGATATGGTATACTAAGACTGTTTCGCACATCTCTTAGTTTTCCAAAATATGTAAAAGAGCACTTGTGTTACATACACCCTATATGTGTAACTTTATGTCTTCCGAAGATGTTGTTTCTTACTTAATTAGTGAGTGATACAGAAAGTGTGGAGTATCTATCATTGGAAATATGGATATAGGTATTTGAATGAACGACTTCTGCAGAAGCTACAAGAACGGAGATGTAACAGAAAATGTGCAACCTCTGTGCTGCCACTGCTCAGACTTTGTCTCGTTCTAATACATTCGATTAAATATACAA
Source organism: Cheilosia impressa (assembly GCA_948293265.1). Taxonomy (NCBI): domain Eukaryota; kingdom Metazoa; phylum Arthropoda; class Insecta; order Diptera; family Syrphidae; genus Cheilosia; species Cheilosia impressa. The sequence continues at coordinate 135,786,119 of OX411880.1, read as the reverse complement.
AAAAAAAAGTAAAAGACAAATTTAATTAACTCAAGCAATTAAGATTGGTAGCTCAAAAATGTAACGCAAACCTTCTACCAAACGCGCTGAAAATTGTCTTCAAAAACTCACCGCAAATGAAATCGTTTAACATTTCAACTGCTCCAACTGCATGGCCTCGAGGTGAAATTTTTAGTGCGCATAGATACCGGAATTATCCCATTATTCGTCATCTCCTTTGCTGCTGCTACTTTGATGCCAGAACCAGTCAGACAGTCACCTCGTACCGGATGACCGTACCCACCAGTGACCAGCAGAAGAACACGTCTTTTTAAATATACGTACTTGTCATTTAACGGCCACCAGGTATAGTTAGAGATACTGGGTCTGGGCTATGGCCTCTGTATGCTCATGAAAATTAATTAATACCACTACCACTACGACGAGTATGATTTCATTCGTTCTCTTTAGATTTTATGCGCATATGATTGTCATTTGATTGGGACACACAACTCTGCACAGGACGCAATAGTGGCGCTCCGACAACGACGCCCGGCAAGTGTTGGACTAATGAGTGGAGGCGCTTAGGCGTCCATGAAGACATTAACGTTGACTAGCGCTCTGATGATGTCGCTTCAGAATGTTTGTGCATAGATATGTAGTTTGAACGCAAGACACCATGTGAATGCAGTTTTGTGCGGATGTGTTTTCCAATTAGCCGTTTTAACTAGGGTTATATGTAAACTGGTATGATTATTGGGTTATTTATTAATTGAGGTAGGCTATCCGTTTGAATGAATCCAAAGGGCGTCAGCATCGCACTGGGGTGCGTCAGGTTATCAATATTGAAAATTTGTAAATGCCAGGGACATCATAAAATGTATATCCAAACGCCTTCCTTTAAATACCATCGAGGAATATGACTTGACGGACAATTAAAGTTATTTTATTTATTTTTCCCGCATAATGAGGTAATATTCGGTGTTACTCTGTTTAATAAAATTTAAACTCAGAATGTGGGCATAGGGGGGCAACAAATTTCTTGAATGGCATGGTCTCTGCTACTCTGTTGCTTAAAGTAAGTGTTGATCTTTGTTGAAGGGTGTGTCTTTTCATTTCTATTAAAATTGGTGCAGTGACCAGGAGCTTGTCTTTGTCCAAGCTGAATAAAGTCAGCTAGTAGCCGTGGGTATATTATTTTCGCACCACTATGCGCGACACCCCTATCAAAGAGTGACAGTTTGGTTCGGATTATGGAGTGGTGGCATTATGGTGGGTCCTTGGCGTTGACATATGGATGTTTGACCTTTTTGAACAATCTTTTACAAGTTTTCCATTGTTGGACACATAAAAGTATGCACCGGGGTTGCCACAGTCAATTTTAAACCTATACACCGGTTCAGTATTGTGTTAGGGTTCTCTTCCCGCATTGGATTGGTGGATAAGATATTTAGATTGTTAAGCAGACAAAGTCCTGCAAGGAGTTTTGTTTAACTTCGTGGACAATTAGCAAAAGCGAGTAATTCCACATCATAATTCCATATCACATCTGCTCATCGATGTGAAAGATTTGTCGCTCAGCTCTAAATCATAGCTATCGAGACGTATAATCCAGCAACTACCATGTGGTAGTGGGTGTACGTTCTTATATCCTTCCACCCGCTCGGATATAGTTCCTTGGACATAGTTCCTATTTTGCTCCCAGGCCGCCTTTATGGGACACAGAGGAAGAGAACTGTCGACCTTGGAGTGACCTTCCCACACCTAATACCGCAATAAGTCACAGCAATCAATCGCCCTCCTCGCTCAGACATTTTCCCAATCAATGCCTAATCGTGCGCAGACCATTCGATTCGGCATTGCCCACAACCAATGGACCTGGGCCTCGAATTAAAAACCGATAACTAAGCAAAAACCTATCAAAATTTACTGGTCCAACGTCCAACTCAATCGGTCAAAAACTCCGAGAGCACTATGCCAGTCCATCATGGTTATATGGTCATCATTATCATCATCATCGTCGTCGTTGTGCCATATACAGCCGAGATTTTGACCAAAAGGATAACTCTATTGCCGGTGCCGGTCTTGGTAAAATTCATGTTGAATAATTACCATTACACAGGACAATGGTCGCAAGGAATGCAAAGTGAAGGCTGTGATGTATGCGGTATCAGGACTGCTTGTAGCGCCAACTTTTAACCCTCCATTGCCCTGCAACCTAATCAAACGCAACTGAATGCCCGGTCGGCCAGCGTCCGCACAAACACAGCAACAAAACAAAGCACCAGCCGGGATCATATCCTGCATATGTGCATAGGTGCAAGCAACTGGACCAAATCCACATTAGCCCATATATCAAGTGTGTTCCGGGTCGGAGGAGCCGATGTCCTCTGTCAATTGAACCGAGTATAATTTAATTTTAACAACATACACAGGAACAATACTCTGCATACACTCTCACGGAGGAACGATGTATCTACTTGCAGCCAGCCGATGTATAGACGACGACGACAACGCCAACAACGACAACGATGATACGGACGCCCGAGCGGATGCACAGATAGATATCCCTGTAGGCGGTATTGCATTCTAACAAATGAAAATTGTTTGCGTACCACGTTTCCTGTACAAGGCACTGAGAGAGTGCTGCTCGTTGTGTCGCTTGCAAACGAAGGAGAAGGAGCCCGCTGCTCCGCACACTGTGACGATGTCTCCTGCAATGCCCAACGCAGAATAATATATTATTGCCTCAGATGCATGCGGGAACAGAGTGCGCTGCTCCAGCAAATGTGTACATTTGTCCTTCAACTTCCTGTTGGAATATACATTTTTGTTCTCTGCTTGCTTCGTCCCGTTGTCCTCGCTTGGAAACACTCCAAGCGCAGGAGATGGAGCTCCTTGTTCTGTAACCGCATAGAGAACTGGAATTTTTTTGATTACCATCCCCTACGGATGTGGAACAACATTCGTATAGTATACTGGCTTTTTGCCGTTTCCTCTGCGAGTTGGGTTTTCCCACAATTTTTTTCCGATTTCTTTCCAGCGTGAGGTCCTTGAGGATTGTCAACTGAATCCAATGGGATTAGTGGCTAATGTTGTAATCAATAATATTTCTATTTCTGAATGCTTTGAGGCGGTCGTCTATATTGTTCTCTATTAGCAGTGTGTCATGAGTTATCTGGATATCTGGATCTAGAGCATGATGAGCATGACGGTGGATGTGTGTTATACATGTACTTGGATGTTGCATGCAATGGAATTGGCGGGGTAGGTATTATGAGTGCACGAGCATCATTTGTCAAACGAAATTGAGACTTGTCACGATAATCCGTCGGAATTTTGCTGTAGCACTAACGGGGGGTGTGGTGGGAATAAAATTCAAGGGAAGTTCGAGAAACAGTTTAGGCCCAGACACGAGCAACATTGCATTGACGTGCTGCACGCTGTACGGTGCAAATTGACATGCTGTAAGTTATAATGAAACCATAAGTGTACTTAAGGGTTGCTTTCTTGTCCTTCCTGGGTAATTGAGAGTTTTTGTAAACTTCAGTGTGGATGGTTGCAATTTTACAAACTAGGTACACAGAAGAGCATACTTTCTTGGAGCGAGCAATAAGAGGCTTATACTTTTGTCATGAATGGCTATTCCATCATGATATAGCTCCTGCAAAGAGCTCTTCTTGATAGGTTTTTTTTCTATCGAAATATCGAGTTTAAAAAATTCAGAGCTCCAATAGTACTTTTAAGTTCCTTTAAGTCATCCAAATCCAACGCAAAAATAAAGCGGCGCGTCTTAAAAGTGCACAATACTTTTTTATCGCACTTCATCCGATAAATTACCAATTTCGTTAAGAATGCCAAAATTAGCTTCAGCCCCATCATAGGGTTTATGATCAGGCCTGCTGTTTCATAATTTCGTTGGGTATACCGGGGACTACCTACATAGCAAAAATTAAGAAATTTGTTTTTACGCGTTTTTCAATTGGGATGGATCGATATTTATTAGTAAAATAGAAAAGTTTCACGATTGATCAGCATGTCCAAATGATAAAACTTTATTAACAAAATTAGTGCTTGTCAGCGCACACATTTCACGTCTGCGCCCGTTTGACGGCTGACGCGTAGGCCTTTCAAAGTCGACTGTAAAACGTTTGGATCGAGACAACCGGGTCGCACCCATGCCACCTTGAGTAGCCGGGGTTGATATTTGAATTATCGATATTATTTTCCATACGAATCGGCATTCACTGCCCTTTCAAATAAATAAAGAATCTCGTTAATACCTCACACACAGCCCGTTTTATTCCATTTCAACATTGGCCCGCCCTTATACAAAACCGTATAGAAAACTAGCCCGCTTGGATAGTTTTCCCTCAGTCTCCCTTTTCGCACACGTCCTTCCCAAACTACAATCTCCATCTCCAATGCGCACCAAGAACTAGTTCAAACTGATACAAGTCTTAGAAATGAATAATAACCGCAACCGCAACGGGTCTGTCTCTCAACCTATATTAGCCTACATACTCGCCATCCAGAAATTCCATCATACGAAATGGCATCAGAAAAAAAATCCATATCTCATAGTCACAGTTACAGTTACAGTTACAGGTTCCCAGTTCCCACTTCCAACACGACATCAACTCGTAAATCAAAATATACACTGTAAAATACAAAACCCGCTGGTGTGCATTTCCCAAAATACAAAAATTAAACAGAAGTTTCATTTCCTTGGCGTGACACTTCGGAGGAAGATCGGAGAAATCACAGAGCGTCCCAACGAAATGCATAAGTTTGGTGTACCAAAAATGTACGTTCCCAAGTTGAGTTTTCCCCGAACTAATACTCGCTGTACACTTAATCGTTATTTATTGCTGTTCGCCTTTCCAGCGCCAGCCAGCGTCCGATATGTTGCACTACTTACACGAATCTCTCGGCTGCGCTCATCACCAGTCGGCAGTCGCAGTAGCAGTGGCAGTCCGATGCGAATTAATTCCTTCTGTGTGCTGGTGTTGGGGCCTTGCCGGGATGTATTTTAAACAATTTTTTTTTCCTTCGAAGTCACAAGTCGGCACCAATTACTCGGGCGCGATTTATGAGCGCCGACATCCCCCGGGTCAAGTGACGATATATTCCTTCAAGATTTATTATTGGGTGTGGATCCACATCCAGTGGAGTGAGTGTTTGCCGTTGTTGACGCTCCTCTCCAGCACCCCCTCATGGGTTACAAAAGTCTCCACTTTTTTTTTTGAAAATGTGGAACAATTCTTGCCGATTTCTCGAGGAGTCAATAAATTTCTGGTGAGCCATCGTTGGTACGTTCGCCACATTATACACTTAGAAGTGACAATTCGAACGTGAAAGCGTTTCCCGTTGTCGTCTTCGCTTATATAAATGCGGATTGCAGTTGGAAGTTGGATTTGGGCGAGGACAGAGGACTGCGAGAATGAACTATTTCCCTGTGTGAAATTGAACGATAAACACAGTTTAGGAGGCAGTTTATTTGTCACGTGATTGTGGCGTGTTAAATATCTAATGGATAATGGATGCACACCGATGTTGATTGGATGAGTAATGGCCGACATAAATGCATCGGAAAGAGGCAATAAATCTGAGGCTTTTGTTTGGAATATCTGTCTTTGTATGGATTTCAGTTCTTTGGCGAAGTTTTACGGATTATAAGGAACAGTTTTCATTAGATTGCTGTGGTGTGTTTGTAGGTGGCAGTTGGAGGATCGCGGTGCGTGTGGAGGTATGCGCAGTAGTGGACAAGGTGGACTTTTAATTATAGATTTTGTATATAAGTAGACTCGATGATGGGAGTCGATAATGGGAGTCGATGATCGATGAGATTGATTGGAGGGAATTGTGAGGGGTGGAACTATTTTTACATTTATTTGGGATGCTTTGCATTGGTGTTAGTGGTGAATGGCAAATGGGCTTACGTGTAGAGCTGCCTCTGATATGAAAGAGTGTGATAATTGCATGGAGGCAGTATCTTGGCAGTAAGAAATTATTGCGGATAGCTTTAAAGCTGCAAATTTGCAGAATAAAAGATCAAAAGGGAGAGTGGACCCGTACAATAATATTTACTTAATTAAAATACTAGTGAAAAATTAGTTGAAAAATGCATAAAAATAAGTAGGTAGTCAAAAAACGAGTAGAAAAGCGTGAATAAACACGAGAAAACGCGCTGAAAAACTTTTCAAAAACGGCTCAGTGAACGGGTTACATAAAAGCGAGTCCAAACGCATCAAAGAACTTCTTAAATATGGTTAAAAACGCGTTCAAAAACGCATAATAACATTGCGTCAAAGAACTGGTTTTAAACGCGTCAAAAAAGCTGTTGAAAAAATCGTCGAAAACGGCTCAAAAAACGCTTTAAAAGATCTATGACAACGGAGTTAAAAATTAACACAATAAAGGACTTTAAAAAAAATTTAAAAACGCGTCTAAAAACGAGCCAAAAATGCGTCAAAATACTGGTCAAAAACTAGTCATAAATGCGTAAGCAAAAATAAGTAAAAAAAATGACGAAAAACCTGTGAAAATTGATTCAAAAAAATGATAACAAAATGAGACAAAAACCGGTTGCCTGCACAAAGTAACTTAATATTTCTCCAAAATTTGGGAAATTTTGTCTTTCAAGCCGAATTTCTGTGGTCACTGGCGGGCAGGTCTATAACGTTTAAAAATCCGTCCTTATCTAAAGTCATATTGAAAATCCAAACTTACATAGCAACTGCTCATAAAAAAAGCTGCATTCATTTTTGTGACCTGTCATCAGCATGAGGAACAAACCCAGAAGATAAACCTAACAAAATGCAATCCACAAAGTACACATTTCTACGCCAGACACCCCCGGGGGCAGCGTGCTTATATATCAACATTAGAGGTCGCCTTCAAAGCTCCGTGTTCACTCATCTTCTCTCGCTTAATCTCCCAGATGCCAGATCCTTTCGATTTTCCATACTACACCCACATCTGTAACTAAACTGTGCAAACAAATGGTCGCGAACGACAGTTAAATAATCACACCCATAGGTATCATTTACAAAACACGAGCCTTCTAATTACAGCTCGACGGGCACAGCTGATGCCAAATAAGTTTCCACCATGAGAAGGAGGTGGCTCGCAGAAGCTTCAAAAAACCTTCACTTAACCAGAAAAAGGAAACAACATCGTACATCGCGTATACAACAGCTAGCTGGATGCTACACATCTGAAATTCAATTTAGCACCTCGTTTGTATTATTTAACATTGGCACCCTCTCTGTCGGTTGGTATGTATGGGTTGTCTCACACCGCCCTTACATTTTGGTTTGGCCGATGCCACATCCATTAGTAGCTCTATCTTTGCTACACCAATATGTACATAGATACGAGGAGCTGATGAGATAGAGGAAGGAGTATGAATAGCTTTAAGTACAGGCCCGATTCCGCAAACTTAATTTTGTCCTTACCTCTAATTACTCATGCGGTTGCCATTTCTCATCCACGACCACGACCACTGACTGAATAGTAGTCTCTCTGTGTGCGTGTGTATAATATGGTCATAGAATTTTTTTATACAGTATGTCGTGCAGGTAAAGTAAAAAAAAAAGGTAATCGATTAAAATGGCGGAAATCGACCGTAAAAACTATGGGGTTCGACGGATTAAAAATTGTATTTGATTTTAAAAGTTTTTCAGCGACACAAATGGCGCTTTCTTAGAGGTAGGCTATGTCAGACTTTTTTCCTCTTTTCTTCTGAATCTTCCAAACCAAAATCTTTGTGAACAGGCGATCTGTATCTGTAAGTCTATAGGTAAGGCCCGGTAGCACTAAGGCCTTCCTTGGACACATAGCCACTTTTTATTAATAATGGACAGTCTTTAGTCTTTAGAGTGCTGGACTAGAGTGGTGATAGGCTTAATAAATTTGCACATTCGAATGATTGTTTAAAATTAAAATAAATTAAAATTAAAATTAAAAACCATTTGCGACCAACGTGCTACTTTTTTTCTGCAATTGGTCCATCGCTCTCAAAGATGGTGCCTATACAACTGAAACTGAGCTAAAAATATTCGTAGCACGGTCTACATCCCACTGATCTATCTTGAGCCCATGCTGTCGACCCAGTCACGGCATTAATTCAATGAATTCGTTGAATCTGAAAGTACATAATATAATAATTTGAACATCCCCTTTTGGGAAAGTCCTTTCCTGGAATTGGACGAAAAAAGCCGAACCACAAATCGATTTAAATTGTATCCACTCTTGCTGAACACAGAGTGCGAGCGTCAAACTATACCATGCACTGCTAAATAATAAAATACCACATACAGAGGGGATGACGATGAGTCGGCGGCAGAGCAACACCACAGTGTGTATTGTATTGCCACTTTCCATCACCACCGTTGTCCTTGGTATTATTTTTACTTTTTCCCAGGAAGACAGAGTAATTGAAATAAATGGCCCAATAAATCACATAGCTGCTCAAAACTCATTTTATGTTTATTAGAATGACGGTTGCGTGTCTGCCAAACAAACATTCGTACTTTTGGCATTTTCCAAATTAAGGGAAAAAGTCTATTTGTGCCGCAAGGACTTGCCGTTTCGTTGGCTGTGATGATGCGCGAGACAAGGCAGAAATTCCCCCATCGAAGACAAATGACGAAGGCATTCATAACTCGAAGCGAAAGTATTCAAATGAGTTTCAAAGGGACACACTCACACAAGGGCTCCAAGGATATCTCAACAACGCGCGTAATCTATTTTAATAAATGTATTAATGGATGCAAATAAACGCGGGACAGTTTTGATGGCCCACCTATAGTGTCAGTGTCAACATCTCGTTGATTATGCTGATCTCTGAGGAGAGGTTGTGACCTATCATTTTCGAAAATGTTCTTCTATACCCACAGCCTTCGGCCGATCGAAGGACGAGTCTTCTTTGTGCATAAAGTGGCCATTAGCTATGTGCTGGGCCGAGACGAATATTTTGTTTGTGGGAGATTTGCTAAGGCAATTCGCTATGATTTTTATCTCAACACACAAAGGCGGGGGAGGGGGCGCCATGGCGTACCGGAATGGGTTTGTGCTCTGGATGGCATTGTGTAGACTTAATTAATTTTATTTTTGTATATTTGCTAATGGATACATTTATTATCGTTGCGGTAATGCTGATGATGCTGGCAACAAAGATTTATGTCGCACATTTTGTTGATTTTCTGTCAGAGAGTCAGGGAGTGAGTCATTCTAGGATTATTCAAATTCAAAAAGTTCTATCGAAGGGAGATGAGAGCTCTTCAAACCATTGAACTGACTCATGGTGTTGGTAAGTTGGCTAATATTCTTTGGGAATAGCTTATTTTCGATGATTCGATATTCGATAAGTGGATACAAGGAGGTAAGCGGAGCTAATGGCAGCTACTCCTTTTGATTGTACTTGTGCGGTGGTCTCAAAGACTTGTCCATGCGCTTTATATGACCCAAGCAACTCAGTGGTTTTAGTTTAAACTCTTTGACCAGGAAGCTTTAACGTAAATATCGTCAGTGAGTGCCTTTCTCGCACTCAATAGCACCAAGTAATACCCGAAAATAGTCTTCTATTAGAACATTCTAAGAGGTTTGACAAAGTCCTTGACTCTGCAGTAGGACAGAGATAATTGCGGAACCGCAGATAACATTTTGTAAGGCAAATGCAGAGACCAGACATATAAAGTCCGTGACTTTGGACTTCGAAGATATATCGGTCCATTTTGATGTTTTGACAGAGCAGAAGGTTTAGAGAGTCATTCATTCTTCATCTAGCCTGACAATGCTCTGTTGATTTGCAGGAGAATAGTCGAACCCATTCCTGAATGCAATTTTTTGGTAGAAGGCCACGATTGTAAAGAAAACAAGTTTTAGGGTGAAAACAACTTCCTAAATCGCTGTATTTGTTATATCTAGTTACCAGACTGAAGTTAGGGCATTTATGCACCTTTTATGACCTAGAAATAAATGAAAGCTGGTAAGAGTGCACTAAAGCTCACTAAGGCTGGACACTTCAAAACCAGGTATATGTAGGGTATTCCATTCATAGGAAACCATCCTTAGGTGAAGGTATTGGACTTCTGGTACTCCCGACTTCGACACACCATACTAAAGAATTTGACCTGATAAAGACGGTTTAAAAATCGCTAAGTACGGAAAGCTTCAAAAATTGTGACGCACATATAAATTTACACGTAACTCTGCGACATTCGGACGTATGCACTGTTGTGGCCTTACACAAAGCTGCGGAACTACTTGCCAGGGATAAATATCCACACATGATGCTAAAGTTCGAATCATCGGGCATACCTTAATCAACTAAGTGCTCCTCACCAAATCATCTCCCCCTTTTTTGGGAAAAGCCACAGTCAGTCTTGTCGAAGCCGAAGTTTCAATATCGGATACAGGTTAAAAGGTTCATAATATAGCCCAACAGCGGATTGTTGGTCGTTTTTCGGCCTTTAAAAGTATGCAGATGTGTAAATTTGCAAATCTTTGATGGGGTTCATCATGTATTGCTTTCTTCTTAAAGCATACCCAGCCAAGAAAACCGTCCTTTTGATCAAACTATACTACTGCCTTCCAAAGAGAACAAAGGTTTGCAATCTGCAATCATTGCGACAAATCGAAGCTTTGGATTGTAAGGCTGTTACTTAGAAACGACACATCACGGCAAAAGAATCAGCAACAATGTCGGTATCTTATCTATAACCTCAATAAGGCCATTTTTAAGAAAAGTTTGATTCCATGTTTCCTGCAAGCTAATTACTTATGTTAGTCTTGTTTTGGAATGACACCTAGAATTTAATGTTAGGTTCGATGGGTAAATCAAGAAGCTTCCTGGTTACTGCTGTACTGTCACATTTTTTCCGAACATTTGCAGAATTCTTTTTTCGGCGTTTTGAGCCTTTAGCAACTCGCTCCGCAGCCACTGTGCAGAAATTGTTGAAAAGAACAATAAAACGAACCAAACCAATCTGCGCATCCAACATCTTACCCTTTCCCACAGGATTACTCCCATAAGTGAAACTAAATCCATGCAGCTCTGATTGAAATGAACTTTCTAAACCCTTGAAGCCATCGCCGAATCCTCGAGCACACACACGACAAGACAGCAAGCCCGCATTCAGTCTAAGTGATTAAAAATTGTTTATTTCATTCGGCAAACGGAGACGCAGACTCATCCAAGGACTCACTTCGCGTGATGCAGTTGAACTTATACAACGTATACACGCAAACAATAATAAAACTCAAATTGAGGGTGAAACTCCTCTGTGCAAACAAGTTGCTTTACGTTCAAAAATTCAACAGATCCACAAACGCCCCCGGCAGTAGATTTACTTAATAAAATCTATGTGCGTACGTCGCATCCTCGTAAATTGCAAATGGAAAACCCCTATACCCCGATTTGAGATCGAGAATCCTTTCTCAGTCATTGCCTGCATCGCGCAAAACCTTCGGGTGGCGAACTCTCTATCTCAATCTCTATCTCTAAAATCGATATCGCACAGATAAAAGTCCACCGATGACATTCACGGAATCACGTGCATCGTGCAGGCAGCATTAAGCAAACGTAATATTGTTTAGAGTCCTTTGATTATGAATCCCTGGAGCTATTTAATCTGGGTCCTCTGTTGTGCCCCCTCCTCTTATGGTGGCGTTCTTTGAGTTTTCTTCTATGAAGCTTGTCTAGGGGGAATCGTCTCGTCGCCATCATGTTGATATTGATTTCGTGATTTGTTGTATGTGTTCGCTGTACTGAAAGACGTAGCTGGCTATATTGATCCGTGGAGGATTGTAAAAGAGCCAACAATTTCCCAACACTTCTTGGCTTTTGAACTTTTCTCCAACCAGAACAAGAACACAAAATTCGAGTCAACTCAATCTCGTTTCGAAGGACAATTGAGCACGGCGCATCGAACGAAAAGAAGTTGAAAACCACCTCTCAATGAATTGGCAAAAATAATAACAACAATGGACGAGGCAGAGGGAAAAAAGTTTAAATGAAAGGAGGCTCTGAATCTGAATCTGACTATATCCTGCTACTGGTCTATGAAACAACAACAACAGAAAAACTTTTCACTTAAGTTATGTTACAACCCCTAAGGAGGTCACAGTTACAGCATAAAATATCCTTGCATCGCCATAATTCAGGCAACTGTTTGGCTTCACGGCCAAAGGATAGCGCTTTTCAATACTACATGGTACTCGAAGAACTCGTCGTGTATTTTTGAAAGCACACTATGAATGGAGGTAGCTCGCGGCTAGGCCAGTTAACCAATGTATATATGGTGGGGTGGTGGAAAGCGAAAGGACTTCTTGGCTCAACTGTCGGAGTAAGGGTAGATAGAGAAAACTTTTTATCATCCGCTTTCTTTTCATTTCGATTCGAAGAGGGATTCACTTGTGGACTCATGTTTTTTTTCTGCGTTCGCTCGGAATTGGAAAACTCAATTCCCTAGCTCCTGCTAACACACTAGTGTAATGTATTCATGGGACGGAAAAGGAATGTTCAATACACTTGCATAATATAATTCTTCAAGTTTACAGTGGGACTGATATAGGGAGTGTTAGAGAATGAGCCGGGGGGAATTGTTTTTGCCAACACAATAAAAAGGACTGCAGTTGTGTTTTTTTTTTGTCATATCTGTATCCTGTGAAACAAAAGTTTCTCCGTGGAACTGTAGTGATACTTTTCAACAATTGAATAGAGTGGGGCGTGGGGGTATTATCTCAGGCGGAATATAACGTAGCGACCCAATTTATTTTCGGATGATGAGGTTCGAAGTTCAGGCCTTAAGGCTTGAATATCAAATGGAAGGAGGTTTTCCATTAGTGTATTACTACAAGGTCGAACGAAGGCTCTACATTACTCCTCATGAGTATGTTTAACATAGTTCCCGCATTACTTTCCATATTTTGCCAAAACTCATTAACAAACCCCCAAAACTATCCACCCCATTGGTAATTTAATTTTGACAAAAATCCTCAAAGTTCCATGCATTGATGGAACAACATTTCGCATTCACCTCAGATAAATAACCACCTCGACAACGAAAATAATTTACATATACCTCCATAACCATACATATAGGAATAACGAAAACCTGTACAGCTCCGCTGTAATCGTCAAGAAGCTGGGTAGTGTGTGCCTCCCTGTTCATGATAACATCAACGACCCGATAATCAAGCATAATAATCCAGAGAAAAAGAAAAGGAAAACCGGGAGACGTCGAAAAATTAGGATAGAGCAAACTCAACAGAATATTTCCACCCAATTAATTCACATTCACTAATAATTATCGCCAAAGACGAAGGAATCCTTCAAATCCTTGTTCGCGATCACTTCAATTTTTGAGGTTAAACAGAGCGAAGTCCCTGCGGGGGCCTTGAGCAAACACGCGAAAACGAACACGAACAAAGGAGGCGCACATCGACGACTTTGGCGCAGACATATTTGCCGACTTGACTCCTTGTCGTCTTATCCTGTTCAGTTCGTATTAGCAGGGTATTGATGTGAAGACAAACTAAACTCAATGAGGCATCGAGTGTTTGGGACGACGACGCCAAACTCATTCCATCATCCTTGTTATAATCATCGTTGTCATCAACGTCATCGTCGTCGTAGTCGTGTGCGTTTCAATGTTGGCACTTGACTCGCAATGCTTAGCATAATTTTTGCAGGAGTTTTTGCATGAGCACCTTGGGCTTGGGTGGGCCGACATGAATATTCCTCAAAATTGTAGTGTGCAGCTGTGGAGCGAAAGAGGTTTATTGGTAAAAAGGTTCTCGTGTGTCACTCCCTCCATCATAACCTGATGTTTCCATCATCATTATCATCGGGAAAAGTACTTATTCCACTATACCGCTAGTAGTCATCAAGTTTCTTCGATAATGTTTCCTTTGCAGCCAGGCTTTCGAGGATAGTGTATGTTTTGGCTCTTGTGGGTATGGTGTGCGCTCTTGCGCCGAGGACTTTTGGCGAATCCTTGGATTTACGAACGTAAATCTGTTTTGCTCTTCTCGTTGCTTTTTTCCTGTACATATACGCGTACAAGTCTCTTATGGCAGCCGGGGGCGTATTTCGAAGACGAACGTGTACTCCATTCACATTAGGTATGCAGATTGCTTTATAAAAGGAAGGGTGATGTATCCAACAGGAGTTACAGCAGTGAACTCTATGGATGACACAGCGAAGGTATGTGCCTAAGTTTGCGAAAATATTAATGAGTTCAATTAATGCAAAAGCTGTTTTTTTCTCTCTCTTCTTCATTTGCCGTTCGAGTGGCTAAATTATGATGATGAACCGGTGGGGTGTGGTTGAGCTTATATTGCATAAATTTATATGGCTAGGGGGAGAGGGAGACTATGGGGTATGGCGTCTCCTTCTCCAGTAGTTGTATGCGACAGTGCAAGTTGAAGAAGACGAATTTAGAAGACAGGTTTGGTCAGAGCCACGTTCAGAAGAAGTAATCGAAAGCTCTGAATTTTGCTGAAAATTGTTCAAAAATTGAGCGGAGTTGATTTTTTTTTGGAAGGATCTTGTGATGGCTCATCTCTTAAATTTAGAACCATGGAGAACTTTCCTCTTTTTAAGGCGATGGTTGCACAGAAGGTAGATGAGTGGCTCTTCATCTTGTTTCTTGGTGGCAGGCGACGAATTTTCCGTCATAGTTATCGTCAATTTACGCCCAATAGGACCGATTTCTTCAGTGCTATCATTGAATACACTGCGCTAGACTTAGGTATGCTGGCAGCATTACTCAAAGGCAGTAAAACTTTTCTCAAACTTTCCAATCGTCTGTCAAAAAACTACGGCGAACCTTGCACATCTGATTCATGATGTCTGCAAATCAACCTTTCACATATCCAACATAGAAGAAAGTCGCCGACATGAATATCAGTTTCACTCGCATAAATGAGTTGTTGTCCTCTGGTGCGCCTGTATTTATGTAAATGCCAAAACCATAATATATATTTTTGAAATTCCACAAGTACTATTCACATTTCCATTTACATTACATCACACAATCGCTCTCCGTCCAGTGCGGAGCAGCGCTTCGTGTACAGCGAAAACAGCCAGCAGCAGGATTTATTTAATTTTTCTGTCAGCATCTGTCGGCATAAATCAAATATTCGGACACCATTACTGGCGGCGCGGACCGTTTTGTTTTATAATTTTTCATTTTTGCCATGTTTCGCATTTTTCTTCAGCAGCGAATGTCCTGGATGTGCGTTTTGTTTTCAGTTTCCACATGAAATGAACTTTTTAATATTTTTGGCGAGTGTTTTTTTTTTCATATTTCTTGTTTTGTACAATAAATTTTGCCAGCTGAAAATTACTTTCACGTTTTCAACACTCTAGCATGGACTTTGTTTTAAGTATTTCGCTAGGCGGTGACAGAAGGAGTCTCCTTGGCGAGACACAATATTGTGTTTGCAATCTAAAATTAAAATCCGCTCAGAGCTGGACATTCAAATATATTATATCCTTGTTTGTGTTTTTTGCGCTTTTTTTTTCTCAAGTGCCAACAACAAGTACTAATCAGCTGAAGTGAGGCAATGCATATGAGGCATTTGTATTCACTATGCGTGTGTGTGCACAGATCTCATTGTACATCCGTAAATCCAACCCGTAAGGATGGAAATTAAAATGTCTGCACATGTCTGCCTCGAGGGCAAAAATCAAATCCATTTAGCCTTTCACATACATATATGTACATAGTTTGCCATTTCCATTTGTATGGATAAAGTACAAGGACGACAACGTCGTTGGAGAGAGCAATAAGCATTTTCGGTACCTAGAAAAGGAAAAGTGTGAGCACAAGCTGTGCCCCCATTCGTATAAAATAGTCGAACATTGAAATGCCATCTATATCTGCAGGGAGTCCTTGTAGATGTGTGCGCCATGGCCTTGGGCAAGGCTCGTTTCTTCGGCTGGGGTCTCCTTTGCATCGATGTGCGGTGTCCTGCTTATATACAGTGAACTCGAGCCCATGTTGATACGTGGATAGGTTTGATGTGGAAAGTCTAATGAAATTGTGTAAAAATTGGTTCACTTGAAAGCCATCCACAAAAGGATTTCAACAAATAACCCTTAAGGTGTACACGTGCCTGCCGGAGAACGTGTTAACCTCGTTGATTCTTACCCTTCTGGTGCGGTGCGGTGTCGATTGCCTTCGTTGCCAGCCGAATGGGGACTTTCTTTTTTTCAACACATCTAAGCGGGTTATTGGAGAAAGGATGTTAGACGACAGGAAGGAAGTGCCTCCGAAAAAGACTTCAAGTAGTCACAGTCGCGCCAACTTGTTAAAAAGAACACATGGCGCTGCTGAAACCACAAGCACATCAATTGGGCGGGAAAGGAGCACAGCGCACACACATACATGAATCGGCAATCGGTTCGACCCATGCACATCATCGTGTCCATCATGAGGAGCGGGGTTTTGTGGCCTTAACTACATGTTGGCCCGTGACTGGCTGCAAGATGAATGAGAAAAATGAAACTGTAGGTATAGCGTCTAAAGTGGATTCGAGCGGCGACGGCAATTGCTGGCGCACTTCAAGTTGAAAATTGAAATGCAGCAGAAAACATCCGTGTTCCGTGTTTTTTTTTTTGTTGGTTCTTGGTGGAGCGCTAATTGTTTTAACATCGCTGTCAAAATTAATTATGCAAAACACATCTCAGTGTCACCGTCAAGAGGAAACCAGCCTGCGCGACGTCCTCAGAGTTTTGATCCAGCCAATGTGCATCCTTATATGCCAAAGTGAGTGCAAAATTATATGAAACCTCTCCTGCTGGCGGCGCGGTTATTACAGAGTCGGCGGACATTTTGGACAGATAAACGGACGTTCACAGAATTTATTTAGCATTTTCGTCAAGTCACGTTTTCATAATTAGTCATTCCGAACCGAGAAGGACCAACGACGACAGTGGCCATGTGTACATGTGCATGGCAGGGAAGTGCCCTAGCCGAGTACAGGTCATGTTAGCAGCTGTGGGAGGAAATTGACATGTCGGCAAAATTTATAGTGCATCCTAGTGACCACCACAAGGGGTGTTTTTACTTCATCCCCCTGCGCATGATGGGGTCCATTTAAATTCGCCGATTTTAGAGACTTTTCCCTCCATGTTGTGTTAATAACTTTACGCTCTGTGTTTGCCTTGGCCAAGAACAATGGTCTGGGGCGCATTGGGCATGTACTTTGTACTTGTGTTGTTTGTCTTTTCCTCGTTTTATCCACCAAAAATTAATTAAAAAAAAAAAAACTGTTTACCGCTATGCGTCGTTGTAATGATGTCCTTCGGCGTAATGGGTAATTGCGGACTGGAAAGATTGGTGGCGGTCGGTGGAGAGCGCTTGAGTGTTGTATAATTTCCGCTCTGGACGGTTCTGTTTAGTTTTGTTGATCGTAAAGCTAAGGTTGCTTAAGTGAGTTTAATTAAAAATTCGCGTTTTTCTGTTGGTTCATGCGCCCGGGCGGGAGATTTTCTAAGAAAAGGAATTTAATTAGAATACTTTGTTTGTCATTTGACTATTAAATGTGTGGTAAATCATGAAAGGGAATGTGGAACTTTTTCATTTAGCCTGCCTGGAGGTGATTGTGAATTTAATAATTTATAGCGCAACTTGGCTGCTAACTTGGAGTAGGTTTTGATTTACATCGATAAGGGTTTAACTATTTTTTGTGGTTGTGTACTAATTTTGAGGCGGTAGGACGAATTGTTTACTAAAAATAAAAATCAAACTCGAAGCAAAATATTAACAGGTGAGTCACGTCCTCAACATGGGCAAAAACAAATGTGTGGCGAAAGTCAGTACGTAAGATCCGCAAACGCATTGAAAGCGCTGCCAAAATGTACGTCAAGAAATATAAAAAAAATTGGCGAAAAACATCAAAAACGCCCTAAAAACCGCGTCAAGATACGTTTAATAAAGCGCTGGAAACCGAGTACAAGAACGCGTTAAAAAAGTCCAGAAATGTATCAAAAGACTTGCCCAAATATAAGTCAAGGAATGTCAAAAAAAGCGTCCAAAAACGCATGGAAAAAAGAGTCAAAAACGAGCCGAATAGCGAATACAGATATTCGGGTCCAAAAGCTCGTCAAATATCCTTCCAAACACCTTAAAAGCGTTTCAGGAACTAACCCAAATACGCGTCAGTTACGCCCTTAAAAACAAGTCAATTCGTCAAAAAAACGTTTAAAAATACGGAATAAATTCGAAGAAGCATCCACTCACAAAAAAAGACACAACCCACTCAATCATCAAACTAAGAGGCAAATCATCACAATACTTGCCAAACATTCCCATTTCCTCTATTGCAAAACTACGCGACGACAAGATCACAACGCATTCCACTCACTTTGTGACAACAAATCGACATTGGCAATGGCATTGGCAAACTGGTACGACAACGGCTTGTGAAGGCGGGTCCCTCTTGGGTAATTTAATGAGCGCCAAATGTCAATATAAATTGCCTCTCACGAAACGTAAACGTTAATTCGATTCCACTAGTGCATGGAGGATATATATAAGGATGGCAAAAACCCTTCCTTCACCTAAACCTATTGCGAGCTCCGTGGCGACGACGAAGTCGCCCACTCACACGCGCGCCACAGTATCCATCCGTTAGCTCATTCGCATTCGATACCATCACTAGCGGGATCCAATGACATTTGCAATATTTTAGAAATCCTTCTTTTTTTTTTGTTGGTGTGTTGCGTGCTTCCTTTCCACCATCTGTGTCGTCTACACTTGAGAAGGCCCTGTCAATTTTATCAGCTTATGTATGTCGATTCCCAGTGGAATTTCACGTTTGGTAAAAAGTGAAGAATCGTCCTTTGTCCCGCATACACAAAAACCTAGCCGCAGCTATGAATGACTAAAATTCGAACGTATCCTTAACTTTACGAGACGCATTCGGCACTGTTGCCGTGCCTTTGCCATTGCCGTCCAAGCAAACAACTGCGAATTGGAGGCAAGAATAGAATAGGAGTTCCCACTTCGTCCTCCGACGGACGTTTATCCTCTCAGGAAAATCGTTTAATTGAAATTGAAACCATAGTAAATTATTGGCATTCTTAGCTTCGTTTCAGTGTTTTTTTTTCAGCTCTTCCTTTTAACGGTTTTTACCTCACCACTCCTGCGGTTCCGCACAGTCCACCATGTACACTAGGCGGCACAACGGCTGATGCTATAGCTGGAAAAGAGGATTCCAACGCTCAATGGACGGGTGGTGTCGCTTTTTATTGCCTTAAAGGATATTGGATATTTATTCAGCTTACTGATGGGTCGTGTGTGTGTGTTTTTTTATTTTGTTGCTTAGCTTGCTGTGGAGGTTGGTTTTGGTGTTGCTGCGGAACGCCGACGACAGTGTTGTCGATGGCGATGGTTTTATGTGTCGTTTAACATAGTTTCGTCGTTGTCCTTGTTTGCTCGGTTTGGTCGGTCGTAAATTCACATTGGCGATTCAATGAATAATTAGTGTTTATTTTATTTTATTGTGGTGTTTGTGCGGTAAGTGGTTCGCATGCGAAACGGTTGAGGATTGAGGTGCAATATGGTCGCTGTCGTCAGTATGACACTTAAAGTGCGAGCTTAAATCGTAAACATTTTCGAGTGCGGACATAAAACGCTGTTCAGAAATTAATTCATTGGATGTATGTCTGAATGTTGTGTGGCGTCAGAGGAAGGTCCAGTACGACGTTATTAAATAATTTTCCCTCGCTTTCTGTCAAGAAAAAGAAAAGTGGAGGTATTAAGCTTCATTTTATTAGGTACTTGGACGGTGCGATGGGCGCCATATTAAGGACTACACTCTCAGTTACAGATGATGACAAAAGTGTGAAAAACCGTCTGCCTTTGACTTTGGATGGAAAAAGGTGATTAAATGACAAACAGTTTCCTATCAAAGCTCAAGAACTTTTTCTGTGGGGTTACCTTGGACTTACGAGGAGCTGAAAGCTGGCAGTCAAACAGCTCTGATTATATCTTAGACAATTAATGAAAGTGGCGGTTAGGAAATGTCGTGCTGGCACTGATCAGGTGCTATATGGAGATGATTAAAAAGTCGAGTCAATTCAACGTCTGACTTGCCACTGGTTTTTGAGTAGTAGTTTTGCAAAGCTTCACAAGATCGTCAAAATAGGCGATTAGCGAAAAGACCCAGTATGGAAAAATCAACATTCTAAATATGTACTTCTCATTACGACAATGGTTTGCTTTTTTGTCCTATGGAAAACATTTCTCCCTCCCTATGGAAAAATCGGGCAAGAGTACGATAACTTCGGCCCTAAAATGTGTTAAATATTGAAAAAATCGCCTTACCATTTTTTTTTCAATAAACTGAATTAAAAGCAACATAAAAGAAGAGATTTGTGGCTTTGAAAAATGCTATACTACTTTATTGTACGTGTTGCCATTATTTTTAAAATTTTTTTTGGTTATTTTAAGCATTTATTTTTCAAATTACCCCTCCCGCCTCAAGGGAGAGAGATAAAGTTCCCCTCCCATTGTAAATTTTTTTGTATTTAACCCCTTTACAAGAAACCGTTATCGTTTGGCGCCTTAGTTATCGTACTCTCCCCAAATACCATTCAAGGTCTGACAGCAGTTGATTGTAGAGAAAACATATACTCAATTGCTATCCAAAAGATTAAAAGACGAGACCAAGTAGGTATTTATTTTTCAGTATTTGCCACTTCGTTCTAAAGCATTTTCGAGCAGCAGGGCCGTGAGACATACATAAGACAGCTTTCTGCAACTCAGTACTCTGGAGTTTTTCAATGCCCTAACCACAAAATCAATAAGCAAAAGTATAAGTACAAGTACAAGAGAAAAAGAAAGCCTATTCCCCTAATGGAGACCGTATATTAAAATGGAAAACATTTCGCCTTCGCGCAAAATGCCTCCACATCAAAAGGCAATCTGTTAAAATAAATTCCAACAATAACGAAACGAAAGAAAAGATCTAAGAAAATGAAAATTACATTTCCGCTCATTGTTTTTCCATTAACCCAACATTTATGTGCCGCACTAAATTCATTTGCATTCTTTTGCTCCATTCCCAATTATGTTTCAATTAGGGCAAAACTCTCTCAAGGCAAGCTGCACATCCCGTCTGGCGGCCTACCCTTTCATTATTGAATCAGGAATCCCAACATCCTGCAGGAACAAAAAGGCAAGTACAAAAATAAATTCAAGAAAAGACGAGAACTTTTTTTCTTTCAATTCATCCTCATTCCGGATTCAGGGGATTCCAACAGACAACACTCGTAATCCTGGTTTCTTGCAAAAGTCCCAACCCCAAGCAGCCAGCCAGCCAGCACAACAAACACGACAAAAGGGTAAGGAGTCAGCCAATTTTCCATGGCTGACACACCACACGCCGCACCCCAGTCGTATTCGTATATAGCCAACTATGGTAGCAGGCAAACTGGTAGCATACCTACTCTCAGTTCAAACCATGTAAATCGAAAACTAACTCTACCAACTATCACTTAACAGATAGAGACGAGAATGGGGCGCTCGCCTACAAAAAAAAAGGATAATCCTAGAAATGTCAGAAAACTTATTAAAAGTTCATAAACTGAAATTAACCAGGTTGTCCCCTTTGGGCAGGATTTGGATAGAGAGAGAGAGGCAAACGGTGGTGGTGCGGATGGGATGCAGAGAAAACATTGCCGCAAAAGTTAATTGAAATTATCTACCTGGGAGTTGCAACAAAAAAAAAAAAATTTCCAACTCTGAAGTAAGAAAAAGTCTCCAAAACTTTGAATTGAGCAGTTAACTTTTGCGTTTTTCAATTTCGCTTCGCAGTTCGCTTGATTTTATTTTATTTTATTTCGTACCTTGCTCGGTGAATTGACAGAAATTTGGTAAAAGGATAAAGTTTGCTTTTAGACCAGAGAATATTTCTAAAAATCCTCGCATCAACATTGTGTGAAGTAAAATAATAAAATTCGTGTCAAAGTGGGATAGGAATGTGTTGTATGCAGGGCAAGTCACGAATTGAGGTCGCGAGGGAAATTGTGGAACTTTTCAGAATAATTAATTTTAAACAATTTGTTGTAACAGAAAATTATCGAACTTACTCCTTTTAGAACTGAAAGGAGGGTAAACATTTTTCAACGGCTGAGTCATTGTGCTAAATGGAAAAAGGATCCGTTACAGTGTAGTTGGAAAAAGTAGTAGTATAGAAAAACTGCTATTACCTTTTTATCTTATATTTATGGCTTTAAAGGGCGCATTTGCAAAAACTTTAGGCTTTAGAATTTTTCGATTTTGTTTCGCAAACCAGCGTCCGTAAATCTGAAGGTAGACAATGAATCAGTGCAATTTCTTTTAATTCGTGTTGCTGCTGGATGTTCTGTTTGTTTTAAGTATCAGCCGATTAAGAAAGGTCGGTTAATATATGGATCAGCCGAGCTGTGGGGATCCGGATACTTACCTTTTGAAAAAAGATAACTTGGTTTGGTGATTGTTTAGGAAAACGTTTCTGGTCAACATCTAAAATGAAATTGCGTGTGGCTTTGTTTGGAACAAAAGTGAAGATCTTTTCATAAAACATTAAGATCGATAAAAGGGTTAGTTTAAATATATCTGACTAAGTCTTTCAAGTTTTTGCTATATTAAATCGGAACTGCCTTGTTTATGGGTAAAATGGACAATCCGTAGAGGGCTAAATGTTTGGGTTAATTAAATAAATTATTGGCTGTCGCAACAGGCTCGTATAAGTGCCCTAGGGTTAGTTTCTCAGAATCATTTCTTATGTGTGTGAGTTTTTATTTTTGGGGCGAATGGAAAAGACCTACAATTTTATGCCGAGCAGAACTGCTGAATTGTGAAGCTCTTTTAGGACAAATATAAGATATTAAAAAGATATAAAAACATCACGACAGGAGTTTCCTTGGGTACCTATTCTATGTTTAAAATTGACTAAGAATCTTCCACTGCATAAATTCGGAACAACGTTTTAACACAGCATGCGACCATTTCCTTTCTATCATTTAGAACACTTTCAACTTTATTTAAACACAAAGAATTTCAATTCTTTCCTCTTCCGGAAAAGCTGGAAAAAAATAAAGTTCCCACTTATTTGTTTTACATAAAAGAAGGATTGGTAACACTGGTCCATATTTCGCTATTTCCTTATTCTCTCTATCTGTCTGACCGTCGGCATCTTTCCGCCTTTGTCAATCTATTATCAATCCCCATCTCTTTATAAATCAGATAACCACCATCGCATTGTTACAAATTCACAATGGAATCCAAAAAAAAACAGGACCCTCCATAGTGAAAGTACTGTTTTCCTTTTATAAACAATTTCGTCTGCGTCTATCTCCCGCTGGTTTTATTAATTCATAAATTGCACAGACGAGACATATCCATTTTGCATATACTTTGTTCCATAGTTGATGACGAATGGTCTCCCCAAAGTGAAAACCTCTGTAATTCTCTGGCTACAAACAGCGTTGTGACAAAAAAAAAGGATATTCAGGCCGCCGCCGCCAAACTCTAGCCATATATAGAAAAAAAATGGATACGACGATGACGGGTGATGATGATTACTGTAGTAGTTTGGATAAAAGTGCACAAAAGGATCCACCACCTACTGGCATGCAAATATAAAAAAAAGCTCTCTTCGCTGTAACGAATGACAGGACAACAGACGGGCTATAATTAACCGTCAAACTTAATGGTATTGTCTCAGTGATATTTATTTATCTGTATATGTTGAACAATTACGGTAGGCAAAGGTGCCCTCGGGTGAAGGACTGTGGTAATTGTAAGTGTGTCTGGAGCTGAAAGATATACGTCCTTGATAAATATTTCATAACAGTAAAGTGCCGAGCGTAAATTGGGCGACAGGTTAAATTGATGCCGAAATCGATTGCGACCGGAGCTGATAAATAATTCCCAGATTGACCGTCTTCAGGAGACTTTTGGATTTCTGCCTCGAGTCCTGTCCTGTAAGGGAACAGTTATTCGTATCGCCTTACCGAATTGAGCACACCACCATAGTTTGATGGTCCGCTTTGATTACGTGTCCCCCGAGCGAATTAAATGTTTAATCCACTATCCATACATCAGCTCATGACTAAAAGTACTCTGCGGGATTGAAAATTATATCTACAGCCCGCCGCAATCAATATCAGTCACTCTTCGCTATAATTACCAACAGTTTGATCCATTTCTCCTGGAACCACAGGCGGACTGAGTCCAAAATAGACGGTGTCAGCTTTCGGTTTAAAATTTCCAATAAAAGGTGAAGGCAATTACCAACGCAATGCACTCACTTCCAATGGGTTGGTGTTTTTCGAGAATTGATATCAACACCACTGCGCTGGGAAATTGAAACAAATATCCTTCTGCCGCCACCCCCACCCCATTCAATTAAAAGGACAATTTTACAAATAGCTTCGGATGGATACCGACGGGTGTAATAAAAGCAAGAACATGGAAAATATGAACAACGAAAAAGGGACTGTGTAAAACTGTTGACCTCATGTCCTTAGTACAAATTGCATGTCCTTAAAATTGCGTTCTGTTTCTTTTTTTTTTTTTTGCTCTTTGCAATTCCCCGTTATCCGATGGTAGGTATGTTGTTCTTCGATTATACTCCACATCCTCTTTGGAGGAACAAAACCCATTTACACCATGGTAATGGTAATGGTAAATGCTGTATACGGTTGTGGTGTGTGACGAGTCCTGTCTCTGTCTCTGGTATGAAGGACAATGACCGAGCGCACGGAAATTTGTCTGACTGTCCGATCTATCTGCGTTGGAATGTAGTATATTATTGAACCCTATGCTGTCAGCGCCTGTCGATTCTCCCATCCTAATACTTTGTGTGCGTTGTTATGAGACCAGATTGGTAGAATTCCAAACACAATCGAATGGACAGAGAAAAGGGTTTAGCCCTGCATATGCACCACGGCCCCCACACGAAGGGCATCATCGACACGGGGAATGGAATGTAATCACATTTTTCAGTTCATGGTCTCCAGAGTGTTTGAATGTTTGACCAATTATTCTCTAATGGGTGGTCCCACTGCATGCGTATACCAGACGCGAGTATAAAAACCAAATAAAATCCACAACCTCGCCACGAGGTGCATGTGTTTCTCTGCAGCTCAAGGACATTTTGATAAGTTCTCTCAAATGTACGGTTTTTTTCAACCCATTTGTCCTGCGGTTGGTGTGTTTGTTTTCGTATTCCATTTATTAGAATTTTCTGATGGTATTTCGGTGTTTTTGAGGTTTTTTTTTATCGTGAAATATATTTTTGGGAAATCCGGTCATCAAAAATGTTGTGTACGCTTGTTGGGCTTACAGGTCAAATGTTTGGCTGTGCTTGCAGGTAGAACAGAAATCCTGTTATGCCAGTCGACCACCCATGGACAAGAACAACTATTTTCGAGCGTCAACAGGGTTTTCTATTTGGTATTTTATAGAAAGCGCTCCAAAGCGTGGTGTACTGGTAGATGGTATCTATACACTCACATGGAATGATCATTCGAAAAGTGGCTTTTAGCGAGATATGTCTACGTGGATAGGATTTCGTATTTGAAAGGGGATGACGAGGTTTGGGAGTATCTATGTGGGTCATTATACTGACATTGTAGCAAAAAAATTTAAGGACGTATGTGTGCTTTCTTACGCGTAACTATACAGCGTACGGTTCAAATTGACTACGATTTGGTTAAATTTGTGGGATGAGTTCGCTTTAGGGGATTATGGTTTATACTTCAAGGATTCCATAAAGCTGATATTTATCAATGAAAGTATCTGCTTGGTTCGTATTTACAGTACAACTTACCCGATATGATATTGATTGGGCTAATGTCGGTATTTATGCATTATTTTTATTTTCAATAAAACGCAGCAACTATTAACTGCTCGCGGTGATCACTGACAGTGCACTGTGTCAACCGTCCACTCCACTCTACATGCCCTGTATGCGACTTAGTTAACCGCCTTCATATCGGCTTGTCGTTGGCTTTCCGTGAGAATACGGACTGCAATACGGGTCTAAATTTCCTTTTATTTCGACGAATCGTAATCTTAGAAGAATCATCATATTTATATTAAAGTTTCCGTTTACATTTTTATTATTTGTTATGAAATGAGGAGAATTAATCTTAAATCATTCGAAAGGAACTGTGCCACAGATTATGCACAAACGAAAAATCGTGGTTACCCAAATGTCGCCATTAAGGCTGGTAAAATTATTTTAAAAATTCGAAAGTCCGAAATTTTATGTCCTCTTTAAAAAAGAATGAGGACATTATTTTGAAATTCTAAAAGTAATTTTTTGGGTCAAACATTTCGAAATCTCTTAGCTGTTCACTCTTCTAAAATCAGGAGCCCGAAATATATTCCTGCACTTATTTTGTACAACAGCTACCTATGCTTCAAAATTTTGTATTTGTGAATATGCAAGTGGATCACATTTCTGTAGTAAGCGACTTACGAATGAAAATTTCGGCATAGTTAAGTAGATTTCACCTAACAACATATTTTGTTTGTAGCCCCTCCCCATAATATAACACCCTGAGTATATATGAGTTGTATTAAGAACCTTTTCCATCACCTACTTAATACATCCCTTTCCAAATTCGACAGCCGATCCAACAGATATCCTACACCCATAACCCTCAAACTGATGACACTATGACAGGGCGGTAAGGTATAAAAATAAAAGTTATAAATCCACAAGTGAGTTAATCCGCAAAACTTTTCTGATTTCTATTGCGGGATTTTATTTCGTTTTATCCCTTATAAGTTGAAAATGTTTTTTTCTTTTCCTGTTAAGATTCCCACATTTAATTCGATTCGCCTGCCATGGGCTTAGTTGAATGGATTTCCGCATTAGGTTAAGGGGCACTTTTAGACACAGAAATCTGGGGAAGCGATTGAATTTTTTGTTTTTAAATTGGGGACCAAATTCCTTGGTCATTTAAAAGGAAAGTGTCAGAAGTTTGTTTTTTTTTTCTCTCCTCTGATGTAGGGCTTCTTTATTATCAGCTTAGGGAGAAATGTTTGAAAAGATGTTCGCTTGAAGTGTGGTCCCAAAACCAGTTTACCTCCTGTGGAGTTTGTAGATTAGCCTAGCCACACAACTGTCATAAATAATTCGTTAGAATGGATCTTGTGTCCGACAATAGCATTCACATACCAAGGGTATTATAAATTTCCATTTAAACGGAAGCACCCAATTTCGCAAATATTTTGTGCATTATACGCACACAGGCACACACATTATGCAGTCATCGGCTTATCGCATCACTTTGTTTGCATAAACATTCCGAGACTGATTTCCTCCAGGGACAATAATTCCGAATGTCCTGTCCATTACTTTGTTGGATTTTCGTTTGTTGGGCAAAGTGAAAATCATTATCCAAATTAGCATAAGCATTTCGTATTTCACATTTCACATGGAAATTCCATTTGTACTCAACGATTGTGTGTATGGAACGCAACTCAGTCACATTGCAGTTTGCAGTTGTCTGGTTGCGTCAGTTGCAGCGCATTTCCTTTGCATTGTCCCACTGTCGGGTCGGGATATAGGGAACACAATTATTATGAGAAGTAATAAATCACAAAATGCTGCATAAATATTTTCGAAACAATAACAATTATCCACTTTCACATGAACACGCACACACCACATCACTCAATGTCCCATGGAAATGGAACTCCTAAACTGGAGACACTAGAATGTTGCATGCAGTGCAATGCCCTTTATAACGTGTGTTATCTGTGTTCCGGTTAACCAAAGGTCTGATTGGAACAATGTTTACTAGACGAATGCATATTTGAGTGATGATTCGAATCTTTGGTGACCGTCGTAGCTTGATAACGAAGGTCATACTAAACAAGTGCATAAAGAAATACTTGGACTAAGTTTGACCCCTTGAACAGTTGGCCGTCGATCAACTAAGGAGCAGGTCACTTAAGTCTTTGCAAATAAGCAGCCGAAAAGAACCCAAAAATGCGACATTTGGCCCGGTTGATGGGCAGCCGAAGAGTTCGCGTCGTACTTCGTTGAGAGAAAATCGAAATGACAACGTCAATGGCGCCCGTTTCAGAACCGTGATACTTAGCCAAGTGAACATGCCATTCGGTTTGTGGTTTTTAGCAAGACGATGTCAATTTCGGTTTTACTATACTAAAGGATTTTCGATTCTCATTATCAGCAGAAATAGACCTTTGAATTGCAAGTGAAATTCGCCTGATGTGAAGCTGGCGGGCTATTTTCTGTTAGGGTCCATATTTGAAACTAGTTTAAAGCGATTCCGGGTCTGAAAGCCAAATTGCACCCACGATTCGTAAGACACATCCATGATTGTCGTAGGTTGGGCTTTAAGGCCTGCGCTTTGATTACTTACAAAACCTCATTCAAGTGGGCGATTATTTAACCTTCTTCTAATTTTTTTCATAAATCTTTCCCAAACCAAGGCGAATGGAAATTTACTCGAAAAAATAACAAAAACTGATCCCCTTTTCGTAAACCTGTTCCCAAAATTATTGACCCCAATATAAATCATGCTTCGATACACCGATTCCATATCAAACGACGAATTGTCACGCACTACAAGTAACTCCGCATCCGATGCATGGATTCCTATCAGAAACATATAAATCACAGAGCAGAGTAATTTCGGCTAAGCTACCCTCAACATTATCTCATGTCTACATCTCGGTGGTTTTTCCATCTGGGACAATTAATTATAAAACAAAAAAATATATATATATACATAATATATCTCCATCTGGCCCTGCCTTCCACTTTTCAAAGCTTTTCACTGTTTTCACATTAAATCTACTCTCCGCCATTTGAATGGCATTTTGATATATTTGCCCTCAGGTTGCATAAGCATACAAACACAAATCGCCAGGAGTAGGTATGTAGTAGGTACTCCCTACTTTGGGTCGCCCCTGTTTTGTTATTGCCAAAGTTGCTATAATTTTATTATGTGATGTTGTGCTAATGACAGCATGTTTTGTATAATTAATGAATTTTGGTTTTTCCCGGTCTGTATCGATATTTCCGAGTTCAGCCCAAACCCCTGACATGGCCAATCACCCAAAAGGTCACGGGTAGTAAAACTTAGATAAAGCATCACATCCAGAGAGAGAAAAATCAAATGAAAAAAAAAACCGAAAAGTTTATGTTAACGCAGCCGAGAGTTTTAGTTAGCATTGGCACACGGGGTTCGGGGAGATATGGCAAAGTTTTGCCCAGTTTTGTGTTCGCAAAACCATAAATGGGAAAATTTATTATTCATGTGGAATGTTGCTCCTGGCGATTCTCGCATTTCCGATTCTTAGGCCCCCTTGCGCGCTAGGGTGTAGAATGAAATTCTCTCTGTTCTTGTTGTTTCCCCGATTATTGCCAAGGGGTGGCTGGCGCGATTTTTCTTTATGTCGACTCAGTGAAAAACTACAACAAGAGCAATAAATAAAAATCATTGACTAATCCAGAATGCTGACCAGTTACTTTTTTTTTTTTTTTTTTGTGATAGATTTTGGGTATAATGAGCCATTTAAGAATTTGATTCTGATATGGGAGTGTGGCCCTTTTTCCAAGATTCTATCAATTACTTTACCCATTTTGGTGTCAGATTTGATTTAATGTTGCAATGTTTGGCGGGCGGATCAAGTGTTATTGGGGGTGGTTAGTGGTTCTCCAAATAAATAAATAGAAGTATAGTTGTCCGTACTGACCCTAAGCCTAACTCCTCAAAATCCTTCCCTTTTTGTGAGCTTTTCATTTTTTGGGACGAATGAAAGGGATCAACAATTTTATGCCGAGTCGAAACTGCCAATTGAAAAGCTGTTTCATAAAAATTATACTATCGGACGTTTGTCAGACCTTCGCGAGAGGTGGCGCAGTGGGAAATAACCTGAAGATGGAATTTGGGTTTTTCGGGGGATCGAAACTGGGACCCCTCGCTGAGTAGTCAAACACACTAACCACTAAGTCACTTGTGGCACGATGTGGATGTAGTTGCTTAGAGGCTGAGCGACATTTTGCCAAGTTCAATTCTCAAATTTTCACATTTATTGCCATTCCCTTCCAGCGATGTCTGAATAAGATTAATTCGGTCAAATTGAGCCAATCATTGACTCCAAAATTATGATCTCTATTCTCTCTCTTATATTTTTAGTCTGTTGGCACATGCACAAATGCTATGAAAACAGAAGCTACCGCAGCTGGCTGGGTTTTGGTTTGCATTGACTAAGAACTGTTGGCGCTGAGCTTAAGATTTATTTTGAGCATTATCAAGCTTGAGGGGACTACTTTAAAAGATGATTTCCAATTTAAATTATTCGGGAATAAATTTACTGAAACCTCTTTTTTTATTTAAAAATCCAATAGCAGTGCCAGCACTATAGGGAAAACCTTTCATACTATGAAGAGATGGTGCTAGCATTGTGTGCCACCAATGATAACGTCCGTTCGATCACAGTGCAAGCTATGTGCAATAGTTGTACAAATTGTATAAAAAATGCAACAGACTACCTAAACCTTCTGTGTAGGTACCCATCTTAGTTGGCGTTGGATTCAGTACCATTTCTCGGCAGCAGCAGCGGTAGAACATTTTTATTTTAGGATTACAGCGGATTTTTGGCCTTATTCGAGAACTATGTCGCTAACTGCCACGACTCCCTTTGGAGGGCGTTTTTAAATAAAAAAGTGTTTTCTCTTCTGACTTTAGTGTCTTTAACTTGGCTTATTTGTACAGTTCTTAATCATAAAAAAAAACAAACAATACCTCACGAATTCAATACTTCCTTAATTGTTTTGAGTTACCAGTCAGCCTTCTACGTTATACAAAAACTGAGCTACACACCAAAATTTAGAAAAATTTTAACTGAATTTATTTGAAACTAAGAAACATCTCAAAATATATAAAAAAAATAATTATCTCCCTGCGTGTTGTTTTCCCTGTTCGAGCAAAACGATAGAGAAGAATGAAAGAGAAATTAAACTTATAAATTTGAAGAAAGATTGCAAAAATTCTCTTCCCCCTGAAATTAATCTCCATCTCCATCGTCACCTCAACCGCATTTCAAAGTTCGACAGCCTTTGTGAAAACACTTTTGAACTTTGTTACACTATGACTGTATTATCTCAACGACATAAAACGAAACTAACTCTTTGGAGTACTTTCGCAGAGTAGCTACCAAAAACTGTGCAACTCAGTAGGGTAACAGCCAAAACTAACAGCGGGAGGACTCTTCAGCAGCACTGTTGGGCGTTCAGGTGTTAGGTAAGTTGTAACAAATATTGCAAAAATGTGTCACATTGTGGCACAATGTTTGCGATTAATTTGGAAAAATATTTTATGAATCCCTTTGGCGGATTAACATTTGTCAAGCTCTTTAAACTGCAATTTCGACGTCAACTCGAAGAAGAGTGGCAGTTTGGCTAAAGCTGATGTTACCCGATGCACCTGGTGCAATCGACAGGAGGAGAAAACGCCCTGAAAGAACTTTATCCTTGCAGTGTTTCATTCAAACCGAATAAAAGTTTATCCTCGAAGTGAAGCTGAATTTTTATGGATTGACAGGTAACGGGTAGAGTTGTGTTAGTTCTAGGGTACCTCACCTGCATTTGGGACGAGAAATCACGCATGAATTTTATGCAACACTGTCGATGCGCAGCTTGGGGTGGTGGAAGGATTTTTTTTGTGGAGCACGATCTGTTGTACGTTTCGCATTGAAATTGAAATCAACAGACCCCAAGGTTGTGTGTTCGAGAGAAGTGTTTTTTGATGTGAAATTTGTTGCAGAAAAGTTCCCTAGAAGGGAACCGAAGTATGAGGAAGAGGATGCAGTTTTCTCATCCCATTTTTGGTTCAGCAGAGACTCAATGGAAAGCCATAGGATATTTTTGTAAACGGCTTCAAAAAGTGCTGAGGCAAATAATGCTCGTAAAGATTTGCGAACATACATAATTTAAAAATGATTTCCAAAGAAGACTAGAACGTTATTGGAAGTGGAACAAGGTCTGGGTTATTTAGAAAGCGGCGAAGCTGGTGGCAAACTAATTGAATGAGTTTAGTAGTGGAACTGAAATGTTCATTTGCCCTTGGCAGCAAAATTTGTTCGAAAATTATTGCGGAATAGAAAGGTACCTTTACACGGTAGCTATACCTTTTTATTGTTGCAAATTAGAGGGCGAAGTGATGGGTGTGCGAAAATTAAGTTCATATGCAGTTGCATATGGCTTTGAGTAATTGAATAATAGGCGACAGGGAGTTTTTTTTAACCAATTATGTTAATTCGACATAGTTCCGTGAACAGTCTCGAAAGATTGTACTTTGAGTTTTGTAAAATTTGACTTAATATGGTACTGAAGGAACCATTACACGATTGAACGTCGTGCACTGTACAAGACCTTTTTAATCGACTCTTTTGTTGGTTGGTTTTGGTTACGACCTTTCGTATATGAAGCTGCGGGAGTTCTCAATCGGCTTCAAACTGTGAACATTTTTTAAAAGCAGTGCAGTTAGCTGAGACATACCTTCGACTCTTGCGCTTTAAGTCTTTATGAGGTTATATGGACGCAGAACGGGTAACCGGTAGGACAATCCCAGAGTTCCTCCTACTTTCCCACTAAAACGACGCATTTCCTGCACATCGCTTAATATTGATATTTAAAACCCTTCCCCTTCCTAGGCATATCCGTTTAAGCCAAACTAAACTCTATACTTTATAGACTGCTATATCCATTATACGCCCTCTCGTATTTAAACGAAAAACCCATTCTAATCCATCAAATGTACGTACACCGTAATCCATGTGAAGTTTTCAAAGTGTACGCAATTATTTTGATATCATGAAATCCCTTAAATCTCCTCCACATCCACGCAATGTACATTGCACAATGTACACTAAACAAATAAACTTTTATCGCTCGAGCTTGGGTGAAAAATATAAATATGAACTGCTCTCCTCGCATCATCATGAATCATTTTATTGCACGTTCACCTCTGGCCTCGGGATAGAGTGATGTTTGCCATCACCCATCGTTCGCATCCCCTAATTATAAATGCGAAAATAATTTCCTCCCTATGTCCGGACTCCGGACTTGTCTCTACGTACCCCGATTCAGATGACAAATTTTTGGGATATTATTTTACAATTTCGGATGAAAATAAATTTCTGCACCCTTTCCCGAATGAAAAATGACCGTTAGCGTACGTGCTGAGTCGAAATTTATGAAAATGGGTAGGATAGGAACTGTCGGACATTTAGCGAGATGTAGCCATAAACGTACGTCAGGACAGGATTCGATATAATTATTCACAAAACTTTGCCAGTTTGTCGATTCTGTTGTTGCATTTGAAGCCTGCTGACTATAATACAAGCGGATGAAGTAACGATTTAATTGTGAATTGTGGGGATTAGTATTTCAATATTTGCTTTAGTAAGGTCAGATTAACCCTTCATGGTAACGATGGTGTCCCGTTTCAAAGGAGCTTGATTTTGAAAGGGTATAATGCCACAAGCGGATGATATATTCCCGTGGGAGGGTGCAATGTTTGAACTGAGCTGCAAAAAAGGTTTTTGAATGCTGGTACCATGGAAACTATTAGCAAATGTACAAGGCGGTTTTAACCACTCATCGCAAGTGAAAGTCTGACTGGGGAAAACCGTCAAAATCGCGTTCTGTAATGTCAGGTAGTTTCGAAAGTTGTCACCCTTTTTTTTTAACATTTTGTGAACTTGCTGGTTATTTTGTGGACGGGTGTTGTTTTTTTACTTTTTTTGGGTTGCAGTGCCGTAAAGACCATTTAAAAAGCTGTTCAGGTCAGTTTTATCCCCTGGTTCCATAAGAAATACTAGTACTATGATCTATGAGTCAACTTCAAGTTCAGCTATTGTGGGGATGTGTTTCCCAGTTAGAATTATTACCTAAGTTTTTTCCCTGAACAAATATTGCGGAAAAGAGAAAAGCTATAAAAATAATGGCAGCAAATAAGGTCGCCAAGCAAGAAGAAAAGTCCTTTTATTTTTTTAAACAAGAAGCTCGGGGAAAAAAACAAAAAGCTACGGGTTAACACTCTGCCAGTGAAAATCATGAAAAGGTTAAAGGCAAAAGCAGCAAAATAATCAAATTGTTTTGCTGAGTATCTTGAAGACATCTTGTGAACTTCTACGAAAATAACAAAGACGACTGGCTGATGGTGCATAAAGGTAGGAAACAATCTCACCGAGAATTTGGTGTCAAAAAAGGATTTAGGCAAGGTGACGCGCTATGTCATGTGACTTTTTCAATATAATTTTTGAGAAGATTGTGCGAAACTCAGAAGCCAATACCAGAGGCACAATTTTTCAGAAGTCTGTGCAACTACTTGCAAGCATCAGCACAGAAGCGGTAAAAATGGGTTTAGTGGTGAATGCGGGCAAAACAAAATATATGCTGTCAACAAGAACGAACACACAACATCGACGAATCGGACAGAACGTCACGATAGACAGCTTTAACTTCGAGGTAGCTCGGGACTTTGTCTACCTCGCGGATCTATTAACTCTGAAAATGACATCAACTCAGAAATCAAGCGAAGAATCACACTTGCCAACCGCTGTTACTTTGGTCTAAGAAGGCAATTGATTAGTAAGGCCTTGTCGAGAAATACTAAGGAGACTCTATATAAGACAATTATCATCCCAGTTCTGCTTTATGGTGCAGAAGCATGGAAACGCAAAATTCTTCGTGTGATTTTTGGTCCCGTTTGCGTTGACGGGCACTGGAGGAGGAGATTTAACAGCGAACTCTACGAGCTGTACAGCGACATCGACTTAGTCAGAAAAGTACGTATCAGTCGTCTAAGATGGCTGCGACCTGTAGAGCGAATGTACACCAACGCTCCGGCCCGATGAGTCTTTAATTCCAACCCGGAGGGACAACGCAGTAGAGGAAGACCGTGCCTTAGGTGGCGCGCGCAAGTGGAAGCAGTTAGCCAAAGATCGCTCTGGAGAGGCGTATTGGTTCAGGCCAGTAAGTAAGGGGTTACCCTCTAAGACATAACCTTGGCTCCAATACTTTTCCTTTTATTTATATAGATGATCTTCTAAGGGTCGTTGTATAGTAATGTCTTGCAGATGACAAAGCTGCAGAAGGAACAGTAGAAGCCGAAAGAAAAAGGTCTTAAGTCTTGCACTTCTTTCAGTTTACCAATAATATTGCACTCCGATCTGCAAATAGAACTGAATTAATTTGCATGACATACCAAAGAAGCTACATTTTACTCGAAATACGTAAGTAGTAGTAGTCATACATAATTTTAGTCAAGGAAAACAAACCATTTCCATATACCCAAGGCCTTTAAGACCATAGTGTAGCTATTTTCCTAAATGTGCAGCTCTTTGAACTGAACAATTCTTTAACTCACCCTATAGAATTGACAAACATTCAGCACTCGGGTGCAGATATATTTCCAACCGGCCCCATCCCAAAGTTTAATGGCTTAAATATGCACAGAAAGTATTTTACCCGTTCGACATTTCTAAGACTGCTCCCAATCAAAAAAAAATTCCACTGGGAATGCTCGATTTAATTCCCATTTTCCCGATACCCCATTCTATCCATTTGTCCCAACATATAGAAAACATTTTTTACATATGCACCAGTCAATACGAGATTCCCGAATATAAAGAACAAACAGCCGACATGACCCTTTTCTGTCGCAATCCATCAATCAGCATTATACACAGTTCGCTTTCCCCGTTCAATGGCAGAGGCATACCATCGGGCTCCCCTTCAAGAAATGCCTCCCCCTGGTATGAACCCGGACGTATTTGCAATTTCGCTGAACCAAAAGTCGCATTTGCTATATACCCTGTCAAAATGGCGATTGTCGTGTCACATGTCAAGCAATTTATTTGCCCCTTGGAAAGCCCCAAAGGATATTCCAATGGATACCAAGTATCTGATAACATTTTATTCAATTTTATGTGTGTACATCTGCCCTGCTCGTAATTGTCATACCTCATACTGAATGTGAAGTGCAGAGCCTGGCTATAAAGACACCAACGAAATGCTGTGTCCAGCCTGGCCTGTTAACGGACATTATTTTTGTCTCAATCTCTAATTTAAGTGCAAGAGACACCGGTAGACGAGTATATTTCTATTTTTATTTCCATGTCCCTGAGGCGTACACGAGTGTAGGTACAGTCGAAACTGTGTAACGAATATCCCGGAGAAGGACAGCAAAATGGAAAACAACCCTAAACCGAAGGGACACATTTACCTATCTGCCATTAGCTGATTCTTATTTCATTGATGACCGAAAAAAGACATAAAAATCTGTTGCAAAGAGCCGGCAACCTATTCTGTGCCAAGCTGCAAGGATTAAAAGAGTGACAACAGATCTGGCCCCGCGGGCATCGAACGACGAATCGTATCATTAGGCAAAGTGGACTTTTTACCTCCGGCAGGACGGCAGCAAACACACGCACACAACGTAGGAACGATGGTAGCAGTTAAACGCACCTGACTGCCTAATCAATTCGAGGAGTCTTGAGGTTTTCTTCCTTAAGGAACTGCTGCTAATCCAGTCATTTAATTAAAATTTTCAAAACTCCCATCGCCAACAGCAACAACTGGAGAAGGGTGGAGAAGGGTGCGTGTGCCGTTATTCTATAGTGGAACAACTCGAAGAGTGCTTGTGGTTAAAACTTTGCACAATACCCCAATTGGTGCCAAGATACTACACACTGCAGCAGCTATACGTTTTCAATGGCAGATGCGAAACACCATACCACCATTACCGTCATCATTGGCAAAGACACCACCGTCAGCACTTGAAAGTATTAATTACGGAGCCCTCACCTAGAGCACGTACTTGAGATTTTCTCCCCAGTCCTCCACAATCTGTGAATAGTTGTTGTGTGTGGACTTCCTTTGGCATCCTTTTTGGGATAAGCAGGCGAATAGGAAGAAAAAAAACAAACCAAACAGGATATATGTACGAAATAAACTGAAGATTTATTAAAAAAAAAAAAAAAAAACAACAACAACGCAAACGCAATGCAAACACCGGAAGGATGCGATCCAAAGCAGCAGAAAACAAAAGCAGAAACTATTCCAATATTTTCTTATCATCAAAAGTTAAATCCTTTCGAATGGTTTTTCGTCCGAGCGCTGGTAGTGCGAAGCTCTGCTGGTTAATGTATGCGTCTGGGGGTGGGGATAGATACCGAGCTCATTCATTCAGCTTGAGCAGGGTTTAGTTGGGGCGAGAAATTATGTTTCGGGAAACACTGTTATATTGCATATCCTTGCGGATGTTTTCTTTATGAATTTGGTTCTCTCTTATGTGTGTCTGATCGCGTGAAACAGGTCGGGATATTAGTTGGAAGCTGTTTGCTCATGTGCCGGTTGTATTGGGCGCGATAATGAGAAGTTTCCGTTGTGGTGATTAGCACAGAAATGAAGTGTATTACGAGCAGAAGCAATTTGCTCTGCTGTAGGTGTATGATGGAGCAGGGCAGGGGTTTGCCTTGATTATAATTTATCCTAATAGACTTGTAACAGCCTGACAGATTGGCATTACGAAGAGGGCAACCAGATCTGTGTGGAAGGAAGCACATTGACCTTGCATGGGAGTTATCCCTTTCCGATGAAGCTAATCTGACTGGATCGACCTTTCCTCGGGCTGTTTGCTATGCTGTGTGTGAAAGGTGATATCATATGGGTTATTATAGGCAAATTGTTTAGATTAGGTCCGTGGTAGCTTTGTACATAAGAAGTGCCTCCTGGAATTATAGACAGAGAACCCTCGAGTGGTTAACAGGATAGATACAAGTTAAAAAACCCGGACGAGTTTTTCTTTAAAAAAAATATGTCTTTATTTTACGGAGTCTACAATTGAACTGAACTATAATTCTTAAATTATCTTAAATCTAACCTGCTGGACAATGACAATGTGGTGGATGAGGATGATTGAATTTTTCGAGGAAATCTCGGTGCAGGTGCAGGTGCGATCTTTATTGTTGTGGGTCAGCATAGTCAGCAATGTTGGATGATGGGAATGGAATGCTGGTGCTTTTCCCATCTGCGAGAATTGTTGTCTTTTCATCATTAGTTGTATTAACTTACATAGCCCAAATGTTTTATATCGAAGTTTCGAAAAGGTTCTTCATCCGAAGAGGAATGCAAGGCAGCTTTCCAAAACAAAGGCATACCTACTCTACAACATTTGCGTGAAAGAAACCAACCAATATCTTCAGTAAACAAATAGCCGGATGAACCGCTGTCGTATATCGTCTGTTTTTCTGACCGAGTCCATAAAACCTTATGCAAACTGAGCAAACATTTGAATAAACTACGAACAGTCCTATAAAGTCTAGAGAAAATCCAAAGGGAGCTAGAAGTGCTTCCAGTTTCTTGACATAACCAAAGGAAAAGTCAAAAACGCAGAAGCTTATGCTGTATACTCCGTGAGGTCTTTACCGCAGGTATCTCAATGGAACGCGTTTCGATAAAGCGTTTTGTACAAACCGTGAAGCTACCTTGCTAACTAAAGCAGGTATACAAGACCGGATCAAACATTGTTTCAAGGCACACTGATCCCCATGTAAAGGGTGGGCCATTTAGTGGTTTCTTTTCAAATCATAGTTTATTTTGACACTGAAAGCTGTTTCCCGCTCGAAATATCTTGACAGGAAGTCGGTATCATGGCTCCGCGGAACGAAATGGTTCGCTTTACGCTTGAACAATGTTGGCAAATATTGAAAACTTATTTCCAAGTGAGTGCTGGTGTAGCCCAAACAGTGCGTTTTTTTAAAAGAAGTTTTGGCCGAAATGAAGCACCCGCCGCGCCTGTGCGTCAAAACTGATGAAACTGTATCGCGCGGTGGTGTTAGCTGTTTTCAATATGAACCGTATTTTAGCAAGAAGTTGCCAACATGGAAGGTAATATCTTTGAACGGTTGGCTCAACTGCTGGTGCGTGCCGAAGCTATCGAAAGCATTAATTGAATATTTGGCACGACTGTATTCAGCTTCCTTTTCGGATTTTGTGTCACCAACTTTCCAGAAGGACTATACTGCACTGCGACTACCTACTTCGCTCTGCGGAGATAAAACGCATACGACCAATCAAAGGCCACTTTGGGTCTTTTAATCAATAGAGTCATCTAGGTTTGATAAGATAAAAGACATTTCGCCAAATGAGCGAATTTAGTTGACCATCACTAATGACATCGGCCGCACTTGCTTACTGCTCCAAGCCACAGCTGCGCATACTAAAAGGAGGAAAACGATTCCAATTCGGTCCTTCATGGATTATTATTATCGTTTTATTATTAGGAGCGCACTCCGCATAAAACGCTCTTCTGTCACAGCTTCCAATTGCTGGAATAGTATTTTATCAACTTATCCTTATCGTCGGCCAAGCAGTCATTATTTGGTCCATTTTATGGCAAGGAGACACATGACATTCGCCACGCGCAACTATAGCGAATTTTACGAACACCGAATGCTTCATTATTCATTGGCACTTGTGCATGACTATAATGGCAAACCAATAAGCACCCACTTAAGTTTATGTTCCCATAAACAATATGACCTCAAGTGAACCTCCTCGAGCGGCACACACTCTCTGTTCGAACGCAGCCACCAACACCCACCAGCCTACTCGCACTACAATTAAATAATTAATGCAATACGCTAGCTAATATCCAGCAAACATATATAGAGATAGATGGAGGTAGATGTGGTTGACCCGGTGTGGCTTGCGTGAGCATTTGAAGAAATCCACCAGGAATAATATCCTAGATGCTCAGGATGATTGCCTACAACAGAGTTGGCATTCACCATGAAGTGATTAACAATTCCGTTTGTCTGAATGACGAACACTCTTCTGTAACCCCTCACTTTGAGTCGGGAACCGCCCACCGACAACACGCACTAGACACCGCACCCTTGCATCACAGAAGAAGAAGAAACAGTCTCATATACACGCAGAGGACTGTAATAAAAGGATCAGTGTGATGGATTCCATTGAGGTGTAAATTCCACCCTTGCAAAGTTAATAGACCATGATTGTTTCTCTTGCCTGCATCTGGTGGGTTTGAGTTGACAGTGCTGGGGGTGGGGAGCAGATTGGTTCAGTGACATCAACCACAAAAACGTCGCTCGTCTTATCCTTTCTTTGCTTCCATGCGGGGTGGCGATGTATGAAGATTAACTTTGTCGCCAATCTTAATGTGATTGACTCGTGATGCCATGACGACAATTGACGCACGAAATGAGGAGCATGAGTTTAACGGTTCGGAGTTCGGTGGAAATTTGTTAAACCCCAAAACAAAAGGATGAAGGCACAAGGAAGTGTCTTTGCGTTGTTGCCGTGTGTCACTCACTCGTCTCTGGCTAAGAAGATGATTATCATCGATTCCTAATGATTTCACAAATTGCCATGCGAGTGTGGGCGGCATTGTGAGTGTGACTCGTGCGCGTAGCAGTTGAAGGGGGCCCACTGCATGGGTATTCTGTCGCGTCCGCAATAACTTTTTATGTGCAGGCCGACTTTTGTCTGTGCCTAGATTAAGCGGTTAGAATGCGTGGAGGATAATTGTTTTTTTTTTCGTCGTTCTTTCTGTGGGGAAATAACCATTTAAGTTCGGGATTGATTCAGCGATAGAAGTAGAATAGAAAATGTCCAAATGTGGCTCGTAAACAAATGCAATGACTGACACGGGAAATGGGGTGCAGCTGTTCGCAGCCTATTAGGAAGCACGATAAGGAGAAGCAATTTTATTTGCCATGGGGCGGAGAGAAAGTTTAATAACTATACAAGGAAATAGGTTTTACTTTCGGGAAAGGTTGGCCGGAGGAAATGTTTGATGTAGGTAAATACCTACATTCGTTTAATCTACATAATGTAAGTGGGAATTAAAAGGGGACTGTGAATCCTCTGTGGAGTTCGATGAGGATGTTATTTTTGTGTAGGTATATTGCCGCGTACCAAAAACACCATGTTTACATATACTGTGGGTAGGTATACTCTACCCAGTTATTTTACAGAAAACTAGATGTCAAGGATAAAAGTATGTCAGGCAGGAAGTGAACCATACGCTTTGTTTCACCGTCAATTGAAGACAAGAGAGGTATTTATATGTGCAAGATTTCGTTGATGTCAATAATTTTGTTGGATCTACCAATAACTAAATTTTTCACTGTATCCGAAACTATTGTTATTGTTAGGTAGGTATTACTTCGGATGAATATCTTTGAATGACAATACAGCGAAGAGGATTAGGAACAGCCTCAAAAAGTTGTTTCGTAAAACGAAAGAAAGAGCTTCCCGGGTTAAAGGTATACCACACGCTATGGGACGTTTAATTTCAATGATGAGGTTGAAATTTTTGAATCAAGTCCTTCATGTTTTCCAAAGCAAAATAAATTTTTGTGTGTGTCGCCAAAGAATTCCGATAGCATAATGAAAGTGTAAGACGCATTTCTGCAGAAAAAGGCTGTTTCAATGACTTCCCTAAGAGCCTTTCCATAGTAATGATTGTGCAAGCTTTTATCTTACGATTGAAGGAGAGTCTTTTATACAGAAGAAACAAGTTTCATGCTTTGTTCAAAAGACAAACATATTTGAATTTGCCGCCATTTGTTGGCAATGAACAAAAAAAAAACACTTTGACAGCTTAGGATAAGTAAAAGTGGATCTATACAAAAAAGAACAACGTTTTCATTGTTTAAAAAAAAATTTCATATATAGGTAAAGTTTGTCTGCCACATTTTCGAGCAAAGTAACTCTAAGCTTATTTCAACCTTGTGGCTATGGCTTCGTTAATTTTCCGAATTTGGGTTTCATGCTTGTAGAAGAACAAATGCATAAACAAAGCGTCATGGCAAAGGTATAGGAGCTAGAAGGTATTCCTACTTCGATATCAAATAAGATCTTCACTTATGAATAGCGCATATCCATTAAACATAACTTATCTTTCAATTTGGACATTATGCAATGCAACTGTCGAAACCGGAAACAAATTTCGTGCAGTTGTTCTCAAATCTATTCCCGACAAACTCCTTATAGTTCGAAAAAATTAACCCAACAGATATTTGGTACATATTGCTGCGCCCAACGAAAAGAAAAAGCTGTACAAACATCACCGAAACCGCCTTAGACCAAAGTCTTAAAATTTGAGCTCAATCCAAAACTAAGTTCAACAACATTTTAAAAATAATATTCTCCAGATTCCGGGCGATGGTGATGCTGTATGAACCACTAAACTTTTATCGAACTTGTGAAAAGTATGCGGACTTTAAAATTTAGAAAAAAAAGTACATCCCATCTAAATTAACCCAGTTTCTGATTAGTGCTGCTCTTTTATAAGGATTCATCGCACAATTGTACCAATGGGTAAAACTCATATCATATCTACTATTTTTCTAATTTACTAAACACAATTGGATACTTGCAAGTCCTCACTTATATCAAATTATATTTTCAAAGTCCGTTAGAAATATACTTTTCACTCAATAAAAGCGAAGCATTCAACTTGAGTTGGGACTATTCTGAAAATTATTTCGAAAACTCTAAGCGGATCTTAACTAATCCCATTTCCGACAGAAAACTCTACACACTGACCTGCGTTGTTGCGGAAATGAAAAGTTGGAAAATAATTTGATCACCCTTGTTGTTGCTGAACGTTTGAATAAACAATCAAACCATATCAAACTAAGCGGCAAATTCAAAAATCTAATTTACAAACTTGTAATGAGTTTAGTAGTGTGGTTCGTTTTTGTGAAATTTTGTCCGCACTACAGTAGTTGTGTGCAGCATGAGTATGAGTAGTTCTCCACGCTCCAGTTTTAATTATGATGATCCTCCCAAGTCCCGAGCATTCATGCCAACAGCTGAACTGTAAATTTAACCGGGAACCGGGGCAAAACTAAATTGTAACCGCAATAATAATGTTTTGTATGCGCTCTGTCCCGGTTTTATTATTTCATGCGAATTTTTTTTCGGTTTGATTTTTATTCTGAACTAAAGTTTTGAATATCATTTTTGTAATCCTTGCACACAGCACAACTGCGAGGAGGACGCAGCGCGAGTGCTGTTTCCATATCGGAAACGAACTCGGAGTAATTCTCACAGCATTCGCATCCGCATCCGTATGGTAGGTACCAACTATACTGACTGTGACTGGCAGAGTTAGTGTGTATTACACTCTCGACTCGATCCCCTTCGGCGTCCTTGTGAAAAGTTAATAAACAGATTCATAAACGTAAAATTCGAAAGCTTCAGGGCGAACGGTCGGGAAAGGAAGGAGTGCACTCGCACTTGTACTCGTACTCGTACTCGTATTATGTGTCTCGGAACAAAACAAAAACAGGGATAGTTGCATGAATAAAGATAGATGACGCGATGACGGTGCTATGCTTGTGTGGATCATAACATTCGCGCCTTCTACCTACAGTGCGAAAGGGGTTTGCAGGACGCTGTGCTACTTTGCAGGACAAAGTGTATTTTCGATGCACAAACGAAATGGGCGACTGTAAAACTTTATGGCGAGTAACAGATACTGTGAGGTGGTTTTTTTTTCAACAGTATGGGGATGGATCGAGGTCATGCCGTGTTCTATCCCCTCACGGATGGAGAGATAAGAGCAGAGGACGACCCAAATACCCAACCATGTCGAATATGGCAAAGCTCGGGTTATACCTACGAGTGGGGATTTAATTGCATTTTGGGCCACGACGACGATGGTGACAAGATGGAAAGTTTTTGGAATTGCATTCGGGCTCAAGTGGCAACTGCCAATGCAAAAGTTGGGCCCAACTTGATTAGATGGCGCTTCGAGGCGACGAGTGCTGGTGGTCTTTGAAAGTGATTGTGCTCTCTGTCTCGGTATTGAAGTAAGATGAAGTCGATATCGGAGGTTATAAGTTTTAAGGATGCGCACCGTTGGAAATTAATTGAATTACTGTGGGGTGGCTCTAAAATGAGGAGCTATTCCGAAATTGGGACACATTAGCATCTATTAGATGTAGCGGATGGGTGTTCAAGAGACTGGTAAAGTTCGAGGCTGCTATAGGCATGCAGAGTCACTACCTTATTCAAGGGGGAGGTGGTGGTGGTCACTATATATTGGAAGGATTTTCGCAAATAAAAACTTAAAGGGAAAATTGAGTTTCTTCATCGGATGAGGTCTATAATGAAGCTTCTGTTAGAAAACCAAAATCAGAATCTATACAGCAACTAAACTGGGATACAACGGTTCCATTTGCTGAATGAGTGGACACACAGTAAAT
The DNA here is from genome assembly GCA_948293265.1 of Cheilosia impressa. Taxonomy (NCBI): domain Eukaryota; kingdom Metazoa; phylum Arthropoda; class Insecta; order Diptera; family Syrphidae; genus Cheilosia; species Cheilosia impressa. The sequence goes on along the minus strand of OX411880.1, from coordinate 135,741,828 downwards.
TCCAATTTAAAACCATCTGTGTTGTATTGGTCCTTGCGTTCATTTTAGAAAGTTCTCATGTCACGTGGCAGACACGCACACATGTAAGTGAATCTGAGTCAATGCGCTCGTCATGACACCGTTCATATTATTTGCTTAGCACATGCAAATCACTATCTCAATAATATCCTTGCTTGATCTGGAAATCACACCTTAGCGTGGTGAGCAAGAAGTAAATCACAAATTCATCGCATATAAACCACTCAAATGCAGTTGTCACTGAGCGTAGTAGGTATCTTTGGAATCGAAGATTCTCGAAGGATGTGTGTGTATGAATTATTTAAATGTGCGCTCAAAGTGCAGTAGCACAAGCCCAATTCAAATTCACCTTTCCATATCTAACCGCTGTGTGCTGTGACTGCGACTATATTCTCTGACCCCATACCTACGGCGTAGATGGCGTCCTTTGCAGCCGCAATAAATAATCCTGTTCTCCGAGTCCTCCGACTTTATTAAAGGATTCGCAGTGTGTCTGGTGCGTTATCCTCTTTGCATATGGTTATTGAAATGCGAGAGGCCCACTCCCGCAGTCGGCGGTAGCTGCAGTTCCTTTTGCGTACAGCAGAGTCATCCAGAGTGCAACTGGGAGTGACAGCACTTTGTGTAGGATAGGTGGGTATACGGTGCATGGGCCAGAGGTATTATGTATCCCTTAGTCCTTTTGTGTTGAAAAATTTCACCGTCGTCGTCATACACACAGACCTATCCCTTTATGCAAAAAAACCTGCCAGCAGCAGAGCTTTGCTTGTAGGGCAAACGGAATGCCATTGTGGAGTGCGCATTGCGAGTGGTAGCAAGCCAAGTGCGAGTGCTTCTGCGAGAAGTGGTATACGTTTTGGCAAATTGTTAATTCTCTGTGTTCGAGTTAATTTGCTAATCGGCAAACGGATTATTTCCTTATGCATTCGAATCCAGTGTAGCGTTCGTCGCTTATGTCGGCTTGTTTTGTTCGGTGTGCTTGAGATGGGGAGACGTAGAGGGGCTTTTACTTTAAAGTACTCTGATGGGTGTCTTTAAGATTTCAACTCACTTCTTGGTAACTCGATGACACACGCAGCGAATACGACAAATGCACAGCATGACGACGCAGACGCTAGGACGTGATGTGGGTTCATAAACGGGATGAAAATTGGATCCATCGAACGGTGTCAAACCATAAATTTCTAGCAGGGGTGCTGTAAGTATAATTTCGCCCGGAAGTGGGTGGGGCAGTGAGGGGAATAAAGTTGTTGGAGATGGGTTTCTCTAGAATTTGTCATTGTGCGACAGTTTGGTTCGTATGTAGGTGGAGTATTCGGGCGAAGATGTCTTAAGCCAAAGATGAATTTCGAATGTTTTTGAACGTTAAATTCATATCTTGAAGAAATTCAATGCATATTGATGAAAGATGACATTGGCCAAAAGTATGTGCCATCGTAAGGAATTGGAATGCATGACGTCAGGAAAGAGTGAATTGGCTGCAGCATCGCAGTTGTTGCTACAGAGTCACAATCAACTTGGCTGTAGCTTCTCGCTAAGTATCGCTTTGCTGCGTGATTTTTAATTAAATTGTAAGTCTTTCGCGAGAGGTGCGGTTTTTCGCCGATCGGTCTGTAGTCTGTTACACTTACCACAATGCCGCTGCTCTTTAGGTCTGTTTGCAAAAGTTCTCAATAATATTAAGTGTAGGTGGTGAAGCATTTGAAAGGATTAAGGCACCGGACTATTTTAAATCGTAGCACACGTGGATAGATTATGACTTTTCGCATCAAATTGATATGAATCCATATTATGTCTTCATTCAGTCTATGGTATTACTTTGAAGAGACAGCCAAAGTCTTGAACAAGACCAGAGGTGCGACCTCGAGAGGGTCCCCAAAAGTGTACACGAAACCCAAGCAAAAAAACTGGACTATGCCAAATTTTAGACATAAACATTTTTTGGAGTAGCGCTCAATAGCTTTAAGAGTTCTGTCCAGTACTGCAGCAATAAGGCGTCATAGATGAAAGCCGCTCTTTCAATGATGGTGTCAAATATCGCTGGGCTTGGACATGACAACAGGATTCGGCTATCCAGAGGCTAGTCAATACTTCTACACGTGACTCCGATTTATGCGGCGAAACATTATAGTGATGTTCTTGACAGCATTTATTCGCGGAGCTTTTGGGCTACAACCAGATTGTGTCCCACCGACAATCTCGCCATCAGATGCCAAGCCTTTACTCGGTTTACCCAGAGTTATCACTACCAGAAGGGAAATCAAAAAGAATTAAAAAAGGGCGACATCTGCAGCAGGTGGGATATCCCTGTAAAAGGTTAAAGAACCAACAACAACATCATCTAGATAGAAGAAGTCTCTAACTACCTAGTCCTGCCATAAGTTCTGTTACACATTTTCCAGCGCTTATCGTTAAAAACTTCTTGTGGGAATTGCACCGGTAACTTTTTTTTCGGAACACATGCATTGATTAGTAAAGAAAACTTGCCAGTTTGGTCTCAGCTTGCGATCTATTAACATGGGGTGGGGCGTTAAAGAAAATCGAGTCGCGGTAATTGCGTTGCATAAGTGCGGGAAGAATGCTGGCCAAATTTTTGAGTTGCTAAAACCACTCGGCATATCGAGAATTTTTGTATATCGGGCTATTGGTCGTTTCTGCGAATTGTCTGGAGTGGAGGACAGGTCAAGAAGTGGCCGCCCTCGCGTCGTTCGTACAAGTGCGGTAGTAAAGGCAGTGCGTGAACGAATTCGGAGAAATCCACTTAGGAAACAAAAGATCATGTCCAAGGAATTGGATATATCAACCAGATCCATGTCAAGATTGATTCGGGATGATCTTCACATGAAAGCCTATCGTCGGTCCACGGGACATCTTCTAACTCCTCAGTTGAAAAAAATTAGGCTGGAAAGATGTAAACGACTTCTGCAGTGGCACGCGGCCAATGGGCATGAAAACATTCTTTTTACGGATGAAAAAATTGTTTACCTTGGAAGAACTTTTTAATCAACAAAATGACAAGGTCTATGCCACGTCATCTAAGGAAGCGAAAAAAATCGTTCCCAGAATTCAACGAGGCCACCATACAGCTTCCGTAATGGTTTGGTGGGGGGTATCCCATCAAGGTGTCACATCCCTCCATTTCTGCTAAAAAGGCGTAAAAACTGGGCAAAGGTTTACCAAAAAGACGTGCTAGAAGGCGTTGTGAAAGGTTTGACCAATTCTCTTTTTGGCGGAAACAGGTGGATCTTTCAACAAGACTCTGCTCCAGCGCATAAGGCCAAAACCACACAGGAGTGGCTCAGGCTCAATATTCCTGGCTTTATAGCAGCAGAAGATTGGCCCTCGGGGAGTCCAGATCTGAATCCACTGGATTATGGTTTGTGGTTAGAACTTGAAAACATGGCCTGTAAGACTCCCCACAGAAATTTGGAAAGTCTTAGAGCAGCATTGACCAGAGCAGCGTCCACAATCTCTATTGAAACCGTACGTGCCGCTATAGCCCAATGGCCACTACGTTTAAGAGCTTGTGTGAAAGCCAAAAGCGGCCATTTTGAATGAAATTATTTTTATTCTATTGCCAATAATGTAAGCTAATAAACAAAACTATTTTCAATACGATATGTTAACTAGTTTTTTTTCTACAGCGCTTTGTATTTGTAACAGAACTTATGGCAGGACTAGGTAGACACAATGACTATCGAAAATACTTCTTGAGGTTTAACTCGACTTTTGTCCATAAGTTTTATCTAAAGAAGAAGATGTAGAGAACACATTTCTTCTTTGATAAAAAACATATTTTCCTACTTATTTCAAATAAAAGCTCATTTTGGAAGACTCGTACACAAATAAGAGGCTTTATACCTTCAACTCGAAATTTTACTCAAATTGACGCGATCAGCAAAGGACTTGTGTTACAATTTTACAAATTCACTTGCACTACAAGTGCTTGTGGTATCAGATTTTTATATGCCCATTAGTCGCTCGCAGCATCAGCTATACTACATCAATCTTTCTTCCTCAAGACTGGAGTCGAATGCTATTCTAAATAAACTTCTGATTTCTCGAAAACATCGCAAAGTTTTAAAGGGGGTTCTGAGTCTGACTGTTTTTATTCGATTTCTCTCAAACGATTTCAAAAGTTCTCTTCTTTTCATCAGGGCAAAATTTACAAACTACTATAAAATTGGACTAGATTTCAAATATCACTGAGCGGAACTATCTCTGCACATATCTACAACACTTTTTTAGTTTAAATAGTTTCGAAGAACCAACAATTTCCCCAGCCACAATTCAGCTGGATGAAATAATAAATCAGAATTCCATTAAGTTCTTCAGAACTCACTGCTTGGCAAACAAAACAAGGCGACACGTTTTTCATCTCAGGGAATTACCTGTTGGAAAATCTTAAGCAAATTTTCTAGAAAATCTTTTCCGATTATTTATTGTCACGAATTCCGTAATCCTGAAGTCGAATAGTTTCACACGAATACCACCACCTCCACCACGCAGACGACGACACATTCGCATTTAGAATTTTATAATAAATTCCAAAGCAAAGAACTACATCTAGTACACCCCACATTTCTACGAGTAGGTATATAATATATGCATCCCAGAAATGAAGCATGCATTTCACGCAATGGGAAGTTGTGTGCCTCACCTTGATCCCACTAAAATCGGAGGTTACTAGGAGCTCTGTGTGTGTGGAGTAGGAGCCGTCATCTGCATTTAGCACGCGCTGAAAACAGGTGGCAGATTATTTCGCGAGTACCTACGGTATAGATGAACTTTTTCGCACTAATCCATCCGAGTGCATTGAAGATAAAGTACTGTTACTATGTTGGGATGATTTATGCTTCGAAGAGGAGGTAGAATATGCTCGGCCGGATAATACAAACATTGGCTGAACTTTTCCTAGATACATCATGCGGTTGTTTATGAAATTCCTTTTCCTGTTCTCTGGTGTCGCGTCGGTCGGACCGATAAAGGGAAGGAGACTTAAAAATCGAAAAACGGACAGGGGTGTGGGAAAGGGAAATGCGTCGATGAATTATGACCGAAACATATGCCAAGAGATATTTGAATTATGGCAGTTTGGGGTTTATTTACGGAGTTTATCTCTCGCCTTCCGATTGGGCATACAATACAGAGGGGTGACAGGAAGTCTGTATGATATAGAGGGGATTTGTTGGCCGAACTGATTTGGGGAATAAGAAAATGTACTATGTATATATTTTAAAGCAATAAATTTGTATGAAGGACAGATGTGATTGGGGTGTTTGATAAGAAAAAGTGTTACTACACAATGAACTTGGGGGTAAGTGAGTGGATAGTTGATTGCTGAAATGGTGGTCTGAGAGAATCGCAACTCAAAGTACTTAGTAAAAACATAAAATAAGCGTGGCCAACGTCAACTAAAACTAATTACTGAAGTAGAATAATGAAGGTTTTAAAATAAGTTTATTAGGCGGACTTCCTAGAAAGCGAACTATGTCTGTTCGACTTTTCATTCATTTTATTTATTTATAGATCAGTCGTATTGGCTTGAACGAGACCAACCGTAAATGTGCAATGAATGGTATTTTGAATTAGAAAATCTAACTTCTTTATTCGATTGCAAAAATCCATTAATGGTTTGCAAATAGCATCACGGTCGTGTCACCTATCATATAATAAACTTTGGCTTAAAATCAATTGATCACTTTTGAAAATATTACAAGTGGAATTGGATACTGCAAACAATTTTAATGCATGTAGCTACCATTATTTAAAAAAAAAGTCTGTTATCAAGTTCTTAGGAGACTAAAGGCCGAATTTTTGATCACAATAACTCAGAAGATTTTTTTTATAAAGCGCCTGCAGATCCCTTTCCTTGTATTTCCAACCAATGATATTCAAAAAATTCCACACTCATATTTTTCATTCAGTCAGTTATTTCAAACAAAATTCAATGATATGAAACCGGTGGGCATATGAAGACCTTATACGAAGTTACGGCAAGATGTCATATCGACTACCATAAATACCTCCTATCAGAATTTTTTTCAAATTTTACAAAAAAAATACCATGTATCTGCTGTAATAAATAAACTACGTTGACAAACTGAAATGCACTTGTTCTAATAGGAATCTGTGCCATAAACAAGTATTGGGTTAAAAAACTATTTTAAATAAATGTAAAACTTTAATAAATGTACAGTTTTTTGTATCTCCCCTACATTTCTAATTTTGCTGATTGGAGGTAGGTACCTATTTATTTTTGGTAGTCGATAAATAATTGCCCCCATCTTACCTACACGAAGGTATTTTAGAAAGTCAGCAAGGTGGTACATAGTTCCCTACATTCAGTACTTTGAATATCGTAAACCACTTTTGAACTATCATAATTTCTTTAGCTCTCCTCAGAACATCTCTATGAACAGATGAACAACCTTCTTGAATACATTGCTGCCATTTTGAATCTAATAAGTTTGATAGAGTATATCAGTTCTGGTCATATTTCCAGTCTGTTTGGAAAAAGTCTTAAGTGTGTTTTTTTAAATTGAGCCGAATAGTTTGAATTATTCTGGGCACTATATAATGAGGAGCCGAAGATTCAATCGCTTCCGGAGACTGTTGTCTCAAATGCGACTGTTAATTGCAGAGCCTTTTCTTCATTTAAAGATGCGCACGATTTCATAATTCCCCACTAACGAATAATGTCAGTATCTAAAGGGCGTACACCACCAATCAGTATTGCGATATTTGAATGCGATATAATTTTTTGTTAAAAGTTAATCAAATTCAATCTACTTATACCAGGGCTTTAAACAACGTTATTTCAAATCAACGAGCAACAGCTTCTAAATTGAAAGTTTTGGTTCTACTTTCGGTTGGAAGATAATGTTCACACATCAAAGATATTCCAATCCAATTTTGATTGACTCTTCAAAATGTCACATAGATAACTATCCAGCAACAAGTTGTTAGGTGGTTTTATATTATATTTAAATTTTTTCGAAAATGAGCAATCCTATTTCAGGATTGGATCACGTGAGAATATTGTTAGGAACTGATGAAGTTTTCTGCCTCATTTACGTTGGGGGAACGTACTGCATTTGTGGGCAAAGGTAGTGACTGAACTTGGCTTTTTAAACCTGTACTTCTGATACTGATATGTTCTCACGCTGGTTATAACTTATGAAAACCATTCCCTACCTGGAATTGATGACACTATCGTTTTGAGACTGAAAAATCCTTTTAGCGCGGTTTTGCACTTTTCATTCATTTAGCTAAACTACGACGACGATAATCAAGAATTTGTCTCTTCCCACAATTTTCCGATGGTGTATCTACTAAAGAGAACCTTAAAATCTTTTTTGCTGCCGTTAATTAAAACGAGAAAACCAAGACACATTTTGTAGCACACCGCAAAAGCATCTTCAACCCCAGCTGGTGAAATGAGTACACAGACACACCCTAACATTAATTCAACAACACAAACTATTTTATTTCACAAAAAATGTTAGACGCAAAAGCATATTTTAATCAACACAATCATCTTGCTAAAGTACTAATATTTTAAGTGTCTTGACGTTTAAATACTTAGTAGGACAGTCGTCATCGGGGCACCCATCGTCTTCATCACTCGGAGTTGTTGCTGTATCATTTGTCTGGGGAGCAACGGTTGATGTGGGCGCTGTAGTAGGATAAGACGGTGGAATTCCGTTTCGTATATCAACTTGAATATTTGCTAGTTTTGCTGTTGCCACAGAATCGGGTTCATTGCGTTTTGTTGTTGACGTCGTCGTAGTGGATGTACTTTCCACCGATTTACACTGTACTATCGCGACCAATAGTGCGAACGTTGCTACCAACAGAAAGACCGTTTTAATTGTCAGATGAACCATGTTAAGGGGCGAACAAAGTTACAAGATCCGTGGAATAACTGACCGACCTCTACGAGCTGCCGCAAACTAGTGTGGCTGTAGGTCTTTCCATCTCAAAGGTAATCGTTCTAATAATTTTTTAATGTGTGTGTGTGTTGGTTGAGTTTCACGATTTTATAGCTGCAATTCTGCAACTTGTTGTTAGTGTGTCAAAAACAGGTTCTCGAAAATAAAACGCCGCACGACTCGGTGTCGTATACGTTATTTTTTCAATTACCTATATACAGGGTGGTGCACTCGTAAGAAGAGTTAGCCCTATACAATTTTTTTTGCTGCAGTAATAATTGATGCTCTTTAGAAAAACTTCTGTGCATCATACAAAATTTTTAAATATTTATTCGGTAAATATTTTATCGGTTTTCCTTTCGATTTAACTTTTAACAAATGGGGAATGGGTACCAACTTGTCAAATAAGATTGCGAAAATTAACAGCCGAAAGGGTATTTCTTCGTTATATTGATCTTAATGACTCTGACAAATTCGTGAAAAAATAGAACACAGCTGGGGGTCAATTCTCGTTCTGTGAAAGAGTGAATCGAATAAATCGTTTTCACATTCGCTCTCACACATTCCTTTAATTTTTTCGATTCACTCAGTACTAAAAAGCGATTCTCGTTCTATAAGTGGAAATATCGTGGTGAGTTTAGTATCGTATACTCTGTTGTATGATATCAGGTTCTCAATTTTCAAACTGTCACTAAAAACATTCACTTGCAAATGAGAACGTGAAAAAAAATTATTCATATGAAAAATTTTTAAGTTTGGTTTCACATTTTCGTAGAACGAGAATTGAAATTGCTGTGAAAGGGTGAAAACATTTTCGTTTCACTTTTTCACAGAACGAGAATTGACCCCCTGCTCAATGTTTCCGAACAGAGGTCTCCATGAAAATATATTTTTTTTGCCATGTTAGTCCCACGTCCCACTTCGAAGGGATGCCACTTAATCTGTGCTATGGTGTGCGCATAATGGTTTGATCAAGTCCGACAACTCCATTCTACCGGTATTGGTATTGTCTCTGTTTTAGAGTCGTTGCCAGATGATCAAGAGCTGCAAAAGATCCACTTGAGCATCCTATATTGGATTCGTGTATTGGTTAGAAACAATAATGTGCATTTTTAAAAGTACCCCTTCAAACTGTTTTAAGACAAGGCATCATATTGTTGATGATGCATTTGAAAACCGGTAACATAAAAGTCGCCACAGTTCCGTTCTTCCAATTCCCACCTAGTGCCACTGAAATGTTGTAACCAGACAACGAAAGCAATACCACCAACCGATACAAGCTTTTCATTAATATTGCCATCTGACTCATTATGTATGTACAAAGTACGATCTATTTCTTTGGTATGCCACAATTTACTGTGCGATTACGGACAGACAAATTGCTATTGAATTATAATCATAAACGAAACAACGTTCTAGTGATTTATTGCCTGTTGTAGATTTGCGTGCGGCATAGCGCATTTTTATGGCTTCACCTGTTTTGCTCTTGCTTTTGAAATGACACAACAGGTTTTCAGAATCGGGTATAAAATAAGTGCACGAATAGGGTGCACTGAAAATTTGTTTGTGCCGTTATTGCGCTTAAAGAAAGCCTTCTACGTATTGATTTTTTTTTAAAGATGTTGGGTAGAGATTGAAGTGCAAGTTTTAAAGTTTTATAGATAATGGCCAAAAATTATTTACTTTTAGCCATCAGGCAGCATAAAATTTCAGTGTCAACTGAGCCGCATTTTGTGTCGAAATATAATGAATTTAAAAAAAATCGCTACTGGGCCATAAGTTCTAAAACGGATGTGAAAATTTGAGGAAGATTGAGTTTATTAAGAAGTTGCATCTGAGCTTTAAAAAGATTCAGTGACCAAAACAGCAGAACAGAATTTGAAACATGCAATCGCTTTCCATTGAAGCATAGATCAATCCCTCGCTCTAAAAAAGAATTGTAATGCAAAATTGTACAAGCCTTCGCAGTTACGTAGTCAGCGAGACAATCTGGATATAGCTGTGCTATTTAAAGGGTGATTTTTTAAGAGGTTTAGAACTTTTTAAAAAAAAAAAACAAAAAAAATTCGAAAAAATTAATGAAATATTTATTTGAATCGAACCTTGCAATTTAATGTTTAAAGATAATTTCATGCAAATGTTGACCTCAGGTAGCCCATCCGCTGAGTCCAATTTTGGCATACTCTTTCACACATATCGGCCGGTATCTCACGAATGAATGCATGGATGTTGGCTTCCAGTGCGTCAATCGAAGCGGGCTTGTCCCTATACACATTAGCCTTGGCATACCCCCACAAAAAATAATCTAATGGTGTCAAATAGCACGATCTAAGCGGCCAATTGACCGGTCCGAAACGTGAAATTAACTGTTCACCAAACTCGCCTCGCAATTGCGCCATTGTTTCGCGTGCTGTGTGGCATGTGGCACCGTCTTGTTGAAACCACATATCATGCAAGTCAAGAACTTCCATTTCGGGCAAAAAAAAGTTTGTTATCATCGCTCGGTAGCGTTCACCATTGACAGTAACGCTGCGATTCGCATCATCTTTGAAGAAATATGGCCCAATAATGCCGCCGGCCCATAAACCGCACCAAAAAGTGGCTTTTTCGGGATGCATTGGTAGCTGTTGCAATGCTTCTGGCTGATCTTCACTCCAAATGCGGCAATTTTGCTTATTTACGTACCCATTCAACCAAAAATGAGCCTCATCGCTGAACACAATTTTTCGATAAAAAAGCGGATCCTCGGCCAGCTTTCCAAGAGCCCATTCACCAAAAATTCGGCGTTGTGGTAGGTCGGCTGGCTTTAGTTCTTGCACCAGCTGTATCTGAAAAGGCTTTACGCCCAAATCCTTCCGCAAAATTTTCCACGTAGTGCTGTAACAAAGCCCTAACTGCTGGGAACGGCGCCGAATCGACATTTCGCGGTCTTCTGTCACACTAGCTGATACGGCCGCAATATTTTCTTCACTACGCACAGTACGTAAACGTGTTGGTGGTTTAATGTCCAACAAAGTAAATTTGGTGCGAAATTTGGTCACAATCTTCCGAATAGAAGGTCGAGAATGCCGATCATAAAATGGAAGCAGCGCGCGATGAACATTTCGAACCGAGCACGAATTTTGATAGTAAAATTCAATAATTTTCAAGCGTTGTTCATTTGTAAGACGATCCATGGTTAAATTGCAAACCAAACTGAAGCTGTTTGACAGTGACGCAAGGTACTAAACACACGTCAGCTGTCAAAACCAGTGTTGCAAAACCCAACCAGCTAAAAAATCACCCTTTACAAACATCTGAATTTAACAAAAATCTTCCAACATGAAGACATTTTTTTTTAAATGACAGACACTCGTGTAACCACAAAATCCTGTCGAATCTATCCATGCAAATAGTCAGCATTTTTAATCCCGATTTTCGACATTTAGTTAATATTTTCAAAGGTCCATTCTTATGCCCAGTTCTTAATGGTTTAAAAATCAGTCATTTCTATTTAAGTGAAACCAAAACATGGCCCTTAGACTTAGTATACAAAGAAAGCCATAAATCAGTTAAACTCTTTTAAATTAAGGGAATTAAAAAAAAAATGTGTTAATTATAATAATTAGCAAATAATTTTGCAATCTTGCTGCTGTACTGCTTTGCCGGGGATAACTTTGTAATATATGCGTTTGCACAAGTTCATTCCAGTTTCAATTGGGCATAGATTAGCACTACTTAATTGAGAACTAATACTGCGCCATGAAAATTCTTCTCTCTAAAATAGGCGCAGTGGCTTAGTGGTTAGTGTGTTGGACTACACCAACTTAAGGTTTTTTTCCACTGCGCCACCTCTCTCGAACATCTGACAAACATTCGAGAGTATAACTGTCATGAAAGAGCTTCTCAATTAGCCGTTTGGACTCGGCATAGAACTGTAGATCCCTTCAATTCGTCCCAAAAATTAAAACTCACACAAAAACGAATGGTTGTGAGAAGCTAGGCCCAGGGTCCCTACGGACCTGTTGCGCCACCTATTTATTTTTTTTTTTTTTTTTCCTAAAAAGGGTACTTTGACTTTCGCCTGACAAACAACAAATATATGTCCCTCGCACGCTTAACCTTGCTTTTAAATGCATCTCGACATCTTAACACTTTAAAACCGACTTCGACAATCTATTGGACAAACATAAAAAGGAAACATATTAAATCTCCTTGCTCTCACGCGACTTTGTCTGTACTATTATATGCACAGACACACTTGCTGCTTCGCCAATCCCGCGCGCACTTAATGTTAAGATTTAACTCATCTCACATCTGAAAGGATTCCATTTATTACAGCCGCCACCATCACTCACGAGGAGCTTTTTCTACGTCCATTTAGTGATTTATTTTCCGCTGCTGTTGCCACGATTCTAGTAAATTTCTCTGTGCGTTGTCGTCTCCTCACCGTCATTCGCCTCAAATGGGGCACAACCCATATAAGGCCATCATTCAAGTTGCACCATTATCTAGGACGAACGGTAATTGGGGCGTTCGCTCTCATACAAAAACTGTACGCTGCATAGAATGTCCTTTCATTACCCCCACGCCCGGGGATGACCCAAAGCGAAAAAGCACCAACCGAATGAGCGCATTGTTGGGCGACAACAATTACAACCCACCAAATGTTCGCCCGCCGCGCCATTTCAGACACAAGCGTCGTCGTCGTCGTCGTCGTCATCATCATCATCATCATCGTTTCGCCCTAATAATGGAGGAACAGTACTCTTATACGAATGCGATGCTAGGATAAGGGATTCATCTAAACTGCAATTCTTCTATTTACCCCTTGGTCTGACCTAAAGAATATTTCCAAAGGGCTGCGATTGCATCGTGGTGAACGAGAAACGGGACAAAAGGTGCATTGCAATAGTGTCATAACCTCGATGTTATGGTTGTCAGGTATGTGCCGTGTGCGCCTCCTGTGTGACAGGATTCAGTTTTTATTGGTTCCGCGAAGTGTTTATCCCATGTCCTTTTTGCTGATTCGGTTGCATGCGGAATGTCCTACAGTAATTTAATGATATTCGTAAAACGGGCTCAGAATTACAAGATTTACGATCTTGCTTATTACCCAGCACTGTGTGAGACAAATAGCGTTTCTCCGTGAAATGTTTATTGTTATGACCCTACCCGGGTGTGTTGAGGAATGTTAGCGTATACTGATGAACCTCGTTCGGGTGCTTCCGGAAAGAAATGCACTAGCCACCTTCTTTTATTCGGGTCGTTAAAGGATTTTCTTGGCAAAATGTGACGTCTCCGGTGAGGAGTTTTATTTTACCTGCTGCGCGATTAAGGGGGTTAGTTTTGACTTGAAAATGTTATGTCCCGGGGTGGCTTTTTTTATTGATTTGCAGATTATTGTTAGACTGGAAAATGTATCTTTAAAATTGGAGTCAAAATTCTGGATATATCAAAATTATTTAAGCGAGAAGCTACACTCGTCAACCGCTGTTTCAATAGGCAAAAAAGGAAGCTAGTAGCAAAGCCCTTTGAAGAGCTACGTAGGCTGTAACTAAACACTATGTAAGACTTGTATTCTCGTTTTTAACATACTGAACAATGAACCATATCGAGGGCTTGTAAGGGTAAATACACCTTTTTTAAAACTGATAACAAATAACTGAATATATAATTGAAGGTTTTTTCGTATTTTCCTTCAGAACTTATATTTCTTGCACAATTAAATTATTAAAATTACACTAATATATAAAAATAATGTTTCAGAAGAAAGATACAAATTATCATATCTCTGAATTGTAAAATGTGTGGTAACAAATCCTACTGTAAATCTGTATACGAAATAAAACTATTTATCTATCTATCTATAAGACACTTATGTTTTTTATTCGCAGAGCTTTCTATCCCTGTTCGAATTTTATTCGTCCAAGTAACCACCGCAAATACCAAATCATCACACTTTCCATCTCAACCACTATAAAAAAATCGACCATAAACACAACACAAAGAAATAACTTTTTCCAAATGAATATTTTGACAACAAAACTCATCCAACAAAATCCCTTCGGAAAAAAGACAACTCTTGTGAGTTTGGGAAGGACTTCCCCTAGCTCAGCAAACTATAAAATGTGTCACCGCGAAATTTGCCCACACCATTCAGCACTCATTTCAGCGACGAAAACTTTTCCATTTCATTAGTTCCATCGCGAAGCGAACTACAAATGTCATCGTTGCCGCCAACTGTCAGAACAGACATAGACAGATGAAATTTAGAAAATGCTATGTATAGCACGCCTCGTAGACTGCGGTTATATAGCGCAGCAATAAGCGAAAGACAGTCTTCCACCATTATTTCACATCACCGCGTCCTGCTGCCAAACAAACTTGAACTTGAAGAAGCCCCCCAGCGAACTGCCACTGCCATCTAGAGCATCCAGCAGAAGCTACAACAGTAGATACAAAGTTTTCCCATTCAAGTTGGTATTAATTTCAAGTTAATTTCTCCACTAGGGCGGCGCGGTGTGAGTAAGCCACCACCGCGCGCTGCCGCCGGTTCTAATGAAAATTCAGCAAATTGATTGACATTGTAATAACTGAGTTCCACCATAATTTGATACTTTTCCCAGCGCTGACGCTGGCTGGCTGGGATGTTCCTATTCATTGCCGATGGATAAATGGGAAATGGGATTCTACTTCCCGCCGCATTGAGCGTGGTTTATGGCGCAAAATTTTGACTTGCAACCGATAATTATTATTATAGTCGGGAGGGAGAGATTAAATATGAGCCCAAGTTGGGTATTTGTGCTTTAGGGAGGGAGGGAGGAGGTACCTGCACAGATGATGATGGATGAAACTTTTTGAAAGAAAATAGATTTGCATTCAGCGCAGAGGCGGTGAACTTTTAATAGGTTCCTGCTGATTGTTCTAATTGTTACTCCGCAGAGAGGTCAATAGCTGCAACTTCCAAGGAGGTGGGAGTATTTTTTAAGAGAGTGCTTGCTTGGAACTTTGATCACATTCACTTTCAAGACTGCGGTATGAACAACAGGACAACAGCCATTTCACCGCTTACAAAATAGAGATTGCTGATCAAATTTGTTTTTAACTTTTTTTTGGAAAATTCGAACTTTCACAGGGTTGAGGAGGACGATGAGGTCATTCTTCACTTTCTCTGTAACTGTCCTACTCAGTCTCAAAAAGAGGTAATTTTCCTCGATAACCACCGGACTGTCAGAAGATCAATTGCCTTCGCATCGTTATTGATATATTAAACTGACTGTCTTGGGAACTGATTACCTTTACAACCCTTTGGTAATATAGATGCATGTAGTGTCAATTAGGATCAATCTGTGATCTAAATGCGTCTGCCTTTAGTAGAAAGACACCTTACGTATAGCTGACTCGATCTACCTAACTTCCGCACCTTTGAAATTACGAGTGCCTTATCACGGATCTCCAGCTTTCAGTACTTAGGGAGTTATTGGCATTTGAAATTGCTTTACTTTCTCATTGTCTCATTGACTACCCCCCTTGGAGGTATGGCTATTTTCTACAGCTCCACAAGCTCATCTGTAACCAAAGTTTGTAAACGATTGAGCGGCAATAAATAAGCAGCAACACAATAAACATTTACTCCCCTCTGTGAAAAATGGGATTCAACACTCTCTGACACACTCTGACAGTCATAATCGGTCAAGAATGAAGCTGATTGCAGTAAGTGTGACCGTTTCAGAATTCTGAAAAGTCACAAGAAAAAGGGCCAATGAGAAAAAAGAGTCATTTCTGAAGCAAGCTTATTTAAAAATTTGGACCGTTATTTACCAAGAAGTATTGGTTCGCTAAACATTATAATAATACGCAACTGCCTTACATTTAAAAGGCTTTTATTGGGCACTTGAACATTTTTTGAAGCACCTTCTCCAACTAAAAAACCGCCAAAAGAGCAAAAAAAAAATGGCAGCCTTTCGAAAAAAGTGCCTATTTGCGACTTTAGTCGCACAACGCTCACGCTGATTTGCAGTATCTAGCAACAATTCCACCTAAAGTGTTTGTTTAGAACAAAATGCTGCTCCTTCTCACAGCAATAACTGGCACAATGCTGGTACTGCACAAGAGCAACACCCACAGCAACTAACAGTTTTTAGTAATCAGAAGATGGCCTCGTCATAATATTCCTTCCTTTATTGTACCGATAAACAAATAAACTTACTCCTCGAATAGCGCAGCTTCAAGACATACCCCTCTTGGTTTTCTCTTTCGCCTGCCGTGACAGCAACTAAAACTACTCGTGCTTCGCATCGCCTCCGCTGCATCTTCTCCTCGACCACATGACAAAGTGTCACTCTACTTGGCAAGAAACTTTCGCCGTATAATTTAAATTTTCTATTTTCCACCTTTTAATTATTTAGCATAAAGTCAGAATGCATTATTATACTAGGCGAATATTCACGAGATGTCATTTTACGTATTCATGAACTCATCTTTCAAAGGACGACTTAAGCTATATGTGCACGAGTATACGAACCATTGGTATATAACATACACAACAGCCGGGCCAAGAGACTACAGGAAGCGGAACTCCAAAGTTCGATGGTGTTATATTGTAACTTACCGTACGGGCAACACCACCAGAAGACATCAGGCGGTCGAAGCGAGCTTCTCTGTCTGTGCGATGAGAATGCCAGATGAATATGCAAATGCATTTGGCGTTTTCTATATGAAAATTATTTTTCATTTTCTTTTCTTTCTTTCGGTTGTATTTTTTTTTTTTTTTAATTTTTCCCTCCTTCTATACTGCACAATAAGTCTCTCTCTGTCCCATACCCACGGTCATTGTATGCAGTGACCCCTGAAGAAAGAAAATATTGAAAGGCTTCCTCTGGATTGCGTCCTGATGCATAAAATCATTTCATTGGGATGCAGCTGCAAGTCCATTGTTGGGCCATCGGCAGAATTTGTGTTCGGCGGCGGCCGCCCAGCAGTCAGTTCTGACAGTGAAATATTCATAATCGGATTAATGAGGCATCATGTCCTCTTTGGATATTTTCATTTTATTTTTTAGTGGTCCCTGCTCCCTGCTCCTTCTCTGGGCTTTGTATGTGTAGTTGTTCAGCCCTCTTTGCATTTTGCTTTTTAATGAGAGCTTACAGCGAGGGAGAGAGAGAGACGCCTAAGTTAAGTAATTGCAATTAATGGCGGAACGAGTGGTCAGTTAGTGGGATTTTATAACACTGGGTGGATGGGTAGAGGGTGGCTGAACTGAACTCGGACTCAGACTGTCAGTCAGTGCGGTTGGAGTCGATAATTACTTCCTTTGGGGAATTTGATACTTTTGTAGGGTTTTAACATGCGAGCGGCCGGCGTTGTCGAATGTATAGTGTGAAATTGAGGTGAGTGTCGGATTATTTATGTTTTAATGAGAGATTTTAAATCAAGGGCTCTGACATTTGACGGCGAGAAAGATGGCGGTGTGTGTAAATAGGTCGGTGGTTGGTAATGGTGAACGGGGTTGGATTGATTTTGCAGGAACTTTGAATCAGAAAAATTAACATCGAATTTGTAGTCGGTCCTTCTACAAGATCTAAGGTTGAAGTTCAAAATATGAGGGTCCTGTCCATATCCCCAGAATGGTAAAGTAAGAAGCTGTATAGAAGCTGTCTGCATATGTTCATGTTCGACGAAGCCCACAAATAGTTAGAAATTTTTTTAATCAAGTCAAACTTACAAAGAGACTGACTTAATCTTAAACATAACTTTCTTAAGAAATATTTAAAAAATAAAAAAAAAACAATCAGTAAATGAGAACGCTGTCACAAAACGATTCACCAAGTGAATGCACCTTAAAATTTGCATTTATTTGTTTAATAAATCAAAACGAACGCCCGCTTCTCATTTTCATTAACTAATGTGGCTCAAGCTTGTGCGAAACGGCTCAACTCAAAAATCCTCACTAGAGAACGTCCCGTTCAAGCTTAAAATTTTTGTTTCCTCAGTCTTCGATTTTTCGAACTCACTAGAATTTTACAACATACAGTCCTGCCATAAAAATATCCTAAACAATGCGCGATCTCCAAGCGAGACTAACTAAGTCTGGGTGAGTCGGTCAGCAGCCCATTTGTTACCTCAATAAATTCCATATCCCAGACATTTTCGCAGTAAATAAAAATACGAAATTGAATGAATTTCTCTTCTTGTTAGCTATTCAGGAGGTTTTAAGAAAACGCTTCTCTTACCGATCCCCAGTACACAGCACCTGGGTTGCAAAATTTCCAACTTCCATTAAGGATTCATTAGGCAACCATCTTCCGATTAGCCAGACGATAAGGAATTATTAATAAGAGCCATCTTTGCCCGACCTTCATCCTCCGCTGAGATGGAAGCACAAACGAAAACAACTGCACACAGCATCGTCCTTTCTATACACCCATACCACATCGCATCGCAAACTTGCATATACCTACGTATTATTGTTGCCAACATAATTCACCTTGAATTTTCCCCACCAATAAGTACAGTGGAATGTCGCCCAGTCAACCATATATCCTTGAAAAATACGCAAAAGGGTATAGTAACACGATGGCGCGCAAAGTCGTACGGGCGAATATTGGCGGAGCTCGCGAAAGAGCACCCTGAAATGTGAATGAAAAATCACTCAGTGTGTCTCCTCGTATGAGGTATGACTCGTCAACATATTGATTTTTCAAACAAAAACTCCAACATTGTGATTGCCGGAGCTGGCTCCATCTGGCGGGAAATTCAAAACTAACTCCAGACCTGCGCTGAAGCGCGGTTCTGTGCAGACAATTCGAGGAAGCACGGTTTGTGAGTGCGTGCCCGAGATATATAATTTCTGCAAACTCACAAGAAGCACGTTGTCCTCTCGGCTTGAATTAATTTACAAGACAATCTTGGGGCGGCAAACGGCAATGTATATGGATGTTTGGGTTGGGGGTTGTAGAAGGAAATTCACACGAAATGGGAAAAAGAGTGCAGCGGCAAGTTTTCTTTTTTACACTAGCAGGACAAAAAATCAAGAAAGAAGAGAAGAAGTGGAGATGGAAGAAGAAATTGTCAATATTGACGCACGGTTTGAATTGGAGGCATTTGACCGTAGAGTGAAAACGGTGCCAATTAGCCAGTTATCTTTATAATCCTGCAGGTGAATAAGTGGGGTGTTACTTTATCGATTGGAGTTTGTATTTTTTTTGTCCTTTCGGGGAATTAGAAATGTTTTATGAAGCTGGAGAAAGTTTTCAGTTACCTTTTTGTTGGATTGAAATCATTGTCGGTGCCACAAGATGCCAATTATAAAGGCCTTGGATTTGTGGTGGTGGAAGGAAAATATTCAACTTTTTTAATTTTAAAAATATGAAGTTTGTTGTTCACATGGAAGAGAAATCATTTTAGGGAGATATTTCGAATTGAAGTCGAGACTTTTCGAGGAACTTAGGAATGGGGACTCAAATATGAAACGTGATCCGATGGAGGTGTGTATAGAATTGACTGTCAAAATGTTCACTTAAAAGAGTCTGAACATGAGTTACAGTATTAATACGGAAAAGCTAAAGCTCATACAACAAGGTTTGTAAACGAAGTTGTTCTTCTAGCAAAAAGCAAAACAAGTGAGACGTCGGAAAGAGTTTACCAATATTTTCAAAGAATTTTACAAAAGTTGGCAATTTTCAAAGGACCATTGTTAATTTTTAAATGGGATTCCGATTTCCTTGAACTTTAAGTCAATGTCTGATGAAGTCTGCATCAACGTTCGTCAACAGGGGACAACAGTACCAAAGAAAGCTAATAGGTATAAGTTCCTGTGCAGAATATGAGAGTGTCCTGCGCACGATTTCTTTCAAAGATTAATAAATGTTGGCAAATCAAACCTCCATTATATTGGATCGTATTTCGTTTCTCCTTATTTACCTAGTGCTAAAAAAACTCAGCCATATTGTTTAAGGTTGGCAAGTGAATAAAATTAAAATAACTAATGATGTCTTTACTCGAATCAGCGCCATTCAGGTCACAAGCAATAGCAATAGTTATTTACCATTGTCGCCCATAAATCAAAGAAATAGAAGATCACGGGACATTTGCATAATCTTGTTTTTGCTGCAAAGTTTGACAGCGCATCGGCACTAAAATATATGAGGTCCTATATTGTTACTTAGTTATTTCTTGTCTTGTGACGTATCTGCGCACGTTAGGAGAAAGTGCATGTATACTTGTGACGGAATTTTGAATACAAAGCAACGATATGCATAGTTTTCTTAATTTAACTATGTCTATTGGTACGTATATGGAAAAAACTTTAAACAAAAGTGGTAGTCTTATATTTCGTCCATTTATAATTGCCACCTAAGTGCGACGTTATGACGCGACGCCCAATTTTAGTGACAGAATAGAAAAAGACGGCTGATTTTGCATCCGAGAACTTGACTTTGCATTGGGTAGAAGTATATAGGGTGCACACGTTTGCAACATCTCGATACAAAAGGCAACGGGTCACACTGCGATCGACGAAGGTCATATGCCTCCACTATCTAAAACGTCTGCACATTCAGAGTTACAAATATCTACTTTGACGATTACATTTGCGGATAACTTATGCCAATCATATCATGAGGCTGGCCGGGTTTCCCTCAATACCTTAAAAAATCTCGTGGACCCCATGTCCAAGTTCAAATGAAGAATGGTAACGATGCCAGGAGAACGTCAGAAGTATTAGGTTTCACCAGATAACCAGCAACAAGAAATGCGTTGAACGATGAGCAATAGCGACGAACTCATGGAAAAGACACTCAGTGCCGAGAAAAAAACTTCGTATTTGTTTCAAAAGTGAAAAACTATTATTACCAATTGCTGCTTATATGGAAATTGTAAAAGATCCTCCTCATCTCCGAGGCAGAGCTTTGGACCCTTTTGCTTTGTCGAAAAATGCTTCATGCTGTCTTTGAATGAGATTCTATCGTTGGAGTGTTTGGAGGCAACAGACTATATGGGCCGAGACCTAACCTTGCCTTGGATCTGAAGAATTTTCAACCCTGTTTCAGAAAGAAACCGTTTTACCTTATTATAGACCTAGCGTTTATGTGAAAATGACATCCCCAACTGGACACATCAGTGGCAAAAACTAGAGCTATCTGAAGAGCCATACTGATCCACCACAGACTGTAGCCCCATCAAATGTAAAGCAAAATAACCAGCAGCCCCTAACAGCTAGAGTTTAACGTTCCAAAGAGATTTCAACAATTAACGACCGCCGACTACTAACCCATTTCCTAATTACAAAACAAAATGGCTGGCTGTGTTCTCTTTTAAATATTCCAACCCCCTAATAGTGCACTTCTTAAATATCCTTCAACTCATTTGCTCAAATTGCCCCTAAAAATAATAGCGCGACATTATTCCACTATTTGTCTGCAGCCCTATATACACATGGGGTGTACACCAGTCGGACGCCGCGCCGCTGCCCATGGACGACACCGACACGTATAAAACTTAAAATATGGCGTCGGCCAACTTTAATGAATCCGACCATTTAATAAATGTACAAAAGGATAATAAAACAGGAAGAATAGAAGGAGAACCTGGAGCCACAATGCAACAACACCGACACCGGGCCAAATCATTTACTATACGCCGGCTAACATCCCCTACTCCGTATAGAGAAATGCTGTTCGCTAAATTCTATTTTTAGAGATGGCATGGGTGGCAATGGTGCTAAAGGAATGGCACATCTTCGCCATGGGTGAGAGAATAAATTTCACTAAACGAACCGAAGGACCAAGCCGAACGATTATTCTAAAAGGACGAAAATGTTCATTAGGCGTAAATAATTGACGACGCGATGGTGGCGACAACAACGACTGCGATGTGTCTTTGCTTTTAATGACTTTGTGGCTGGCTTTGTGGCACTGATGGTTGTGGGGAAGGCAGCAAGGCTTGTGTTTAGCGGGACTATGCATTATACCGGATTCGCTGGTGATTGCCAAGGAATGGCCGGAGGGTGGAGGTAAAAAATTAAATCCCGCATCTTCTCTAATAGGCCATAAATGCGTTTGAATAATTGCTCGGTGGCTGTTTAAGGAGATATTGCAGATGGGTTGGCCGGTCGCAGTTGAATTTCATGTCGCCTCGTATGAAGGATGCATATAATTGCCTTATAGATTGGTGAGCGTGGAGAGTCAAAGAGCCATCTTGGAGTGCATTAGGTACACCTACCCCTGGATTCATTTAAATGGGGTATGTGAGGTACAGACGCACCATTGGTCCGACGCGAATATTTAAAGAAATCGATACTAGGGTGAGGCGCATTTATGTGTTAACCCACAGCAGGCGTCTGTGAAAACAAATCAAGAGGATCATCTGCGATGTAAGTACTAAGAAACCTTGAATTAACAATACTTTTGACTTTAGTGAGAAACGTAAAAACTAATCGGTGGTAAGTGTTCACGGGATGCTCTCAAGGCCGACTTTTCAACTCAAACAATGCGCTGCCATAAGCCTCCCCAGCAGAGCAGCCGTTGGGTCAATTAAGGGGTCAAAAGACTCCCTTTTGAGCCTCAAGATCCGTGGCACCCACTTTTTTAAAAATTACCAAAATGGCCCTTTTGCAGTTTAAGTACGATTTTATTTTCTACTAGCTGACCCGGCGATCTTCGTACCGCCTAAAATTGAATAATTTATTAACTTCCCTTTTGCTAGTTGAACCTCTCTATTGATGAAACTCCCTTGGAATTGAATTGAGTGGAATGCATAGAAACTTCATAGATTTTCGGGCTTCTTGATCGTTTTTATTTGCGATAATGATTTAATCGAGTTGTTCCGGTGAGATTTTTTCAATCAACGAAATCAACCAGAGGATAATGTGGGCAATAGGCAATCCTCGCTTCTGCCATTTGACCGTGTTCATTCAGAAACGCGATTGTCCAAAAACATTGTTCAGGTGGATATTGTAATTCTGGTAATAGAACTTTCCCAGAAGCACAACACATTCCAGAAGTTTTATTTAAAATTTGAATGCATTACAATATTGATATAATTTGTTCATTGCGCCAATAACAACAAATTTCTGCAAACTATTATAACGAAATCCATCACCATTTAAAACCACATTAACATTGATTCGTTCAGCATTTTCATTAACATTTCTTGTTGTACGATGCGATTGCATTCTCAATCTTTCTTGCTCATTACGATGTTCACGTTGTTCAGATGAATGACCTGAACTTAATGAATGAATTGAGTAAAAATTAATTTAAAAGTTAAAGTTAAAAATGACCTGAACGTGATCTGGCCATACGTTCTCTTTGAATTCGATTTTGATTTTCTCGCTCTTCTTGCGATTGATTTTGCCTTTCATTTGATCTATGTATTTTGGGTTCTACGTGACCGACTACCAATATCACTTCTCCGCTGAGGTGGCATTTTTGATACAAAATGTTGGGAAAACATGAAGAACCTGATTGAAAACTCGAAAAAGTATTTTGACAAAATAAAAATTGATTTCTCATAAAAACAAAAAACTTATTTTACAGTACAAACACATTTTTTGCCCCGGTTGTGGTAAAAAAAATGTCATAATCTTTCAATTAGTAGTCTTCAGCTTCTTGAACGACATCTTGAGATGTCAAATCACTAAAAAAATCATTCAAAAACCAAAATATACTGAAATTCATGTGTTTTTCCAAGCACGCACAAACCACGCATACGTTTTCCAATTTCAACCAAACTTCACAAAAATGATATATAGACCAATACCAGAGATGTGTGAAAGTTTGGTTAAAATCGGTAGATGCGTTAAGGCGTGAATCGGCGACAAACCAACACAATTTTAGGCTCAATTTTTATATATATAGATTGAACGAAAAATGATGCAAATTTAAAAAAAAAAGTTGTTTCTGATGAAAAATGGATTATGAGAGCCAGAGCCGCTCGCTCGATGAAGCAGACTGTCTCCCCTTTGCGACGGTGTGAAAAGCATCACCGAGACCTTGAACCGCACTTACCTTTATAAAAAAATTCGGGCAAAATATTCATATGGGGCTAAAATTCCACCAAAACCATTTCACGTTTTTTTAGGGTAATTTTCCATCTCCATTAAAAATAATTTCCAACATATTATCCCTACCCTGATACAAGCACCTGCAGTGCGGAAAATTTTTCCCTGCCATTCTCTAGTGGACTCTGACATTCCGGTGAATACGTACAAACATATTCCGACAAACCCTCGGTATCAATTCAATGAAACACAAACAATACCCAGTCATTCGACCTCGGACTAGTTAATCATTTTTATTGACTACGCGCGTTTGGCGTACAAAAAAAAAATCATCTCACACACACGCACCCACAACGCCGAGAATTTTATCAGCCACCCAAAGAGAAAACAAAACAAAAATCAACTCATCATCTCTTCCTGTCAGAGTTTACACAATGTCCCGTTGTTATTCGGGGTTTTGCACTTGTCATCCATGATAAAACGAACGCGGGCGCAACAAATAGACAACAAGAGCGCGGATGCCGAAAGGATCACAAAAAGAATTGCCGGTATCAGGCGAGAGGAATTCGCACGAACAATTCCATTCAAACAATATTGCGCAATTTTATTTCCGATGATCCCCATGCTTTTTACATTTTCAATCTTTTAGTCCCGCTTTTTGTTTTCCTCTATTCGCCATTTTGTCCCGGCCAACCCATACTACTACAGCACAATACCGGAGACCGGACTTTTTCATTCAATTATTCTCCTGCGCCCGCCAGATGTCAACTTAGATTGGCTTCATTGATTGGATGCAAAAGATGTGTCAGTGTGTTGGTGGCAGTGGGTGGGGTTGGTGTTTTTTCTTTCCAATATAAACCTTTTGTTTTCGATAATATATTCATTTGTTAGTTTTTACCGGATTTTCTTCTCCCTGTAGGATGTTTTCTGTTCGTATTGCTGCAGCTCTCGTGTATGTTTGTACGGCAAAATGCCTCTTGGTATACGTACGAGTATAATAGCATTCACACGGTTGCGTTCGAAGAACGGACACTGACTGCTGGACAGTGGGTGGCTGGCGCTGGATGAATGAACAATTTTTGTGGTTAATTAAAACCGGTAGAGGGAGGTGGAGGGTATATGGAAAAAGTATTCGAAAAACATTGCGAAATTTAGAACTGCACTGCCGAATGCGACATGACATGAGAATACTGTCAATTGTCCTACGCCAGTGTGCTGGAGTCGCTATAGGGTTATTTTTTGTGATTCAATTATTTTTAATGTAATGAACATTGTTTTGGACAGGGATGTGTTTTACTAGCTCTGAATAAACAAAAACGAATACAAATTAGAAGAAAAATTCAACATTTTAACGGCTGCTAGGTTTTTATTGCAGGTGGGGGTGCCGCCATAACCGAAACTACATCACAGTAGAATAATTGAATTGACGTTTGTATAGACGTGATTGACGTATGAGGGTTTGATACTAATTAGTGCGATGTTTTGAATTACGTTTACAAAAATTAATAAAAAAACTCTGAACTTTAATAAAATGGAACGGATGAGGATGTGTTCACTCGTTTTGAGTGCCAAATTCTTCAAGTATAATATTTGGCTTTAATTGCTTTAATGCAACCAGGAGAATGGTATTTATTAGTGATGTCTACTATCTGTATATCAATATCAACCTGTCTGAAAAGTATGCCTCAGTTGTCTAAGGACATTAAGAACCGATGGACACAAATGCTCCGATGGTCTTCGACTCCTACCCGGAGGAACGACTCAGTAAATGAAGACCTTGGCTTAGGTTGTGCGCAAGTGAACGGGAACATTAACTAACTTCGAGTCTGCAACTGGAAGCAGTTCAAAAAGGACCATGCTTACAGAAGAGATTTATTGGTAGAGTCCCAGGTCCTGCCCATACTGCAGAGCCACTTTAGTTAGTAAGGAATTAAGTACCTATCCGAATTCTCAGGGAAACGAACTGTGTAAACAACCGTTTAGTGGCATCCCAATAAATGTATAATAAAATCAGTCTTTGAAGCAGTCTGTCAGTACTGTGAAGCTCTACAAAATGGGGTGCCATATGGATGAATTCCTTGCTATCTTTATTTCGAATTTTATTAAATGGGCTTCAAGGTACAGTCTTACCCTCAACAGTATTACATTTCCTTATGTAGAAACGATAAATGTCAAGAAAAAGTTTTAAAAGCTGACTCGGCATCAAGTGACTTTTCAACTTGATATTTCAGCAACTTGTGTCAAACTCGCAAGCATGATTTTTTTTAGTTTTGGTACTACCTACTGTGAACGGATTTTTAGAGCGAACACATTTTTCTAACCAAGCCTTTACATTTCTGACAACTCCTTTAGCCGAGCCAACATTGCGCCACAGTCACTGTCCGCCAAAGATAGCTTGCCCTGTATTAAGATAAATATGCGAAAATGACTTTGATATCACTGGCAGAGTTCAGCAGACATTCGTGGAACACAAACGCCAAATATGAATTTAGTTGTGATTGAGGACCGTACCCATCCTGGACTGTGGTACTCAAGTTAGTGTTCACCGATCAATACCCTTTATCGATAGCATCACGAACAAACGAAACAAGTGCCCGTTTCTTCCTTATCCAACTCGTTGATTAAGCCAATTCCCGCTTCCCAAACTGTCAGTCATTAAAAAGACAACACAAATTAACATCCGCATTAACATAGCCAAAGAACCATCTTTCATTCTTCATCCTCTCCAAGGACTCAATTATGCACTCAAAACTTAAATAAATGATGCGCATATTCATTCGCAGTGAATTTACTTCCACACTTTATTCAAATTGATTGACAGATCAACCATTAAGCAGGAAAGGAAAAAGCCCACAACGAGACTGAATGGCTTAAAATGCGACCCAGAAACCGGATCTCAAATTATCCAAATGTCGACCACGAAAAAAGAAACCGAACAGTTAGACGAAAATGCGAGATAAAAAAAGGATGCAATTACCTTATCGTATCTCTGGCGACCTACTTTGGAGGAATTCCCTCCATAATTACATAGTACATTAGGTACAGAGGATATTCGTGTCAAGCATTTCACTTCACTCACTTATTTGACAGGCAAAACTGTCGAGCAAAAAAAGATCCCCCACAAGTTCGAAACTGGGAAAAAAAATCATTCAAGGACCCAACTGATTGCATTCTCCAATCCATTGAGACGGTGCTCGTCCTTAATTTGCTTTACCAAGCCATATCAGCGGCCATGGTTGTCTCTTATTTCTCTCTGCACCGAATTTTGTCAATACCCCGTTGAAGGCAATATGCTCATACCACTAGGCTGTAGTTGCAATAACACTTTTCATACGAATAGGCGAAGCGAAACTACAAATTAAACTTTTCCAAGAACACCGAACAGATATCAAGAAGGATGCCCTAGCAGAGAGAGGAGCTTGGTGTTTCTTCTCCTTTGTTCAGATTTGAAATTGAAACTTGAGCAAGAGCCATTCTATTGTCGCGATGCCAGGACATGGTGTATGCAATGCAATCACATGCACATTCATTCGAAACACTAGCAAAACCAATGTAACACATTTATAAGGAACGACACCGAAGGAGCGGATGCGATTCTTTTACGTTTGCTTTTGCTTTTGCATTTGAATGCGAGACGACGCAGGGATGCAAAAATCCATTCTGGTGTTCTCGTCCACCAAAGTACATTTCCTGATTTCGGTGTCGCTCTCTAGAGTTCGCGAAAAATCAACACACACACCCAGCCAATCGGGTGTGGTGTAGGCGCACCTGTGTGTCGTACGTTTTTGCTCATGTGGGCTGTTTGGAGTTTTTCTTTTAAAAAGGATCTACACAGTGGATTCGTTTACAAGAAAGACCACAGGCAATTGCTTTAAACTTACACGAGGCCAATATTTACGCTTGGAGTATGACAAGTTGCAGAAAAAAGGACATTCGCAGAGAATTTTTTATTTTCGCAGTCTCGCTGTGAGACTGGCGGCTCTTGACTGCGATACTGCATTTCCGGCGAGTAGTTACAGTTTCCATTCATCATGCGAGTGCGAGTCCTGGAATGCCATAGTCTCGCATTCGCAATACTGACTCTTCCGAAGTATTGTCACACGAGTCCTGAATCTGACTCTGAAATATGCAGACAGATATATCAATGTTATGCTTTTTCATCCTTTCAGACGTGCATACGCTGGTGATCGCCTCAGAGGGATGCGGAAGGGATAGAACGAGTGTGTTTGGGCATCCAAAGCGAAGTTATTCACAGTCATAAGGATTTTATTTGGTTGCACTTATTTTTTTTTTTTTTTGAAAGGGATACCTACAGTTCTATTATTTACGTGGCTCATATACGTAGGTCCTTGGATGTGTTTTTAGAGAGCGCTGTCGAGAAACTCATAAGCATACGTATAGCAAGCTGAACTGGAAAAAAAGGATTGCTCTGAATTTTAACATACACATCAGCTCGGGTGGTGCTGCAACTACAAAACC
Organism: Cheilosia impressa; assembly: GCA_948293265.1. NCBI lineage: Eukaryota > Metazoa > Arthropoda > Insecta > Diptera > Syrphidae > Cheilosia > Cheilosia impressa. The sequence continues at coordinate 135,713,415 of OX411880.1, read as the reverse complement.
GCGCTACAAACCCTTTGTTGGCTGTATTGAGAGTGCATTTGACAGGAAAGATTAAGGATTGATCATCACCGCCGATATTGAGGCTGCTATTTGGATTGCATGTGTAGTCCCGCCAGACAATAAAGCGCGATTTGTGCTGCTTTTGTCGCGGTTGTCGGATGACTGCAGTGTTTAAACGTGTCCAGCGCTATGGTACCCTTATGCCAAAATTCCTGGGGTGAATTGTGCTGTTGGAGACCTTGTTTTGAAAATATGGGAGCCGAAGATTAGAAAGTTTTGACATCAAAATATTTTGGAGCTCACCCAGAGCTTGATGGATATAGAGTCGACTATATCAACCTACGAACGACTGAGATTATTGAGCCACTTGGGGAGACCCCCCCAGTCGCAAAAACGGAAATCATGTATCTTAGCAGAGGATTCGGCTACAGCAGCACTGCTCTCAGTCCCGCTCAAAGGTCGAACCAAAAGTAGGTGTCTTTGTAATATAATTTTGGATATTAAGTCTCGGAAATTGCAGGTTACAATATTTTTCCCAACAACAAAGTCATATAGCCTCGATCAACTTCCACAGATATTGTGCAAGCAATTCAATAGATCTGAGTTTTTTTCCGACTTGAACGCCGAAATCTCCAAAAAGGATATCAACCTCATTTTTCTGAATCACCTCTTAGGTCGCAATTACGAATGTTAGGTGGGTCTTGTGACTGTGAAGTGCAGTTCCTTTTTTTTCTGACAGATAAGTTGACTTTGTACGGATATTAAACAAATTTTGTACGGTTTTCGTGACTCTTCAATTATTTATTTAAATTATTTATATACTCTGCATGTAAGGGGGTACTGCGAGTGCTTCGGAGAATTCAGCGTCCACTAGTATTCAATGAAACTCTGAGATCACAGAACAGACAAATGTCAATACAATCAAAGGTTATAGTAATCGCATTAAACATTTAAATGTACATCCCCGCACTGATATTAATAAACACACTCATGTATATGCAGATAAGTTTCCCTTTAAAAGCTTTACCGGACGACTTGGGCACCATATAAAGAACTAGTTTCCCCCGGAAACCCCAGTCGTAATTAGAAACCGATATTTTTCCATAATTACAAGTGAACGCATGACACAGTTTACGCTTACAATAGCCGCAATTATCATTATTACAACGATAGCCGCACAGAACCATTGTCAAGGGGACTTTCACTCCCCAACAATGTATCCCGGTGAAAGCTAATAAAACCAAAACGCACACAGCTGTACAACAAAAATTATGCACAAAACAATATGCAAATGCAAAATTGCTCCTTTTGTCCGTTGCATTTGCTCGACGAAGCTTCATTGTACGACTTTGTGTGTGCGTATACATTCAGGATCTGCTGTGGAGCGTTGCCGTTTGCCTCCACTACATCCGTTGCATTGAAAAGACTATATGCAGGAGTAGAGCCAACTGTCCCCATATACAATGCACAATAAGAACATGAATTCATAATTTCAAGCTGTGCGGTCGTCTTAAAATGATGAAATCGTCCTTTTCGGTTACGGCCAGTGGCGGAGTGAGCGAACGAACCTCTTCAAAGAATATCCGATCCTTTGTGCAATTTCCATTACAACTTTTAATTATTGTGGGCGGGTGGCAACAACAACAAGAACTCAGCAACCAAGATGCTGGAGGGTTGTATTTATGGATGGAGAAAGGGACGGGGATCCGTTTCGCCGTCCTGTTCACTTAGAGAATAGAAAACCAGAATTAAGAGATGCGGTGATGAAATGAATTATTCTCTTTTGTTTTGCTGTGTTTTTTGCAGCTTTTTGTTTAGAAAATTCACCAAAATGTATAAGTGTGTGGTGGTGTTGTTCAAAGTAAAAGGGAATTGTTTTATATTGGTAATGAGTAGACTAGGACTAGGGCTAGCATATTGCTCCTGAGTTCTCTTTCGGCGGAGTTTAGTGTCCTTTTGTAAAGGCAATGCTTTATTTATATAATTCCGTTCTGGATTAATCAAAAGGACTTTTGGTCGAGATTTTGCGGTTCCTGTGCTATTAACTGAGTGATTCCGGAGAATTGTGCAATTAATTTGAAAGGATAAGCTGGAGAGACTTTGTTTTCGAAAAAAAAACAATCGTGGAGTTTTGCTTGAGATTTTAATGTGGGCTTGCTTAGAGGGGCTGGGCAATATTTTTGTGCCACAGAGATACTATGGGTTTGAGTTTAAGGGGTTCAAAACCTAGACAGCACAGAAAACGCTGCCCCAAAGTCATAAGACTCAATACGCGTAAATACCAATTGTTCGCTGGGACTAAAGTTTTAAATGAATCGTTTATTAGAAGGGTGGCTGGTTGTATTATGATCAAATGTACTCAGCAGAGAGGTGGAAGAAACCCCTGCGGAGCTTTGTCTGATGCAATGGCACCCACCAAAGTTCAACTTTAAGTGGTTTTTCCAGAGTCGTACAAGCGATATAGAACTGATTTCGAGATTAAAGGTCTAAATGCTGCTGCACTTTATTTCACGATTTAAAATCCTTCAAACCTTGTCTTTTACCTCCTCCATAGACTAACAGATGTTAGACGGTCCATGGATGTAAAATGGGATAAGGATTTTGGAAGCGTTTTAAGGACAAACATACTCGGAAATAAGACAGTAGAGAGTGCAACTTGTACGTATATGACCGCAGTCTTTAAAATGTGGAACAAATAGGTATGTAAGCCCTTATACAAAAAGAAAACTTTTTAAAAGTGTGTAGTGAATTTTTTTAGACGAATGAAAGCGACTAGCAACCGTGTGCTGAATTTGAAAGGATGAACTGAGAAACTTTCTTGCATTCTTGGAGAGCATTTTGACTATATTAACCCTAAAAGGCTAATTTTCGTTGATTCGATGACTTCGCATTCGTAATCTTACTGTCTCTCTTCAACCCGGAGACATAGTAACGTGTTTTCAGTGTTCACTAATTAACTCACCGATGCGCTCTTGCGAATGACGGTTGAGCCCAGGGGCTTTCAGCTAAAAAAAGAAATGTTTTTTTTTTTGTAAGTTTTTGAAAACATGTTAATTGTAGATTTAAGAATGTTGTGCTCACTTCAAATACTGTTTAATAATAAAAACTGAAGTATTTATTTAGTAAAAATGGTGTTTTTCATTTGGTAGAACTTTTCTTATGGTTCTTTATTCTTCTTTTGGGAGTATAGTCCTGTTTTTGAACCAAACATTTTAAAAAACCTCCGAACTTCCTTTCTCGCTCTGAATCCTCCCTCCTTTTACCCATTATTATCCATCTTTTCTATCAAAACTATAAAACGATTTTTTTCACCGAAGAATCAATTCAAATTCTGCCGCTGTAAACACAGTAGTGAGACCTTGGCAAAACGCGGCGAAAATGAATGCACAAACCGGACCACCAATTCGACTCCACAATGGCTGCAATGGAAGGTACTTGGGCCTACCACGTCTTTAATGCCAATCACAGCTTCCAGTCCTCAGACTGTGTGACAAAAATCTTATTATGTTGATCCTCCTTTTACCCTAATTTTGAGGGAAAAACCTCATTTTTGACAAAATTGAGATGGGATGGTTATGTATTACAAAAGCTTTAAAAAAAAATATGTTTTAGTACTATTCGTCCAATTGACGATGAGCAGGAAAAATGATCTCAAAGCTGCAAAATGATCCCTAAAAAACCTATAGCGTAAACTCGGAGTAGACCGTGTATGATGCAGTCTCTTAATTATTTCGCGCGTCTTTTACAAATATTGTACTTCAATCGGTATGTACGGTAGGTTGGTGCAAGGTTGCAAATGTTCGATTATATGGATACAAAGTTGTCACGGGATATAGTCATGTGACTAAGTAGAGTGTTTCAGGAGCTAAGATAAGTAAGTCAATAGCCCACCATAACACCATTTCATTACAAAGTGAATTTGCCTAATGAATGGTATCAGCTTTATGCCCAAACCAGCCCACCTCTCGTGTTCAACTATATACGACATGTTAACAGCCAAAATCAATTATTGTCACGCAAATTCAGGCTTTGTGTGTGTCTGTGTGGGCATATTAACAAACTTATCGACATTATCCGTTTGTTCCGTGCTTGTACTTAATTTGTTGCAATGAGGACCATTAATTAGTAAATCTACCCGACCAAAGCGAATAGTCCCTACTCCCTATACACGCCCGGCTATAGCAACAAGAGGTTTATTTGATTAATCACCAGATTAGTCGACTAGTACAGCTGTTGTTGAGCTATTTATTGAGAAAACGATATAGTGGACCGACCACTTAGCAATGCAAATAATTCCAAAGTAAATATTATTTCCACCCACAGGGACTATAACCTGTGTGGTCTTATAATATGTGTGAGTATTCGGAAATACTGTTTTGGTTCGGTGATTCCGAGTTTATGGTCAAGATAGATGACAAAAGCATAATTATAGGGATCATGAATCCATAATATACACATATGGGACCGGTTGAGTGAATGGATGGAGGCGGGAGGCTGTGCAATTATATTAATGCGATACAAAGATATGACTCTCTCCAAAGTCATTGATTGCAGTGAAAATGGTCCGCAACAATTATAAATATTTACTAAATTAGGTCCCCGTCAACCCTTGGGGCTTTTTGCAATCTCCTGCTTCTCCCCTAAATCGGGATAGTCCTACAAAATAAGAAGCGCCGCCGCCCTCATGTTTGTCTCGAGAGTAAGAAAATTTGCATATTTACGGCGATGCGATTTTTATCCCCTGCGTCGTCCCATTTCTTATCTCTGCACTAAACAACCCGAGAGTGGGGGTGGGAGGGGGGCGAACAAAAAAGAACAAAGTCAAAGGCCAAACATCCCCCAAAGGTAACCGTAGCCGACCCCCCTTAACACCGATGTGGCAACCACATCTTTGCATTTAAATTGCTTTTGTCTGTCGCTTGGTTTCCTTTTTTATACACATTTTTTTACTTTGCCCGTGGTTGTTGGAAAATTTTGAGGCAGAAGACTATACATCCTCCTTTGCTATTGTATATCAAAATCCGGCGGTTCGACTGAACAGTGAAGCGCGCGAATCACTATTACAGCACAACAAACAATGGAGACCTCTCTGGATCCTTCTACGTTTTATGCAAATCATGTTCTCCCTTTTGCGGCATCAAGAAATGCAACTAAAGCAGGTATCCTTTTAACTTTTCACCGCCTACCCTGTGTAGCTTCCTTGAAGAATAGGTGTAGCTCATCAGTTATGCGGGATTACCACGAGCGCGAACACTTGACATCGAATTTTGTTTATTCCCTGATTGAGGGTTGCGCTCATGTAAAAGAACGGAAATTCGGTTAAAAATCCTTCAAGCTAATAAATATACACATGTTGGAATTGGGACATATGTATAGTATATGGGCTCTTTATTCAATTTATGAACACACAATAAATTAATTTGTTTTTAAAAGGACATAGGGCCAACTGACAGTGCGGAAGAAATTTTTATTGAATTCATGCAAATATTGTGTTTGTTGGGTTAAAATTTTAATTAGTGATTTATTTAATTGAATTTGTTGTCATTTATATATCGGATAGTGACAAATGACAATGCAAGTTGCATACTGATATCAAACTGTATTGTAATTATTTTTGTGTAATTATGGAGATATTTCTATATATTTTTTTTTTGTTTTGTTAATTATTTATTAAATGTGCGCAAATTAAATTTAATGGGGGAGGGCTGAGATTGAAAATATGTGTGTCATGAAATGCAGTTATTTTTGTTCGCCTTTTTTTGATTGAAATAGATTCAGATAGATATAAAAAACACATTCAATTTAAAAAAGAATTCGCCAAATACGAGCATAGAGGGCAGGGGCGGAGAGAGAGGTATGTCGGTCTGCTTTTGCATTATTTTCTGGTTTCTTAGGGAAATATGCAAGCTTAGTTAAGAATCATTTACTAAAGTCAAGGAAAAGACTTACAGATCATGTTTTATTCCTGCAGCAGCCTGCTTAAGCTAATGTGAGTTCTTTAATGTAAATCGCCTCACGCCCAATGCTATAGACTATTTATATCACTTGAATATAACAATATGTTTTTCCAAGTTTAAGTGAGATGGAGAAGAGATCACGTAGCTCTATGATTTCCTTTGCAAAACTATATTTTTGTGTGACCGAACACTAGTGAGATATTTTTCTCACATTAACATCTCACTGTGGCAGATGACCATTATTTTGAGTTGCATTTCCACTATTATAGGAAACATGCTATGCATTATCGGCGCAGTGGCGATGCATTGAAACTAAATTTCTTGGTCCCGTTTAAAAGATAACGCTCGCGAATACCGTGCAAACAGTGGGCATATCGATCCAACTTTATATCCCAATCCATGCTTCTCAGAACCACCCCTTTGAATTAATTTGACTTTGAAACAAAATTATAACAATAAAAAAAAGCCACACTACCTACACAAACTGATCACATTATGTGACTTCTGACAAAACTTTGTGTGAGGGTCTATTGAACAATTTATGCAAACGCAGCCAACACCTACCTACGCACTTATCTCCCATGTCCATTCCACTCTAAACAAATATTCATCAGCTATAACAGCTCAATCTCAACATGTCCGCCTATTCAACTTTATCTGATATAACTTCATAAAGATTATCCTTCGCTCATTCACCCTTCCGCCCACATTGACATCAAGTTATATATTTAAAATAGTTTCAAATAAAATTGCCATCCCATATAGCCGGGGCGATTACCATAACACTTTCATCCGACAAATTGACCATGGGTTAGCATCGTGGTATGTATACCGCACTTGCCAACCCCAAAGCAAAACACAAACTTAGACAGTGTCCTCTTATCCTTCCAACAAACAAGCAGACAGCTACAACAAAAACAATTGTGATAAGGATAATGAAGTGTAAAAATCATGAAGCAACATTTCATCGTCGGAAATTTGTCGTGCACGAGTATACGCACAGCCCCAACCCCCCTCATATCTGGTAGCAAAATGTCTCCAATTGTTGAGCGTATCAAAAATATTCAAATTTGTGTAAAATTTCCATAAAATGGGAGATGTCGTAGTAATAAGGATTACAAAAGTCCATTTCACATCTTCACTATCAACGAACTATCGCCGCACAGAGACCGGCCACCCATTGGGATCGCGCGCCGTAGGGATTTCAATTATCCGTATCTCAGCATCTGTCTCCTCGACTGAGCAGCGGAGGCATCGTTGCTGTCTGGTGGTGTTTTCTCTTCAGCACACAGCACACAGCACACACAGAGATAGCATCAGCAGCGTATTGTTTGTTGGAGGAAATTATCCCGAAAATCTAGAGGCACCATGACCCAACCAAAGTACAAATATTTCGCCAAGCGAGAGGCAGAGTCCCCCGAAAACTGGTCCATAAGGACATAATGTCCTTCATCATGAACAACGTCGTCGCAGTTCTATAGTCGATATCGCCGCTGCTCCTTCTGCCGTGGCGTTCGCAAAAACTCATTCCATAAAGATTATGAGATTTATACGAACATAAACATTTGATGTGTGTGTGCGAGCAGCCGCACCGACCCCTTAGAGGACCGTTGGGGTGGGGGACAACAGCAACAGACACCAATGTACAATGGCTAATCCATTGGCTGGGCAAGAGCTGGAACTGGAATGTCTGTTGCCATTGTTTTTGGATCAAGTGCCAGAGAGAAGGAGAGGGAGTCCTGCTCCTGCTCCTGGAGTGTTTACCATTTGTTACTTGCCGTTGCCGCTGCAGGAGGAGTGTGCGGTGTGGTGACTTCATGTGGCATAATGTGAAAGGAAAGTTTCTCTTTTTGGCCAGCATTTTTTTGACGCACACCCGGTCTGAGAAAGAGAGAGACAGAGATAGGAGGTGGGGAGGTGAGTTATCAATTTTAGTGATCCAATTGGGCTAACAAATTGCAGTTGGCGAAGTTTTATGTCAGTAATCGGTTATCTCAGAGGTGGTGTTGCGGTTGGAAATGTGTCTTCGATAAGTAGCTTTAGACAAAATAAGAAAAACTTTCTACCTCCTTGCAGTACACACAAAGAGAAATGTGAAAAGTTCAGAATTTAATTGGGTTACTAACGTGTTTTACAAGGCTAATCTGCAAATGGGCTTACAAAGTGCTGGCACATAGACTTTTGAACTACATGTGGTAAGGAATTTTGTGACTCCGGAGGCAGCCAGGTGTCCTTAGGGGCTGACATTGGTGCTTGTTTATGGCAATTGGATCAATAAGGCATGTTCATAGGGAAACTATAGCCAGGTTTGCAGGGGTATTTATCAAGTAATACAGGATTCGTTGATACGGAATACTGATTTAAGTTGTGGACTTTTTCGCATACCGATTGGTGCACATCTCCAAAACCTATAAATTCGATCATCTCTACATAAGGAGAATAGAACCGTACACGAAGAAGCTTCAAAAAAGTCCCAATTCTGATCTCAAAATCAGCGTGATAAAGCTGATTTTAAAAATAATTTAGGGAACGGTTGGCCAAGAATAAAGTGGCATAGCAGACTACAAAATCTGGTTTTAAAAACCGTTTACAGACACTTGCATTGCAAAATGTTGCGATTAAGGGAATGATTGCAATTTTTTATCTGCTGACTAGATAGGAGATCTAAGCTGACATCTAAGCAGATATTGCTTGACGAAACCTTCTACCTCCTTCGTTTCGAATAGCTGGGCCGAATTCATATGGATCTGTTTTTATTAAAATACGTACAAAGATTTTAAAGATACTGATACTGAGTAAGGCATTTTTGTGAATGACAGACCAACATACTTGCACTTGGTCTGTCAGTGCTACCTTATTGGAAACGAGATTGAGCAATGAGTTAATGCCATTTAGGAATCGGCCTATTCGTGAAGTTAATACAGCCCCAGTACTGAATCGAAACGACTTTAAGGCTTTCAGACATATGAGTCTTGCCTTGTATGCCCTTTTCTGTAAAAACATAGCTAGACCTATTGAGCAAACATTTTGTGGCCATTTTTAAATTTTTTTGTAGTACCTATACAAGTGATTTTCGAAAGTGCGGGTACATCTTGCCATATATCTGTACCAAATTTGCTCTTAAGTACATTTTTAAACAATTTAATTTTCGAAGTAAAAAGAACCATAACAGATGACCATTCCCATTTGTCCTGAACTTAAAACTTCAAGCTTTAACTCAACTACCTCTAACAAATATACCTACCTATCTATAAAACAAAACTTTTATGCTTTAAGAAAAAAATTTGCAGGAAAACATTTCCTAACCATCAGCACACCTATATAGCTCTCGGGATGAACGAGTGCTCTGCGTTTTATTAAACTGACAACCACAAGGCCGGAAATTTGTGTCTCTTGTGCTGAAATAATTCCAAATAATAAAAAAGAAAACGCCACAGAAATAATATATTAATTCGAAGCTTTCGTTGCACGTCGTCGTTGTGGGTAATTCCAATTAACCCAGGTCTCCCTCTCTAGGGACGTGTATGCGGCGCGCTCATTTGGCATTCATGTCCATTCGCCCACCGTAGGTGCATAGCGGCACACCGGCAGATACACACCGATGTGAGTAATGAAATTCATAAAAATAAAAAAACAATTTTCAATACTAACTAGTTCTTTTTTGGGGGGCCAACTATACTACACCATACTGTGTGCGGAAACAGAGCCAGAGCACAAGCACATAAAACCCCATTAACACTTTAGGACTCAATTTAAAATAAACGACTTTGACTCCAGACTCTTGAGGTAGGAATGCGAAGCAAGAACAACCGTGCACACATTTTAATTTAAGAACCATCACTGGAGCAACCAGCGGTGTATGGGATACAAAATATACGAATACTACCAAGCAATAAGGCTGCCCTCCTGCACAAAAATAAAACACCAACGAGTAGATCAACACATTCACTTGATCCCCAATTCGGATGTTCCGGTTCTGATACTCCCTGTGGGGATATATTTCACCGAAGTCAGCAGGAATTCTTTTATTTTTAGCTTTTTGTTCGTTCTGCTACTTATCATCGAACAACTAACACTGCAAGTACGACGCGACGGCCCGATGCAATGACGACCAGGTACAACCAAGTGGGTGGAGCGGGCGTCCAACATTCGGCCAACGTACCCAATATATCGGCAGAAAGGAACAAACAGGATAACGTGCACGAGTCAGGATAAAACGCTTCCACCTGGCCAATAAATTATTTACACACATTAAAAGTGAACATTATACAACGCGATAGCAATCCCACTGCTACGGTGGGTGGCGGCGAGAGCTCTCATGGAATCAATAAAACCCAGAGCGAAATTGACTTGCAAGTCAAGTCAGTGGCACCGATCGCAGGCGAAGACGCTGGCTAGCCGTTAGTTTGCTTTACACTCCACTCCAGCTCCGGGTAATTATTGGAGAATTTATTAGAGCACACCAACACACAGCGTCTGGGTTAATAAAGGTGTACCACGGCAAGTGGTGCTGATGACAGCGTTGCAAATGCAAAGAGACGCAGATGGTGTGCAGGCGTTGACACAATACGGAACGCAGTCCGGCAGCTGACTACTTGTGTGGAATGTTTTCCATTAGTTCCTCGAGACGAGGTGGCGTGGAAGTAAATTGATTTATTGTCCTTTTTGTGTTATTAGCCTCAGGGTTATCCATCATCATTTCCGCATGTATACATGCGGATGCCGAAAAAGGACACTTTTCGATGTTTCCTTGGATTTTGGGTTTTATTTATTTTTTGCGCAAGTGACACCATTGAGTTATGACATATAAATTTAAATATACCCGTACTGGTAGTGGTGTCTCTCGGGGGAAATCGAGGTTTAGCTGGGCGGGAGTTAAGTATGAAAGGACTTCGGGATTAAAATTTTATTTACTCAATATGCTAAGTGGGCCTTGTAGCGAGGGAATGTAATTTATATGGAAAGTTTACATTGGACAGGGAGGTGACCAAACAGAATTATTTATCTCTGCGGTTATCCATCAAAAAATATTTTCTCTTACGATGGGAATGTGCGCGAGCAGCAGGTGTAGCAGCGACTGACGGGACGGACTAAGTACACAAGATTGACGTAAAGGAGGTCTGAATATTTTCAGTTTCAAAAGAAAATACCCACCCACATTGGTACCAGGCTCAGACTGAGCTGAGCACGCATTTGATTTCCAGAGAAGTCCTGCGGGGCGTATACGTGTTTTTTCCCGTTTTTAGTTTTTCACCGAGAGCTAGTTACATACCACCTTTCCGTCTAAGTGCCACTATTAAAGATCTTCATCAAGGCATTGGAATCACGTGAGGTGAGCTCTACGCGACACCCGCGTGAGCAGAGATCTGCGTTGATACGTCATTATTTCTCGTGAGCCAGAGAAATCGTCGGTGACCAATCCTTGCATTACCAGAGATTTGTCGCACTCAGTGTGAGTTAGTCAGTTGCTTATGAACGTAGGTAAAACAAATTCCGCATGGTGGAAGCGAGGCACTCGTAAAATGGAGCGGGATCATGCGTTACCCACCTCATGACATGTTCTGTCTGGATCATGCGTTGGTGTTATTTTTAATTTACAAGTTGATCCTGCTGCTGTTGTTGGTTTTGTTGTGTTACTGGTAACATTTGACACACAGTCGTTTGTAAGTTCTGGGAGTTTGTATCTAAATTGTTTGAGTACAGCGGGAGTAGAATCAGAACAAGCCAAGTTCTATACATTTTCGTCACTAGCGTCAGCATCGGCAAGTCATTGCTTATTGAAATGATCGTTGGACCTGCCGATTTGTCCGTAGTTTGTGCTTCGTATTCACTAGACATCCACCTATTCTTGGTCCTTCTTGACCACCATTTTTAAAAGCATGAGACCTTATCTTAGGATGTGTCTGCAAGTCTCAGCTCTAGCAGACTAATGGGCGTATATCAGACGTAAATCAAGTTACTTCATCGAACCGTGGACGAACTGATATGACATCCGCCCACTTTCAGAATATTTTGAATTCGTATATATTTTAAATTAGTTGACCGATTCGGACGAAAATATGTGGATTGGGTGAACAACGTGAGCAATTTTTAAAGTGATGCGTCATGCGTGGGCAAATCCATTTATAAATAGACGAGTTTTACTACTATTATTATAAGAACTACTAGCTAACCCGGCAAACGTTGTTTTGCCACATAAATTATTTCTAGTTCATAACTTGGTTGTTAAATATATAATAAGTGAATGTATTGTAAGTGTGTTTAAATGTTTCAACGATCCATAAAAATTATCGATAAAATAGAACGACTAAGTCTTGTGTTCTATTGAAAAATGTCGCATTGCTATATCGGTGCGGAGCACTTCAGAAATTTCGCTGCAATCAAGGATTTCATGTCGTATCTCGTCGGGTCGTTTGGACACCCAGTCAGAGATCTCAATGAAATCGAATGTATGTATAAATCTTAAGTGTGATATTAAAAGTTGGGTCCACTGTCGGTTATTTTAAGTACGACGACAGTGGACACCACTTATTCGCCGTTGAGGATATATTCCGTAACACATGAAGGTTTGAACGTTTTTCGCATTGCGCCCTGGAAAAATGGTCTTCCCGAGCCGGAGTATATTGACTGTCCATTCTTTGATGAAGACCAAAGGAGATATGTGGGATGGGAGTACAAATAAGCTCGATGGTTTGCCTACGCGGGAACATGCCACGTATAATTGTCCGTGTGAAAAACATGATGTGCCCAAATCTCAGCCGCAAACGGACATCGTTTGTCCTGAGAATGCCAAAAGGTAATTGAACGCGTTTGAATTCAATTGGCATGTCTGTGAGAATCATTGGAATTCGTGCTCGGAATTTGCTATTCAAAATGTTGTCTTCGATAATGTTTTTCATCAATTTCTGAATAACCAATCGTGTGCCATTGTACAGCTGTGGTGGGTTCAAGCTCCACCAATCGTTGTATTCGTTCGACGGCCCAAATGTACATTTACACCCTTGCATCTTGCTGGCATTGTTCACTGTAACACCCACAGAAATAGACCAAATTATTGTTGAACTTACTGTATTTATTATATTTATTTTTTTATTATTTTACCAACATTTTAATTGAAAATTACACTTAAATAGTAAAATAATGATATTTGTGAACATATAATGAAAAAGCGTACAGTTATAATGTGTTTATTTATCATTTATTATAAACCTATTCACAATATTTTTTTTTAGAATAATACAGTAGAAATACTATTAATATTAATAATTTATTATTATTATTATTAATTATAGCACTGAAAATTAATAATTAATTTAGTTGAGAATTAAAAGGAAATGATAAAATGATAATAATTTTAAACGACACTACTACGATCGATATACAAGCAATAATAATGGACAAAATTTTCCCGAAAACTGTGTAACAAGTGAGATACATCTTATTGCAAGAGAGGCAGGAGAAAGCTCCCATCCCTACTCCGTGCTGTTAACGGGGTGAGAAGTGACACCGGTAGACCCATGCCGGAGATAGTTGATCAAGTGTTAATTGATCAGTTATCCAACGGGGTTAAAAATATAAAACGCTATTAAAAAATAAGTGTTAGTGGTAGAAGGGTGAAAATTAAGGACTGAATGTATCTATTAATGCCACACCATAAAAAATAACCAAAAATTTGTTTGGAGTGATGTTTCCTTAACACTAATGGGTATACAATTTAGTTAATAAACCTTCAGTACTACTGAATATACATACGAAATTTTATCAAAATCAGTCCAGCCGTTTCGGAGGAGTATAAACACTAAATTTGTGACACGAGATTTCTATATATTAGAAGATGTACGTAAAGCTAAAGGTATAAATAATTGACTACTGTAGCTAGAGGAGTGCATGCATTTAGAACCCTTAACTAATAAATATGTGCAGCTTGAAAGCTGCCTCGATACAGTTTCTGTGATAGCTATACTTTGCTCTTAGACAAGAAACCAAAAAAGAATACTAGGCTTAAAAAAAATAGAAAATCAAAAAAAGAGACATGAGAGGAAATAAATTATCGTGTGCGCATTTACCTGCCTCGGTTGTGATACATTAATGATTGACAGCCAAAACTTTTATCATTTATCCAGATAAATCATTTATTCGTACATTCACACATACATCGCTCATACTAGTTTGTATCCTTTTTTTTGTTGCAGCAGGTTGTCAAATTATCCTTTTATCTGCTTCGTCCGGACTTTTCTTTGTTACCCTGTGTTGGATAATATTTATGAATGTAGCATAAAGTGGAGTGATCTGAATTGCTCCAGTTTTGTTGCGTTTAAAAAGAAATAAGGCTGCTACCTGTCATACCTTGTGTAAAAATAAGCAAATCCCTGCCCAAGGACTACGCTGCTCACGAGGGCATTTATGAACTAGATGGAAGAAGGAATAATGTTAAAATATAATTCTTTATATAGGTAAGGAATTTGGTCGTGTTGAATAGAAAAACTAATTGGACCGACCAAACTTGATAATAACAAGTTCAAAGGCCACAATTACTTTTAACTCGACAGGCAGCCCTCCAAACCGTAGTTTCGAACAACTTTCAAAAATCGATGCCAATCCAAAATTGAACTGTTACCTATATCCACCTATGCAATTTCCCAAATGTCATCTCAGACAACACTAAGTACAAGCTATAAAAATAGATTGCTGCCATTCAAGGTAGGTAGCATTTCCCAAAGTTTCTCAAGTGTTATCTAGAGCCCATACGCCATTTTTAAATTTGAGCCAGGTATTGCTAATAAAATTCGCTTTGCCGCCATAACCCATTTAAGAACATCCTCCCAAACACTGTATCCCATTTTGATATTGGCCGATAGGCCTTCACTTACTACTCTCTGAGGACTCAGCTCGAGGACATAAACAACGCTAAGCAATTGCCTTCACATGCCCAGTTCGAAATATCTCCAAAACTTGTGCACAATTTCAATACTTTTAAGAGGAAGGTTATAGGATCTTCTTTCCCTTTTTTTCCTTCATTCGGATTTCCTTACAGGAACACCACTTTGAACAATTTAGGCTGGGCGGGGGAGGCAAGACGTTGGCATGTTCCAAAGTGCGGTAGATGTCTTTCCTTCTTCAAACTCGTGACCTTTCCTCCCTCAATTTGTCGGCTATGCTGATGATATCCGGAAAATTGAACCAAACACTAAGAGCGTGTCGGCGGCACAAGGACGATGGTGAAGCTGCTGCTGCACGAACATTGTAGCTAAAGGCAAGGGAACAAAAAGTCAAAATAAATAGAAAAAATAAACGAAGAATGGGAAGGAAATAGAAAACTTCCTCGTCCTCGTTCGTTTTGTTCATTTGAATTGAAAACCACATCGCATGAATAATTTGATATTATCGATTCTGACGGAGTACACGGTACACACTCTCATCTTAAAGGAGAGACAACGCCGACGATGATGACGACGGTTTACGACGATGCCAAGAAAGGAATTCCCCAGAGTCGTCGACAAGTACTAAAGTGGGCACTTCACAAGTTCACTAACAGCTAACATCTCATCAGGAGCTTCCCACACACGCACATGTATATACCTTTTCGAAGGAGCAAAACACCAACACAAGAGGATGGTGTAAGATGGTGAGCGGTGAGGTTGCTCTCCTGCTTGTACACAAGAAGGCGCACATTCCCGGGCATAGCCTTGGTCAGGCGACATCAATTTTTATTTATCCTCCCTGAAATGTTGACACCATATTGGAATTGACTGCGCACGTAGTCACTATGCTACGCGAAACAATGTTCAGACAACCATCTGTATTTTGTTGCATTCGAGAAGCTACCGATGGCACCTGCCATACAAAGCATTCCTTGACAAGCTTTCCCTACCTTACTCATTTCATTTCTACCTTCGATGTGACATCCTCCTTAGGGGTCGTTGTTGAAAATCATTCTTGACAGTTTTGGTTGGCGCCCGCCCTCCTATTCAACTATTTCAAGGACAAATCTCTCACATTGGAATTTGAAAGAAGGAAAATTATCATTGGCCCCCGAAACATGAAGACGTTAACGGTTTCGGTTTGGGCGACTCTTCGGTCGAAAATCACTTCAATTATTCGGGGAATGCCAATGTTTGTGCCGGCTGAAGGTTGAGCGAATATTTGTAAAATGCTCTTATTAATTATTCAAAGGAGATGGACTTTTCAAAAAAAATTTGTAATGCAGGGACAGGGACTATGTGGCGTTGATGGGAGATCGGGTTTGGGGACGATAATTTCAAATGAGATTCCATTAGGCGCAGTCAATCGGCTATGTAATTTTTTTTTTCGCGTTCAAGGTAAAAGCGAAAAATGTTGTAAATTACATTCTCAGACGAAATTCCGCTGTAGAAATATTGTATTGGGCGGTTTTCGGAGGACTGTCTTCAGATTCAAGGCCTTTAAAATTTCTATTTGTATACAGCTCGTGAAAAATACAAATTGACTGGAGACCAACTCATCAACGAATAAGGTCGGTGGTCGTGAAAGCATCGTGCGTTAGAAGTGTGGTTTGTTATATCTCACTATGAGACTACCAAGCCGAGCTACTCCAAGCTGGGCTCAAGGTCTCAAACCATTGAATCTGTCGTGTTCTTTCCGTCGATGTCAGTGATTTATTCAAGGTTTCAAAAAATCCGTCACAAATTCGTTGCACAAAACAGCTTTCGCAGGTTTATCACAATTCATTTAAAGCTCATTACGGTTGCTCTCATTGTATTATTTTTATGGTTGGGTCCTGTATTCGACTACAAGAATTGCACTCCTTTAAATGGGCGCAATTTATAAATTCATCCTCATGTTCTACGAATTGTGCCTTTTAGAATCAAAGGCCCACAGGTTTTTTTCTTAAGCAGAGAAGGGACGACTGCAAGGCACTTGTGGCGGAATTATAAATAAGAGAAAGCGTCACTCTCCTTTTCCTATGTACCTTCGTATGCACATTCAAAAACAATGTAAACAGATTTTAACCAACTGTCATCATCTCATATTTCCTTCGTTTATCGATTTTTTAAATAAACACTGGCCACAGTTCTGACTGGCTTTGACATTTTGGACAAACAACACCCGAAGAAATTTATGTACAGATCTTTGATGAGGTTGCTTGACTGACGCAAAGTATTAGCTCACATTTTTTTCCTGATGACTTTAGAAATGGTTTTCAAACTCAACTGCAATGCTTTCATTTCCATCAAGGATCATGCCAGTTAAAAGCTCTGAAATTCAAATTTAATTGATTTTCGCCACTCGGTTGCATGTATTGCGTATTGCCTATTGCTCCCGTTATTTCACGTTATTGTCTTTAAAACGTATATTTCATAAAATTAAACTTGCCAGTATCTTGTGAAAGAAATACATAATCTACAACGTTGACGGCGGTGGAATTAATATTCGCCACACGTAGGGGGTATATCGATTCCATGGCACTTTCTACTTATCGTCTAACATAACACGTATCCTGTGTTAGCCTGCAGCCAAAGTTGGGTGGGTGTCCTTTTTTTGCCTTTGCTCATTCTTTGCTGCTGCATTATTCGTCTTGTAAGTGTATTTTTTCCCTGCTATTGCTCGCATGAGGTCCTCTCTCTTGGATAAATATGGAAGGCGGCAAGCGATAAGAAAAAACGTGCGAAATATTTTAAACTTTTTTTTCTTTCTTTTGCATTTTTCATAAGTCATCGTTGGGGTTCAATATTTCATTGGACAGTCTTCGTGTCTATTTTAGCATACTTGCCTGGCAGTGCGGCACGTCCTCAACGCCAAAAAAAGAAACGAAACCGGAAGATATGGCTTATATGGGATAAAGAATGAAATTCAATTTCTCATACATTATGAGAAGTTATTTTATAGCCGGCTGTTTTTTTTTTTTTGTTCTTCTGCCAATAATTCATGTAGTACCTAGATAGTGAAATATTTTCAGCGATTAGAGTTATAGTATAGGTAAAGGATGTAAAGGAATTTTTGCATGTAACACCTTTTTGGGTGATAACGGAAAACTATTTATCGCCTCTTAAGGAAATAGATGAGAAGCAGTTTAAAATCTTATCCGCCGATGTGGTTCATTCGAATATTGAACTAGGAGTGAAAATGAAATATGAGTTTGAAAATGCTTCGCACCTTTCACTGAACTTGAGACTGCATGCACAATATGCGTCGATGTATTTCAGTCAAATACTTCAAATGAATTCCATTTATCTAAAACAGATACACTGACAAACTTATCTTCGAAAAGGTGGTTGACATTCAATGCCCAGCCTACATGAAACCAAAGCCACTTTCGCATGAGTCAGATAAGAGCGATGTTTCAACTTAATTGGTCTACAGATAACCATCTGCGATGGCAAGAGTTTCGGTTGTGTAGGCAAAGCTTATTTTGGAAATTTTGTTGACACTAATAAATTTGAAAATATTTTTTAACAAGTCGGGGATATAGCTCAGTGGTAGAGCATTCGACTGCAGATCGAGAGGTCCCCGGTTCAAACCCGGGTGTCCCCTATGGTAGCTTTTTTCGCTTTGGAAAAGGAAATTCTATTTTAAATACTTTTTTATCACTTAGCCGAAGGGTCAAGTAGCCGGTGGAGTAAGAAGCACAAGTTCTTACATATAAATATAAATATGGTAAATTGTAATTTGCTCTAAATGGAAAATAGTTCTTTAGCGTTTTTGATAACAAACCTACATACTTATGGAGCTGTTGCTATTTTTCTAGCTGTAGCTTGTGAATTTCGCCTACTTCGCCTAGACTCAAGAATGAATGAGCTCTTCGGTTGCATAAATGTAATTTATCACAAGGTACCTTTTTTTACAAGTCCTATATAAATGTCGTTAAAGTAATAAGATGGATATTCCTCTTTGTGCATTTTAAAATCTGTTACTACAGTCATACCCGGTGGGGAATACTGAAACAGATGGAATTTTGAAGACGATGGAGTTGGAGGTTCAAGCTCTTTGGTGGAGCTACAGTTTGGGATGAATATGGGCCTGGGAGGTTCAAGTTAATGTCTTGATAATCTACACAATCTGTAGCAGTGTTGCCAGATTGGGCGCTTTATCGTTTTTGGGCTATCTTTTTTCGTAAAGGATGATAGAAAAATCTTCCATTGGCGCCCAAAACAATTTTGGGCTATATATCGTTTAACAAATTTTGTGTAAGATTTGTTAGTTTTATTCCTTCACAAAATTACAAAAAAGAAATGTTTTCGAACAAAATTACACTTTTCAAACTTGGCAGTACTCTTGCGGTCAAGGGACATCGAACTGTCGTTCAATTTTCAGACACATAAATTTTTTCTGCATCAGGCCTTTTGATTTGACACAACACAAGCCACAAAGGCCAATTGCAGAAGATAGATCAAATAAAATTGGCGGCGCGTATAAGTGAGATGGTAGGTGGGAAAAATACAAAAAAAAAAGTATATATGTAAGCAATTGGGAAAATTTTCAACGGTTTTTGTGCTTCTTTCTGGGCAAACAAAATTCTGGCAACCCTGATCTGTACATCTGTACGCCTTCTTTTGAGGGAGTTTTTGACCAAAATATATTTTTGTTTTAACTTCTGGAACTTGTCGTTTTTCAAAATGTTTTTTTTTAATTAGGGCAAGAATGAGTGTTACCTACTTAAAAGATCCAAAACTTGCTTTTGTAAACTAAGCCATCAGTCAGCTTTCTCATTCATTAGTAACAGACCAAAATCCAGCAGGATCAAATTGAATTGAATACATTTAATAGAAAAATATATTGAAAACAAGGAAAGAGTTGCTTTCAAGTTGCAAGTTTCGGAGCTCTTTATCGGGATAACAACTGAAACCAGTACTTCGCAGCGAAGTGGATGTAACCGCAGTAAACAAACACACATTAAATGCTCGATTCTTACTCCTTTTTGCATACATTTAAGCCTCATCATAGAATTTATAGTTGTGCCTATTCGTAGACACTGCCAATTTATTACTTTAACTTGATACACGCATAGCCCACCTTTAAAGACCATGTATAAGCCCCGGGAGAAAAATTCCATTAATCCCTTGTTTACCCGTTGCTTTCGCCAAAGTGAATAAATACAAAAATGTAAATTCCTCTTAATTCACTTATACGAGCACGTATCGCACCTCCTAGGGGCACCGGCCCAGACTGTTAAACGATAACTCCGAACCACTTATGGTCGCACTTTCCTCAATCGAATGAATAATAATGTCCTTTTAAATTCACCCAGGGATTGGTTCGTCTCTCTGTTTCGCTTTTTTTTGTCTTATTTTGTATTTTTCACGCGGTTTTATTTCGACATTGACCGGTTATTTTTCGAACCAATATCGGATGGCAATGTCGATGATTTCGAATAAGTGAGAACGGTTTTGCAAAGAATAAATATTTTTCATGAATTTCAATTATTCGCACGGGGTACTATTATTAATTTTTGGTTTCAGGCGAATATTCCCGTCCGTTAAAATATATTATTTATATGCAGGACAATTATTTATGTAGTTTTGGTTTTGTTTTAATGGCGAGAACACTTTCGTTTATTTCTGTTTTTATTCGCTGGTGGAGAAACACCGAATGTTAAGTAGGTAGGTATTTGTATCCAGGGAGTTTTTTTTCCCTTCTCGGGTTTCGTATAAAGTGGGTGGTAGACTGCAATCAATGGTTTAGTAAAGAACCTACCAGTGGGAGGATGCGTTACGTACTAGTAGATGCGCATGTGGCGGTACGGACTCTCGAAAGTGGCATCGGCTTTGGAAAGGCTTCATGCATTCTAGTTGCTTTCAGAAAATAACCTCGATATTGTTTGGAGGACTATTAAGAAATACCGACTAGATATAGAAGGGTCTTGTCAACACAAGATTTTTAACAGGTTTTCTAAGTTCTAGTCTTTACAGATGTTAATGTGGGATTTAAAGAAAAACAAATTTCTCTACAGAATCGAAGACGTTTCTGGAACAAGACTCTCAATAAAATGGTTAAAGGCGAAACGTTCAAACGTTTTCAAACGAAGAAATTTTCTTGTGTAACATAGGGTAAGTCATTCGTGCGCACGAAAACGTTTGATCGTTTCGCCTTTCAGAATCGCATGGAAAAGGAAAAGGAACCAGAATACAGACGTAATATACAACAGAGAATGGAAATAATAAGGAAAAAAGACGAACGAGTGAGAGATACTTTTTTGCTTTCTCATTGTCTTTGTAAACTGAAGTAACCAGCAAGGTAAATGAATTCAAGTCAGTTCAGAGTTCAGACCAAGCGGTCGACGTAAACAGTGTAATCGAGGAAGGAATAAAGTGAATAACATTTAATTTCGGTTTAATATTAAAAAAGTGTTTATTACTTTGGACATAATAACATTGGAGAGAGGAGAAGTAGCACATATTTACTCTTGTGTTCGATTGCCAACAGCCCACCATTCATACCACATTTACTCTTAAGGGCGAATGAAGACAAACCCCGCTCCACGCTTTTCAATTTACACCTTGAAATTAATTGATGTGGGGTTTACAGCGTCTCGCTACTTTTGGGCAAGCAAGCTATAGACTGTTTGAGTTTATATCTCAGTTTTGTTATCATTTTATATCCGAGCTTTCGACAACCTCTTCCTTTGGCGTTGAGCAACATTTTACCCCGATCAGTCCATGATTATACAGCCCACTTTGTCGCCTGGATGGGGTTACTTAAATCGTCTTAAACTTGCCCCCAAAACCAATAAATATAAATACCCCTATATAATTGCAATTGCCATCTGTGACTTTCTCGCATGTGTCCTTTAATAACACCTCAAGCATATCGCCCTTTGTCACAGTTATTGTCCTTGTATACTCCTTTTTTTCTGTGTCTGACAGAATTTACTTTGTAGTGCAAAAGGCGCGACAGCAGCAGCATACAACCGACGGCATTAAACCAACAAAATAAACGTCAGCAAAGAAAATTAAAACAAAACCCCCGAAAAATCCTTGAGCCTGTCGCTTACAAAGTGAATTTAACCGCCAGACATTTCCACAAGCGGAAATTTGCTACCAACTCATATACACACAGACTAATTAACTGTACCCGTTATATAGATGTACATGCACCTAGATAACGACCTTGGGGTTGGCTAGCCAAAGCCGGAATAATTATAAACGAGTACAAAAATATTGTGCGGTAAAACATATTTTCCAACGCCGCCACCGCAATTGCTTTGCCACTGCCATCTCGGATGTCAAAGTGAAGTGCTCCAAATGGTGATTCCTTGCTTGGTTTACACTCGAAGGGCTCTTTGAGTTTTTCAATTGCAATTTGCAAACAACATGCAGCGCTCAATTAATTTTCGTTCGTGAAATCTCTTTTGACTTTAACTTTTAATCAAAGAGCGAATATGAAAACTTATCGTCAAATCCTTTAAGATATGAGTTTCAAGGCGGAGCTGAATGGTTTCCTTGAAAATAACCAAGAAAAAACTACCCAACACTTTATATATCCTTGCGACTGACTACGAGGTTAGTAAGAGTAAATTTATCAAATCACATACATTGTCCTTGTGGGGCAACAATAATAACGGCAGATGAAAAAAGGACTCGATGTAAGAAATTGAAATTGATTGGCTATCTATCTCCAAATAAAAGAACACGAACAATCTATGAACAGGGTGTTGTTGCCGGGGAAGAGTATCTTTTGGTAAAAGGATATCCGCTACAATGCTGGAGTCCCTACATCCATTTCTGGCGCCTTTTGTGATAGATGTTGTTGCTGCCCCTATTGAAATCGGTAATAAAAGGATATTCCTTTTATTTTCGTGTCACTTCGACTCTTGTTACAGTTTGAACCGAATAAATCGACTTTTATTGCCGGAAGTGAGAAACAAATAAAAAGTGCTACACTCTGCAACATTTTTTTCCTTTTTTCCCTTATCTAGGTGTGGGTATGGATGTCTACTACCTGCGACAACATATTGACTTCAATTTTGTTCTATTAATGGTTGTTGGGATGTTTTGTAAGATCGAGAGCGAAACAAAAGTAAAGGTGCCAATTTAAAGTTTGACTGAATCGTGAAACTCTTGTTAAGGAAAGGAACTGATTGTTCGGGTGTAACTGCATGTGTGAGGGAAAAGTTTTTTCTTACCACCGTGTTGTCCGTGTGGTTGAATTTTGAATCAATGAAGGTTCGCTTATCGAACTGTGACACAATAGTCAAACAATTGACTTATTGAAGAGATGTTTTTGGCAAGTTAAGTGCGGTCTTTCAAAAAACTTGAGGAACCCTAGCTTTATGGTAAATTGGCATGCTTTAAAACAAAATTAACCAAGTTAACCAAATCGTGTATTTAGTAAGTATGAAAATGCCACCATAAATATCCAATATTTTTTCCCTGTAGCTGTAATTTTGACGGAGCAAACTCATTTCCTTGGAAACGCCGGTATCGAAATTGTATCAATTGTAAATAAAACACCACCCCCTCCCACATCAAAGCACGAAGTTTGTGCCACATTGGAATATGATCTGCGATAGAACGCATGAAAAATTCAATTTACCACAAGAAATTCACTTTTGCTGCCATGTCACGGGGATGTTCAATGTTCATGTTGCTCAAAATTATTTGATTGACACTATAGCGCACGGGCCAAAACAGCCAACAGCCAAGTGCTCATTCCTTTACTTGCTCCTGTCACTCACTCAATGTTATTCCGTTGTCTGAAATGTGTCAGTCATGTGAATTCAACATTCTTCCACCAAAACTCCAGTGACAACGCAAACAAACAGCAAAGGTAGGTACTTTTAAGTTAATACACAAATTTATGAACAAACAAAGAAGCAAAATTCCCCGTAAGATCCCAGTAAAAGTTTAATTTCTAAGTACATATTAATAAAATTTGATATGAAGCCACACAACGGGTATGACTAACACTTCCGGCTTTGCCGCAAATTTCTCTTCAAATGCTCGTACAAAAGGGGGTTGGACAGTAGAATAAAGGGAAAAAAATACGGAAATCCATTAGCCCCATCTCTATACAGACGCTTTCATTGGAATCACAACGACTACTCAGAGCTGATGCCGAGTCTAATACAAAGCATTCGTCGGTCTATACAGCCTGATGCGGTGAGTGTGCAGCGTATAGGAGGGACTGGGACACAGTGTACTCTACTCGTGGCAGCATATTAATGTCCTGACCAAATGGCAAAGTACCACAAATTTCCAAATGGGTCCGGCATCGGAAATGGAAAGTTTTGCAAATAGTTGCCACCCGTAATGTTGACTCTGTGCAAAGCCGTTAAAAAGCGACATTTGCAAATTTTCTTCAACCAAACTCAATAAAAGTCCTTAGAAATTGTTTGGAGCCGGTACTTCCCCGCGCTCCGCACTGTAATGTAAAACCAAATTACAGTTAAAGTAGGAGAGTCAAAAGTCAAACAGCAGATAAATTACTTTTGCCGCATGCATTTAGATACAATGAGTCGGATGTTTCAAATTGTGCTGGCTAATGGACTTGGTGTGTTTGCGTTGAATTAGTAATTTAATTAAACAAAAATTAGTACATCTGAATAAATTCAGAAAACGTTGTCGAAGTTAGAAGCTTTTTGGATATATTTTGTCAATTTTTGGCAGTCTAATGCATTAAGAGCCATATTGTGATAGAGTGCGGTTACTGAATTTGTGCAGGGAACTGCAGCAGGTTTGTTAAGTGGGTCCTTCCGTTATATCTGAAATGATGGATAAGTACAGATGAGTGTTTTGTGGAACAGGACAAATAGCCTCGTAGTCGTAAATGTTGATATTTTAGATATTCTTGGCCCGAAGTTCATTGCAGTCGTAGCCTTGGCATATAGTAAGCGAAGTGATATGGGACTCTGGAGTGTATGCCTCATTGTTAAAAAAAAAACATATTGCACCAAACCGTCACTCAAAAGCAATGGACTCTCAACAAAATTTTGCAATTTTCTCAATTTAAGTAGCTACGCCGCAAGAAATGGGTCCCAGTGCTGATGTGAATTTTGCTTATAAGAAAACATCGTGAACTCGTTGATTTTTAAGCAGGTCATCTTCGGTACACCTCACAGTCAGTTGGAGTTTGTAATTAGCAGACAGAACCGTAAATTCAAGTTGGTGAGAGCTGTTGCCATAATTCAAGTGAGTGGAATTGACAATATGGAACTTCGGTGGAAAAAAAATGGCAAAAACTATCGAGCTGTTACAATAGTTGAAATTTGGATTAGACAGCGGCGATTCAACCAACCCAGTGGAAACAAGATATGCCACCACGAAGCACAGTGTAGGCGTTGTAATACTTTCCAATGGCATTGTTCGCACTTTATCAAGATCATGTTTTGAATTTTCTGTGGCTAAGCTTCTAGATGGAACAGAAAGATGAATGAAAACTTAGGGCCTTACCATTAAACATTCGTAGTTTCGACTCTAAATTGTAGTCGTTCATAGTGGCTATATTTGCCTTACAAATTTCGCAACTGTGAACTTCCGTAAACTTAAAGTTGTTATTAGTACGTCGCTTAAAAAACTCGAGGATTTATTTTTTTTTATTTTTAATTTTGATTAAGATTTATGAATAAAATGAAAAGTTGGGTGAAGCAAAATGAAATATAAAATAAGTACATCGGTTTATGTATATTCGCAACAACAGAAGTTAAATTAAAAATTAATTAAAAACTAAAAAATATCGGTGACAATTTTATTATTATTATTATGTATTTGAATTATAGCATAAAGTAAAAATGAATGTATCTAAAATACCTTTTTTTAATGGTAATTGCGTTCAATATGAAATTGTATTGAATATTGTTTTGTCATCTATCGTTTCTTCAATATTTATTTGTAAATGGTTTTAACCGTTTTTATATGTTTTTTTTATTTAAAGTTTGATATTTTGTTAAAGATGTTAAATTAAGGTTTCTAATTTTTTGTCCTTTCAACAAAATTTCCTGAATTTTGGATCTTCGGTATTTTGAAGAACTTTGTTTTTTTTTAATAAATTTTCGGTATTTTGCAGAATTTTGTTTATTTTTGGGTTTGGGCTTTCGGGATTGCGTTTTTTTTAGTTCTGACAGACTTCCTAAATAATTTTATCTTTAACCATTTGAAAGTTTCTTATATGTAATAAATTGTTGTTACTAAATATTTTTAAGTTTTAATAGCATTTCCCGCAAACAGCCAATTTGTTAAAAGTTTCCACTCCATTTGGGCATACAATTTTTTGTGCAATACACGCGGATTTTCAGTGCCTCAGAAACGAAGATTTTGCATACGTACCCGCAGATGCGCCTCGTCGCTCATGACAAGGGCGGATCCAGGATTTATTTCTGGGATCCATTCTTTATCAATGACATACAAAAATAACTATCAAAAATACTTTTTATAAATGTTTATAATACAAATTATATGTTTAATAGGTAATGACAGTTTTTTTTTATGTCGTTAATTTCATTTGAACTTAATTATTCGCAAAATTCATGGAGTGTTCGTCTACCGTAAGACTATAACTTGTACAACATTAAAAAAATAACGCGTTTTTTTTGTGGGTCTCCAACACTATTGTCTCACTCACAAAAAATAAATAATAAATCTGTTGAGCACCTCTATGTTTACCTCAGAGAACTAAATCCAAAATAAGTTTCTGTGCTATATAACTTCGCATCTAAATCCCATACAAAAGTGACACAACGAATGTCCTTTTCCTTCTTAGTTTCCATTTTCCAATGTTAACAAAATAAAAACGTCTAAAGAAACAAGTTTTCATATTAAATATTTTCGAAATTGGTTGGTATAAATGTGTGAAAATCAATTACAATAGATTTCCAGTGTACATAAAAAACAAGTGTTTTTCGCGGCCAACTCAATATACAAAAGAACCAGTACAAATCGGATTTAATGTTTGGCAGCAAAAAAAAAGTGAAATGCCCAATCGAAAACGACATAACCTTTTAGAAAGTTTTAGTCGCCTTTACGAAAAGAGTACGTTCGCAATAGAAGCATGAATTTTTTTTACAAGTTCCTAAGCCGGTAATTCCTAAAAATCGCTAAACTTCGGAGTGAATAGCATAAATTTGGATAAATCCCATTAAGGAACCAGTGAAAAGTTCGAGTAGCCAAATCAAAGATAAATAGCCAGCGCTGCTAACAATGCTATTTGTGTATCAGCTGATTGGATTCTCCACAAATTATTTTCCTCTGCCTTTTCGCAGATTTTTCGCAGATTTCGTCCCGAAACAGGTCCGTATTAGGCTTAAAGCTAGAAATCATGTGCATATGTCACGCATGCGTTTACGCGTTTGATTCTGCATGAGGAGATACGTGCACATAAATTTCACGCACGCCAAGATTCACATTCTAGCATATGCAGACATAGATTTGGGTAATTTTTCGTCTTGATTATCATCATTTATTGGAAAAGCTATTTTTATTTTTGCCTATAGGCGACGTGTTTATGTTTTCATTATGGAATGAGGAAGCAGTAATAATGCAGTTGGTATACAATTGTTAGTGTTTTTTTCGACTGGCCTGAGTCTGGGGGGGGGGCACGTGCCCCTGCCCCCCCCACCCCCCCCCCCCCTGGATCCGCCCTTGGCTCATGATGATTCGAAATTCACGCTATGTCTTCTCTGATTTGTTTACTATAAGAAAACAATACATTGCCCTCTTTTTTCCAATAAGTCGTCTTAAATATGCGAAATTGCGATTAGGTGACTTTTCAATTCTTACAAAGCTGGTAATCTTGTGTTGATTTTCAAAGACCAAGTCCATTCTTCTTATAAAACTCACAAAAACCTGCAAATTTCGATAGTTCAAAAGTGTTTAAACTATTTTTGACTGCATAGGTATTTTTACTTTAAAAATATTCCCTTTTTTATGTGATTAAAAAAAGTGGTCCCCCGAAGGTATTGCGCTCCATTGCTTGTCTGTTTTATACTGCAGCTGTCTACTTCACAAATGTCAAATATAATTGACGTACGACGCCATTTGCAAAAATTATAGCATCTTCCGCTGGGGTGATTGATTCTGCGCCACCTTTTATATGTATGCCTACGAGGAAGCTTAAAAAAAACACAAAAACTTTTATAGGTAGATGCAAAAGGTATCACAGGGGACACCCGGGTTTGAACCGGGGACCTCTCGATCTGCAGTCGAATGCTCTACCACTGAGCTATATCCCCAATATGAATGCTGTCCCAACAAATCTCTTGAAAGTAACATCACATCACAAACATTCAATCGCAAGTTTCTCCAAAAATACCGCCTCCACAATCCAAACAGACATACCTGAACCTGTATCACCAAAAACGGTTATCGCAGTCAATTAAGTGCGAACATCACTCTTATCTGACTCATGTGTTTTTTGCTGTTCCAATACAAATGTATACCATGCCATTCAGGTAATTACTTCGTACATCACAAAGTTATGAAAACGAGTGTCGGTGTCGGTATATTCAAATTAATTACACAGACTTGTTTAATGAACTCATTCCTCTGTAGTATTCGTTTTGATTGGGGATCATTTCCTCAGCCAATTGGCATAACTAAAATGTCTCATTAAATAATCATTCGCTTTACGACTCGACAGTATGCTCGGCTCTCATCCTAATCATGCCTTATCATCATCATCATCATCATCATCATCATCATCATATAAATAAAATTGGTGTAGTTCTGTTCGACTTCGATTGAATTTGACTGCATGTCCTTAAATGCAAAAATCTTAGAAACTACTGAATATATTCTGGTAAATTTTTCACAGGCCTATAGAGGATACCTAGGCCTACAATCTCAACTTTGTTTCAAATCTATATTCCTATAAATTTCGGAAAAAATTGGACAAAAGTAACTTATTTTTTCGTGTTGTTTCGTTTTTTTCTTTGCAACGCTTTCCATTCGAAAATACTGGGAGGATTTAAATATAGTAAACACCATCTTATAGAGGACATCTGCGGGTAGAACTTAGGATATCCATTAACTCGAAAACTAAATAGGTTTTTAAAGAAATAGGCAAAATTTGAAACATTTCTACGATTTTCACCTGCGTGAGTTGAACTTCATTCTCAAATCGAACATACTAACCACGCAATATATTGACATCTCTTTTAACCTAATTTTACTCCTGTAAGGGAGAGGGAGACAGACAGAGGCAGTGTGCTGTTTGGATTGTTAAAAAAAAAAAAAAAACCATAAATGAAATGTCAAATATGTAGGAAAGGTTTGTTTAACTCTGTTTTGCTTACAAAAAAAGGTATTTTTGAAAGAAATGTCAAATATTTATAGGTATCAGTGATACCAGATCGTGGGTAATTACCGATTTCTCGGGAATTTTGCCTTTCAAAAAAAGCAACAAGAGCTATTAAGATGAGGCAGTAAATTAGCCGCTCGAGTTTTTAAATAGCATTAGAGCGCATAAAATTGAATTAAAAGTTCGAGATCCCATTATCGCAATTTGAATGCCCCCAGAGCTTTGTAGTGGAACCAGATTGAGAGTGATATCGTTACAGAAAAACTTTATTGAGGCGTTCGTTTTAACTGGATGTGGTAAAGGAGAAACGGTGTTTATAACAAGAATACCTACAAATAATTCCCAGCACTTATTCATTTCAGTTTAAACGGATTCAATTTCCTATTAATGTTTGTTCTTCCATGACAATTAATAAGTCACAGGGTCAAACGCTAAGAAAAGCGTGAGTTGATTTAAGAAAGAATTGCTTCACGCACGGGCAGTTATATGAAGCGTGCTCCAGGGTAATTAATGCAGGAAATATCACTACCTATCTTAGCCGATCGAAACAAAACCGCTAACATAGTATACAAAGAATCGTTACATTAATAAAAAAAGTGAGTTAAACATTATAAAATTATTTTCTTTCATTTTCATTGTCCACTCAGACTCAGTTTTCGGGAGTTTTTTTAGATCGGGTTCAAGTCCCTCACTATTGAAGAAGGCTTCCTCACTTTATACCTCTACAATGTCTTTCGATGATTTTTTTAATTTTTCCTTCCAGCGATTATAAAAAGAAATTAAAAATTGTGTCCCCTAGAAGACAGTAAATTTCTTAAATTTTTTTCCATCAACTATTCTGAAACCACATTTTGCACGGGCGAAGCCGGGCGGGTACAGCTAGTTATCCATTAAAAATGCATCAAGCTAGTAAAATCACTAAAATCCTTTAATAACAACCACCGGTTGTAATGAAACTTCAATTGAAAAATTGAAGACTTATTCCTCTGTCAATGTTGCCTTGGGGGTAGGTACACGTTTTAGGAAAAAAGGGTACACAACCGCATATTATCCTGACCCAAATTTATTATAGTATCGCCCCCGCAGTGTACAAAATTTAAGTCTAATTTATTGTGTCTAAGTGGAAAGTCACTGATGTTACCGAAGGAAAATTACGATCCCATTTAGGGCGGCACCAAGACCCAACTCGCCTGGTTCCTACTGTATAGAAACCACTTATTCACTTTTAATAATTAGCGATGTAACATCTTCCCCAGGGATTCGCCGGTTCCCTTTTCTCGTCAAAAGCGAATTCTCATACAAAAAGAGAATAAAAAGCAACCAAAGAAACCCATGGCCGAATAATAATAACCACCCAAAGGATTGGGCTGTTCAAAATCATAAAAGCAACACCCTTGCCTTGTACTCAATTTAATGCCGGGTGTGTGCAGAGAGGCTGCCATGCTACACAGAGAAAAAATATATTGTATCTCCCCCGAAGTTTGATCCATTTTCTGCCAACAAAGAAAAACACAATATTTCTTAATGCGGGATAAGAAGCGGTGCTGGAGTACCTTAGTGTGGGTAGCTCTTGCTCGTAATTGTTCGCTGTAACCCTTTTCATCCCTGCCAGCACACATGCACTTAAGGACACGATTCTTCGGTATTTCATATCGGTGTCATGTATGAACCACCATTCTGGCTGGCGTGTCGCATCGTTTCAGGTGAGGTCCTTGTCGTTGGCCTTATATATTGTCAAGCAAAGCTCAACTCCCAAAGTGGATTACACATAGTTATTTCTCTCGGTCTTTGTTGCCGATTTTTATTTCACTCTCTCTCTTCTTCGCTGTGTGGGTCTACAGTCTACTCCCCTCACTTTATCTGTTATCCTTTCGCCCGAGAGTGTATGCTCGGAGTTGTTAGCTCACAGGAAAAGCTTATTGAATTTATTACGAGATCCTTTGTGTGTGGCAGGTATATAAAATGATTTCCTTTTGAATTTTGCAAACTAGTTGCAGATTCACATTTGTTGACTGAAAACATTTTAAGACGAAAAGTGGCAACAGATGCAGCAAAAAAGTAGTAGAAAAAAGCACAAGCATTAGCAGGCATAGTGTGCTTAGCTAGCAGCGCGATCGTCGCTGTCTCATCATATCCGGTGTTTTAAATTGTTTCGTGATGTGTTATTCGTTTAGTTTTTGTTTCCTCTTTTGATATCCTTTGTCGGTAAAGACAGACATCACAAACAGCAACAGGAGTAGATTTATACCGAATGTCATTAAAATGTTTCAAGGCAATGTTCTGCCACTGGTTGCACTCTACAAACTGAGAATGCCGGCATTATTTTGAGCCTGTTGCATTATATATATAAACTCTGCTGCATGGCAATGTTCTTAATGTAAATGAAAGAGAGAAGAAAAATCTCATGCGTTTTCGAGTTTCCTGGTCAGCGAATATAACGTCATAATTGTGCGAAATGCCACGTGGATGCAACTGATAATTAAATGAATGGTGAATGGCTAAATGACATTACACACTAACTAAACCTGAAAACGTGGGGTGCCTAAAGAACCGAGTAATATTTTTTGTAGATTTCTAATAATGAGCTTATTTGCATACACGCATCAGCATAAATCGACTGTAATCGCGCAAAAAGGGTTTTCCTAGTCAAATAACAAAAAAAAAAACGGAGGAAATTATCAAAACAACGAGTTCACTCTCCGCACATACCTACTGATAAATTTGTCACATGCAAAAACGTTGACAGACAGACTGAATAAAATAAAAATAAAGCGCACGACTGGCTCAAACGAAAGTTTCTGATTAAGTAAACTCAATGTGGTAAAATTATTTTAAGGTGCATATTCAATATGGTTAAAAAATCGGGAATGGGGCAATCATTTCTGAAATATAATTTAAAAACTGATTTATTCGAACTCTTTGAGAAAAACCAAGTATATACGAGATTTTATTACGAACACTTATATTATCTATAATAGGTATACCTAAATATCTACCTAATTTTGATGAAAATCGTTATAGCGTTTTTTTATAAAATTTTGTAGGAAAATAGTAAAGTTTAGGTCGAAAAATGTTATATTGCTCGACTATTTAGCTGAAAACTGAGTTTGCAATGTAAGCATTCATCGGTTTTTAAAGTTTTATCCAAATCGAAAATGGGGCTTACGAGACATGAGACGAGACAAGACGCAATAATTTTGAAAACATCAATTTTACTCTAAGTATGCATTTTGGTAAAAATAGTTGCAGCCGTTTTCAGATAAACTAAAGAAAACTATATTTTTAAGAATGCATTTTTGTTACAATCGTTCTCGAGATATGTTCAAATTTCAAAAGTACTTTTGATTAAATTTATAAATTTTGGTTGAAGTCGTTACGCCATTTTCGAACAAAACAAACTGGTATACTTATGAACATTTCATATGGGAAGTGTCTTTAACATTGATTTTACCTTGCAAAAAAAAATCCAAATCCGAAGTTTTAACCAAATTGGGACAGCCGTTTAGGATGTAGGGCTCACGGGCTTACGGACAGACGAACATTTTTTTAACATACGAACAAGTGGTTTTAGTCAATTGATTGAAACAAAGTTATATAGATACTGTGACGGCTCAAATAGTTCGATTTTGTGTTTGCACTAAATTTAGTTTTTTACTCGATAGATATATGTTTTCTATTGAGACCCCATTGAAAACTAGCAAACCACTGGGCAAATACGTTGCCGTAGATAATCATGTTTAATTCAAATTTAAAAGTAGAAGGAGACAGATAATTGGTTTAGCATTTTAATTTTAATTGTTTATAATAAAACAAGTAGACACGGTTCTTGTAAACAATACTAAACGTCCTTCCAATGAAAATATAAATGTTTCCATATTTTTATCTGTTGTGCTCGCATAATCCACACGTTCCATATCGTTCCATCGGATATTTGCATTTGTCTTCCCTTGGCCCCCTGGTAAGACTTTGCGGTACCACGCGCTTATTGTTAAACTACTTTTTCCACCCACAGATATTAGACCCTTATTTAGCTTAATGGACCTACTCTGCTCGTTATGCCTTTCACATCTCTTTAATAAATACAAACCGACAATGGACCTCCACTAAGGAGTGGAGGTAAGAATATTATTCACCAGATTCGCAGAAAAGTCCTAACGAGAACATCAGCTGAAGCCAGCGTTGCCAGACGGTTAATATATTTCCCCCCAGACAAATCTGAAAAACCCCCAGATTTAGCTTTTTTCAAGAAAAAAAAACCCGAGGTGAAATTATTTCCCATGTGAAGTTATTGCCCGTGAAGTTATTTCCCTGCACCAAAAAAATTAATTGAACGCAGTTACAAAATAAAACCCCCAGATTTCCCCCTAAACAATTTTCCCCCCAGATTTCCCCCCGTCGGCCAAAAAAACCCCAAGATCTGGGGGGAAAACCCCCAAACTGGCAACACTGGCTGAAGCTACAACTTTCTTCTTTATTCTTCTTCTAAGCCCATGATTTTTTAATAAATCAAAAGTATTTTCTCCCGATAGCAGGGGGAAGCTCTTTAGAACCAAAATGTACAACATCAAATAATACGCCTGTAATTGGAAGTTCGTTAAAACGGCTGCAGTGTACTCGAAGGGCGGTTTAACGAAATGGTATTTCCTCGACTTTTACAAAAACATTGCTTCGACGCGTCGCTTCCCAATTGCACCTGATTAACGTACATATTATAAGTTCATATCATTCCCCACAATTAGTAGACCCCTTTCACATCAATACACGTGTAAGCGTCCTAAAAATAACACTCTGAGCATAGCCCTGTAAAATGAACGACCCCCGACCATTAATCAACAGCATTTGGATCACCGAAACACTATACCCCCTGCGGGAAAGTATAGGAAATTGGACGTTCCAATTACAGGCTAAGCTAGAATCCCAGTACCCAGTTCCGTCAAATCCAGAAGAGCAAAATAATTTCACCTAGACCGCACTTGCCAGTGGCTCTGTCGCTCATCCATCATCGGCCGTCCCCAGTCCAGAAATTCCTTATTGAAAACAATTTGTCAAAAGCCATCAATTTCAGTTCATAATCCCAAGCCGCCCCTCGCACAATCATCCCCTAAGCCCTTTCGCTACATTTCGGACACACTATCCTGAAATATGAACATGACCTTACCCACAGCATGAACGGTGCGAGTCCCCCTTTAAACCAGAAATACGATGTGAGGCGGCTGAAGGCTGAACCAAAGTGCTTTTGCTACAACGCCTTCCGGCCCGGCCCCGCATATTCGAATGACAACTGTTCCTGGTACAATTCATCTCCCCACCCGAAAAGTCCATTTTGAGCACCTGCTCCCAGTGGAGCTTTTCATAATTTATAAGTCCCAGCTGAGATTAGACTGCGAAGGATATGCATCTTCTCGTGAGTGGTGGTGGTGGTGGGGTGGTGCAGACTCGCACTTCCTTTCCGAGTTTATATTTTTCACAGCGAATGCACTACACTCGGTATCTGCAGTAAGTGTGAGTGTGTAGCAGTAAATAGGAATTACGCAGGTGAAATGTGTCCACCAATAAATCACTTTGGCGAAAGAACACACAGCCACCACTAAGGAGCGAAATAAGAAAATGCACCATGGTTCGGAATGGTGGAGGGTTGCCTGCCTGGCTGACTGTTCGGTGGATGACGGTCATGAGTTAGTGCTGCCAGAACTAAAGCAAATTCATATGCAAAATGGAATAACTCTTGGAAGTTGATCATAGTTTTTATGTGCTTCAGGGAGTACAAAGCATCGGGAACCCACCCTCACCCACCTCTCTGGCGCATCCCACTTGACATATATTTCAAGGTAAAAGTTCGAAATTGCAATTCTCTAAGGATGAATTTATTTAGCACTTCGTAGTTCGTACGTTGGGTGTGTGCACAGGTTCTTCTCATCATAACGAGGAGAAGTGGTAAAAGTTTCACCCACGAGTCTGGGGGAAGAAACCGCCGACGTGCACCTGAACAATATTACGAGTGATGGAGATTTTAGTTGACGTGGTGATGGCGATGATTAGTGCGTTAAAGTTTCATGCCAGTTACACTTCGTTTGATCATACATTTTGGTGCTGGTGGTGCGGTGTATTCCCAGAGGTTAATTATGGTTTTGCTTCATTCACACGTTTAATGCTAAATATACACACGCTAGCATTTCTTCAAGATAAGTTCTTTGGGGGAAGGCGCGAGTTGGCAAGATGATGTTGTGCGATGTTGTTGAGATGTTGTGCCCTTTAGTTTGGTAGATGGTAAACTTTTGCTTTCATATAGCTCGTGTAGGAAGCGGCGGTTTTGTTGTATATTACCTCAGTAGTTACATATCCTATCGTACAAATTGCGAATGGAAAATGATGACAGAAAAAAGTGGTTGGCGCAACATTTTCCATCCATCGTATTCAGATAATGTGTTGCTTATGAGTTTCCTTCCATAAGTTGGCATGCAATCTTGTGTGGAATGGGTTGATTTGGCGCCTTAACCTCTTGCTTTAAAAATTAAAGTGTGCATGCGAGACAAATACACAAACACTCTTGAATTTAACGGCAACAACTGTGCGAACAACTGAAAAGAAGCCCTGCAAAAGCACGCAATGACACAAGGGCCATCAAACCTATTTGTCGTTGGCAGTGTTGATCACAGTAAAGGTCCCAGCCCATAAGAACCATTGAAATACAAGTCGATAGAATACACCAGAACTTATGGAAGGTGACTCACAAGCTAAGCATATGCCGGATGCGATGAATAAAGTGAGTTAAGTTTCTACTTTTATGTCTGTTGAATCCGTTGACAGTTTAAACAAATCGAAAGTAAGCTCATTTACTGGTTGATACTTTGAAGCGCTGCGCCTTCGAAAGTTCAGTCATAAAACATTCTGTCTGTGGAATAGTTAAAAAAACATGTAACGGATTTGCGTCCGATTTTATAAAGGGTGATTTTTTAGCTGGTTTGGTTTTGGCAACACTGGTTTTGACAGCTGACGTGTGTTTAGTACCTTGTGTCACTGTCAAACAGCTTCAGTTTGGTTTGCAATTTAACCATGGATCGTCTTACAAATGAACAACGCTTGCAAATTATTGAATTTTACTATCAAAATTCGTGCTCGGTTCGAAATGTTCATCGCGCGCTGCTTCCATTTTATGATCGGCATTCTCGACCTTCTGAGCAGTCTATTCGGAAGAATATTCGGGCCGGTCAATTGGCCGCCTAGATCGTGCGATTTGACACCATTAGATTATTTTTTGTGGGGGTATGCCAAGGCTAATGTGTATAGGGACAAGCCCGCTTCGATTGACGCACTGGAAGCCAACATAGATGCATTCATTCGTGAGATACCGGCCGATATGTGTGAAAGAGTATGCCAAAATTGGACTCAGCGGATGGGCTACCTGAGACGCAGCCGCGGTCAACATTGGCATGAAATTATCTTTAAACATTAAATTGCAAGGTTCAAACTATCGATTCAAATAAATATTTCATTCATTTTTTCGAATTTTTTGTGTTTTTTTTTTTTTAAATTTCTAAACCTCTTAAAAAATCACCCTTTATAAGTTTTCCTTTCGTTAAATATGACAAACAAATGAACCTTTCATTCACCTTTTATTTTGCTAATTTCTCTTAAATATATAGATGATCGATCTGGGATCGTCGATTAGTCCAACTTCTAGTCTTTGTATTTGCTGTAATGCATGTTTAGTGGTTGGGACCAATCTCCACATATATGGGAGCAATGTTCAAGCCATGGTCTAACATGTGCCTTAGGTATAGAGGAAGAAGATTTTGATAGGGCTGAGTACCTCTTTGCTTCATATATGTAATTGGATATTTGGTCTGCACTTACTAAGATGGTGCTATATTTTGTTCGAAGTTGGCCTGGGCTTGGCTATGCCTTTAAGAACTTGCATGGATTCCTTGGCATGGATTGGTTGGCACATTTGTAATTGGGTCTCTCCTTTTTCCCCACTTCAACATTTAGTTCAGGTCCTTATTGTCATGACACAGGCACACTGTTTGATATAAGAGTGTTTTTGTAGGAAAGGAATATGCTGATGGATCTTGAAGATATTAGCTAAAAAGAAAGTTAGTTCTTCGAAAGTAGAGCAGCAAATACATTAGCCTTTTCTTCAAGTCTCCTTGACTAAATTTGGGAGCGAAAATCAACTGAAGTTCCTCCGTTTTTCCTCCGCTATAAAAGGGACACGATTCCCAATTCATTAGACCATGCAATAAGTTTGTTAGTGAATCCCTTATATTGTAAATAGTCTTTTCCGCTCCTATTATTTATTATAATAAATATTTCAGAGGCTTAGAAAAGAGAATCTTTGTTCATCCAGTGGCCGTCGTTGAAAGTCCTGTTCTTTGCTGCGGTGGCGTATTTTAATTGTGTGTTAAAATGGGGCTCACTCGATTTTGTGGTTGAGTGAGAAAGACAAAGTGCGATGCCTGGTAAAATAATTCCAGTTTCAAGTACCCCGTATCCTAAAATACAAGTCAGCTGAAATTGTCTTTATATTGTTTGATTCTACCTTCTATGAGTATCTGCCGAAACATTTGTATCCTAAAAAAAAATAAAAACAATTATTAACATCCTCGTTAAATTAAATTTCGACTTTAGTTCATATACCTGTCAGCTTAAGAGCGTCTGTCTTCAGAACTTATTTGTTAAAATCAGTCAGAAGATATTGTCTGTGATCCAATATTCCTGCATGATTTTTCATCTCAGCAATTTTAGACGCCGCGCCCCTTTCAAAGAATTGTGAATTCTTCTCAAAGTTCCTTATAAGCATCTTCTACAAAGAAAGACTGATTGCTGCCACTTGTTTGGCCAACATTAATTATTCAAAATAATTATTTAAATAAGGTGGCAGCAGCATTCCTTAGAGCAGCCATAGATACGTATCCTTTAAAACGCCTTAAAACAATGTTCGATGAACTGTTCCACCCTCAATCAAAAAAAGCTCAACCGAAGGACTCCTATTTATAAATCAAAACCTCACTTGGATCCATTTAAATGAACAAATTAGCCGGCTAAATTGGGAGCATCCAAGCTGAAGATTCAGCTGCTGTGGTTTTTATTTCCACCACCAGCCCCCGTTACCAGCCATCAAGTTTCTTTTACTTGCGAATTCTGTCTGCTAATCTGTCTGTCTGTTTCAGATGTTTCGTGTCTGCCATCCTTTACAGGGAGAGCATCAGTATACTCCCTCTCCTTGGGTAATTGATATTGCCACAGTCTGTTGTACACAGAGGAATGAGTTTCCATTGCTCGGTACAACCAAACGGAATTCGTTTCGAACTAAACTAATCAACATCCAGTTTGGGACGAGGAAGTCTTCCCTCCCAACAAATGTTGCTGCCATGAGTGGGTGGATTATTTTTGTTACATATTAATTTTTTCCATCCCTCCAAAAGTGCTCTCAGTGAGAAGCTGTTATTGTTTTGTTGTGATTTTGGATTTCCTTCACATCCTTGTATAGAAATGAACGCAAAATGTTCTCTAGAGGGGACCCCACCATAACAGCGCCAACGTCATCAGGGAAAACAAAATCAAATTTCGGGTTTGCTGAGTATGTTAGAAGGTATGAAGAAGGAAACATTTTTTTTCTTGGTGAACATAAGGATTATTATAATTATCCTTGGCATTCCATTATCTTTTTGATTACTCCCAAACTGTGCACTTCATACTTGTATGAGCAGAATGGGTACGTGAAAATGTTGGCATTTGGTGTCGGTAGGGATGACGAGTAGAGTGAGTATCAAAATTACAATCATATCAATTAGCACGCTGCAAGGCAAGGTGTTGTTAGACCGAGTGCTATTTTGTGAGTTCCCATGGTCATGGTGAACAGAAAGTTCGACTCAGTTGGGTAAACTTCAAAACGGATTTACAAACATTCAGACGAAGTATAAGATTTTACTCGCCAGAGTGCCTTGAAGCGTCTGCAGAACTTTGAATGCAGCTTGTGAACGAAAAGAGCAAAAATTCTTATTAAAGAGGCATATTACAGATCGCGTCAATAAGTCGAGAAGTTATACTAATGGCCATATATGGTCATGGAACTTTGAAAGGTAATGCTAATGGGACCTATGGCCTAATGGCCGTAGAGTTTGTCTTGGAGTTTTCCTCTCCAGACACTATCGATACAAATTAGATCGAGTATCACCCAAATGATCTCTCTTCTGAAAAGGACGATGATTTTGAGAAAGATCGTAAGTGCCGGCCTTGATGTGATAGGTACCGTATTCCAGAAAAAAAAAACCCTAAAATCAGCTGATAATGCATTCAAGTAAAGCGAATGAATTCTCTAAATTTAATGAACGCGACCCCACATTTAAAGCTGAGCTCCAGGAACGATTTTTTGGGATTATTCAGAGTGGGGGCGTATGCAGAATCATTTACATCTCCCAAGTAGGTTTCTGTTTTGGCCCTGCAATATAGAGCTTATTTCGTCCAAATTATGTTGCATGAACAGCCTGACCTTTCGAACGAGGTGGCTTTCCTGCCATTGGAAAATGCAGTTTGAAATCAACGGCAACCCTCGAATATGAATGATTTAACTACTCCAGCAAACGATAATTGAAAGAATGTCCAGGCCTAAGACATCGCAATTTACTTTCGGATTAAATTGCCACACATTTCTTGCGTCTCAGTAAGCACATCATCAGTTATACAAGTCAACCTCAGTCAGGTATAAAAGCCTATCAAAACGGGCGAAACATAAAATCAAAAAGAAAAATTATTCCCTCGCACCGGTATGCAATGGTAAATAAAAATACTTTCGCTGCGCCAAGCGCCAACATTCTGCCTTCATTACGTCAACCATTCCATTAAATATTTGTCTACAAAGGACATCTTTCTCAAATTAAATAACTGTATGTTATCTTAAGACTTTTAATATTTGGAAAATTAATTGTACATCGACTTCAACGTATAGTTGCCTAACCTGAATTTTCTGATGAATTTCACAACAACTTTACTTTGAAATTAAATTATTTACAGGAGCATCCAGAGTTTACTTTCATGTAACTAGATTTGCTTTTAACTCCGCATCTGTGGCTACTTGGTAGGTTGACCATTGACATGTGTATCCGTATCTATCGAACAAGTTTCCATTCAATGCTTTTTGTAGCATATTCCATTTTATAATAACATTATAGGTCAACTAGCTTACATACCTACATTTAGAATTCATTCAGATTTCGAACGACAATGTTCTATTCAACATTCGATTAGGAAAAATTATTTTATCAGCTTCACTTGAAGTGCACATAATGGCTTTCTGTCAGTTAATTATTCAGACCGAATAAAGGCCGAAAATTGAAAGCAAACTACACGCACGATAGAGAGACAGAGGCGAAATATCGAAATATGGTCATAATAAGAATTCAGAATCAGAGTGCTTTTTGTGAATTAGGTCGATGTAAATGTTTTATGTTCGGATGATTATGTATTGAAATTTACGACTTATGGTTGTGAATTGAGGTAGGTATCTGGAGAACGAGTTGGCTGAAGGGCCTCTGATGTGTTCTGATTCATTGGATGGAAATTGTCACATCCGGATATTTGTCGTCCATATGAATAACTGTCATGAATGTATGTCATCCGAGAAACAAAAATACGTAATATTTAAATGGTACGCAAAGTGCATCAAACGGTGCAATAGTCTGTGAAGTCTTTAGGATCTCCTATACATTAAACTCCCTTTACAGCGAGAGTTTTGCTTGCTAGCAAAAATATCGAGCCATAAGTGCAACTCATCCCTAAGCTTGAAGTCGTCTTTAACTTAAACGGCTATAAGAGCGACGACTGATATTGTAAATAAGTGTCGGCTATTTGGTAAGTAAAATGTGGTCCAACCAAATACAACTTTCTTTATAAAAATAAAATTAAATAAAATGAATGGAACATTAAATTCAAAACTCTTTTTTGCCATTTGAACCTCAATTCTCAGCTGCCTTAAATGATGGAGCAGTATTTTAAAGCGCATAAACCTCCCTCAACAAATTCCGATTGTAGCAATAAAAACCACATCCAAATATGTACTGTATTTCTCGGGATTAGCGCGGACAAACGCACACAAACTTATTTTTGAGATATCCTTTTAGACTATATAATGATGGCTATTAGAACTACGGTAATCAGTTTTTCACTCACATAAAAGAGTAAACTTTTTTTTTTTACCCTAGAAGGCTAATGTTCGCCGATTCGACGACGTCGCATTCTTAATTTTGCTGTCTCTTCTCAAATGCTGTGTTTTTTAAAAGACTGCTTAATAATAAAAAAATTAAGAATATGCTTAGTAAAATCAAGTTTTTTATTTATTTTTATAATGTTTCAGAATAAAAAAAAATAGAACGATATGTATTAAACAAAGCTTAAAAAAACATATTTTAGTACAGATCGTCGAATCGACGAATGTTTAGCTTATTAGGGGTAGTCAGCAACATTAGCCTTCTAGGGTTAAGTAAAAATATGTTTGGAAATTGTTAAAGCACATTTTAATCATCGAAATTTGTAAGATGAATTGACTGGGTCTTTGAAAATCAATATGTGCATCAAGATTACCATATAGCCTTGTAAGAAGTCAAAAGGTTCCTTCTCAATTCTTGCAAAGCTTGCACATTTGCATATTTGCTATCGTAGAAAGGTGGTTTTTAGGACAAAAAGAGGACATTTGGAGATCAGTTTAGTCAAAAGGGGACAATGGGATAGGGTCTAAATTCTGCTTTGCAAAATTCTGTCTTCTCACACAAAAATTCTGCTTTACAAAATTCTGGTTTTCAAATTCAAAGCAATAAAATTCAGCTTATTCTGCTTTTTTCAATAAAATAAACATTAAAAACCAGTTTTAAATTAAATTTTGAAATTGTTTTAATTAAAAAATTAAAAGATGGAAATTAAATCTTAATTAAAAAGAAACAATACAAATAAGATAAAATATTGAAAAAAAAATTAAATATAAAACGCAATATCTTTTGAAAAAAAAATTAATTTAAAGAAATAGGAGATAAAAATTGAAAATAAAAGTTTTCTCTCCGCTCACTTTTTAACATTTTCCAAGTCGTTATTGTTTGCAGAATTTTGAAAATAGAAATTTGAAAGCATAATTTTTTTAAAAAGAATTTTGACCCATTTGGAATTTTGACCCCAACCCGAGGACAATGTGTTGTTTTCTTTTAGTAAAAAAATCAGAGAGGACATAGTAGCGAAAAAGATGACCGTCTTCTCAAAAAGAGGATGAATGGTCACCCTAGTTATAACCTACTTAGCATGTTTGGGCCAGCTATATCTGACACTTAATTTCCGTCCCAGTGAGGCCCACTAAAGCCACTCTGGCACCGCATCCAATTTTGATGTATATAAATAATGCGCTTCATCCATCTGATTAAAGGGCTCATACTTTCCAAAAACGACCGACAAATCAGAGTCCTAAAGCAAGCGTCCCACCTGTATGTTAGTCCCGCTCTCATATACAGGTACATGACTTGATGAATTATTTCAAAACCTTGCAGCTCTCAGTAGATTACCCTTTGGCGTTGAAAAATAAATTTCATAATGAAATTCCGCACCTCGTCCACTCGTACTCCAGATACTCGTAAGTGAACATCCAACTTTAGTATGCAATGGTGACGACCGCAATATACACCACTCACCGCCAGGAAGACAGAAGCTTTCAACTCGATGGATGGACATTGTCCGCATTGTGAATAACCGGAAGTGAGTGGAAAGATAGAATCGACCGCAGAAAATAGTCCAAAACCCGGAGCAACTATAACACTCGGGCGGATGGATGGCTGGCATATATAGAATACGATATGCTACCAACTATTAAGCAATCCACTTAACATGTTATTCCCCGAGGAGTGGCGGCAGCAGGGCCAGATTCAAAAGGTACGCTGTTGGGTCCACAGTACACATGATATTATTTTTTTCTAAAATGAAGAGCCCCGACAGCGCACGGGCCAAGATTTATGAATTATTCAGATTTCGTTGGTAGCCAAGCCATCCGCCTGCAGCGCATAGTCGATGCAAAGCACTCTTCATCCGAATCCCTTTGTAGCCCCATATAGTATAAAGGGTTAGGAGATGATTCCAAGGATACGGAAGTGAAGAAAAACGAACAGGATACGGATATATCGTCCGCATTTAAATTACAATCCTATTTCGTGTGTTAAGGACGTCGACGGCGAAGGAGCTTTATTGCCGAAGCATGAATTCCGAAATTTATTTGCATGCCAAATTGGAAAATAATGCGCGCCGGTAGATGGCGAAACGGTGTGTACCGGATTCCCAGCGTGGATAGGAGGCGAATTATTTTTGCATTTATTTCGAAGGATTTTTCGGCATGCATGGGGCGAGCGATGGTGGATTTTAAGTGGGATTACAACTCTCGGCGGTAGATCGGTAAAATGTATTTAATCGCTGCGCACGTATATGCGAGAGTAAACGCTTAAGTTCATGTGGGTGAGGAAGAAGGAAGAGTGCTGGAGCTAAATACAGTTAACACATTGTAAAAACAACGTATTGTGGTGGGGTGCTTACATTTTCATTACTTTATTTTTTATAAATGGACAAAGTTTTAAAATGTTACTGCTGACGGCGTTGGCACGTGAGTGCGTGTGCTGATGGGACTTGTATAGTGCATTCCTATTGTTGGTTTTGCTGCTTTCAGATAGTTGATGCGCCACACACATATTTTTCTGAAGCGTTGGAAAAGAAATGCTCAGTGCTTTTAGTGGTATTCCATTTGAATGTTTTTGAAAAATTTACTGCAAGTGGATTTTTAAAACTTGGCTTGACAGCCATTAACTGAAGATGGTCGATTTGCAGCATAAGTCATGAAGCAGAACGCTGACTGATAGTTAAATAAAAATATTTAAGGAGGTGTTGGCTTAGTAGAAATTTATTTGAGTAGTGGCAGTGAAGTCAGAAAAAAAAATATATTTTATTGGAAAACGCAGGCGAAACGGAGGCATGGCAATGAACGACATAGCCAAAGTGTTCTGTGACTCTCACAAAAGTTTTAAAAGAAGTTTCAACGAAATCTGTGTAATGGTTTTCACACCACCAGCAGAAGACCCACTTCGATTTTTCTATGTGCAAATATTCGAGTTGAACTACCCGTCGTGGGGGCCGAAAATATTTCTAGGTAGGTAAAACCAAATAGGGCCAGAGAAGCCACCACTGCGAAACAAGGGAGCCTCCAATAAGGATGCGTTTTTGAAACTAGGCTTAAAGAGATCTGTCTGGTGGTCGATTTGTCGGGATAATCTTGAAAAAA
Source organism: Cheilosia impressa (assembly GCA_948293265.1). NCBI lineage: Eukaryota > Metazoa > Arthropoda > Insecta > Diptera > Syrphidae > Cheilosia > Cheilosia impressa. The sequence continues at coordinate 135,668,958 of OX411880.1, read as the reverse complement.
CTACGGGTTTCGTATTACTTGCCCCGCAAACATTTATGCAAATCAGAGGATGGATGGAGAGTTGCGAACTTTAAGCTAATCATTTCCAAGTGAAAGCCGCTGATGGGTCCATCCATGTGATGTAAATAAAATATATAAATAGTTAGCGCAACAAGTCCATATATAGGTACCTTGGGCCTATCTTCTCATAACCATTCCTTTTGTGTGAGTTGTTATTTTTGGGACGAATGAAAGGGACCTACATGATGTTCGCGCGAAGTGCAGTGGAAAAGGATCTTGGTTTGGAAAACCAGAATAGCGAAATTTGAAACTATCTGCCCGGTAATAGTATAGACTAGAGTGAAAGTCTTAGTATACTTCAGCTCCTCGCTCCCCACTATCATAATGGGTGTTAGTCATACGCAGTACCCTTTGAGTTACAGGATGACATTGCAATACTCAACTGCCTGATCACAAACTCTATTTCAGTACAACACATTTCAACTCCACATACATAAAGCCCTACACCTCCGCTAGCAGCTGTTTCACAATTCAATTACATTAAAGTACTTCACCCAGGAGACGACCTCCATGCTCACAGGGACAACATAAATCCGAGATTATAATGATTGGCAAAAACAAAAAAAACGAGAGCCTCTTCTTCGGCACGCACAGACAGACACAGATACACAGGCACAAAAAGATTGACACTTTGCAACCAACTCTTTTTAAAAGCCACCTCCACCACCAGGTCTCCCGGTGTGGTGACTCATTCGGTATTCTTAAAATGGCAATAAATATCTGACACTCTGTATGAGATCCTGCAAAGCAAAAGAGCCCAGCTTCGAGCATCTCCATTACCTGTGAATTCCCATCAGCTGATAGGCGAGTCCCTTAAGGGTATGCTACAGTGCTGCCGGTTAGAGCCAGTAGAATGCTGGCATTAGAACCATTTATATGAAAGTGTAATTAAGTGTCACTTTAAAGCCATCAGGAAATTACGATTTTCCTTTGCGAACACCTGATGCAAGAGTCCTATCCGATTAAGTCTGCTATTTTGGATCCATCGTCGTCGTCGGTATCGGTGTCGGGTTTGCACCGCACATACCCCTGTGTGTCTGCCCACCGTCGTCGGCCGTCCATTTTCTGTATACGAAAACCGACCCTCCCCAGTCATAGTGCTAGGCGTAGACTGTGTGTATAATGGAGAAAGGGACTTTGCCGTTGCTCTGAGTCTTCGTCGTCCACTGAATGTCGGTAGGATTGTCTTTGAGGTTGCGAATAAATTTCCCGAAGATGAAATGCGGGTTCTTTCGATTTGGGGCGCTGCGGTGTGTATGCCCGCTTTCTTGGGGTTTCGGAATTTATTATTTCTGCGGCAGCCGCAGCAATCCTCGCATCGATTCAGAGGATGCTTTACGTGCGCTGGAAATTCCCCCCGGTATTTCGCCAGTCATATTTTAAGGGTTTGCTCTGAAGATCTGAAAAGCATGCCAAGGAACCGGCAGCAGACACACCGCCAGTCGTCCTCAGTTAGCTGGATTGTGGAATGATGCGAGATGCTATTGTTGTACAACTTGTCTTATATCTTTCGACTGAATTCGCAACATAGGCAGACTCAGATGTTGTTTCGTAATGTGGGCGGGCGTATTTACCTGCATACTTTTCATTTTCGGTTCTTGGGGCGGTGTTAATTGAAATTTAATTATTTTTCCAATTAACTGAGTAGGGTGGCAGGTCAGCCGGATAGAGGGCTTATTAGGCTATCGACCAGGCGAACTTGTTTACGTCTTTAGTCTTGTAAATATTTGCGGGGATTTTGAACAAATTCCGCTGGAGGGCATATTTTGAAGTCTCTGGCTACTTTTTTCAACGGTCTATACCCTAGGCTTTGTTGTTTCAAGTTTGGCTAAGAATATGTACCCTTGGTGACGTTGTTTGCGGTTTAGGAGTGGCGTGTAAGTGGGGGCTTCTTCTTGCAATTTTTTGAAGAGCCCTACTGACTTTCGAGAAGTGTTTTCACAACAAGGACACGACCTGCAAAAATATAGAATTCGTCTCGCTTTCTTCTTCAATTGTAAGCAAGTTTTACTGGCAAGTTCAATTTCCCCCCAAGAGTATGAAATGCTAAGGCTAGCTACAGTAATATAAACCCGAGAAGAAACTAGTATTTTCTTTCAATGCTGACAAAGCCCATCTATTGAGTTTCTTAAAAGAAACCAGCCTATTCGATGCAGACAACGATGTCGTCTACCATTGAAATTTGACCGTATTTGACAAACTCGATACTTTTCCGCTTGCATTTCGCAAAATATCATCAGACTTCTACTTTGAATAAATAAAAATTTGGCCGGCTTTAGGATTAAGCACTTATGTAGGACTGACTGCTGTTCTCACCCTTATAACAATTTAAAGTAAAACTCAACAGATTTCCATTACCTGTGTGTCGGCATGCTTTCAACATAGGTTTGCTCCACGTCATTTTAAGAGATTACCGATTCTTTTCGACTCATTCCATAAAATCACAAGCTCACCTAATAAAGCAGAAAGTCACTGTACTGCACAGTGCACATTTAACAAAAGTCTGAAAAAAAAGTGAAAAAAAACTCTTAAGCACCTTTCATCTGTCCAAACAGATTGAAAGTACTCGCTCTGTTGCCAGTTAGCCTTTTTTTAGCTGCAATTTCCAATGTCCTTCTCGCCCAACCAGTCCGCACACTCACGGGCGAACAACAATTAAAGAGGATTAAGCCACGTCAAAACATCGAGGAGTAATAGCAGCGCCAGCACGGAAGGACACAATGTAAACGTAAATCCTTTTGCTGATTATTGCACTCGCTAATCCGGATTAAACAACGAACTGTGTGTGTATACTGTATATACTCTCTCCGTTCGTATTGTTGCATTTCGAATAAACTGAAAGCATGATTAAAAGCATCGGGGGGTTAGAGAGAATGAACTATCTACTGTTCCCACGAGCGCGGACGGACACAAGTTAAAGTGCGGGATTTGGATAACAAGCTGGACAGCAATAAAACACAAACGCAAAGTAGAAACATTGTCAGAATCCGTAGAAATAATTTCAAGTTAATAGTGTCGCTTCATTACTACTGTGAGATAGCTTCAATACACCAGCCATGCCTTCCTTCCTTTGTATTGCTTAGCTAATGCTCACGAATTTTAAATTGTTCGGATATGAGAATTAGGGATTCTTGTTCTTATTGGAAACTATTTGTTGTCCAAAACTAAAGAAGACTCGAGGGTTACTCGTTTTAGATGCGTGTCCAATGGAAAATGTTCAAGTAACGGACTTCTGAAGATTTATCAGTCTTAGGGATATATTTTTTCCTCTTAATCAGATCAGAAAAAAAAAGATTGTTAAGCTAAGAGTTTAGAGATTTTTTAAAAATTGTAAGTTTTTGCTTTAATAATTATTTTTGATAAGGAAAAATATTCAGCGTAATAATAATATTCTCTCCATAACTATTTTCTTACATCATTGCCAAAAATTTCAATCTTAAATAAAAAATTTTGATATTTGAGTTAATCTATACCAACGAAAATTGTTGGCATTACAATGTTTTTTCCTGAGTTTAGGATATTTGTAAAATGCAAGTGTGCATGATTTTCTTGGCCTCAGCCTTAATTTTAGCACTTCCTCCAATCGGTCTCCCAAAAACACTTCAAAAATCGATAGTAATCAAGTGTTGGAATAGGAACAGGAAGTCCACTATTAAAGAAAAAATTTAAAAACGGTTGCCAATATTTGACCCCATTCAAGGGAAGATATAAATAAATTTTCATTTTATTCTTGTCTTCTAAAAAACTTTGCCTTTCTTTTGGTCCCTAAATATGACACAAAAAGATGTAGCCTATTAATGTAGATAAAGCTAAGTTTGGTATTATAATTTTATTTCTGTTAATCTTATTATGAATCATTTCAGACTACCGACCCACTACTGAGCGTAATGTAAACACATCGGCCACCGTCCTCGTTTCGCTTCATTCCATGGGGATCGTGTGATAATGACTTTGCGAGGGCGACTGCTAAATGGTGTATTGGACGTTATGTAATACCTTCGACCCTAATAAAGTAAATAAAAGCCCAACTACGACCTTAGGGAATAGGGGAACATACTGAAAATAGCAGCCATGGTAAATTGGAGGACAATAGCAGTGATCGTCTGATCGTGGACTTGACTATTCAAAGCATAGACAAACCATACTGAGACCCGCAACTCACAATCCTCTTGCCGCTGGCCCCCTCAGTTTTTTTTTCAAATTCGCCATTTTGTATTCCTATCGGTGTTATGTCAATTCGGAATCCGAATGACATGCAAAAACATACAAAAAATACAAAAATAAATGCTGCCAACCTCGGCAGCCGTGGGGAAATGTAAAAAAGAGTTCGGGAATACCACATTTTAGAATAACTGAATGCCATTGGTTAGTTATTATAAATTTTTTAAGGTGAATAATTTTATTTGTGTGGTTAATAAAGCTATCTAAAGGAGATGTTTTATATACTAGAAATATATTCGGACAAATATGGTTGTGTATTTCCCGCTTTTGGATATAATTAACTTCGTTTTCGTGTGTACATTTTTCTTCAATAATAAAGAAAATTTGCTCCAAATGTTTTTATTTTCCCTCAACCAACATACATTCTTAATTTTTCGTAAATATTTTAAGCAAATGTACACTTTTTCCTAAAAAAAATTATTATTCACACGTAACGAACAATTTCAAATTCAACTGATAAAATTCAATGAACGCTGCAAGTCACTTTGCCCAAAGCCGAAGTGGCTCATATTTTTTGGGAGTGTATTGGTGACTCAGAGTTTTTGAAGTTACGTGACATACGTATTCTATGTATCAATACTAGCGCAGTAAATCGTGACCATTCCGAAAAAATATAGCTTGTAGGCTAAGTAACGGGAAATCGGCCGAAGTTGGTGGTCTCAGTATTGTCTCTGATTCAAAGCATGGGACTGATACGTGATGCTGAATCCGCTTGGTATCTGGTGGTTGTGGTGACTGGTTGACGGTATCGAATCGATAGACGGATGGTGCGAGGAGAAAGAAGTCTTTTTTCAACCTTCAGCGTGGATTACTATTATTAGTAAGTAGGTAGTATAGAAAAAAATGGGGTTGGAACAGGATGGAATATTTATCCTCCTCTTTCAGCTGGAATTGCTTATGGTGAAGCTTTAGTAGTTAGCTATTTTTTTTCTTCATCTTGCAGGTACATAACTTATTTTTGGAGCTGTACATTTTATTATCGAGCTGTTTACTTTTCTACAATATCTACAATATCCAACAAATATGGTCATAAGGGAGAGGTTAAGTGAAATTCTAAGAGATGCTTTGCTCAAAAGAAAATTGAGGAATTGTTTGCTAACATACCATTAAAATCTTGGTTCAAATTGTTTATGTTGCGGATAGAGATAGACAAAGCGCGATATAAACAAATAATAAATGCGTGGTGCTATTACGTTCATGATGATGATTGTGATTTGTGAACAGCTCGTTGATTTATATTTTCCCAACATCTGGAACTACATTGATTTTCCATTTGACACGGACTTTTTAGTTTTAGATACAGTAACATGGGGTTACTTTGCCACAGCAGGGGTTACTTTGCGCCACTGATGAAAAGAGTTGGTTTCTTGATTCACGCTCAGACATGTTACAGTCTATAAACCGAGCCTACCGTAATGTATACACATACACATATACATCTGCCACATGTTGCAACGCACCGTCTGGCGGCAGTTGGTAAGCAGCAATTGGCTTGTGTAATTCAAGTGGCAAATTTGTTGAATTTTTTAAGCGGAAAATACTAACTTTGCTCCAGCTATTTAGATAAAGGTAATATAGTTAAAAGTAACAAATGGAACAAAGTACGTCCCTTGGACAACTTTGCCCCATTTTTCAACCACAAAAAAAAGTATTTTTTTTATTATTTAAACAGTTTTCATAGCATAAACGTATTATTTTATATGTTATTAATGAAACGATGTGGAAAAAAAATAGATCAAAATTATTTGTCTACCACTTTTAAGTGACTCCCATCAAGGGCAGATATATGGTAATCGTTCGTCACCGTCTGCTATAAGTTCTTACACACTTGATACAATGAAGAGAATTTCTAAGGTTATTATATTTTTGTAAAAACCAAAAAAAAATCTACTCAGGGGACACCCGGGTTTGAACCGGGGACCTCTCGATCTGCAGTCGAATGCTCTACCACTGAGCTATATCCCCCACTGCACTCGAAACACACATTCGACCTTTAGTTACATAAAGCGAGTATCAGTTAAGATTTTAATCCGCGTTCAATTCCATCGAACATCAGTTTTATTTCGCACACGCTCATAAATTTCAAAATTTAATCACTTATCCCCGTCTACATAGCAGACGTGACGTCGTAAGTACCTCCTACCCACACAACAGAAACTAAGAGAGCTATATTTTCCGAAATTGAATTTATAAGTCAGGTATAGAGAAAACAGATTATTGACTTAGAGTTTCTATTCCATTTGTGGCATTTGCATGATTCAATTACCCGTACCATGCCAAATAGAATTACAGATGCAGTACGAGAGTACAGTACAGAGACGACTTTACCAAATTCATGCATCGAAACAATGCCAATGTACACAGGAGTCGCTGCAGCCCCCGCTCCGCCACCTCCTACATACCGAGTGAAAATGACGTGCCCAATTTCATAACCCTGCTGGAGAAGGACACATGCTTCATGTGATAGAAGCTACAAAAAAAAGGAAAATTTTCACTTAAGCTAAGTACAAATATCACAGCGAAATTGTGGAAAACTTATTTCGCAAAAATATTTAAAATTCCACCCACGAAAGTGACGTATCGATTTGGAATATTTTCGCACACTCACACGCCCGTGCATTATTTTCTGAACCTCAACTATTCACCTGCCATCAGGTAGGTAGCTGAAGCTGGTTAACTTCCTCCTCGTCATCGTCCGAGGCAACCGCTACGCTCTGGCAGACGATGGCCATATTTCATGTTCAATATTCTATTGGTTCAACATCCGTTGGTGGAAATATAGTAACGCTCTGGGATGCCAAAGTATCGGAGCAGCCAAAAACTTGTTCCTGCCGGTGTATACTGCATGTGTGTGTACAGTGTATCGAAGCCGAAGGAAGGGTCTCCAATGCCGATGGAGCGGGGAATGGCAAAGATATATAAAATTCAATTACTTAAACATTACAGCGACTTGTTCGGCGAAAGTCTCTTTGAGAGATCCTTTGACAGGATACAGAACGTAGTACGAAGGAGGACCACTCCCACACTCTCCCGATAGAATGTAACTCAAATTTGTAAAAGGGTTAAAATTGGTAAAGTGATTTCTAAAACATTGTATGTCTTTTCGCCGAAAGCTGCTTTCGTAGATCAAACGAGGGAAGTGCGAGGAGGTGCAGGCTGCAACCTCACCATACTCGAAGTAGCATAGTACGTCTTGGTCTTGTACAGACTGGTCTGGCACTTTGCCTAGAATTTCGCTCGTATTTCTCCTTTTAAAATTGTTTTTAGTGAATAAGATTGCCGATGAACACAGGAACAGAATGTATGACGGAAGTGGTTGCCTACTTTTCACACATTTAACGTAACGAAAGGAGGTGGAAAGATGTGTGCAAAACAAAAAAGGATTGCACCATTTGCGTAATTAGTTTTATTTCGCGCGCACACTTTATGTGCTCAAATGTAGTAAAGGAAATTTTTTTCCGATTTCTCTTTGAAGTACGAGTATATACCTACGTCGATGGGAGTTTTTCTTGAACTTTTAAGATTTGTAAATAAATTATATTCGAAAGGAGGGATCTTTTGCTGCTTCTTTGCGGCAATCAAAGGGTGGTTGCACTTTGGGATAGGTAAGGTAGCTGCCTCTGATGGAAGTATTTCATTACGATATTATTTTTTCAGTGGTATGCATCATTTGATTAAATTGTTTGTTGACTTGAAAAATGTTGAATGAAAGTGCAGTAGGTAGCTGAATTTAATTATCACATCTTTTGCAATAGCACCTTAAATTGAAAACACTTTAACAACGATTACAGGCCCGATTCATAGAGTCTGTATGATATCCGTCCTTTCTCGAGAAATTTATGTATGTCTTCTGCAAAATTGTCTTTTCAAAATATCCAAAGCCTACTTCTAGCTATGCTTACCTACCCGTGTACAAAATGAAGAACCCTATAATATAGAGAAGCAAAGTGCTGACAAGCGTTCCTAAAACGTAAAAGGTAATCTTTGTTTGAAAGAAGACACTGAAAACCTTACTAGAAAAAACATTCTTTCAGAATATACCCATAGAAGAGCTTTAGATCCAAGATCAAACAGAGAATAATAAAACTTCCTCAGTGGAGAAGGTTGGATTTATGACACCACAAACTGTCGAAAGATCAACTGATGCTATTAAAGGGTGATTTTTTAGCTGGTTTGGTTTTGGCAACACTGGTTTTGACAGCTGACGTGTGTTTAGTACCTTGTGTCACTGTCAAACAGCTTCAGTTTGGTTTGCAATTTAACCATGGATCGTCTTACAAATGAACAACGCTTGCAAATTATTGAATTTTACTATCAAAATTCGTGCTCGGTTCGAAATGTTCATCGCGCGCTTCTTTATCGAAAAATTGTGTTCAGCGATGAGGCTCATTTTCGGTTGAATGGGTACGTAAATAAGAAAAATTGCCGCATTTGGAGTGAAGATCAGCCAGAAGCATTGCAACAGCTACCAATGCATCCCGAAAAAGCCACTGTTTGGTGCGGTTTATGGGCCGGCGGCATTATTGGGCCATATTTCTTCAAAGATGATGCGAATCGCAGCGTTACTGTCAATGGTGAACGCTACCGAGCGATGATAACAAACTTTTTTTTGCCCGAAATGGAAGTTCTTGACTTGCATGATATGTGGTTTCAACAAGACGGTGCCACATGCCACACAGCACCCGAAACAATGGCGCAATTGCGAGGCGAGTTTGGTGAACAGTTAATTTCACGTTTCGGGCCGGTCAATTGGCCGCCTAGATCGTGCGATTTGACACCATTAGATTATTTTTTGTGGGGGTATGCCAAGGCTAATGTGTATAGGGACAAGCCCGCTTCGATTGACGCACTGGAAGCCAACATCCATGCATTCATTCGTGAGATACCGGCCGATATGTGTGAAAGAGTATGCCACAATTGGACTCAGCGGATGGGCTACCTGAGACGCAGCCGCGGTCAACATTTGCATGAAATTATCTTTAAACATTAAATTGCAAGGTTCAAACTATCGTTTCAAATAAATATTTCATTCATTTTTTCGAATTTTTTGGGTTTTATTTTTTAAAAAAAGTTCTAAACCTCTTAAAAAATCACCCTTTATATTAAATTGACGTGACTTGTAGATCTTAGCACAAAATTACAGCCTAGAACCTACCACCGAAAACGATCTGTCTGATTAGAAAACGTAACTCATTTACAGCCATATTCGTGGATATTTCATACAAGTACAAAAATTGAATTGAACTGAGCTGAGCTTCAGGACAACTCATCCACAGACTTCAATTATTGCAGAGAAATAGCCTCAGGAGAAAGTTTGTTTCTCATCACATGCCCCAAATAAGTTCGAAAATTATATAAATTAGAAAGATGTTGGTGTATGAATCGTCCAATAATGAGTCGGCATAGAGGTCAGTTGTCTCATAGATGAGTTGTATAGCAAATAAATAAATAATAAATAGTTGGCGTAGCAGGTCCGTCCGACCCTAGGCAACACAACCATTCGTTTTGTGTAAGTTTTTCATTTTTGGGACGAATGGAAGGGATCAACGATTTTATGCCGAGTCCAAACAACTTATTGAGAAGCTCTTTCATGACAATAATGCTCTCGTATGTTTGTCGACGTTCGCGAGAGTGGCGCAGTAGAAAAAAACCATAAGATGGATATTGGCTTTTTCGAAAATCGAACCTGGTACTCCTAGCTTGGTAGTCGAACACACTAACCACTAAGTAACTGCGCCTAGATGATTCAATTTCTTCAAATTCTTTTCAAGACCAAAATTTGGCCCCTACAATTCACCTGTTCAAGTAAGCACTTCGAGGTACTTTGCGAAAGCCATTAATCCAACAGGTTTAATTTACCATCATCGAATCGCCTTCTTGGCTATTTAAAAAAGTAGGACATGTGGATAAATATTTGAATACTTTTGCGCACTTGAATATTTAGAAATACTTTTTAGATCCGTTGCACTGGGCGGTCAGAATTTTAAGCTCAAATTATAGGAAATGATACCTTTTGTTGTGGCATTCTCGACGACAGTCTGACTGCAGTACTGACTCGGGTTAGGCTGCAAATTGATTAAAGTCAGCGAGCGCAGCGTGTTGATAATCTCAATTTATTTATTTGAATAATTCCTGAGTCGAGTTCCAAAAAAGTTACTGAATGTGCCTCGAACTTTGTTCCTGACAGTCCATGAAGCAAAGAGTTATTTGGGATTCCAAGATCGGCGATCATCATATAAGGCTCTTGAGGTTGAGTGCTGTCATATGAAGCGGCTTTGAAGTCGATACAAAAGTTGATGAGTTTCGGCTTGAAATTCATTTAGATATCCAAACATAGTAATCCAAACATATGATTGCGAGTGCAACTCTTCACCGCGTACATTCAGGATCAATCCTTTTCATAATAAATGAATTTTTCGGTTTATGCATTCACTTGTATTCAGAACCCCCAACATTGATTTCTTCCTCTCCATCGTCATCATCATAACAGACAGGCACAAAGTTGTGCCAGAAGTTTGCCAACTTTTAATTAGTTTGGAAACATCTTTGTATCCAAATCAATGTTAATCCCATAGTTATGCCGCAGCTCATATACACACGAGTGCAAATATGAACCCATTTGTCGAGGATGCTAAGGTGCGATAGGCACCACGATCCACCTCTTCAGCTCAAATCCAACTCATATTATAATAGGCAAAATGGCAGCACCATTCAACGTCTAATCCCCCATTCACCCCGAGCGGTTGTGATTTTGGCAGCTCATAACGCACCTGTGCTTGGATTTCGTTTAATTTCAATTTAGCTTGATCTCTCGCACTCTCAAAGCATAATCCTGTATTGCATCGTGTCACTTCAACTATATATACTCACCGATAGCACATTTAAATGCGTGCAATGGATTTGTATTGATTATCCTTTCAGCAATATAGCTGAAAGCAAAAGCAAAATACAAAAAGTCCAAGTATCTTCATCTCTCTTCAATTAAATTCTCGCAGTTGATGCAAATCGCAAAACTATGTTGACGAGGCAGGTGAAAGGTGGTGGTGCCGCCTGTCGCTTCTCCGTGATAATTGCTACAAGTATCGATGCCTGTCCAGTCGGGTCCCATTGTATGGGATAATGGGGAACGCGCTGGGGGTGAAATACAAATCCCGTTCATTATTCAAAATAATCCCTCGTTGCTAGGGGGACACATTCAAACACAGACTTCCTGATTAATTTCATCCACCTACACCTACACCTATACCCGACGAGGCTGGATGCTGATGGGATGCTATACGGTGGCTGTTGCCTGTTGTCGGTGCTGCTTCTTTTTAAACAGCAATTAGATTTAATTCCACTTAATTAATTTGCAAACATAAGAAACGAAATGGATTCCATCTACCGAACCCAGATACACACATATAGACGGGTAATCCATTTTAGATAAATGTGTATTTCGCTGTAAAGAGATAAAAATAAAGCAAACAACCTTTTGAATGCTCAACAGAAAAAAAGGTTTGTTGCAATGAAACTGTGGAAAACGGTTGTTTAAGTAATTCTGAAGGAGTGCTGTAAAGGATGTGTTATTGTATTATCGGTATGCAGTCTTCCATTCTGAAAGAAATCGCGAGTAAACCATTTCCGCTTAAGATCATCTATAGGTAGAGGCAATGTCTATCCTATTCCACTTGAGGGTGCAACTTACTCTTAAGTTGCAGTACATGAGGGTCAAGTGGTTTTTTAGAGCTTAATCCAACAAGAGTTATCTTAAATCCGGGAGCGGGTCGAAATGCTGCTTCCATAATTCTGCTTTGCTAAATTCTGTTCAATTCAGTTTTTTTTTAGTTCCGCTTTACAAAATTAAAGCTAACAAAATTAATAAATATCTAAAGCAAACGAATACTAACAGCAACAAAACGTTGATTTTAAATTAATAAAAAAATTAAAAGAAGAAAAGTTAAAAGATTAAATAAATTTTCAAACAAGAATGTGAAATTTCATTAAGTCAAAAACTAAAAAAAAAAAAACAAATTGACATCGCTGATTTACAAAAATCTGCAAACAATAAAAAGAGGTTTATTGTTTTTGAGTTTTGAATTTTGAAAAGCAGAATTTAGAAAAATTAAATTTTGAAAACAAACTTTTCCAAAAAGAATTTTGACCCATCCAGAATTTTGACCTAAGCGCCTAAAACCCAATAAACTTTGAAGAAACGTGTCAAAGAATGTGTGAGAAAATGCGTCGAAAACGTTTCAAAGACGGGTTAAAAAATGAGTCAAAAAGCCCTTGAAATAAGCGTTGAAAACGCCTCAAAAATCAAGTCACAAAAAACGTGTCAAAAAGCTAGTGAAAAAAAGCTTGGAAAATGCTTGAAAAATGCGTTTACGAGGCGCGCACTAAAAATACGTCAAAAACGCTTCGAAAAACACGTGAACGAGAGATAAATGCGTTAAAGATGCTTAGAAAAACTCATAAAAAGACGCGTGACTAACGCGTTAAAAATGCGTCGAGAAACGCTCCGAAAAATGCATAAAAAAACGCGTAAAAAAATATAGCGAGCCTTTCCTTCACTAATTCACGCATATATCACGGTCACGAACTACTTACAGTTACAGCCCCGCATCGTGGTGAAATTAATTCAATCACTTCTTTCCGAATACCCTCTGATTCTATCGCGTCCCTATACGCACCTTCCCGAAAGCCCAAAAGCCCACAATTCACATTGTCCTGATTTCACTCGACTGTCAAGGAAAATGGCCGACCTAACAAAAAATATACAGACCCCTCCCTGGTCCCGATGTGATTTTTCGAAACTCTTTCCTTCGCTGCTTCTCTGTCCTTTGAAAGATTAAATTCTTGTAACAGTAAAATATTCAAAATGTTATCATAACTTATAGAAGACGTGACAAAAATTCTGTCTCCCGCATTACCGGGATTCTAACCCTTTTGCGTGCCTTTTAACAATTTTCCTTTTTTTCTGTTCGCTTTTGTTCAACACTGGTTGCCAGAGAGGTAGAGAGCAGGGACGGGAGCTTCTCGTGCAAAATCCTAAAGCCACCATGTCTCGCGCGCAAGTAACCCTTTTGTTTGTGCGAAAAGCGCCCCAATTCGAGTCCACACCAAGAGGACAAAAGGTGTTTTTCGCTGACACTTTTATTCATTTTGACAGTTTGTACCGCGTGACGAGGCTTTTTTTGTGTGGGGGATTTCACGAAATATTGCGAGGGGGTGGCAAGTTTGGCTACATCCTACATAACCCGTTTTTATTTAAAGGTTATAACCCTTTTTTTAGCAGTCATGCCATTTTTTTGTTGGTCTCTGATGGAAATCTGCTGGGTGGGTATACTGGTGGCGTTAATACAACCAATCCGGGAAAACAACAGACTTTGTGGGTGGCTTGACAGATGTATATGAGGTGCATGTGAATTCGTTGAGTTATCGGCTGAAGTTGTGCGAGTACGTATTGATGCCTGACAAATTGAATTTGTATTCCCCTTCTTTTCCTTGTTGATATAAAATGTACCCTGTTTTGTTGTTTGCTTTGCGTTATTTTCCTGTGATTTAGCTCGCAAGATTGTCAGGCTCATTTTTAAATGGAATATGTTATTTGACGCATACAAAAAAGATAACATGTGCATGCATTGTGTATGTAATTGCTGAATAAGCGGTGGAGTATCTGCTCAATATTGAGTACCTCACGTACATATTCTGAAATTCCTCATACGAGTACCTAACGGTCTTTAACAGGAAGGTATGGGAGTAATTTAGTACTTTCAATACGAAATACATATTGAAATGGCTCTGACCCATCAATTCTATTTACCAGCTGTATGTACTCGGTATGGACAACCTCATCTTGGTTTTTTTTACCTATGTGCTTCGTTATTCGTCTTAGTAAAGCTGGACATGTCGCTCGCCCACCCCGGTATAAGGCGGCTTCCAGCTACAATTTCAATTTAATTAACAAATTACAATCAATCACATTGTTTAAAAAAAGACAGTTGAAGAAATTTCATTTAAATCCTTAGTGTCAACAAAAAACCGAACACCGCCTCTTATCCTTGTGGAGGGGAAATTTCCTTAAAAGACCCATTAAATGGCCCGTTAGCCAATTGTAAATGTTTATTCAATAAGAAGAGAAAGCTAAACCTTCTTCACTGTCTATATGCTCATTAAACACACAAAAGTACTTATTCACCTCCGCCTACCCTCGCAGCGGTAATTATTATCTGAGCCAAACATCAGCTCAATTGTATCCTTCTGGACGGGCAATCTTTTCACAAACTTTTCGTCAGTATTGTACCCGGCCGGCCGCCATCGTTACCATCGTCGTCTATGAATCCCAACGGCACCATTCGCCTAATTGAAACATTCGCAAATTCATCACTCACTCAACAGGAAGTGAAACTCTCAGCAGAAATCAAGTTCTGCCAGCAAACTAATTTGTTTGAAGAAAAATGAAGAAGCGTATAAAAGTTTTGCCATCCGCTCATAGAGCTCAGTTGCTAAGTTGTCATCCCAAAACGCTGCATCAACACTTTGTTCTCGGAGGAGCCCAACCTGTCGTCGTCTATATCGCTAAAAAGTCATTTCTCTGTATAGACCCCACCGAAGACCCCTTCGGATAGCATTCCCCGTTCGGATCATGGACCGTTCTAAAACTGATTTGTCTCCCGGGAGTTACCAGTGTGCCCGTTCCCACTTCGTTATTTCATTTGTGTGTAATACAAACTTATCGAGAGAAGAAAACATCCGAAACTTGAATGCGATGAGGACCCAAGCATTTCTGCTCTTTCAAGGAGCATATAGCACACTCATTCATCTTGCCACAGCTGCCGATGTGCCACGACTGTACTACCGATGCGTTTCGACGAGAAAAACATCGACGCAGTGACTCGTCGTACTCGCCCATGACACCCTGCACTGCATGCATGTAGACGTTCGCGTACACAGGCACAACACTTTCGGATCAGAATTTAACTTCCCCAAAATGGCGAGGGCAGAATCGTCTGTACCTACAACAAAAACTAAACCGACAAACAAAGTGTCTGATAAAATTCCAGTGATACGAAGGATGCTGTTTGGGGAATTAACTTGCAGTGTATCTTCATGGGAGCATCTTTTGTCTTCATTTCGGGACAGGGTGAGTGGCTGTTGTAGTACACCTAGATGGGGATTGGAGTACACCAAGGATGCTCCAAGGATAAGAACTCAAGTGGAAGATGTGTGTTTATCTTTTGCAGAAACTTAACTTTTGCTATTGTTTTCTCCCTTCATGTGTGTTGGTATAGATGAAGTTCTTCTTCTTCTTATTCGACGGCTGAATGTGGTGCTCCCAGCGGAAGTACATATCCTTGAATTTATGTAGATATGCAGGTGAAACTATTGGCTTGTCCTTATTCCGGGGCTAGATAAGAGCGAGCGAACGAGCAAAAGAACACAACTAAAAGTTATTCGAATTAGGAAAAGTTTACCAAAACGTAAAAAAGGACTCGACTGGGTGTTTTTTTTTTTGCTGGAAACTTTGTCTTGAAGGAAAATATTTTCAATCCTACTTATGGATGTACCTTTTAAATATTTTTGTTTCAGCCTCGAATGGCCTTGAGTTTGTTTTCGCATTAAGTGGAATTTAACAAACTCTTTCGAAGATTATTTTGTCCGGTGTAAGTGGGAGACATTGTGTTGTGTGCCAGTGGGGATTGTTTTCTTCTCAGAGTTAAAAGTCGACTTTGTTGAAGTTAATATATGATTCGAAACAATTTCGTCTGCTAAAGTAAACACAAAGGCAGGAAGAAATGCAATCAAGCAGATTGGCTGTGCGTATACTCCTTGGTCAAATATAAACTTTTAAGACTGAGGCTTATTGAGAGGTCCAAGTGCTGAAACGTAGATTCATGCAGTTTGTGCACCATTACATCGGTTAATGTACTAAAAAAAACTGAAAATAGAAAAAAACTTGCAGGGCTAAATCAGAAACTTAGATTGAATTAAATTTGTTCCTAATTTTATTGGCTTACAGGACTTTTTTAATCCAGATAAAAAGCCGGGACATCTGCAGGTTTTTCAACCAGAAAAAGATCACAGCCATCAAATGAAACTCAACATGGCGTTAAACATTCGAGTAACTGCCTGCCAAAGTTTCAATCAAATAGACAAATTCGGTTTGAGGGGATGAAGCGCGCAACCCATCAATTTTAAATTCATCGGTAAACTATAATGTACGATGCTCCCCGTTCAATGCAACCAACGCGTTTGATGAGTATTGAAAGGAGACAGTTGCTCAACGCATTGTTCAACAATTCTGTGGTCGTCTATCAGCATAATCAATCGAAAGTATTTTTGCTTTAGTCACAAACCGATTGAAATAAAAAATAATGAAAACAAACATCAATATGGAGACTATAGGAAGTATTCAATTTGAAATATTTCATATGAAGGCGTAAATAAACTGCGCACATAGTGTACGACCGGCATTACAAATAGAACCGGAAGAAGTGAAAGAAAGACAGTGGGAAGATTGCGTGCTTTGAATATTTTTTCCACGGTTGGAATCATTTTAACGACCGCTTGTTGTTCACTGATTTTTCCACCAACTTAATGCCACTAACCACAAAGTTAATTTCAAAGTTCTGAACTGTTTCATTCGTTTCGGGTCAGATTGTGGCACCTGGTTATTGAGAATATTCATAGACAAGCTCTCGCAATTAAATACAGTCCAAACCAAGAGTAGGAGCAGATTGGATAGTTTTACATTCGCACATCCTTGTTGCTCAACTTCAACTTCAGAGCGAACATGTAGCCCAAGAGAAAACTTTTTGGTTTGCCCTTCAGTATGTACGAATTTTGAGCCGCAGGTCATCTTCTGCCTCCTCCTTGCACATTTATTTTCAAAAGATGCAGTTCCATAGTCGCGTATGACAGTAATCATAATCTAGATTTGAGACTGGAAGTCTGTCGAACTCTTTCAAAAAACCCTCAAGTGCATCACACCCAATGGGACACCAAATTTAAGCTTTAAACTCCGCACCACTTTATCCATCCCATATATAAAACTGGTTGAACGCCAAATCACTCTGGTGGCGGCACATTAGTCTGTGTCTATTTTCAATATTTTCCCACATCGAGGAGTGTCCTTCAGAATGATTTGCAGCCTTCTAGTTCGCAGCACTCGCTTAACGGCACCCAAAGCGACTGCCAAGCCAAATGCATAAGAGTCCGTACCCTCAAAGCAGCTCGAAAATCGTGCAAAACAAAACACTCGTACAGTGCTGAGTCCTCAGCATGTCACATATTTTCCAATTTAGCTTGATTCACGTACTACAAATCCGGAGTCCTGCAGCGCTGTGAAAGAGTAAAAACGGCGAATCTGTCTGCAAAACAAGCAACAACACCCATCGCATAAATATCTCCCAAAACTCCTCGCATTCGCTTTCGCACATATGAGAGCGAGCGCTATGGAACTGCAGTTGCAGTAGCTTGCCCAGCCACGCCGAGAAGTCCTGGGGCGAAATGGATATTATTTATCAAACCAAAACTGTCAGTCGGTCACAGTAATTTTTCATACAAATAAAATCATCCTGACAACTCACATCATGCAGGATGCAGCTGCAATTTTTTCCATTCGTTTGTTTCTGCTTCTCTTGTTTCATCCTTCTACGTGTTTTAAATGGCGCGCTGAGGAAGGGGACTGGGGCATTGCATGTCGCCGGGTGACAGCACGCTTACTGCATAACGCCCCAAAAAAGCATAAATATGAGCGCGTAAAGTTGGACTGCAACTTTGAGCAGTACACCGCCTCCCGGTGCTCCGATTTTTCCCTGAGGGATAAATAATCGTGCTACTTGCTCCCTGGCAGTGGATTTGTGGTCGCTTTGGGACGGGTTAGAGACAAATACACACCAACACAGACACAGATACTGAGTGAGATTGCAGTTGTGCCTTTTGCCGTGGCCTGGCCAGGCCAGTATACAGTCACAGTCACAGATAGAAATGTACGGAACGAGGGTGTGGGCGATTTGTTGGTTGCTCAGTTGGCAGTTGTATAAATGCACTTTTTGAAACTTTGACAGTTTAGTCCTGCGGTTAAAATGAGAGCAGGCGAAATCCTTTTTTTTTTTGGCCAGAGAAACTGGTTGTTCGTCGGTCGATGCATGTGGGAATTTTTGTTAGACTCCTGTATGTGTGAAAGAATGACTCTTTCGCTGTGCGCAAAAGACTGACCTGCTCCAACCCCCTTTATAAACCGGTTTATAAAAGTCTTGCTGATTTATTAATTCTTATTTTCTAGTGGAACTGAATGAGCACTTTTGCCGTGTAGGAAGGTACTTTCAACTGTCTTTGGGTCCATATATGGGGGAGGAAGGAGGCCACAACCAAGTGAGGATTTGTTTTCTACAGCAACGAATTCTGTCGAAAAGTTAACCCTAACGTTAAGTAGTTTGAACTTTGCTCTCCGCAGCTCATTAGCTTTTATGATCAATTTGGGGAATATTCTGAACAATGAGTGCAATCAGTGGGTCAAGGCTTATGCATGGAAATGCACTTCTTCGGGACTACAATGAGGCGGCTTGAATTGTTAGGCGGATAAAATAGTTTTGACTTGGTAGGGTATGGTTCGGGACAAAAATGAAACGGCTTGAGTTGCTGGGCAGATGATATGGTTTTGACTTGGTATAGGGTATGGTGTGTGCATAGGGTAAGTAAGATCAAGAGATGGCGTGTGTGGTTGCGGCAACTTTATTTAATTGAGTGAGTCTTAACAGTCCCCTTTACTTAGAACAGCCAAAAAGTGGTAACATTTTTGAGCCACATTTTCTCATTTGGATCAGTGCATTTTTCAATGTTCTCTTCCATATAGGGTAAGTGCGGTTGTGAATGTTCTATTATTCAGTTATTTGCTTAGACCCAAATTAGGTCCATCGAGTTGGGATTGCATCTAAAATAAAATCATTAAAAGACGAATCACTTTCCAATTTGTCGTTAAAGTCGAAACTACTTCGGGTTCTTGCAATTGGTACGTATTCTGAAGAAAATCGTAGAAAGGTTGCCTCATCGGCTTCCTGGTAGTGGGAGCCCATATAACTTTTTTTCTTACCGTCAGGAGAGGGCTTACATTCCAAAAGCCTAGATCAAAAGTCTTTGTTATTGTCGTTGGCTGCTGTTGTTTTGGAAAAATATTAGCAACATCAAAACCGAAAGCCGGTTGCCACCAATGAGTATGGTGTCTGTGAATAATGGTGTGCGGTATGCTTCAGTACGCCGACCGGCTGGACATTGGTAGCGGTTAACGATAGGGCTCTCGATTCAATGTCAAGCGATGACAATACTAAAAGTGTCAACACAAGTGCAACAATTTTGAAGAATGAAAATGAAATCTTCACGTTTTCTCGTCTCAATAATTCTGTCACTTTCAACAAAAAACGTTTCAAACTTAAAGTTAAAAATATTATCCACTCCCTTGCTTGAAAATATTCCTTCCAGCCAAAAGCATTATGAACTCTTAAAGCAGCATCAGCTACTCTATATAACTCACATCTCGTTTAAATTGTTTTCACCAAGCTGTATGGCTTCAAATGGAAACCAAACTTTATTTACGCCGCTTGACGTTTTGCCATAATAATTCCCCTTGAGTGCTCACTAACTGTACCCTATACATAAATAAAATAAATCCGTTCGAGGTACCCATTCGCATCGTTAATTTTGCATAATTTTAAGCCTCAACAAGCCTAAAGGAATTGGCCTACCGAATAGAAGAATATTTTCTAAGAAAATAATCAGAAATCCCATTCCGCGCACTAGAGTCCTCCAATTTCGTTCGCATCCTGGAAACACAAAATTTATTTATTTTTTTTTGTAAATCATTTCTTTGCGTTGCCAAGGAGCAACACGACTGCATTCTGCAGAAGGCTTTTCAGTTTGTAACATGCAAAGAATCGTATACAACGACATTTTCGGTACTTAAAGACATTGCTGCAGTCTGAGCCAGTCGTTGTTCGTTTAGTCGCGTCCTGCTGTCCTTTTGTGCTTTAATCATTATATAGAATTTTCTCTTCAGTTTTCCATAAGACTAAGTTCTCCCGGGAATATATATATACACAGTCCCGTCGGAATGGCAGCGCACTGGTACAATGGCGAACGGGAAAGGACTTTTAACGTCATAAATTATTAAGGTTAAAGTCTTCATCCGCTCAAAGTAGGCGAGCAGGACAACAACCAACCGACCGACCGACGACGGTGGTGGGTTGCTGGTGCACGGTTCGTATTTCGAACAGTCTTCGCCTCTTAAAATCCAGTTGGGTCAAGAGGATTTTCTGTCCACGTGAAATTTTAGGACAAAACTCTTTAGCTGCGCTGCTGTCGTTGATTCAAATTCAACACCAACAATTTTAATTGCCTAAAGCGATTACTCGAATTAAATATATATTAACCCTTAATGGCGAACATAAATCAAATCTAACCCCGTTTCTTCATTTTAGGTAAATCAATAGCTATACTCGTAGACTGTGGGTTTGGTCGATGGCTAGAGGGAATTGAATGCTGGTGCATTGTTTCATCGGTGCGTGTGGGATGTTAGGTGGAAGCCTAGCCGCCACTCACGGCGATGTGGCCAAGATTTACTGGCGCTGGTGTTTGGCCAATAATTCATTCGGCTCTATTGTGATTACAAATGGCTTGGGCTCGGGGTGCAGTATTAATGATTTTGGATTTTGAGCTATTCCATTATGGTTATGGGTTGATGCTGTTGGCTGGTTGACTGTTCGGTCGTAGTCGGTATACCCCTAGTAAAAGAGCGATGAATATTTGGTTGCTCTTCACGTTGCGGTCCTTTAAGGTATCTCAATGGAAATGATTCGTGTATTTTTCAATGATGCCTTAAATTATGCAGTGAATACTTATAAAGCCGTGTCTTACTTTTCGTTGTGGGACTCGAAAGGCAGACACGTAAATAATTTCCATGAATAAATAAAGGGTTACACTGTAGGTATCCCTTTGCAACAGTTGGGAATAAAGGGGAAAAGAAAATTTAAGGAAATTAAATCGGGAATGGTGGGCATTTTGTGAAAGTACAGTACAGGTATTACAATTCGCTGTTTGGTGTGTGCTTTTTGAAAGGATGTACCAACTGAAACAACTTTTCCGAGAAGAACAGTTTTTTTGATTTTTAAATAATGTGAGATGGTGATTCGGTCACAAAGTCTCTTGGACACACAATCCGGTTTTCTCCTTTCAAGGACTTGCTTCACGAGTCTTACGTTCAATATTATCCAAAAAGATAAGCGCCAAGTTGTAAATGACGCCACGATAGGAAGGTTCTTAAGAAGTTGTTTTCGCTGCGATGGGTTGAAGACACCAAAATAAACTATGGCATTCACTAGAAAGAGTCCCGCAAAGGCCATATGGCAAGTCAGCGATTGCCAACCCTAGCAGGAAGCAAAAAGTCCAGGTTTAAGTACATCACGTGAGGTAAGCTTACTCTTCTTACTCAAGGTTACTCAACTAAGGGATCTTTCTGAAATCATCTTTAAAAGTTCGCCACAAGTACAACATCAAGATTGCTGTTGGTTGACTTCAGAACCAGAATTTAAAAAAGGACGACTCTCGGTGCTTCTAAAGTCTGAAAATGTGTACTTCAAAAAAAGCTAAGCACACGATTCTCGCACTTCTAGATAGACGATTCAGTGCAATTTTCAATGTCTTAGACAAGTAGTAAGTAGTCAGAGCCTTCAAGCATCAACGTGGTTCCCATTGCCTTTGGCTCTATTGAACTATTTTCTTGTGCTGCGCTGAAGGGCTTTAAGGTTATTATTGCATTGCTGTTAAGATTTAATTTCCTTTCGGCGTGATCGCCGGCCAGCGATTTGCATCAAAGCTTCACTCCAAGGCAAAGCTTGAAATGTATACGCTGCCCAATTATATTCACTTAAGACGTATTTAATAAGACAAACCCGAACTCCTTGTTGCTCGTCGTCATTACTTACAAAGGGTTTTACGTCCCACCATAAAAATACACCAAAATCCACCCTCTCGCAAGACAAACTCCAATACAATGTCAAGCGCATAATATACTGACAAATTGAGCATCCTGGAGATTGCTGCTGAATTTTAATTAACATCAGACACCGCGCTAAGTAAAACCGGACACCGCCCTCTTCCGAAAAAGTAAAACCCCGCGATATATGACTGAAATAAACTTCAAAGGACACCACCCTATGGACGCCGCAACTAGGTCATGCTTTTCTAATGTCAGTTTCAAGTTATTTACTGCATTCACCAGAACAAATTTCTCAGCTCTCCTCAGCAAATAAATCGAGCGATAAACTTGTCAAGCTATTATTTAGATTATGTTGTGGTGCACACAGATGCCATCCATTGACCCGGGCCAAACGAGGACGTGCACTAATTATACTCACAAATAAGGTGGAGGGTGTGAGACTGTGGCTTAATTATCGCACTGCAGCGACCACGAATCGTCGAAAAAACTCGAAGAAAGGACCTTGAATGCACTCGAATATAAGAACCCATTCATTTGATTTAATTCCTGTAGGAATTCGTTCGTACCTACAATATTCAAAGGAGGCCTCCTTCTTAGTAAATAACATATTTTTTGCAATTTTTATGTGCATCCTTTTGCATACTCGTGTGGTGGGGCGAAGCGTCTTCGTCGTTTTCGGCTAATTGAAATCAAAATCAGTGACTCTGCACGGATATGTATGATGCATTCATCAAATTAACATTCTATTGACGCATATGGGATGCTTTCAAAGGCTGAATAGGATCTGGTGGCTGGTGCTCGTGCTCCTACAAGGATATTATTTTAATTCAATTACACAATTTCATAATAAATCAACGGATGCAGGAGTACAGCGATCTGTAATTAGGGAACACACATGAAAACACTGCAACTGCATGCATCCTTGTTCGCCATAGCCATTGCAAATGTGAACTACACCAAAGTGTGTGTGCGGAGAGATTTCTTGCAGCTACATACCTCCTTTCTTTGCGGGCAACACCTGAGAACATCCAAAGGAGAAAATGTTTTATGCCTGGCAAATTTAAATGAATCGACTAGTTGGCTTCTTTTCAAGGAGCATATACATAATGGCAACCAACTTCGTTTGGAAGTTAAGTTGGGAAATGCAGTCGGAGGCATGAGAGGCTCTCTATAGTCCTGATTCAATGCTGTGAATTTTAATCCTTGGCTCAAGACTGTGTACCAAGAATAATAAAGTGTATATGAATTTTCAATTACTGCTCTGTTCTGAGGGAGATATTACAGGAGGGGATTTTAAGTGTACCTACTCAGGGGGATTTTTTTTTTTGTATTCCCTTTAGAACATCCATTCATTGGTTCAATGTGGTTAGGCAGGTGAAGGAGGCAACTGGGGACTTACCTCCTATCCATTAGGATAACAATATCATCAATCGGAGATTGGATGTATACACAGGCCAGAATATGAGCATAATTGATATAAGTAGGTATAGGAAGGAAGAAGGATGACTTGATCTTTTCTTGGAAATCGAATCGGAGAGATGGCATTGCCGTTTCCTGGAAGCTGCTGTGGTTCTTTAGAAGATGTCTTCCATTATTGTGATTGCGGTGATTATATTTGGTATGCTTAGAGACCGACTAAAGGTATCGACCCTTTAAAGTTTATGCAAATAATTGTATATCTACTCGTAAGAAAGAGAACACAGAATAGAAACTTAAACATTCTAAAGGGTGTTCCATAATTCACGCAAAAATGGAGTGCTGTACGAAAGAACAATGTATTTTCATTGTTGAGCAATATTTTAAAAATAATGAAGGTGTTTCATCTTGATGGCATCGTTAATCGTCAAAATTGTTGCATTTGGGGTTCAGGAAACCCACGAGTAATTGTTGAGAAACAAATGCATCCAACGCGTTACTGTTTATGCGTATTTTTGGCTGGGGGCTTTATCGGACCATTCTTCTTCGAAAATGCGGCTGACCTGGCCAGTAACAATTAATGGTGTTCGTTATCGTGACATG
The DNA here is from genome assembly GCA_948293265.1 of Cheilosia impressa. Taxonomy (NCBI): domain Eukaryota; kingdom Metazoa; phylum Arthropoda; class Insecta; order Diptera; family Syrphidae; genus Cheilosia; species Cheilosia impressa. Next base: position 135,644,684 of record OX411880.1, on the reverse strand, counting down.
ATAACTCAGTTTTTAGTGCCTAAATTACAAGATATGTGTGTGACCAACATGTGGTTTCATCAAGACGTTGCCACTTGCCATACAGCCAGAGAAACAATTTTCAATTATATATATACTGCATGAGTCATTGTTTCTAATCGTGTAGTCGGCCGTTTTTCCGATCAGAATTGGCCATCCAGATCTTGCGACTTAACGCCATTGGATTTTTTCCCAAGGCCTGGAAAGAGGAAATTAGGACGTGTATTTATGAAATTTAGCCACATTTATGCGAAATGGTCATAGAAAATTTAAATAAAGCAGTACCAACGTACCTATTTACTTGCCAGCAAAAGCCGTGGGGGCCATTAATCCGATGTGCTATTCCATACATAACCCCGATCCGTATTCTCTATGAATCAATAAAAAATGTAAACTTTATAATTAAAAATGTGTATTTTCTTTCAAAATTATGTTTTGCGTAAATTATGGGGCACCCTTTATTTAGTCGACAAACAGCTGTTGAATCGGGAATGCGATTTTAATGCTTTACCGAATGTTTGAATGAACATGTCCATATCTAGCCTCGAAGTGAAATCTGCAGAGTTTATCAAGGAATAGAGTCGGACTCTCCCGACTGTTATGCGTATTTTAGAACATTTGATTTGCATTCAATAATTATTCATAGTTTTAATAAATTTATATTGGGCATGTTGACTTGTCATATCATTTATTTCCATTCCCAGTATTTTTAACGGTTGTGAGATTTGAAAAGAAAAGTTTATGGGAAGCCAGTACGGAAACCACAACGGCATGGGTTCTTGTCAAAACAACTGACTAATCCCATAATTGAGCAAGTAAAATATTTATATATCATAATACAATTGCATATTTTTAGGTGCTCATTGGAATCGCTCTTTTACTTGGTTTTGGCGTTTTTTTTGCGTGCTTTCGGGGGCTTTTGAACAAAAATCGTAAGGTCTGATTTCACCAGGGAACGAACCTTCCAAAACAAACATTCCAAAGTATGGCGAAATTTCCGAAATTTTACCAAAATCGAAAAGAAGCAAATACGGAATAAAACAATCAAAAAGTTTGAGATTGATTTGTTGTTTGTTTGCTCTAAAAGTTTCGAAACCCAATATTAAAAATTGTTATTTTCGTTAGTTAAGGGGTTGGAGCCTTCTAAAACATGGACCAAATTTTAGAAATTGACCGAATTTATTGCGACTCATCTGATTCTTGATGATTATCGTCGAAACGATAGACCTCCAAAACAAGCTACCTATTGCTAAAATTACAAGTTTGGGAGCTTGATCCAGTTATTTTACAGAAATATAATGGTGTCCAAAGTTTCAAAACGATATCGTTAGAGACGATCGTTGATATACGGAATCTGCCCCCTGTCGAATCGTCAGCAGTTCAGTTGATTTTTGCAAAATTTATTGCCGGTTTTTTAGAGACAATTTTTATTGTGGCAAAATGGAAAATTTTAATTTTAAGTCAAGGTTTATGTGTTTGCCAAGTTTGATAAATGATAACCTTATAAAAGGTAAATCTATATCTCAATCAGTAAGTATTTAATAAGTAAATCGGGGTCGGCTAATTCACTTAGGGCCGGTCTGTTCATAAATCAGTGGAGAGACCATACAAGATCGGAACTAGTCTGCATGTCCGCGATAACAAGAATAAATGGATTTGGACGCAGCTGTGACCTATAGTTATCGGGTGAAGTTTATGTGAAGCCAATTTCTATAAGCTGCGAATTAGAGATCTAACAGAGGATCTCTTTCAAAATGTCATCAGACCCCATGTGTAAAGTGAAGTAGTATTTTTACCACGGAATTACAACAACTACGCTCTACTTGACACTTTGAGACTCACAGTAGTTGTTGTAATCGCGTGGTGGAAAATCTTACTTTACTTAACTGCCATATGACAGTTTGGGAGAGTTAACGTAAAAGGACAAAGTTGGCTTTAACTCTAGTTACTATGGAATTTAGGGACACACCATCTATGAAAAATAAAGTAGACGAAAGATTTTGTTTAAATAAATAAATTTTTCATTTAAAAAAAACAACTGCACTAGTACGTATATTCCTTTTCCTTTATTTTTTACTTTTTGTACTTAATGCCAATGTTTCTTAGGCCATCTGTAAGCTCCATTATTATTACAGAGAAATCGTTAGTTTTCTGACTACTCAGCCGAGGAATAAATAGAAAAAAAAAAAAACAAATTGCCGCAAAAGGTTTGTGTGCCCAAGGCTTAACAAAGTTCGAAACTTTTATTTTAGATACACTCTGGAGCCACTTGATTTTCTTATATTCGGTTGCTTCTTACAACCATAGGTCCTATCTGAAAAGGTCTTCCAAAGAATACTCGTGAAAAATTGTACAAAAAACTTATCTTTATTCATTCATCATTTCCATACTGAAACTATGTGTTATAAATTTAATTTGTATACACTATTTTCCTTTTTATAAATTTAATACTTTAACTATAATCATAATTTGCACAATTGGCCAGCTTTGATTCAAAATGATGAACATACATAGTCCATTTTTAAAATCTACTTAAATGAAAATAACATTTACCCCAGCGTTGTGTATATATTTTTTAAAATAAAATAACGCTCCCTTTCCTGGACGGACAGCCACTTGGCGATAAGGAGACGCGGACAAATTTGATCAAGTTCTATGGGTGGGCAGAGCTAATTACAATCAATAAAATGAAATTCGTTCGTCAAATAATTATAGGTATACTTATTGGTGAAAATATACAAATTAAAAAGAAAATACTTATAACCTCCACGGCAACTTAAAAGTCAATCTGAAGTGAATCTCCAAAGGGTTTCCGCATGCGTTAGAGCTACTAAATTAATTTCAACTAGAACATCGTCCTTGCTATTTGTAATTTTACATTTTCTTCTAAAAAAACTAAAATTCAAGCCACCTTACAATAAATACAATTCTTGACTGCATCTCCTCTCTCTTTGGAGACACAAGTAAAACTTCACATTTCCAACTATTCACCTAGCTTAATATTTGGTCCTATTTACACCATGTACACACAATATACACACTCTTAGCCTTAGCTCTATCGTAGTAGGTATATACCCTGTACACATATCAACAAAGAAATCTTTACACTATTCTAGTCTATTATTATCCTAAGGAACCAGTACCTAATCATAACTCTAGTCCTTCTTAAGAGCGTCTCGCGCCGCTTCCTTTTTGTAGCTCTTCACATAGAACGAGCTGAACATGTAGGTAAAGAGACCAGCATTGAACGTCAGGAGTGCGGCAATGGACTTGGGGAAGTTGCAGTTGGGCTGGAACTGGATTTGAATGGTGTGCACAAAGATTATGAGGAATTGAATCTAGAAAAAAAGGATACAAGTTATCATAATGACAGAACAGCCGATGGTGAAAACTCTTACAATTTGCATGATGGTTATGTACTTCTTCCACCAGAGGTATTTCTGTACTTTTGGTCCCAAAGCTGACAGCAAGTAGTAAGCATACATGATGATGTGGATGAAGGAGTTGATAAATCCTAGAAGGGTTCCATGGCCACCTAGGGGAAGAAATGAAAAGAGCACCGTATTCAGTCAAAGAAAACAAATTTCCCACAACTCATTTAGTAGGTGCGAAAATTAATCGGCTGTAGCCTGTCAATTGTTCGTCACTTCTTTTAACACCCAACCAACTACTTACCTGCAAAGTATTTAACTCCAATGAAGGCGCAAATTGGCATCAATGTGTGATGGTACAAGTGCAAGAATGACACCTGACGCTGTCGTTTGCGCAATACAAAGAAAACCGTGTCCAAGAGTTCGGTGATTTTCGCGATGTAGTATAGCCATACCGCTCCCGCCATCTGTAACGAGACACAAGTTCAAGTCCATCCTATAAGTAAAATTTCATAACTGAGTCGACCATACCCTCATTGAGATTGGATCATTGTCATAGGTAACCTCTTGGCATCTAAAATTATAGTGACCACCCCATCCGCCCTTGTAGCCCTAGAAAATGCAAAAATCTAAATTTTTAAGTTCTTTGATAATTTTCAACTCACCTCGTAGAAGAGAATATAACTTAGTAGCACTTGAAACGCATTATAGACGAGTAGAGTGTTTTTCAGTTCGTACGGTTTTCGATCGCGCATGTAACGCGGTCCGGCATAAAGGCAGAAGTACAGGTAGGTACCTAGAATCATGAACAGCGGGCCGGGAGAATTGGAGAGGAACCAGCTTTTTGTTCGTAGATCTGCAGGAAACATTTTTTATAATTAGAATGAGTGACAAGAAGAGGGTAAAAATTTAAGTTTTAAGAAAGTTTTTTAAGGAAGCTAAAAAGAGATATTTAAATGCTTTTGTAGGGATTTGCTTTTCAAATTAGCAATATCCTTTCAGCGACTACTAGTTTGACAGCTTACGTCCATTTTCAGCTTATTTTGAGAAAATGTTGAAGGAATAGAAGTTTAATCCACAAAATCAGGATTAGGTGGGTTATTATTTATTGTGAGGCTTAAAATTTCTTCTATCCACTCTCTTTATCTTCATCTTTATCATCACCTTCTCCTTCAACTTTAACTTAAACTTTATTTACACCTTTATCTTAATCTTTATCTTCATCTATATGTGCATCTATATCTACATCTACTCCTACATCTTGTCTACATTTACATCTTATCTATATCTCCATCTTCACTTTCATTTTTATCTTCATCTACATCTACATCTTACTTCTTCATCTTCATCCTTCATTTGTGACTTTAACTTCACCTTCTCCGTCGCCTTTTCCTTTTCTCCCTTCTTCTTTTTCTTCCTTATTTTTATTCTTCTTATATTGCTTCTTTTTCTTTCGTCACTATGCAAAAGTGAATGACCGGTTGCATTTCTGAACTTGTAACGATGTATTTGAGATAAGTGGGCGTGGCACCCATATTCTCATACTAAAACCAACAGTACCTAAGCATTCTATGTATTGGCACTCAAAGCTGGTTGCAGCTTGAGTTTAGGTATACTTTGTGGTATACTTTGCATTGGTGACGCATTTTGTGTAATGTGGACGGGATTGAGTATGGGGAGTGAATTTTCTGAAATTCATATCGGTTTGCCGATTTTATTTAGAAATGGTAGAGCCCGTACGGTATTTTTTGTGATACCATTAACTGGTATCTAGGGGTTTTCAAGAAATTTTTAGGCCGACGTACGCGCCAAGTCGAACTAAGACCCTTATCAATGTAGTGCCTGAAAATTAATATAAGTGCTGTCTGCATCTACGTTCTGCACCTGTCTTTAAGTATAACAGTCCTTCTTTTTAACTTGTTTCTTTTACAATTTTGCCGATTTGGCAATGAATTATTCCGTCGTCTCCATAACTTGTTTAGCGGTATTAAAAAGCGCTATCGAATTACAATCAATTTTACGACAGATAGCTACTACGGAGTCTCAGGTACATAAATTCGCTTGAGCTTTTTAAAAGACAACTCACGCAAAATTTTTTTGTATTTCTTTCTTTCATAATAATTAAAATTAGTTTGTTAACCTGATCGGACGGAGCTCTTCCGTTGCCACGGTTTGCGTATGGCAACTTTAAATGCGAATTAATTTTTACGATTACGTCATACATAAGATACGATATTGATATTTAATTTAGCAGTATGTATCCATGTACAATGTACATACATAAATTCTTATTCACATTGCCTTGACTGCAAAGTAGGTCAGTTTTTTTTAAAGTAGAGCGAGCTGCTTCTTCAGCTAAATTATTGACATCGTCCAAACCCACAACATTCCGCATTTTCTGTTGACTTCGCAAATACACTCAAGTGAAGTTGCTATTTTGAAAATTACTTAAGAACTTACAGAAAGGGTTGGCTAGAGATAAGCATTACACTCTTGGTTTAGTTCGACCTTCACTTCATAGGAGATAACTTCAAAAACAAACATCTCTTATTTACACAACTCGTTTGACGGCTCGTTAAAGCCGCAGTTAACTTACCTTCGTGCTCCACGAAGAAGTGCACCATTCGATCGACAATCGTGTTTGTTTCGTTCATTCTAACAGCCATTTTTGACACCTCGCTGAATATTGTTTTTCTGTTTTAAACTGAAAAGATACAAAAAAGATAATACCCATTGAAATTACTTGTAGTTATAAAAAGACAAAAATCTATGACAGTCCTTTCAAAGTGTCATACGCGAACAGCTGAAAGATGTCGCCAATTCGAACGATTACCTAAGACACTCGCTTGACAAATTCGTATGATATTCTGGCGTTAGATTTTGAATCAATATTTATTGAAACAATAAATTAGCATGACACAAGCTTTCGTAGATTTGACAGAGGAATAGGTACTTATAGTGCTGGAGACGATTGATGGATGCGATGCGATGTACGAGTATGTTGGAGTACACCCAGAAAATTGGCAGACGTGTAATTGTTAATGTGCTTAAATTGATTGGATTTATTGATATTTGTAATTATTTGTAAATATGTAAATCCGAATAAGTGAGCGTTACTGACTATTTCCATACCAAAGTGTTGAAGCAATAAGTTGAGTAGTAGAAGCAATGATTTAATATGTACTCAATTAATAGCCGGCGGTATGAGTGTCTGTCTACAATGTTTAGAACGGATCATTATAGATAGGTAGGTACTTATAAAATATTTATAATAAGCAGACTCAGGTTTGAACTTTCGACTACATGATCAGCTTGTTTTTTAAAATGACAGCTAGAAATGGATTTTTCACAAATGACAGCAGCTGTCATGCATACTCGCGTTTCGATTAACCTGTCACTAATGGCGTTTTCGATTGAAGAAAAGAAGTGCCCTTTCTATGAAAAGATCAAATCTAGAAGTGCTCTTTCTATGTTTTCTATGTTTCATTCAAAAAAAAAGTGCACTTCCAGGTCAATTCTTAACACGAAAGAAGCGTCCTGAATATTTTGAGAGAATTGCCCTGAACTCACCAACACACACTAGTGAAATGTCAGATTTAAATGTTTGTTGTGTTATTAGAAACAAATTTTTCGCTTGTGATCCGAAAATATACAATTACGAGTGCAAAATGTGAACTGAAATTAAAATATATTGATTTGGTCTATTAAAACATTCATATTTACTGTAGAAAACAAAAAAACAAGTAACAACAGAAAATCTAATTACACATAAATGGTGTCTACCACTGTTGCAAAAGTGCACCAACGAATTTTATTGAAAAGAGCAATTCTGAACTTCGGGGCACTTCTCTCGGATCTTCAATGAAAAACGCCATAAGACAATTTAATGCATAAAAATCTCTCATCTGCTGTAAACGGAAAAATAAAAACGAATATTTATTATTAATGCTTTATAACCTATATTTTTTCACCTGTCAGATATCACACGTTATTCTTAATTAAAGTAACCTGGGGTATACTATACACTAACTTAAAACAGACTTTATATCGTGAATTTGAATGTATGCTTTCAACTAATCACTACTTGCGATGAATACGTCGTGTATACGTCAAGCATAATGTTATCGTTGTAATTCCGTGCTGAAGGATCTGCTTCATTTCTGTTCATTGGGAATTTTTCTAATCATGGCAGACATTATGTCATGCAATTACATAACTTACTCCAGCTTCCAGATTGCACCTCTTATCTTCTTTTACCGCGACAATTTTTATTTAATTCTATCACGCGATTTAACGCTTACTCTCAGCCCAATCCAGGATACTATAGAAAACTATCTTGGTTCTTGGATGTGTCAAATATACTTTACTTCGTTCAACTTCGTTGTCATGCGACTTCACGCATCTACGACCTACGTACTAAAAGTTCTGCTTTAGTTTGTTTTATTTAAAACAATTTTAATTTAAATCGCCACCAATCGATTTACGTACGGCCAAAGTTTCTTTTTTAGATGTTCAGATTCTTAAATCCGATGGTTTATAGGTCTGGAGTGCGCAACTTTAAAGCATTTGTGACAGCTAAAGAGGTTTGTACACTTTGGCTCTGGTTTAAAGCTCACCCTAAATTATAGAGTCTCTTAAGTACTCAAATAGTGTCTGAAATTGGTTTAAGAAATGCGTAACCCCAATGGCCATTGCGAAGTAAGGGGATCAAATTTAAATTTTTATGAAATAAAGAGTTATCAATTCTTATTTTTGTGTGCATACAATTTCAACCAATATTTTTGGTCTTTTATTTTGCAACATATCGTTAAGGTCAATCAAATAAAGCCATCACAAATTTCACTTACGCAATAAAATACTGCTATCAAAAATTTAACTTGCGCAACAGAATTTGTTATTTCTTTTTTACACACTGCCTACGTCGAGATTTTACGACCCTTGACGCTGATAAAATTAGGCACATATCGTCATTTGCACCTTAATTCATATAGCAATTGGCTGAAGTTTGAGTTGGGATTTAATATTAATCTGCGGGGAAGGCTACATAATTATTAATACTACAAACTAGTATGTACACAATCCATAAGAACTTACTTATGACTGTAAATTATTTAGTTTTTTATTCTGCTACATCTTTAACATTCTTTTAGTCTGACAACACTTCTAACCCAACCTTACCTGACAATTTTTGTATCAGCGCAATACTCTACACCATTCATTCGGTTTGTATACCTACTATCACAATTCGATTGAAATCTAATTTTTATCATCCAAAAAAATAACACATTCTTCGGTCTTGATTAAAGCGCCCATAAAAGTAACGAAATGCCCTCTCAGGGAAGAGCTTTCATTCAAATTGATTACTCACGATGATCTTAATTCCAATGTCAGATTTGTAACCGCATTGTGAAATATGCAGCCGAAACAGGAAAACACTTAAGGTAGGTCGCGTATACGGTATACTATCCAATACACTTTAACTCAAAGAAATCACATTTCCCCAAACAACCTAAACGACTGTGAGATACTTGAAATGTCGCAGTCATTTTTACTGCACACCCAAATGGATCACTAACACACGACCGATTTGGAATCACTTTCGATTTTATCTCTCGAGATAAACATTTTGACGACACGAATGAGAAACAAAAACACAAACCTGGAAAGAAAATTATACGTATAGACCAGGTTTGTAGACTGACAGGCACTGGCACTTGATCGGCGCCCGCGGTGTATTGGCTTGGTTCACATTCGCGAAATAACTAATGCGGTGGCTTGACTGTCCTTCAATTGTTCAGCTCTTCCTGCTGAATAAGTTAGGTGCTGTTGCAGTGGCAAACACAATACAAGTGGTGGGTAGGTTCTCACTTCTTTCGACCGACTTTGGCTGAAATGATGAAATGCATTTATTTTTGGTTGGACAAGAATTGGAGCAGTGGAGCAGTATTTTTTTGGGCCAGTCCGAAAAGTGCTGATCAACGGTGGAGTGGAACTGGAAGGCATTTATGGATATGTAGAATTTTAGTTTTTGATTTTTTTGCATAAAAGTAAATGTTTATGTAGTTAATGTGGTTTTCTATCGGGACAAATAATCGATGTTCTATTGGGAAAAAAAATCAATCTTTTCTTGCACATGCCACTAATACCAATTTAGCTGTTTTACGTCATTTTAAGAAGTTCGTATTACTAAAAATCCGCAAAGCTTGGTTAAAACCAAAATAAAGAAATAAATTAAATAGGAATTATTATCTTCTTCGCCTTCCTCAAAATCTGAAGACTACGAATCACCAAAACTATCTTCTCTATACAACCAGGGGAACAATTTTTCAAGTCGATATCTATATTTGTGCATAAATGCACATGCTGATTTTGGTGATTGCTGTCAAATAGAGCACGAATCCATTTACAAAAGCAGATCAATATCGTTGCATGTTCAGATGTTCACTGAGCCGTGTAAAATATGCTATCTGAAAAAATATCTGGTCGTCCCAATGGAAAACGACCTAAGTGGCAATTGAAACAACAGAGTACTTTTTTAAAAGCTCAGTTCACTAGTTTCCAAGCTGTAAAAAACCGAACGACAAAATTTCTGTTGCAAGAATCTGCCGTACAGAGTGTTCCAAATATAACTGTCTGTCTGCCTGTCTGGGTTGGCACTACTTACGTTTCCAGAATCTTTATTAGATCTTGTAGTCGTGGACTGTCATACATCCACATCGGTCATACGAGGGTATTCCTAGCTAAATACGAAAGGTTTTAGATACGGGGGTGTGGCACTATCTATACAACAAAAAATACAAATTAAAACACAACACATTTCAAGTGATTTTTGGCTACCCGGTGGTGAGTCTTATGAAAGGAGTTTTAAATGTCTATATAATAAGAACAATGAGAAACCGAAGACCACACCGATCCAACTGTCAGTGATCACCCATTTTTGAGGCGAACCTTCTTGTGGCTAGTTTGGTTTGGTGAACTCTTATATGAAACGAATAAGCGACAGGTTATTGGGTATTCATTTTGAAACCCTATGCAATGAGATCCAACGAAAGGACAGGTTGAAGTGGAAAATCGATGTCACGTTGGGCACCTTTTAAGACGAAAAGGCCACATGTCTGGGGAGTAATTGAGTGCTCCGATGAAACGAAGCCCAATCAATTGACAGGTTAAAGTGAAACTTGTTGTGTCTCATTGAGCGGTAATAACGAACTCCAACGAAACGAAAAAGCAACAGGAAGCTGTAGTGCTTAGTAAGGCAGTGTTAAAATACATGTGATAAAGCGTTGGCGGTCCTCAGTTTAACTATAAATTTATCGAGGTTCTTAAAGTTTTGCTTCTAGCGTCTATAGCTTTCTAGGCTGACCACTTTAGCTTAGAAAATGTTTGGCTCTTTTTTTAAAACTAGTCACTTAAGCACACATTCGATCGATCTGGTTGTGAAATACAACATTAAGCTATCAAAAATGTACTCTAAAATTGTAATAGGTAACTGTATAGGCATTAACGCCGAGCCAGTATGGTCTTTTGTAACCTTTTTTTAGCTGGAAAATGTTTGGCCGAAATAAATTTAAAAATTACTGTACGAAATTGACTTCGGTTTTAACAGCTGCCTTGCAAAATATGGCTATTGAGAAATAGGAAATAGAAATACTTCAAACTTATCTGCTGTCCAGAAGCTGAGATCTTAGATTTTGTTCAAGCAGAGGATATTTCAAGAATACCCTCCAGCTCCAAGCTTAAGAATGCTTTTGCCGACCGGAATAGAACTCAATTTTCCACAAAACTTTTGAAGTTGAATATTAATTTGGTTTTTGCGCTAAACATTGTTGACTTTCCACAAACCTACTTTGCAACCTCCTTTTTTTTTCTTTATTTGAACAAGTAAAGGTTCTTTGTAATGTGAATAATCAAGTCTTTTGAACAAAGTACTTGATTCATAAATAAATAAGAGCCTTCCTTTACATTTAAGGACATGAATGAATACCATTACAGTGCTGATCGTTAAATTTTCACCTGAAATACGATCAGTACTTGCTTACACCTACACTTGTCAAAAAAGTCCCCTTGCTATATTTCTAAACAAATTGCGGTTGTGGAACCTCCATCCATTTCCCTGAACAATTTATTTCGCAATCGACCTTAAAAATCTGCTCCCATTAAAAAAGAGACACAGCAAAATAATCAGTGTTTAACCACCTTCATTAATCATGAACTTCAACAACTATCCACTGTCCAGTTTTCCGCAACACGCGGCAGTACCAATTGCCCATAAGAAAACGAAAGTAAAAACACAAAAAACAACGCACCAACAAAAGCAAATAATTATCTGCTCATGCTCACTGCTTAGTTCGGCTGAAGTGATGTAAAAGTAGTTAGTTTCAGCGGGTATACTCGGTAGTTTCCACCCACTAGTTTTGGAATTACGCAAATTGACGCTAGAATGCTCGTGTACCGCGTCACTCTGATCAAATAATTACTGCGTCCACCACTTGAAAAGCTTTTCGCAAGATTTTGTTCACCTTGAACGGCGGGCCGTGTGTCGTTGTTCGAGCCTGCAAAGGAGGAGAAATGCAATTCATATTTGTATTTGCATTTGCGCATTGCTGTTGCATTTCTGCAGCTTCTCTTGGGCTTAATTGCACGTCTTTGCACAACCAGTTCTACAAATCATACGTACAGACACACGGAGCCTACGCCTAGGTATATAATCTGTGAATCTTATCCCACATCAGAGGTAGGTATATACTCGTAAAAACTCCTAGGCGGCTATGTAAGGCTTACGCTTTGTGTTGTTGCCTGCGTGCTGGAATGCCATCCATTTGTTGTTGGTCCCAGTCAGTGATCCTTTTTTTTTATTAATAAAGTGCGTCTCTAGAGAATAAAGCGTCTATGTGCCTATGTGGTGGCTGAAGTGCGGCAAATTGCTTTGAAAAGGTCTTGTAATCTCAGTCTTTAGTGGTGGTACTCAGACTGGCAGACTGACTCAGACACTACGAATGCCCTCCAATGGATATGCAATGACCTGTTAAGCAGATGCGGATGCTGTGTTGAAGGACGTTGCGTTCCTGCGGTGATGGTGGTGATATTAATCAAGATGATCATATGTTAGCAATTTGTTTGTGGGTAACAGAAATAAGCTTAAGCAGAAATAAGCTTTCAATGCAGCTTCATTATACACTTACCCACTTCAACCTTAATTATGTGACATTTGGTCTTTGGGCTTTTCCTCTATTTTATTGAACAAATTATCACATTGCTGGTGCTAACTAATGCAAGGGGCATACAAGGAACGTTGATGAACGGGGATGTACGTTTCTGGCGGAAATAATGGCACCAACTGTGGATATGATTTGTGTTAATATTTATCGATGTGGCCTTGCAATATTTTTAGAAGTTCCGCATCATCTAACTCTCAAATTAAACTGACTACGCTTAGATTTTTACACGGACAGATTTTTGCGGAACAGTGTGAGCAACAGTCTATTAAGGCATCTAATTCAACTTTATGAGATCCAATTATATTAACTAGAGTTCGCCCAGTGATGGAACATCTACTTTTATAGTGATTTGGAAAACAAATTACAGACAGCACTGCATCTCTGCCTATTACAAAGTTAACCAGTCAACCTACGTCACAAGCTCGAATATTTATACTTTCATAGAGCAAACACAACCACCTGGCAAAGGTTATTGTTGATATGGAACTTTTAGCACACAGGTTAGAGCGTTGCTTTTAAATAAAGTAGATCATATCGAACCTGCTTTTTATCAAAGTTGTTAAAGCTGGGAAGACGAGTGTGAAATGCATTGATCTGACAGCTGCATAAAAGATTCAAAACAAAAGTTGAGATAAGTAACTTATTTCAATAGAAATCACAAATTATGCTAATACGTAGATTAACCAGTTCTTCAAACCTACCCCACACATCAACTTTCTTCGAATCTTGCGGTCTTCTTTTTCGCTAACATAATATATTTTCCTTACTTATTCTGATCTAAAAAATCTACAAAATTTCGCAACTTTGAATATACCTACTGGGAAGAAATAATTAAAAGTTCGAATTAATTTATTTCAGTTGCGCATTTAATTACATATTCAATAACGCACGATCCGATCCCGCCTGACCATATCTCAATGTAATTTAGACTTTTCAATGCAAAACCAAGCCACAATAAGATTCTATATACTCTCGAGAGTTGGCTATAAGTAATTTGCTTATAATTTTGTACAATGGTAATAAGATTTTGTATATATACTTTCAACACGACGACGAGAATGAATCAGAGCGACCGACTCGACAGGCAGGCCAAGCAAGTTGAGAATTACGAAAACCGAAACGCCGCACCGTCATGTGTGGTAATGAGTTTCGAAATCGAAAGTGATGCTCAGTTGCGTGATGCATGAAGAAGAATATGCGACCAAGTGTCATGTCAGATACCTAGTAATTATGACCTTTATTACATATCTAATTAGATCGGCGCTGTATGGCTGTTCGCAGACATGGTTAATTGATGGGCCATTGTGATGAGAGCCCACTCAGTGTGAAGTTGGGCAAATTTGTATTCTATTACGTTCCGTCTGGAGCGGATTGTGGCCTGCAACTGCAATGAATGTTCACACTCATTAAAGATTCATTGAGATAAAACGTTGCCAAAATTTGTATTTTCATTCATCTCGTTTATATGATAGAATGAAAAAAGACTTATTAGCACACATGTGCAAGTTTAACGGAACGATGTTAATACACATGGTTAGGGGGTTTACATTTGTATGGATATATAAATGATAGGTAGTGCGAATAATTCATTGAAGACATCTTTTGAATAATTCAAACATAAATATTCAACACGTGTAGTTCTTTAAATTTAGAAAAAGGATGTATATAACACCGTGTGTAGGTAACATTTTGAACTCTTACGTATGTAACAAAAAGTGTGTTGGGATATTTTTTTTCAATCTTTTGTAAATTTTTTCGGCATTGAAACAAGTTTATTGAACCGAATTTGGTGAATATTTTAACGTGTCAGTTTGTAGCCCTTTTTTTGTAAGGTTGTTGGAACAACTAGTTGCGATTTTTGAAAACATTCGTAAGTATGTCTGGCTCTCTAGACCAGGTTAAAGCCTCTCACTTGGTATTGCAGAAGGTGTCCTTACCTATATGCCTTTAAATCGTCTTTTAATGTTTTCTTTTTTGTCATTCCAGCGAACCTCCACAAAACTTAAAAAAATCATTAGATGCGCATTGACAAATTATGACAACAAGTAGTAGTAGCTAAAAGGTTATCAAGAGGCTAAAACATGAAGTAACACGGGTCAAAGCTATGAATGCTATAAGAGGTCGACTATCGGTAGGAAGTAGAGGTAGGTATCGAAGGTTTCACCAATCAATGGATCAGGGTTCAAATCGCGTCATCCGTAAACGATCAATACGTGACGAAATTTGTTTATTTTGTAAAATATGCCTAATTCCGTATGCTGTGATTTTTGTCCAAGATGACTGAAAATTAAAAAAGTCATACTTCCTTCTCTCGATAAGTGTCGGTGTCATCGATCAAGCCTTATAGTACATTTATACGGAGTTGGCTACACTATTTTTATAAGCTATGCCATTACATACAAAGTGAGCCTCACTGGGAGTTTTAAGAATGGTGTAACCATAAGCGGTCTTACTAATAATAATTTTTAGCCTTCACACTAAATTTTTTTGATCATAATGGGTAATTTTATACATTTCGCTATTGAGGGTTCCTAAAATCCAGCCTGGACAATATATATGATTTTTGGAAACGCGCAAAGCGTTCTAAAGTCATTTACGAGAAAAAGATTGAAGGCTGAATATTTTCATGTCGCCCTTGATAAAAAAAACAATGTTTAACAGAACTTGAGGGTTGGGATCTTAGTTGTATATCGCGGGAAATAGCGTGGTGGCGATCAATTTTTAAGCACAAAAAATCTATACCATAAAATTCGAATCTATTCTTTGTTACCCAACACTTTACGTCAACAAATAAATTATTGTCGGAACGAACAAACAATTAGAAACATTTTTTTGCTAACACAATATTTATTGGAAAACCAGATAAATAAGTTAATTCAAAATCTGGGGGAAAGACACCCTAAAATAACTGCACATACCAATACAATTATTTAACTTAAGACTCCTTTGGGTAGCCGCTTTTTGAATCAAGTTAGTTACAAAATACCTAACCTGCTTTAATTGTTTGATCGAAAGGTTATTATTCACGACTTGTTGTTAAGTTTCAGTCATTGTGTATAATACTACTGTCTGCAGCTTTTTGTTATTTTTATTTGCGACTGAAATTGCGGTTTAGGAATATACGGAGACGGACTAAATTAATTACGAAAAAGTAAAATATTTTATTTTTGAGAAATATTTATGAGTGCCTAACTCAATATATGTAGGTATGTCTGTTGCTAATAATATGAATTTTATTGGCTGATTACACAAATTCCAATATCCAGTTAATTATAGGTTTTTTAAAGTAATTACATACAAAAATTAATGTATATGCACAACAATTAACATCCCTTTAATTGGTATTAATTAGATACACTTATCAAGTGTCTTAAAAACATTCGTCGTTCTTCAAAGCATAACCAATCAATAAAGCTATAACGAGTAAAAAACCCTTAACTAGAGGCTGCGGTATATTTAACTCCATCATTATGGAAAAAGTGGTAGTAGATTGGAACACAAAAACATGTTACATACAATCGAGTTGCTCCACCTCGATCATGTTGCTAGGTCTGGGTATTGGAAAAAAAATTATATGTGTTGATCACGTTCGATTCTATTACTCTAACTTTTTTTAATTTCAAGTTTTTACTGTCTTTCTATTCTAAGTATGTTAATATCGGGGTTTGGAATTATTTTCCTTAGATTGTTATCTTCATCCACACTGAGTATTGCAACGTGACGTAAATTTATTGACATATTAAGCACAAAACTAAAATTACCAATGCTGAGCAAGTATAAAGGGTAAAATACTCCAAAGAATTCAACAAATTCGAATGAGCAACAACAAAATTCATTCATAAAAAATACCAGCACATATTTAGTTGAAATACGAAAATGTGTTTCCATATATGTACTAAGTTGTTTACCTGCAAATATACAAACAATGATAGTAAATTATTTATGATGCGAATTTTGAACATAAACGAAATATTTATATTTAAATGCGGTAATTTTCAAATAAGCAGCTTCGCATTGGCGAACATTTTTAAAGAGCGCATGAGATAAATTTATATTAATTTTTCATAATATTGCGATTTATTATAATCAGAGAGTTTAATGTCGGAAATTTGTATTCGAAATCGTTTTTTTTTTTTTAATTTCATAACATAAAAACAACCAATGCTGAACTAAAAAAGGAACAAAAGTGTTACGATAGAAATAAAGACTTAAAGCTTAAAGGACCCATAGACTTAGTGATGTAGCGCCTAGACTAGTAGCCTGCCTATAATCTGTAGGTATAGGTAGGTACATAAGCTCTACCAAAATTAAAACAAAGTACTATTTTAACGCAGAAGTAAGATATCTGCAAGTGCTGTGCAAACGTTTAATAAGTTGGTATTTACAAAGAAAAAACAAAGACTCCAAATTTGGAACGAGCAAAAAAAAAATGAATAAGCTCATTAGAACAGAGACACCATCTAGTGTCAAGAATTCGATTATTAATGAGCAAGTAATGGCGTCAGGTTCGAATCCCGAGAAAACCCAAATTTCAACTCAAGGTTTTTTCCACTGCGCCACCTCTCGCGAACGTTTGACAAACATCCGAGAGTATAACTGTCATGAAGAAGCTTCTCAATTAGCCGTTTGGACTCGGCATAAAATTGTAGATCCCTTCCATTCGTCCCAAAAATGAAAAACTCACACAAAACGAATGGTTGCGAGAAGCTAGGCCCAGGGTCCTTACCGACCTGTAGCGCCAACTACTTATTTATTTTTATTAATGGCGTCAGTGTTTAGTATGTCTGGACTACTAATCGAGGGGTCTCTTCGACAGCCAGAAAAACACAAAATCTAAAATTGTAAGTTAATTGCATTCTTTCTAGAAATTAAAACTCACACAAAACAAATGGCTATTTATTTAATTATTTTTATACAACGGATTTTTTTCTTACTTTCTAGTCAAGAGGACATTTTTTTTTTTTGTAGGATTAATTTGTATCCACTATTTGCTGCATATATCGCGCAACCACAAAGTAAACCTCATATGAAATCACTTTACAACCAGTTTCTTCTAGTTTTATTAGCAACCCATTGATTGCATAAATTAAATCAAAAGGGTGTATCTCCACTTACGCAACTTCAAGCCTAAACCTCACTCATAAAACATACTACAAGATCAGATCAGAACCTCTTAGGGTGCTTATTAGTAAAGTGGGTCAAGATTCTATTGACAAACTATTGAGTGCCTCAACAATTTCCTCGACAGTCAGACATTCAAAAAAAGTCCTTATAATAGAAATTCTATTAAGGCGCAGTCTCTTAGATACTGACCTGCCTTTGCAGTATGCTGTATGCATTATTGGACGCTATTTAAATTGCTCCACGTTCATGTTAGAGCGGAAGTACGAACCAATTAGTCCAAAGTTTTAAGGAAGAACAATTATAAGCCTTTCAAGATATCCTAGGTAGACATGTGAGCTTGTACCCACATTCAGTACGAAAAAAAACATTCAACAACAGTCAATCTATGTGTTAAGAGACTCATATGAAGCTCCCCATTCCCAGATGCGAGTCTGTTTGGACTAAGCCACTGAAGCTAATTGAACGCGTTGAGGTGCGAAAAGGTTCAACGAAACCTGTACTTGAAATTGTATTAGACAGCATTACAAAATGTTGGTTTAGCCACAAGTATACTCGTAGTTCCTAGCTACCGATAGATATCGCAAATATTTATTTTTAAATTCATTTAGAAAAATCCAGATCAGGGCTACAGTTCGCTCGTCAACCCTTTTGTATTTCCATTCTGTTCTATGCCGAACCATTTTCCAATCTCAGTTCCTTGCCTTAACGAGTTCCGTGTTGTCATTCAATCATATCCCAATCACAGATTTCATGACTTCCGATTGTTGTTCTTTTTTTGCAACATCCAAGATCACACTCGCACGATCTTTCTATTCACACGCGAATTCGAAGAACAAATTAATTAATCTAATTAATTATTCTGTCTATAAAATGTTTCGATTTATTGGGCACACTATCGTCAATCTAATAAACAAATCTTGTCACAAGCTTATAAGGGTGCTAGTGCATAAAAGAAGGCGGAACTTTTTTTCGTTTTCGACCCTCAAACGTGCTTTGAATTTGATGATTACACGTAATGCAAATATACTATCGAATTCCATTTCTATACACACGTCACACGCTGCGTGTACCAAAATTGTTTGATAATAATAAATAATTATTACGGGGGAATTTTTGCCGTACCTCTGCCTAGATGTATCTTTAGAGCTTTTTGATTATGTATGCACAGAACTATTTGATAAATCACTTAGGTGGTATATGAGTGGAATTAGCATAGATTGGGTTGCTTAGAGCAGGTATAGGTATATACCTAGCTGTCTAGTGATGTCACACAGGTGGACATGGACAAGTGAATTTTACTGAAACTGATTTTTAAATGAGACAGGCTTTTACCTAGTGTTGATAATGTCAGTGAAACGGTATTAAATAAGAATTTAATGGCACGCTTTTGTACCTGCTACCTGCACTGAACCACTTTCGCATACCTCATTAAGCAGCGTACGTAATGAAAGTCCCCTTGGGATCCCATCGAATAAAATCGTTAACAACTTTTAGGTCATTCAAAAAATAAGTGCGTATAACCTCGCAGGGCAGAGCAGCGTGCAATGTCGCAATACCCACATGTCACCGATTCCTATGCCCAAACCTGTACCTCTACATTCGGTATACATCAACGAATTTACTTTCAATAAAATATGAAAAACAAAAGTCCCTATACGCAAACTTATACCGGATGAACGATCACCAATGTCACATCACAGATGACATAAACCCCTTTGCACTTTCATACGCACATTCGGTTGACGGTCCAAATGACTGAATGCACTTCTCTTACACGAACAATGAGTAGCATTTTATTTATAAATAAAAATAAATTAAAACAAATTCCCCACTTTATATGCAAAACTATGCCTAATGGTATGGGAAGGGTCGAACCCTCTTGAATTTTATAGTGTATCATGTTAATTTTCGGAAATAAGTTACAAACAATTTATTTATGTCAGCTCTGAGGTAATTAATAACAATTTGGATTTAAGTCAACAACAAACTGGCTTAGCCTTCGTGAGACTATTTGTGCAGTAAGGCGATCATGTAAGCGCGTAGCGTATTTCGATTTCCGCAATGCGTTTAACACTCTTGTTTTTCGCTAATTGAAGGCATGTTTCAGTGCAAAGATAAAGCTAATGTCATTGGCATTGAGAGATTGGGTGTCTAATGTATTCCGGTGGCATTGATAGTTAGCTATATACAAATAAAAAAAAATTAGCTTGACCAAAGAATTTCATTGTACCAATCATCTGGTTTTTTTATCTTTGTTGTGTATGTTTTTTGCATGGTTGAATAGACTTCAATTTAAAATGTAGGAAATATATTGACGTTGTTTTGAAGTTTTAACGGAAATTCATTCGAAATAAGTGATGAGACAAATTAACCAGTTTTGACGGACAATCGGACAAAAACAGGTCAATTTATTGTTCGTTTAAAACAAAGAGTCGAGCGTGTAAGTAAATAGGGAGCACACAAGTAGTTGCTAAATTTAACTAATTTAAATTGATTCCGACGGAAAACAGGTTGATAAAATATAGGCATCGGTATTCTACTTGCCCTACAAAGTGAAAATATAGTGAGATAAAGTTGGAACTGTATTAAATCTATGTGCAATGGCGGGTATAGATATTTGTTAAAATGACGTTGACCTTATTGCTGCTTGGATATAATAAATAGCATTTATTTATATAGGTATTTTTAGGGTTACATTAAAAAGCTCGTTTCTGTTCTCGAGGTTCACTACATGTAGGTATTGGTCTACAAAATAAGCAACCCCTGGCAAACCACATTTGGTTAGGTTAGGTTAGGTTTATGGGTAAATGGAGCGGAGCAAGCCCTGCAGCACCCCACTAAGGTCCATGTGGACCCACTGTGATGGCAAACAACATTACAGTCGTAGACTACAGATCAACGGTTGACATTCATTCGTGTGAGGAACACGAAAGGCGAAAGTTGTCAACATCACCTTACTTATCTGTGGACCCAAAACGACAAAAATAATAATGAAAAAATCCCTACAGCACTTGACTCACACTTTGAGTGGTTTTCGAGATGTTGCGCTAGTAAACTACAAAATAAATACCAGTTTAAAAAATCGAGACGAGAAAAGTGTTCATTTTAATTGCAGTCAATGTGACTTGATTGGACTCATGTCGATGGCAAGTCGGCAGGCGAACACTACAGGGTAGAATCCTCTGCCCATGGGATAATCCCCACCGACTAATACCTGAATATAAAAAAATTCCATCTTTATTTTCTCAACAAAATTCCAAGACCAGCATGAATTAGGATCAGGGTCTTTTAGAACGAGACGCACACCACTACATTGTATGTGTCAGCGGAAAAAGAGCTAAATACGAGTAAAGTCTGCCATGAAAACCTCAATGTTATCTACTAGCTGTGAGGCTGTGACCTTCCGCTCTGTTGGTTATCCAGTCTAAGAATTTAGTTTATCATTTAAAAAAATCTTTCATGTGAGTAGCCATGACATCTAAGACCACCAACCATCTGTTAGAACAGGTTAACTTGCGGTTAGCAATAGAGACTTAATTTGATGCCTTGAAAGACTTTTCCATAGTGCGCCCAGTTGGTGTCACTAATTACTTCACAGACGAAATGTCACGATTTTGAAAATGAAAAGTCCCTTGGATTAAGTTTTCTTTTACAGCGCACAAGGGGAACGATGATTTGATATTATCACAAAAAACAGGCATCGGAACTGAAAATGTTCATTTATGCGTTACCACTTGGGACCTTTTGGCCTCATAATGCACTCTGACAATCGACTGACCATTAGCCTAAAGCCCTGGCAGCTAATGCTCTATTTTTTCAAGTGACCAGTAAAAGAATATACGGTTTGCCTGTTTTGAGTATCAGATGCAGAAATGTCTTGGCCAGAGAAATATTGCCGAAATCGAATCGACCGTCAGAATTTAATTGTTCGAAAAATCACAGACCTAAGGATGAGTGGGTTTATTCGAAATATTTGTAATTCCCAACAAAGCTGAAGAGATCTTAATATAAGCGAAAAATCAATGATAATCACTCAATTCCAACAGTTTTATAAAGTAGTACTTTCAGTGTGTAAACTTCGTATGGTTTTTAATAGATTAATGTTGGTCCGTTTACGTTCGATTGCTTTTGATGAGCTTGAAAACCTTTTAGTACATTTTCGAATAATGTAGATATTTCAAGTTTCAGCTGCGTCATTTTCGCCTTTTCCCTCACATTTCCCAATTCAGCCTATGCTGTAACCCTATAGTTAATGGTCATGCATACACACAACTCTCTAACGTCTAGCCCATTGTAACAGGCCTACTTCCTGTGTAGGTACTAAGATCCATCAATTATCAGCCACAACCGACTGCCCAAAAGCACTGCCCTTCTCAACAAAAAAAAAACATAACTATTAAATTACATGACCTACAATCAATGTGTTATCGATGTTTTCCTTACCTAAGTAATAAGTAATCGTTTAAATGACCCGAATCATCGCTCACCGGTTGCCAAACGGTGAACACCTCAATTTAATTCCTGTACAAGTGTTAAAAAATTAACCCAGTCATAGCAGTTCACGCACACAAAAACAAAGCACGTTGTAGATTCAACCTACTTTTTTAAAATTAATTTATATATCACTCTACCATTTAAAATCGTCAACATTTCAAAAAGCAAAAAACACTGCGCGAATATTCATTTAACAATATAGTTAGCTGGGTAAATATTTGTTTTTGTCGTTTTCGTACCTCCACTTCTTGCAAAAAAGAAAACCAAAAACCTTCTCAAGGTAAATAATATTCGGCAAAAATCTTTGGAAATACCTATCTGCATCGTGTCTTTTTGTTGCGTGTGTCACAACATCCATTCTTTACATCTTGTCAACGGGGCAATCATTTCGTTACACAAATTCATGAATCTTTTATAAAGGCCTCCGTTCCAGAGGTTATCTTTTGGGCAACACTATAATTGATGGTGTAGATGGAAAGACAAAACTCTCAAAAATCGCAAACAACAAATCGCCCACCTGTGCGCCAGCTTGAGTGCTACAATTATTTTGATTTACACGCATTCATGACACCATGTTGTCTGTCAAAATTACGATAAACATCCGCTGATTTATGGACACACAGCTGATGTAATGAGGAACGTACAGCCACTCGGGAATGCTTACCTATGGTCTGGTATCTTGTATCCTTTTTGGGGTGAGTTACAGGATCGTAGTCAAGAAAAAAACGCACTTCACAATTCCCAGTTTTTGGCAGAAAAGCAATCACAAAATTTCACAATTTTTGTCCACTCAAAGTGCAATTAAGACGCGATTAAACTAGAATTAGCAAAAACCAGATATTTAATCACGAAACACTTGCTATCACACGATTCTGATTGCGAATACTTGAACACCACCGGTCAGCCTGAGTGTACCACACGGATCGACTAGCTTGCACCGACTAACATTCACCTGGCCAGAGAGTAACGTCTTCTATTCGATTTGGACAGAAAAAAATAAATATCTATCAACACTTAGTAGCATCGGGTTTAGAGGTTCAGTTTGGTGTTCCCAGCAGGTCTAGACTGGAACCAGCTGTGAGCTTTTCAGCGTCACAACTCACAACACAGTATGATTATGAAAGGTACTCCGGTCCGGAGAGCTTTTTGCAGAAAACCGCTGTTGTCCGCTCGTGTGGTACCTGGTACTGGTATGGCATGTGCAGCGTGTGTTGTGTCTTGTGTGTATGGTGCCTTGGCATTCGTTGACCGTCAGTTTCACTGGAATGGAGTCATGGAGATGGGGAGAAGACCTGATGTATTTTCTTCCGGTTTCTCAAGGTCATTTGCTTTTCTTCGAGTTGATTACTATTCAAACATCAATACTATTCGAATCGATCCGATGAGATTCCAATTAAAGTCGTTGTCAACGCATGTTTATGTATTATGTGCGCATATATATTATCCGATGTAACCAAGTGCGATTTCCTGACTTGGGGTAATAATGTTGTGAGCCAATGTGGAGGCAAAATTGTGAAAGTAAAAAATACACACTCGACGCTGCTCAAAGAGGTAGGACACCTAATGGTTGACATTGAACGAGAGAAACAAAATTAACACCGATTTGATAATTCGTAAGAGTTCGTGAAGAGCTTAGCTTAGTGCATTCGCCTTTGCACTTGACCATTTAATTGTTGACATACTGCCCCCGCTTTTGGTTTTGTTCGCATTTTGCGGTGGCATATCCGTATGTTTGAACTTGTGCGGAAATGGCTTGTTCGGTTATGTAGTCTCCCATGGAAGTCCGTTGAGTCCGTGAACTTTTCAAGTGAAAATGCATTAGGCATTTTTCTTTTTTATTTCAGAGTAGAACTTGAACTGTTATACAAAAAGGTTATGTTTCTTTTTTCGTTCAGAGCATGATCAGAGCGCATTCTATGAGCTCAGAATAAATTGACACATTTACAGTCATATTTGACAGAAAAGAAAACAGTTGAAATGGGTTTGTCCGCCATTTTGATGTTCTGAAACTGAAAGTTATTCAATTTTATAAATAACAATTTATATACCTAAATATTCAAATAAGTACATATATTTTTTACAAATGACAGCTATCTAGTGTTTCATAAATACCTCAGAACTATCTGAGCACCATCGGTTCAGAGGGCGCTCATAATGCTCGAGCTCAGTTCAGTGCTCAGCTCTTTAAAGAAAAAAGAAACACGCCTATTGCGGGGCATTGGAGGTGTTCTTTAAAGAACTTTTTTCTAAATAAAGTAGAATTTTCAACGTTTATTACAAATACACTGCCACATTCACACTTCTAAAATGCACTATTAACTCTAGGAATTCATGTCAAGTTGAATTGGCTTTAAGAGCAACTTAATTCTAAGCGGTCGTGAAAATATATATTTCATATTCATGTTAACAACTTTCGTGTAGATGACACTGACAACTTTCGGTAAAAACCTGCTCTCAGAGCTATCTACTAAAAGCGGGCGGGCACTAGGATAACTTAAATTCGGAACATACATTTTTTTCAAATATGTAATCTTTTATGTTTGCATCACTTAAATAAGAAAAATGAAAATCAAATGAAAAAAAAAATATTTTTTTTACCTGTTTTGTTTTTAAAAGAAACTGTTGCCAAAATTCAAAAATTTAACTTTTCAATGATCCGTCTTGATGTATTTTCGTGATCTGATCTGGATCAGATATATATATATATTTTGTTAAAATTCGTATGTAGGTGTGCCTTTATGCAGCTAGAAAGTAAATGTGAATATCAGCTAAGCGCAGCCAGTTTTGCCAAGGTTAATTTCATAAAACCAAATTTTGCTGAAAAAAATAACAAACTCACTCCAAACTGTAGATATCGACGAATGTATCTTATGCCTTAGGTGTTTCGTTGCCGGATAATAGTAATTATGCACATGGTCTGTAGGATATCCCAAATAAAAATGCCAAAGACATTGAACTACACCTTCAAAGTCGTCGGCGCTTTGGCCCTGATTTCTGTGAGAAGTCAACTTCCTTCCGCTATTGAATACCGCTCAAGAAGACCACCATCGGCTATCTGTATGATTGAATATTTTGGTAGCGTTAGATGCTGCGGCCTGCGGCCACTTTTATGCGCAGTCATCTAAGAGGTCGTATATATTATACCTACTTTTGTGTAGGTACCTACATTATCGTTATAAGTCATCACAAACGGGACGGAACATGCAATCGTTTTCGGGAGATTAAAGACTTCCACACGTGATGCTGATTATGGTAACCATTTGTTTAAAGTTTACAACATTCATTTATCTACGAGTATATGAGTAACCAAACTCGATGGAATTAATTGCTATATTTGAATACGCCGCAGATTTGTGTGGTTTTTGTTGTAGCTTAGTGAAAGTATGAACGTCGATGGGAAACGCACATTTTTTTGAAGGAATGCTGATTTTGTCAGAACCAGCTTAACGTAATACTAACTATTTTCCGCAGTTACCGCGGCGGTAAGAAGACTCGATATGCTAATAAGAGTTTGCAAGTTACATTTTATTGATTTAAGTAGGCCTTTTCATTTGAATGTGTAGAAAAATTATTATTTACAAAAAAAGGTATATAAGCTATCTCTAGAGATCACGTGCACGACTGAATCGCACGAAATTTTAAATTTTTGTTAGGTGCAAGTCTCGGAGATCTTTTTAAAGCTGTAACAATAACCTATCTATCAGATATGCCTAATGATAAGTCTAAATACCTCAATAAGACGTTTGTTAAAAAAAATTGTAGATTGTTGCTGTTTATCGTAACCGAATAATAAGTTTGTGATAAAATTATGAATGTGATAGAGAACACAATTTATCCTGTACCAATCAACAATGACAAATAGTATTTCGCATGTTTGTCGAAAAATTAGCGTGTAAGTGAGATAAGTATACAAAGTCCACATTACCAGTAATTTCAAAAATATTCAGCAAACAAAAGTGGTTCGATAGGAATTCCAAAAACTATTGGATGAACTTTGAAAAGTAAATGTGACTAAGGAACACATTTCTCTCTATACTTGAAAGGTCGTTGAAAAAGTTCAATATCTAAAAAAGCTGTCGAACCGCTTCTTTGATTTAAAAAAAAATCAGCAAATCAACAAAAAGTTGTTTTGATTTGCTTATAAATAAATATTTGGTAGTTTGAATCTTCTGAAATAGGTATTTTGAATAATTAATAACAGTTTCATTGTCGCTGTTGGTATTCAGATAAGTTTAGCATTAAGCTTTTATCTAAAAAAAAGCTGGGTACAGCTAAAGATGAAACTGTGGTTTCAATATTAAGTATTCCTTCGGCTAGTTATCACAAAAGCAAAAGATTGACAGGTGGTTAGACTTAATTTCATGGTCACAATTATTTTGCATATGGATGAGGCACAAGGTTTGGTCAAAAGTTGTGCTTTGGGTAGAAATATTTTACTGGATATGATATAACGATGCTCGCGAGAGGTTCTATCTACCTATAGCAAATTCGCACAATTTTTGTGTTCTTACGAATCAGGTCAACAAGCAGGAACCGATTGGCATCTTTTGCTTAGACTATGAATACTCAGGTACTCGAATGCTAATGACTTATGTAAATGCAAATAGGTACACGCCCGGATGTCGAAGCAGACTCAACTGCTCTTGGCAATGATATTGCCCTCTGATGTGGACTTTGATTTTGGAATGGGAATCTTAGAATAGGAATTGGAAAATATATTGCTATGAACGAAATTGAGAGTCATCTAAAGTATTTGCACAGATTATTGTTCAACATGACTGGGGTGATTTACAGATGGGTGTTAGCGCCTTGTGCTTAGTCACCCAATGGTAAGTAATGCGGTACGAATCTTGGATAAACACTCTTCCAAGTGATTTTTTGACGACTGGATGTAGATCAGTATTTGGCTACATCTATCTGTTTTGGTATCGGAACTTCATGTGTTGTGAATGTGATTTAACAAAAAAATAACAACCGCAAGGTCAAGTCAATAATCGGTCATGAATTGTTGCTAATATTGTTCAATGACTTTTTGAAATAGATAAATAAAGAAGCAAGTTTTTCAGTTGTGTTTCAAGTATATACCACTGCTGCCAATCAATAGAAAACGAGTGTAACGTATCATGGTTCAATGACACCGCCAGCCCCAGAAACCGGACCAAACTGTTTCTCATTGTGGATGAAGAGGTTGTTCCACTATTTCAAATAGGTTTCCGAGCTGTAGTTTCGTTTGTTTACCTACCTACCCAGAGCCAGATATCACGCAAGATAATTTTGTTCAAAAATCATGAATGAACGAGATATTCATTTCTCCTATCCAATCAGCGAAAGTAGATTCGACCTTTTTTTGTGGTCTGCTGGCTTCAACTCTTATGTCAACTGGACCTTGAGATTTATGCAAAATGATGTCCAAAGCGGTTACGGATGGGTGAACTGTGCATTATAAGCATAGCAGTCCAGTCTCATAAAGTCCATCTGTGCGATTGTTAGTAAGGTTTGTGTTTATGGACCCGTTCGTAGGTTAGCTATCCAAAACAAATGTAAAAAAATTCAAACACAAACCTTCAATTACAAATTTATTTATTTTATTACTAATTTTCGAAATTTTAACAATTTTAAATTTTAGTTTCTCTTTTTTGTTCTTTTAAATAAACATCAAACTCTTTTTTGTTTTCTACAAATGCAAGTCTTCCATGTGATGTCTAGCTTAAGTACACTACACTACATGCAAGCCTAGCCACCATTGAAAACATGTATTGCTTTCTCAACTGATAAATAATTTTAAATGTATGTATTTAAATCTTATAAAACTATTAAATTTAAATTATTATTAGGTATCTTATAAGAAAGAAAATGTCATGCTAATATGCAAAGAAAATTTTAGTCGACAGGACTATAATAAATAAAATAATTGGAATTGATGCAGTTTAATAATATAATTTCAATAGAATTATCAAAATATTAAGTATTCCAACTTACAAGTGAGTTGTTGTAAAAAAAATTCTGGTGTACTGTATTTTGTATATCATACTACGCTACTGTTGACTGTTGAGTTATTTTCATAAAAAAATTCTCCGTTTTGTATAAATATGTATGTCGTACCAGCTAGTTTGATTTTTCGTTTATAAAACTTTGATCGCATATTTGCATTCGATTCAGTATGCTGCTATTGAGTTTGTTCAATTTTTTAATTTGTGCTAATTAAAATGGCAACAAAGTTCTTGGACCAGTGGACACAAGGCTGCTCGAAATTTTGTTAATATAAAATTGAATGAATAATATATTTTCAATAAAAATATGTCTTAACTTTGTACTTATATGGGAATATGTATTATAAACTGGTGTCACAAATCAAACAGTTCAAAGAAGTTGCAAATTTTAGTAGCGGATAATCTGTTCCAACCAATGTGTTTGTTTACAAATAATTGTTGCTATTCCCCCAATCATAGTTCCTAGTTCGAAAATATAAACTCTCATGATTCAAAAACAAGTTCAGCTAGTGCGGATATCAAAGATACCTATGATGGTGTCAAGTGTTTTCCAAACAACGCCAACCTAATTTTTTTTAATTTTGGATTCGCCGAAGGAATGGAGCGGAGTCTTTGCCAAATATTGCTGGTTAAAAATTGCGTTTTCCATTGGTTTCACTCGGGGATCACCTCATTCTGAAATCCAATGAAACAGCAAAGCTCCTTGTGAAAGAATCCACAAAAGTATTGGTGAAAAGCCAAAAAATAATCTACGGCTGCTGTCAGCTGACTTGTAGTAAATACATAAATTACACTTTTGTGAGTGCTTCTTGAATGGATTCTGACTTCAAATCGAGAAGCGAAATTCCCTTCACAGAATCATCACAATAGTATTTCTTGTGCCAATGGAACGGTTTCAGAAGTGATTTTTTCGTTTTCGGACGCTTCTTCTTGGTCAATGGAATACGACATACGATTCCTCTAGGATGGAAGAGTTGTGCAAAAAAGAGATCAAACAACGCCTAAAGGAGCGTAAACCTACTTTCACATGAGTCGTGCAAAAAGTTCGCTGAAAGCACAGTACCTAGCGTAAAATGATCAACCGAGATATTTGTTCAGTTCAAAATAAATCTTAGCTTAAAAGCTAAACGACCATATTTTCATGCTCCCAAACGCCTTAGTATCGATATACCTACAAAAAATAGCACTTTCCTTACAAAATTGATTACACCTGGCGCGGTTCGCAGACACAAAGATATAAAACCCTTTCTGTCGTACTTTTACCTAGTTTTCAAAGACATATCGTTCATTTTATTCAGTAAACCTATATAAGTCGATATTTAACGATTGCACCTAATCTTTAAAGGATGGCGGTTCTACTTGGCCAGTTCCATAGAGGTACTTGTACTTTAACCAAACCTTACAGATAACTAGAGTATATAATAGCCCTTCTTACATCTATGAACTACTACGATTTGTGACAATATAATGACTAAATTCCAACTTGATTTGAACAGAAACAGTTAAATTTAAATTGTATTATATTCTCCCGAACCAATTTGAATACAATTTTGTTTGTATAAATTTTTAATTAACTCTTTGACTAAAATTATTTTTTAATGAACTGGTTTGACAAAAAGCTGCTACTTAATTTATTTAGAATATTTTCTTTCGATTATTATCTTGGAGTAGAGGTTACTTTAGGAAACTGGAAAAATAAGATGCTTTAGTTATAGTAGGCCCGTGATGGATTTATTGTTTTATTTTGTTATTCAACGTGCCTGAAATAGAAATTTGAGTTTCAAGCATTTACTTTAGTTATTTATAATACGTTGAGATGTAATGCATGACTTTTTAAGCCATTGCAAAAGTTCGCTAAGCTACCTCGAGAACCACAAGTTAAGTAGGTAGTTTTGGATATACGCTTACGCAATCGTCGACATGCAAGTATGCATGTTGATAGACTAAAACCCACAAAAAAAGAACACCCGGCAGTCTTCTCCGCATGTCAGCGTACAGCACTCCGACATGCACTGAATTTCGGCAAGAAGATGCGCCTTCATGTGACTTTTCAATATACAAATTTGAAACTCTACCAACGTACATGTTGCATAATGCACCCGCAGAAAAAAAATTTTTTGAAACGTTGCCCCAACAATTTCTCGACTTAAGTTTTCGTCATCTGCCAAACGAAGGAAGTATGTGAACTGATGTTTAGAAGTTCCCGACACAAATGCTGTAAATTTCATAAAAGTGTTGCCATCATAAATGATCTCCGCCACTGTTTAGATGTCATGATTCATGAAGCCACCAAAGCAGGAATTGCGGAGAAGTGGCTGTTTGACATTTCAGCACGTATTATTGTTAAGAGTGTACTCGTACTCTGCAAGTTACCCCAGCGGTGCTAGGAGGAATCTTATGTGGGCAGTTTGTTTCCGCGACTTTATTTATTAATTCGCTCAATATACGTATATTTTATGTCTGTAGGTCTGAAAACAGATTTCCTCAAATTAAAATTGTACAGCATTACTGCTTACATCGCTCAAGATAATTAAAATTGCTTACATATTTAAATTGGACTTTACTAATGAACAGTGCATTGAGTAGGCGTTCTTCAAACCACAGATTTGGTTACGTTCAACCCTCGTAACTAAGCCTCAACACAGATGATTGCAAGACTTTCGAGAGCGTGGTACCACTCAGTTTGGAAGGACCCAAGGATGACCAAGCCATCAACGAAAAGTAAATGTCTAATAAGAGTTTTTTGCCAAGGCTCCCCTTAACACGTACTCCCTAAAAGTAATGTAATAACGTACCCCTCATGAAGTAGAACACAGTAAAAGTGATTGAAGTACAACACGAAATTTTGCAGGAATACAGCACAGCAATAAGTTTTTTGTAAGCAGAGGTATACCTTCCTAGTCTAAAGTCGCCTTTCAGCCATAAAATTTACAACCAATATTAGTATCGCCAAAGCATGACGGACCCACGCTCATCTATGGCGAATGCAAGAAGTATATGGCATAGGAAAAGTTTAAAGAAAATGCATTCTAATACAACAAAAGTTGACTTTTGTCTTTTAATGCACTCTAGTTAGGGAACAGACCTATTATTTCCTGTGTTTTGCTTACACTTTCCAATGTTCACCACTAATCCCCGACCGCGGTGTAGCTAATGGACCTAGTGTGAAGTACTAGAACTCCATTATGTCTATGTCAATAGGTCTGTTCCCTTACTTTTAAATCTTACGAATTTGTACTAATTCGTACGAATTTTACTCAATGTCGTTCCTTAACTCGAAAAATTTGTAAAAGAGAGCGTCATCGAGAGAGCAAGCTCCCCTCCACTGAGAATCTTACGAATTTTTACTCAACAAATTTCTTGGTGTAGAATTGAAAAAGCTGTTAGTCACCTTTCAATTAACAGCTGATTTGAAATTTGTTGACCTATTTGGCATATGAGTGCATGTGTTTTGATTTCTTACGAATTAAAATGGTATCAACAGGGGGGGAAATAATATTGAATGTTCTCCTTAGATTCTTTTCGAAAGTGGTGAAGAAATTCTTCCTCGCTGTGAGGATTAAGAAAGAACAATCTCCTCCACGTAATTTTTAATGCTGTGTCGCTTTTTTCCCTTCTCGAATGCTTGTAGCTCAATCAGTACAAACTCTTCACATACTCGGATTCTTCAAAAAGAAGGTCGATTTATTCCGAATCACTTTCATCTCTAGATGAGTCAACTAATCTTGTTAGTTAATTAGCAAAATTCTTCGTTTATCAGATATTTTAACGGCATTATTGGTAGTTTGATACAAAAGCGTTCCCTAACTTTTTCGTAAGTGTCTCTCTCCGTGAGAGAATTTATCCCAACCACTGCCATTTTGACAGTTTTTTCCATTTTACTACAAAAGTAAAGGAACAGACCTGTGTCTGGGTTCTAGCCTGTACCGTGCTTTCTACTTCTATCTCCCAAACTCCTTTCCCAAAAAGAAAACCCTACCTAGCGAACTTTTGTAAGGGAATAAAAAAAAGTTTAAAGAATCAGAGTTGTAAATGCATACTTTTATTAACGAAGAAAATAAATTATTTCATACCAACAACTAAATACAAATTTTGCCGTTCGTTTAGGAAAGTTTTATTTCACAAAATCTCCCAAAATAAACCAAATGAAACATGTGAACAAAATGGATTTCATTAAAATTAATATTATGTTTGATATTCATTAAAATAAATCATATAATATATTTTTTGCTAAGAATAAATAAAACCGTCATTCTTTGCAGTTGTTCTTACTTACAAACAAAAATAAACAAAAACTGTAATAATGCGACGTGAAAACAAAACGAAAAACGAAATACCCTTAAATACTTTATTAAAATTTTTGTTGTAAAAGTTCATTTTATCTATTGAAGTTAATAATACTCACAATGTTTGTTTTGTCTGTATTTTCAATTTGAAATATCGAACCTACACTTGTTTATGCGAATGGATGAGACGGATGTGGGACGTTGAAGCTGCAGGGATGTCGGCTGCGGTAGCGCTTCCTGAGCTTAAATCGTGGCGGCGCAAGTAGAGTGATGGTGAGATGAAAGTAAGAATGCGTGAGTGTGTGAGTGTGGAGATGCAAATGATGGTGTTTTAGTGATTAATCCTATTGGTGATTGTGTATTCTTTGTTTTTGTTTTGTTTTACTATCTTTTTTTTGGAATTTCGACTACTCGCGATGGGGTAGCTTATGTAAGACCGCTTTCGCCGGTGTTTAGAATTGAATCGGTTCACGTGGTAGAGAGCATTCGCCTATGGTTACTCGGTACATCGCCATCTCTGTGATGCCATGGTAGTGGACGAACGCTGCAGCGATAACCAAAATGTGGAACAGTTGATGGGATTGAAACTGGAAAGATAAAATTATTGTATTAAATATTATTATGTCTTGAATGCGGCATCGGTTAAATGTTATTGCAAATATGGGTGCGGAGGATGACAATGCAAAAGGAACTACTGCAATCGTTGCGCATTTCTCTGCGTGTGGCGGGCATTTTTTGGCTTCAAGCTGGGCTTATGAATCTCTTTGCAGTTTCTGGTTTTGAGTGTATTTGACTGTAGGGGTTCAGTACAGTGAGCAGGGGGTAAGCGCCAACACTTATTGTAACACCTGTATTGTGAGTACTACATCAGCAAGTCGTTTATTGCGGTCTCCCCTACACTTTCTCTCATTTCCAGACCGGCACAAACGACTGCTCCATTACCACACCAACTTCCAAGACAATTCTAATCCTACTCACCCAAATGTCGAACTTTCCAGGGAACCATCTCTCGGGTACTCTCAACGCGTACAGTAGAGCTCCAAGAATATACAAGAGACCTGAAAAAAAAGGATTTCCGTTTTAATTTAGAACATATTGCCCTGACCATCCATTCAACGTACCCATCAATATAAGCCAGCCCAAGCTCGCGCGGCTGATCGTGCTGAACCATCCCTCCATCAGGCTGTAATGAATAGCCGGAATGATGCCAGACAGGCCAAAGCTCATGAATACACCAGCTCGCAGTGGCCTCAATCCGGGCTCGGAGAACTTATCCCACAACGAGACAATAATCGACAGGCATCCCAATACACACACCACAGATAGATAAATAACCTTTGGCTGATAGTGACAATAGAATCCATAGTAGAGCCAAGGTACAAAAGAGCCCATGATAAGCAACGCTATGCCACAATAGTCTAATCTATGATCAGGGAAATAACCTTCATCAATCGTATGGCCATTTTTCGACTACAAATCAATGCACTTACTTTGAGAACAGTCTTCCAATTTCTACCGAGTGACAGCTGAGCGTGTGGAAAGCAAACGAAAAGCCAAGGCATATGATGGCGCCCGCGAAGAATGCACCGAATATCATCTTCTCCTGGAATTGAACTTCAACTGATGGACGCGAGAGGAAATACAACGCAACACCAATGAAGGCCACGCAGCCGAGCAGATGTGTCCAAATATTGCCAGTCTCTGTGTGCAGACGGAAAATCGACTTGAAGCATGCACTGAACGAGGGCAATGGTGGTCGATGGCCCCGATGTAGGAAATCATTGTCTTGCAGCCATTTGGGAAGATGTCTGTAGTGGCAAACCTTCCAGCTGGCTTCCCAAACCTGTGGAGAGATAAATTGTTCTATACATCTATTCGCATTGATCTATGCAACAGAACTTACCTTGCGCACAAATTCTTCGGCTTGTTCGGCGGCATTGTGGGCTAGAGCGCCCAAATCAATTTCATCGGACAAGACTCCGGCTTTCAGTACCTCCGTCATCTGTTGAAATAAGGAATTCAAATGTATAAATATTAAACTAGTTCCGCACAGGCTCCTCACTTTGGCTACACTAAAGTCTTGTTGTTATTTCGCTTCAAAGCGCTAACCGGAACATGTAGCTTTTGCTGCGAACGCACAAGGTCGGAAAGGTGAACACATTTAACGAAAACAAACAATAACAACTTATCAGCGTGTGTCTCGTCAGTTGTGACTCCTAGCAACGCCATTAAGTTATTCTAATCTCGAGGCAGAGTAATTTGGTTTTTGATGGTTTTCGCAATTCAAATGGTTGCGGATGTATCGTGCGAAAGATGGATTGGTAGGAGTTCGGTCTGCAGTGTTATTTCAGACGAGAACAACCATGTAATGTGAGAAATGACGGGCTGAATAGCTGTGCTTGATAAGAACCCATCAGATGAAGAGTGTTTAGCGAAATGGAGAAAATAAGTTCAGATACCCACTGGTCAGAAAGCTCTTCCAAATGATCAACAACAAATTCTAACGTCCAATTTGTTACCAGGCCACGCTTGTAATCACAGTTACCGATGCAATGGTGCGAGAACAGATTGTTTAAAATTCATTAACAACAATTAAAAAGATAACAAAGCAATATATGACAAAGTACCTACAACAATGCACTTGAAAATAATTGGATAGCTGCGGTAATGAAAAAGCGCCGACAGTGTAGACACCTGCATCCTGAAATATCTTATCTAGATTGGCAAAGTTTCGTTTTTTTCGGCTGATGATACTGTTGATAGTTTCGAAAAAAAAAATCCAAATCTGACGTGACTACGGAAAATGCAAGAGTTTAACTGATAAACAATTCTTTGCCGAATTGTCCGCGTAAATATTTAACACATGTTTAAGAAACGGCGAACATAATATCACAAAAATTGCCCCGGTTAGCTGGATCTTGGTCTTCTGGATATATGTACCGGCATTTGAAGTTTGTCTGTCCTGAAAAGTGATGTCCTCGCTAATGTCAAATATCGACCAGCTGCACAAATAATTATTATTAATACACTAGAGTAGTTTATGCAGCTTAATGTATTCTTAATGTGTCGCTGCTGTTTTGCTTCACAACAAAACTTTCCTTAAATTACATGGGACAACTAGTTACAATTGTGTTCTTATTACTATTTTATTGATTGACGAGGAAGGCGGCACCATTAGACACAGTTCCCTTGACATTTTAAATGAACGGTTACCCAAGAAAGAGTAACCTACTATCCTCTTTCGATGAATCTTTCCAACTTTTTGTTGTTCTTTTCACTGTTGAGTTTGGAATGGTTCTGGAGAAAAACCTGCCCTAAGCCTTTTAATAACAGTTCGGCGGATAATTCGTTTCCGTCATAGCGTAAAGCTTGACAGACACTGAGACTTTTCTCTTGACTTGGACTTGGCAAGTTTGAAGCTGTGTCCATATGTGTCAAGTTACAAAACAATCCTCTCATCGACACTTTGATACCTCCTGTGGCATTCTGTCAGAACACTTGCAGTTTCAACAGCCCAATAAATTAGACCATAACGCTAAAAAATTAAAAACTCAGAGTAAGAGTTCTAGCAAATAATTCAAACTTGTATCAAAACAAAGCCCAGGCACTTCAATAGCACAGTATTGATTACTAATATGTCCTAGTCAGAAACTAGCTCTTTGCACACAAGGAAAAAACTGTTTGGATTTCTTATTAACAAAGAATACATTTTCCAGCAATTATCAGAATGACAGATTGATCAGTTCTATTGAAATGCCGTCAACGTAAGCAGCATTTAAAAGCATTGTGCACATCTGATATCTCGGCCAAAGTATACAGCTACGCATTTCAAATGAACATGCGACTTGAAACTAAGGCTTCTCTTCTGACTTAAACTGCAAGTCAAAGTACAAAATGCTTAGCCAAGCCTGGGAAAATAATCATGAAGATTGCAATCTTTCAATACGTAGTTGAATCAAACCATGAGGGACGATACATATTCAAGAACAAATTGCCATCGGACATACCAAACCTAAGTCTTATCTATGTTTATCTAAATAAATGCTATAAACAATTATGAAGAAGTATTTCCACCGCAACCTTCAGTTGAAATACCAAAAACAACAATTTTATATGGAGCAGCATAAAACTACTTAATCTCAGTTGTGTCGGCGCAAAACTGATTGGGCACCTATTTCTCCAGATTACAAGATGTTATGAGGTAAAACTTTTTATAGAGAATCAGCCTAACTAACATCGCTAACATCGAGTTTATACCGATTGTATAAAAAAAGGTTTACACTTTGCAAATGTAGAACAGAGCATAGTAGAAGTGCATTCAAAGTATCAGATTTCGGAAAACTGTTCCCAAAAACATGTACTGCGAAACAAGTGTCATTGATTATCAATTATGAGATTAATTCTGAACCAAAATGGAGTCACTGCACCAGAGCGTCTAGACTTGCTTATTTTAAACTCCCAGGCGGCCAATTTACTGATCTATTTGCAACAAATGATACCACTGCAGGTAACAGCATTTGAACTTAATTTCCGAAAAGTAAACACAAGATTCACGTGTATTCGAAGTATAAATCTTGCTTGTTCGTAGACGCCCATCGTATTATAGAATCAACCGATAAATCGGCAATTTGAACTGCATGGTGTCTCGCTGTTATCAGTCGACCTCAAAGCGGTTGGTCGACAACAGATTACGATGAAGTTTCATTTAGACAAAGCTGCTGCGTACACTCTTGATTCGATTGTAATTTGAGAGGGAACACTTTTAT
The DNA here is from genome assembly GCA_948293265.1 of Cheilosia impressa. Taxonomy (NCBI): domain Eukaryota; kingdom Metazoa; phylum Arthropoda; class Insecta; order Diptera; family Syrphidae; genus Cheilosia; species Cheilosia impressa. The sequence continues at coordinate 135,607,417 of OX411880.1, read as the reverse complement.
TCGCAAAGATAGTCCACCACAAGAGAACGACATGAGCAATATACGTTGCGCATCCACTTGCTTCAATTAATTTTAATTAAAGTTCTAGAGTGACGAATCTCCTGTGGAATTTTAGCAGACACGAATGCCCAATTAGATTGTACACGATTTTGTTTGCTTTCTACACCTGTTCATGAGTAATCATAACTATTTGACACTCCAGTCCGAACGTAGATTAACAAACCGATTGGGTGACTATGAGCAAAAGATAACAAACCGAGACTGATAAACCTTGCTAAAATGCGGATGACAGTTGGTGCACTCCGACCCAACTGATTCCGTAAACCTGAGACGCAAAAAGCATTTTGTTAAAAGCTTTCCAGTTTCCTTGTTTACCGACTTCTTATCGCTACACAAGCAATCAAATCATAAAAAAAAAGTTTCCACTGTGAAAAAAAAAACACTCACCTCTGCTTCAATAAGCTGAGTATCCTCTGGTGTCGACGGCAGTGGACAGCCTGCATCATCCTCTTCAACCAAATCATCGTCGTCGTCTAGCAAATCCAAGTCGTGTGAAAGCAGCGACCCATCCGGATTCCAGCCTCGACGTCTACGCAAGATCATTCTCACCTCTTCAAGAATATCGTCCTCATCATCGCTGCGTCCGGGATATGAGTGCACCGGTGATGGGATCATTCCATCGGAATCACCACTGATACTACGTGCGTCTGCATATTCAGCTTCTGAGGAGACACGAGGCAAAAACGCCGTCTCCACCTCAGACTTCTCAGCCATAGTTGTTGGTATGTGATTCGGATGACTTTTTGTCGTTTGTTTCACTGCTACCGCTAAACTCTGTTCGTTCGCCTGAAATGGGAGGATGAGAACAAACAAAAATGTTAATTTGCTATGCAAGTTAAAAACAGAAGACCAGAAGACCTCCTCTCCAGAAAGTCAAACAGAGAACAACCGCAGCACTACATTGAACTTTGGAACTTGGAATAATGAATAATCTTCTTGCACAGCAACAAACTGGTCATTCCACTTGTAAAGCCGTCATCTGTGTACGCTGCTGTTAATAATATTGCAACATAGAGAAATTTGATTTTTTCTTGGTCACAAAGAAGTTGCATAATTTACTTTCATCAACACAGTCGGAAGTGGCACATGCAACAGAAACATAATCAATTCGCCGTTGGCCCCCAAAATAAGGAAAACGAGGAATTTACTAAAATTACATGAATTATGTATCCGTGACGTGTTAAATTGGAAAAAGTACAAAAATTACAAGTAAAAACAGTCTCCGATTGAATGGTGGGATTTGGGTTAAGGCGAGATTGCATTTTTAATATTAGGCACTCACTCGTTAATTAGATGGTAGATCAATGAGTTACGCAATTGTTTTATTTTTTATTTTTTGGCAACTAATGTAAATATTACAAAAGAAGAAATGCGTGGATAAAAAAAATACTTTTCTCCTACTGCTACTGCTTCGGTCAGTTGTGAAGAATTGACAGTGAGGTGAAATTTGAGGGACCTTTTGTTGAATTTCGATTTGCGCGACACTGACAGATGACAGTTGAATGTCAGCTCTCTTTAATTGGTCTTAAGAGAACTTTGATTATCAACTGAGAAAAGAAACTGACCCGACCACCCGACTGTATGAAAAATCGTTATTTTAATAGTTGATTTCGTATTTTAAGGTGCTTTGGTATACATTTATGCTAATTCCATACTTACGCCTCGTGATTATGCGGCGAAAAACAATGTCTCACTCTGAAAATAAATGAAAATAGTGTAAAAAGAAAACTGAATGACTAAAATCTCAATACGACTACTTTTCGCAAAACACAAAAGTCCGTGAAGTTTATTTGACAGCCCATAATATGTCAGAAAGGTGTGAACACAATGTAGATCTGTTTGCTTTGTATGTTACCTCGGTAGGTAGTTAATTGTGTCGATTTATTCTTTTATATATTTATGGCTAGAGGTTCTTTTGAATGCCAAATAATAAGGTAGGTAGGTACCTATTTACATACCTAGGTAGATAGGTACATAGATGGAATATTAAATCCGCCACGGGTAAGTTTTTTTTATAAATGAGAAATAGTCAGCTGTCTTGGAAGTTGTTAAAGAAATAGATGCAAATAAAAATTGTCTTAATAGCGGGGAAAAGCTAGCCTTGTGGTTAGAGCGTTAAAGAAACAAAATAATGACGCATTTATACGGTCACACATTCCTATCACGGAAGATTGAAACGTGACACGTTTTTTTGTCGGCCATCTTGTTTATGTGGCAGGAATTATGGGAAAGCTATGCATGTTGATATTTTTAAAGCGACGGCTCATGAAATTTCGCTTTCCTATAAAACAAAATGCCTTCCGGAAGTGATGAACGGAAAACTATTTATTAATTTCGTATAACTGATTGATACATTTTTGGTTTAATTTACTGAAAATCGCTTTCATCTAACATGTTTTAAATCAGAAATAGAAATATTTTCAAGTGATTACAGAAATTATATTCCCCGGAACTTGTGTTTATTTAAGTTTTACGTATCTATAATTATGGGCAGCACATCCATCACACTTTAGGCGTCTGATTTGTGATCTCGTTCTTACTCCTTTACTAGCATTGACTGCGGAAAACGGATTTCTCTGTCACGTCTCATGCAAAAATGCGTATGCGCGATTGTGTAAATGCAGTTTAACACGGAATACAAGACGTTATTATGACAAACCATTAACCAGCAGATATATGGAATTAATGGCATACAAATAATCTACTGACTAGCTTTCAATTTATTTGCAATAATAAAAGGCCTTTTCTTTTTAAGATCAGAGAAAAGTATTTACAAATAATAAGATCAAAATAATAATTATGACCTGTCAAAAAAGTAAAATTTTATTTTTAGGCCGAACACATATTTTTGTTATTTTTTTAAATTTTTTTTTTATAGGCAAAGCGCACTTTTTAAGCCCAGTCATAAGTCTAAGCCACCATCACATTGACAGGAAGGGAAATCAATTGCTCTCAGCGCGGTTAATCTTTTCGTTAGGTACTGATAATGATAGGCATAGGCAGTCACGACGACGACGTTTTTCAAAGGATTAGTGTACCGGAACTATAGGTACTAGAAAACACGAAAAAAACAGTTAACTTTTTCGTGTATATATACTTAATTAACGCTTGAAGTCCAATTTACCCAGACTTGTTGTTGCAGTTTTTATAAAGTAATAATAACAACGCACTTGTTTAATTGTTACGAACGAAACTGATTAAATCACTCCCGTTTCCGAATTGATTACAACATTTTTCTAATTTGATTATATTACATTATGATATCCAATATGTAAAATGGTTGATGCATACGAAATATCGCATTCAAAACAAAATGTCAAACTAAACGGAGTAGTTAAGTACTAAAATATTCAGTTATTTTTATTAACAATTTGTTCAGAATTTGCGTTTCAAGGCGGGCGGCGTCACGAAAGTAATAGAGTTTGATATTTCGACTGGAGCTCAGTGTTGTAATTCCTTTTAAATAACTATTCTGTTAAATAATTTATTGACATTTTAATTAGGTACCTAACCTACCAAGAATGTGTGAAAAAAGCCTCTAAGATTAATACATTAACAGCGATCAACTTGGCATTTAAAAGCAAAAGTAAATTTTGGATTAAAACAAGAATAAATTAAAAGAGAACAGAAGATTATATAATTCTCTATCTGGGCCCCCGTCTTATTATAGCGCCTCGATACTCAACTTACCTCGAGGCCGCTTATTCAGGGTATGATAATTAGGTTATCGATCTACAAAATATCTACCAACTAGCTATGCGAAAATAATTCCATTCATCAGGAACTTATATTTTTTCTTGAATGATTTTAATAAAAAATGTTGGCCAAGGTACTTGTAAGCGGTTTGAAGTTTTTGCCTGCTGTTACTCTTTTAACCAAATTTGCCAAAATATCTGGTCATTCATAATATGAACAAGTCAATTTATGCATTTCCTCTGCTTTTATTAGCTAAGCACGCTATGCACTCATTAAGTAAAGGGCGATTTCATGCCAAAAAATTGGCAAAGTATGTTGGGGTTGGGGGAATTGAATGAAGTTGAACTTCCTTTGTGTGCGGAAATATGCAGCTTGTATTTGATAAAACTCAAACCAAAAATAGTAAACTAATCCAAAGAGCTGCCGGCTTTCTTTGTGTGTCACTATGTTATGCTTGGATATGTTTTCATGATGTAAGGTCAATGTTAAATATGAGAGATTTGATTAACGTACTCATACCTAACTGGGGGAAGGATAGTAAAATGTCAACGAAGACCCACCGCTACCAGTCAACTTCAAACTTTTGTTGATATGGAAAATATGCGTGGGCAGCGGCAGAAGAATGCTTTCTATGACGTAGCAATAGGTCGTATATACCTACTTTACCTACCTAATTTGACTACAATGGTTTGTTGTTTGGTGGTATTTACTTTTCCATGCATGCACGGTGACAGGTGGCCTTGTAGCAATGCTAGTTTTGGCAGTTTGAGCAAACCCGGGTATTTCTATACTAGTTTTGTTCGGTTGCAAGAAATGTGGTTAGATATTTTCTCTTTTTGTTTATTTGGTGATAATATTTGGTAGTTTCCCTTAGATAAACACAATGATGAGATATTTAACTGTTTAACTGAATTCATTTATAATGAACGGATTTGTCTATTTCTAGTGAAGCGGAACCCTATGCAGATTTAGGTCGACATTAGCTAGTACAAATAAATGGGTTTGTTTTATTAAGCCAATCATTGTTTTATTTCCATAAATATGGTGGCTAAAGCCATAATCAATTAGCATTAATGCTCTTAAAATTAATTGCCACTTTTCTTTAAAAATATAAATGTTTGTAGAGTAAATGGCGTTTCTAATATCGTGCTTATTGAACTTTTCGCGTAAATTGATAAATGACGCCTGAGTACAAATACTGCATTAATTAAAGTTCTTACGACTTCCTACCACTGTATTGTCTATTGCCTATGTTCTATGACGTTTTATAAATGTATAATTTTTAAATTGTTTCAATAAGTCGCAGACTAATGAATTTCTAATTGTGTTAAACATTTGCACTTTTCCGGCACTAGATTTAGGCATTCAAGCAAATAGAGGAAACGCGACAAAAATACGGAAGCGTGTAATCGGAATGGAAATTCGGAAACTTATTCAACACGATCGCTATACTAGTCTACAATAGACTATGGCTCGTATAATATGGCTGCAACATAATTGGATGGAATTACTTTTAAATTAAATAAAATCGCCATACTTCATGTTTTATCCTATGTATGCAGAAGCCAGCCCAAGTCGAATGCCATTATGTTGAACTCCGTGTCTAAAACTTTCAGTCGATAGATAATTTAAATCAGGTTCGTTTAATTCCACAGAACACTGACCACTAACCAAGTCACTTTTATATAGGTATTTAACAAAAAAAAAACACAAATGGCTTTGGCTTAAGATACTTAGCTTAAGATTTATTTTTGGACTACCTTAAGCCGCAGCAGAAAAGTCCTAAAGTCCTAAAGCTTCTAACCTTGAATGCACTCTCTACTAGACAAAGTATTCAAAAAATCAATAATTTACCGTTATACTGGCGGTTAAACAGGCAATCGATAATAATTATTAAACCTGAATAGCAATCGCCAGCATTAATAATTAATGTTCTATTTAGCCATGCTTTCGAAAGCAAAAATATTGACGTGCACCAGGAACGCAATACGACTTCAGTCGTTTTGATAACAATGTATGCACTCCTTAACTGACGCTGTTAATAAATTGACTTGCCTACCAACTATCGAAAGACACATTTACGCAAACCGTCATCGGGCCAATGTACTTTTGCCCCCGCCATTTCTGTCGATAAACAAGAGTGTAAACGCTGCGCACTGTATTTCGCCTTGACCGAATGGATAGCCAGAGCACAGCTTCAGATACTTTTGCTCATAGTTCAGCTTCAGATACTTTATGAAGCGAACCACCTGTTCGAACACCGAACAAATGTAATAGATGAACATGTAAGCCGAAGAGTACCTACCTACCTTATAACGACAGCGCGAGTACATCGTGAGCCGGAGTCGCTTTGGCCAAACTTTGCTTAGCTAATTGATAGTTAATATGCTCGTTAAGTGACGTGCGAGCGGAGTGTAAATCCTCACTTTATTTATACATGATAATCATTTGGGTTTGGTATCAGTGTGTTTTGGGCCCGAACAGCCATCGGTTGAGTGTCGATTTTCAGTTTCAGCAAGTCTCAGTGTCAGTAGAGTGGTTGAAGTTCTATCTACTAAGCGGTGAAGCGGTGTGTTGTGTTACCCCCAAGCCCAAAGATTTTTTTTTTTTGATAAATCAAGTGAATAAAGATAATACATTTTGCTGGAAGAATATAAAATACAAAGTGCGGTTCGTTGGGCAGGAGTGGATTAACTTTGAAAATGTAAGTTATACTGGCAGTTATTATTTTATTTTTACAAAATATTAAGTTCAATTTGAAGTGCAGTGCAAATTGTGGTTTAAGTTCTGGTAGGCTTACAAGTCTATAATTTGCTTCTAAATCTCAGTTGTTTCAAAAGTTTGAACTACTGTCATATAAATTTGAAAAAAAAAATTGATTTTATGTTCTGATATGAAAATGTCAAAAAGACAATGGTTTTAAATTTAAATAAAAATCGCAACTTGGCAATGAACTTTCGTATATGGAGGTTAATAGTTTTGAGTCCAAGCTTCGTCATGTTTCTACAAGAAAAAGAAACAGAAAAATTTTAATTTATGCAAACAAAACCAAGGGACTGGCCATTTTATTAGTCTTTTTGTCTTAAATCATTTGGTATTCGGTTCCGAATTGCTTGCTAATTTTTAGATCGTTACTTTGGTCGTGGCATCATTTTCAGTGACCTTGACTCTTTAAAGAAAGAAAGTCAGTCCCAATCAGGTGTATATGGGTTACCATGTGATTGGACAAGAAGTGGTTAGTTTGTGTCTAGGTGTAGGTAGGTTTATTTCCTCTTCAAATTTTAGGAGAAATTATATAGATACAATCGGCTTGTTAAAAATAAACCTTTTTAGAAAAATGTTATTTTAGACGAATTTTAGAGAAATATTTTCAAAACCCTATGAGCTACAATTCATTAAAATGGGGCACAAATCTGAACCTAAGACCGAACTTAACCTTAGGTGATATAAACCAAATGATCAGTCTTTTTTTAATAAAGTAGCTATTTCTTAACCTATCATAACCATTTTCAGAAATATGTACCTACTTTTTAATCTGTATCGGATTTTCTTAGACAAAGTTTTAGAGTAATAGCCAATATATAAAGATATAACCTGGAGGCAGGTGCAGACACTTTCCATGGGAAAAATTAAAAAATGATATTACACATCGCCACTGGTCCCCAACAAGCGCTACAGGTTATATTGAAACCATCTCCTCGCAGGTTTTGTATGAAATTGACAGTGCGCTATCAGTCCATAGAACGTAAGTGAGGGACCCTAAACTTGTAGGTAAAAGATTATGGTCGAAATTTATACTAAAAAAAATCAAATCAGTGCGACCAACCAACGAAAACTAAAATCGCAATGATCTGTCAATGGACTTGATAAATCATTACAAATTCATATATGGAAAGTTGCATATATGCCTTTTATTATTTTGTTGTGCGGAATTAAAGTGCTTAAAATCATGTTTACAGAGGCACACTATTAGATACAAGTTTAATGCTGTGTCGCAAATTATTTTGTCGCTCAATATGTCATACTGTATAATAATTAGTACCTATTGTGTGCAAATTAATAAAAAGCGCAACATTTCTGTTTTAAAGCTTTGTTTTGAGCTATCACATTGATTGGCTTTGATATGGTTTTAGTTTAGTATGAATGACAGCTTATTGGTTAACCATAGTAGGACTAGGGCTTAAGTTTGTGAACGAAAATCTACTTAATTTCAATCATACACTTTAAACATACTACTTCTTTTAAATAACAACTAATTTAAATATTAGTGATATTAGATATACATCGGCTTATATAAGATTACTCTTATTCAATCCCATTGGTTGCCGTGCAAACGAATATTTCACGTTACTTTTCTGACAGTGGCAGTACACGAATCTTAAATCGGCTGTCGATTTACACATTTACACACGATGTACACATCATCCTACATAGTAGTGTACCTAATCAATTCAATGCCTTTTTATTTTTCAATTTTGTCAAATTATTTCGGTTTCTAACAAAACTACAACGTTTATTTGGCAAAAAAGATGTGTCCAAACTATTTTTTGAGGGTGACTGCCTCAAAAAATGTATTGGCACATTGTGTAGGTATTGTAAACAGGTCTTCTTCTGTTGCTCGAAATTGTCGCCCAAATTTGCAAAAATTCTAGTCCAATGCAGTTCTGCAGGCAAAAAGATAACAAATTCGCTTTAGTGGAAACGCTTGCACATACCTATATATGAGCCTAAAAAATTCTATGGGTGGCTTTTCTATTAGCTGTCAAATATTAAATCTATAAGTGGAACTGATGTAATTATACAAATGGATGGCAAAATGTCAGACGTGTGTTATTATTTAAAAAAAAATTGTTTTTAATCTGTTGCATAAACTTCCGCCATCAGAGTAATACAGTTGGGACGAGTGGCATATCTTAAAATAAGTAAAGTGACGCTTGTTCAGTTTACTGTTGTCATTGAGGCCTCAATTGTAAAATATGTGCTCAATAAAACCTAGGCACATAGTTATAGCCAGAGTATAGCCTTTACAAGATTTCATGGGCGTAATCCAGCTTAAGCCAATGTGCAATTCCACTGAAATTGATTGTTATGAACAAAGTGGGATGAGTGGACATTTCAAGCACGAAATTAAGCTTTTATGGCCAAATGGCCTAGTGTCAGAGGCGCGACATTTTAAAAAGTCAGTCTGTTTATTCCATTTGACAGATGAGGTAAACTTACCAATTGTACGAACTTATTCGTACAATTTTCTTGCAGATACGAAATATTATACATGTTGTGTATTATAGAGAAATATTTATTTGCAGGAGACAGCTAAGTATGAAATTTCCACTTCATTGGCGCAATTTTTGTGTCAAAAAATTTACATAATGCTTTGCGGAAGTTGCTTAACGTTCGCTGTCACCCTTGGCCTTTTCTAATAATCAAATGCTTGATGTCACATGGCCACTTTTCCACACATTTTCATTCTAAACTTTGATTGCATTTGTAAATTTTTCCTGCGTACATACTTTGTGCACCGAACAAATGCACTTGACTCAAATAAGGAAACGAATGCCAGTATGTGTAATTCTGAATTGAATTATACAATTATTCTACCGGAATATTTCCCAATCACACTACGAGGCTATAATCCACAAAAATGAGCAACAATTCCATATGGACATAAAAGGGCACAACTACAATAAAATTCCTAACTCAGCTTATTGTCAACAACTCGCTTATGAGCCGACTATAATCAAAATTCATTATTCATAGAATATTGATAGCTAAGCGAAATTTTTTTTATTCGTCGCACCAGCAGCTGTTATATAATAGTTCTTAAATATATTATGTTAATAAGGTTTCCGGGTCAACAGTGAACAAAGTACACAAGTAAATAAATATAATTATGTGAATCTATATTCGCTAAACCTCATGTTGACCACGGTGTGTAGATATAAATTAATGATGGGTACGAGTATAATGTTTGTTTAATATAGAACAAGAAAATATCAAGTGAAAGTTGTCTCAAACCTATTTGGTGTTGGTCGTTATGAAATTTTATCTATACCGACCAGGACCATGTCAAAAGTGCAATTTTGACGCCTCTTAACGACAGGTTGGCATATTCTAGACTCATTAACAGTGTTTGCCTAGTCCATTAGAAATGTTTACCATTGCGTGTGGAATTTTTATTATTTGTTTTTTGTCGAAAAATCACACTTCCTCTGACTAGTTTGCAAATATTACCTATTGTTATTAGTTTTTCCGGAACGCAAATCGTTAAATTGTAATTAAATTGGCAGGCCAATGCGTTCGCAGGTAATTAGTCTTCAATTGTGTGCAAATGGCTTAAGAATAACTGCGACTCTACCTGGTGGTTTGAATGTGGTTGTGAAACATTAAGGCAAAGAACATCCCACCACGGGAATATTGTTTTTGGGAACAAACCGAAAATGACAATTGAATTGTAATGACGAGCGTGACTAACGTCACATTGCCATTTCAATTGAATTACTGACGTCGACAAAGAAACGGCAGGCACCATCACTGTTCAATAATTATGGTCGAAAATAATTGCATTGGAGGTGTTTAGGCACAATCTGGGGGTCAGTCGATTCTATTTACAGTATAGCTCTTGATAGAGGCGTCGAACTCGTCTATGTCTTCTGAATAGAAAGGTGGAAGTAGGTGCGTTTTTTTCTTATATAGTATCTACCTGAATTAAGGTGTTAATTGGGCTAATAAAATTTAATAACTCCACTTGATCGCATATAGTCTTGGGAGCTCGGTTTGAACTATTAGCAGAATGACCTCCTGCAAATACTAATTAAGCAGAGGAAGTCCAACTCAAATGCATGTAGTCATAAATTCTCAGAGCGTTTTAAGTACTATTCAGTGTTGGCCTTGTTTGTTTGCCGGATATTGGTGGCATTGGTTTAAATTGAAACAAAAGTTGTATACCGCAGCACTTGCTTGTTGAAATATTATATGAAGACTGGCCGATTCATCTTAAGATGATCACGATATCTTGCAATGACTTGAAACTTAAAAGGTGTTTGAGACTCTTTCAGCAAACTCTTCAGCACATCTAGAAAGTGGGCAGTCTATAGATCATAGAGAGAGGTTTATTGTTCTTCCTTGCTAAGTTATTAAACTAAAGAAAATTAAACGAAATGCAAACGTTATTAGTACGAATAAAATAAAAACAGACTCAAAAGAAAAGAAAGATTTTAGAATTATATGCCATCACATAAAATCAATAACAAGTATTTTCCGTTCTTTAAGAATGCCACTATTGATGAACCGACCTCCATTGTATCTTTCTCTACAATAATTGCTCAACAATAATCAAAACATTCGTCTAACTTCAGGCGAACAACTTAATTACCATTCTCGTTTAGAGGAAATCCATGCGCAGAGTTCGATCACGTCGAGACTGCTCTGAGCCGAGGGTGTTCAAACTTCAGAACGATATGCTCCATTTATACACATTTGCTGTCATATATGAGAATACAAATAAATCGTTAAAATAATATTTGTTATATAACTTTAATCTGTTGCACTTTTACCCCCGTATTAATAAAAGCTGCATAAAAGTTATCAACTCGTTCTTAAGCAGTTACGTCAAATTTTTGTATGCTATCTGATGTCTACTAGCTAACTTACTTGTGCACATTTGTTTATTAATACGGGGGTCAGCCAATCTAATAAACTCTTGTACAATCTACCTACTTTCTTTTTTGTACCACCTTTTGAATTCCTAATCAGCTGTCAAAAAAATTGTTCTTAGATTTTTACCCATACTGATCAGTGAATCCTGTTCTGAGCTCCTAAACAGCTTTTCTTTTTCCAGCGCGTTATATGGATTCCTAGAACTTAGACACTGTTTACAAAATGCCTCAGGACATTTGATTTGACAGGTGGTAGCAATACGATTTTTCATCCGAGTTGGCCAACTTTTATACACAACGTAGGTATATAATTTACTCGAGGCACTACGCATTTATGAATTTTAACCGATACATCAGACTGCAGCTTGACAGTTTACGTCTTCTACATTTTTTACTACAGTACGAATAGAGATGGCCGCAATGTACTTGTACATTTCATACAATGACGACATTAATAACGTCTGCTTGCCGTGATAAGTGTAGTAAACGTGTTGACAGCAGCAGAAATGTTACCATCTGTCAAAGAGATTCTTAGCTGTCACTTAAGCGTTGTAAAATCCAAAATAATGACTTCTACTTGTAGGTATACGACAGAAATAAAAGCAAACGCTGCTTGGTTGGAAACAAAGATGCAATTTTTTAGCACATGTAACCAACCCCTTCTACCTACACTGACAATATAATGGAATTGTATAAGGAACAAGACGTTGATTCGATTATTATTACATTCAGCTAACAGAACCGATGGCACTTTGACAGCTGGAGCATTGACTACATACATTATTTGTCATGTCTGTTGCACACAGGTGAAAATCGAGTATTCTTAGTAAATATACAATCATAGCACGCAGAAATTGCTGTCAGTGTCAGTGATCAGTGAATCCAATTCTCGCTGTTGTGAAAGCGCGACATTTTTTCTAGAATTTGCACTGATGCGTTATCAATATTACTGTTTAACCTTCTTAACACATGTGCCTTCAGTTCGATTAAGATTTCTGTTGTACTGACACCTGTAGAAAGTGTTTTTTCAAATCCAAGGCTAAGTACCTAAAACCGCTCCCTGATATTTACCACTCTTCAAGCAATCAATATAGGCCGGTCAAGAAGGAAAAGCATCAGCTTCAAGTCAGTGTATTAAACCTCTTAACAATTTAATACAAGTGACAAAGAATACCAACACAGTTGTATGTGCCTCCTCAAAGAGTAAGAAAGCTTTAAACTTAAAACCCGCTCCTAAATTAAGTCAAACACTTGTCAAAGTTCCATTGCGCACTAAGCTAGGTTCAATTTTCTCCTACACGATGCATGCTATTGAACTTGTTTAAACACACCTCATTCAACAATCGGCGCATGTACACTTACGCGACTACCTACCTATATTTGAAATATGTAGTAGATAAGATAAGCAACTTCGAACAGACTTCAGTTAATTGACCAACATTTTGGCATGTTGATTTCTGATCCGACCATGTGCGTCCAAAATTTTCAAAATAAGTGTACATCTTTAAAACTAGACTTGCCAGCAGAATGCAAAATGAACCTCTAGCTCAAATTTGCTATTCTAGGCACGTATAAGCAAAAATAAACTCGCTACATGACCACATTTCCCTAAGAACTGGCAAAGGTCTATGTAAATCCCAAAAGCATGTGTGCTGCGGTCATCGCGCCGAATATATGGTCTCTTCAAATAATGTCAAACGCAAAGCATATCTGCGACACTCACTCCAAGTCCAACCCATATTCTGGTCACGTTTCAATACGTCAATGGCAGTATTTGGGGTAAAATTCCCATAATGGACAAGTGCTTGGATTAGTCACACATTTAAACCGCTTGAGAAATATCAATAACAATACATGGTTACTAAGTTGCCTGGTAATTATTATCAAAGGTTTTAACATTTCAAGTTGCACATCGGTTAGGCACTGAGACTTGGATACCAAAGAAAGAGATACACAAATTGAATCTACGACTTGTCGCTTGAGTATGTAAAGAATTTTGTGATCATGAACTCTTTGCCGCCATGTATTCGGTATGTACCTATATCGCGAATTGGAAATGTTGTGAAGATTGTTGTCTTAAGGTGACGCAGCTTCGCTGACAAGCGAAATTGCAGTCAAATAAAACAATTTGGCTGTCTCTGTTTCGCCACTTTTGCAATGGCTTTTATTTTCTGTCGGGACTTGTTGATATCATATGTTACAAGGTGATGGGAGCAATTAGTTTACAGTGATTTTGTTTCTATGGAAGTTATTGGAATTAGATAATAGATGTGTTTGCAGCTTAAGGCCACAATCAGCGATTGAGTGGGTTAAAATGGCTTTGCAGTGCTTCCTATTTGCCTTTGTTGAAGAAGGTGAATAGGAAGCTACACAATTGGCTCTGAAAATATTACAGAACAAAGAATTTGACGATAAGTGGTTTCACTGTTTCAATTTATTAGGTTATATTCGATCGAGTGGGGTTGTGACATCGTCACAAAAGACCAATCACCAAAATATTTTTATTTTCAATAACTCTCATATGAAGCTCAACTGCGAGTAGTAAGTTCTGGACAAAATTTCTCTACATACTTGTATTTTTTTATCATATATACTCAATCGACGACAGTGAAAAGGGTTAATATTCTGTGGGTAGTGTGTGAATGAACAAATCAAAAATTATGTTGGCTTAAGCTAGGCTGGTTGTGAGCTCCCTTAACGTCCTCCTCCCCCTTTATTTTCAGGTTCCGTGAGTTGTGGTCTCAAAACGGCGCTCAATGCGTTATATATGCTTTTCCCTCGTCAGTAAATGGGAAATACAGCCACTTAAACCAATCAAGCTAGTTTCAAAAACGGGAAAAAATCGATCTACATAGGTTCAGTTTAAGCTACTAATTCTAAGCTGCTAGTTGAAAAGAAAGCAAAATCATTTTAAAAAAATGAAAATGAATTCAAAATCACATATCGACTGAGCAGTATTCTTTACGAATTTAAACATTCTATCCTCCAACTATAGTTCTGTTCTGTAGAGCTTTATTTACCTAAGGCCCGTTCGTGTTGTATTTGCATTTTTAGACAACAACTATCATTGAAGAATTATTTTCTAAATTTTCCTAATGATTGTTATAAGAATTCTATTCACAGGGAAACTATTAACACAAACTTTCGATACAATGTTTTCATTTGTGTGAATTATGAAATCAGTTGCATTTGAAGTTTTATCTCGTGTCAAAATGAAAACTACGTCAATCGCAAGAAACTACCGGGCATGTTCACGACTAGATTTTTCTGGACTAGATTTATCCTGAACGACAAACTATATTTTTTGTTTATTCAAATGTAAACTTAACTTACTCAATCAAATCCTACATTTATCCACTTTGTTTAGGTCTAGAAACATTTTGTATGAAATTGAAAAACCTTCCAAATGACGGTAATGTTCCCTCAATCCACAACTGGCTACCAACTTTATTCCTCAAGCCAAGTAAAGATGGTGCTTATTACAAAAATGATTTTGTGTGGAGGTGGAAGTAATAAAACAGTTACGCGAGTGCAATTAAAACAATTATGCAAACCACTCTCATTTTCAAGAGGAGAAAGTGATGTCTATTTTGTTAAACTCGTACAGCTTCCAAAAATTTAAATCTACAAGAACAATTATCAAAATTCAGTTCGTCTGTATAATTGCTTCTGCAATATAAAAAGCCAGCTTCCACATAATAGTAGTTGAAACTTAAGTTCACAACAGTTACCGACTGCAATTTGACAGTACACATACGTATGCTAACCTCGGTTTGTGCAAGTATCTGCATTCCCAAAGAGTCGATGTTATGCAATAGATAGGGTAAAGGCCCCTAATTTGAGCCCCCACCCAGTAATGAGCCCCCTGGATGTTTTTTGTTCAAAAGCTAAGCTCCTGTTATTTGAAACATAAAAACAAATATTTTTTAATTTCCGCTACTTCTTTACTTGTATTGTTTCAATTGTTTTCCTATATGGGGTTTTCCCAGTTGGTAACAGAAAATCGGTAAGTGCGGACGTTTCACTTATGTGTTGTGCAAACGTGTTTTTAGTCAGTTTTGCTAAGAAAGCATTTATTTAAAGCAAGTGGAAAAGTATTTTGTTTATATTTTATATTAACTCATACATGTTTATATTAACAATAAACATTCATAGCAATTATTTTTATATTAAATTATATTAAATATTATTTATTTATTAAAATATAGTGGGGGCGCACAACTGGGACTCAAAAACGATTAAATCCAATAATGAGCCAGGGGGGGCTCACTATTGGGCAAGCACAAAAAAACGTTGTTCCATTTACGAGCCAGGCCGATTTGCATATAAATATTTATAAAATTACTCTTTCATCGCATTTCCGTGTGTTAGTTTTAAGGAGTTGAATGATTAAATTTGGGGAAAAAGTAATTTAGTATAGATATTAAAAATGTCCTTTTTTGATTTTTGATTTTTATAAATAGCAAAATTTGTCGAAACTATAATTAATTATTCGTATTAAACCCTTAATAATACTACGTACACTCTTTTATAGATTTATTTTATCTAATATATAAGATATTTTAAAATGCAATTTGCATTTGAACATTTTTGAAAGCAACGGTTATTTTGATAAAAAATAGTGGATTTATATAGGGGCTCGTTATTGGAACGGGAAGAGCTCAAATTAGGAACATGGGGGCTCAGTACTAGAACATTCCGTATTTTTTCAATATTTTCTTTTTACTTAAATCGTATGAAAACTAACAAAAAGAAAAGCCATTTAACAAACAAAAAATTTATCAATCTATTCTAAAATGAAAACCTTGTTTAGATATATGCAAACAGTTAATTTTGCGGAAGCGGCAAACTCAAAACTATCGTTAAGGGGGCTCACTACTGGGGCTTTTACCCTACTCGTACTAGATGCAATGAACGAACCATGTACGTATCAAACACAAATACTGTTCGCATCCCCAATTGGAGTCGTATGATATAACCTCAAATACAAGTACCATCTTGTGTTACCACCCTGGTATGGAATAGAAAAAAAATAAACTAAACACGCCAAAGAACAATCCCGCACACTCTGCGGCAACGCTACTACGTGCCTTCAAAGTCAACAAGTTTTGCAACAAGATTGAATAAATTTTCCGAAACAAATTAAGCGTTAGCAGGTTTGGCTTTGAAGTTCAGCCAGGCTAGTAAGCGTAGTCACAAGAATAGAACACATTTCAGCAATTCTCCAATAGAAGTCAAGGTGTTCATCTCTTCTCTAGTATATTGTATTTGATATCAATTCCATATGTGAGAGTGTGCTTGTTCTGCATGAGATCTAATGTGGTTAGCTGCCTGGTGTTTGAGCCATTTCAAGGCCTCCTGGTTCGGCGTGGAAATAAATTTGTCTTAATTTGAATTTTGCTAATATTTTTGGTTTTATCCTTTTTGTTTAAGCTTATAAGCTTTGTCAAAATTTGGCATGCCCATTTAATGCGCCGGCACATTTTCTCAAGCTAAATTTGACAACTATTTGTGCTCTGTTGTTCTATTGCGTTTTTGTATTGCGGAGGAATAAGCAAGGGTGTGTATTTTTAATAAATACCTCGACGAGAAGTGCCTAGAATCGGAAAGAACACCTGCTCTGTGACACTGATCCACTGCGTTCTCTGTGTCAAAAGGGATTCTAGCTTATGTTAGCTGGTATCGGTACAACAAAACCGATCCCTGTCGCGTGCCATTCTGTGCGTAGCTTTAGTCAAGTCAAATCTCATTTATGTAAACAAAAAATGAACGCCCTCTCTCGTGAGGACGATGTAATGTTTCATAATAAAAGTGTTACCAAACCTAGCGTCAGAGTCAAGCACAGACCAAAAAGCTCATTTTAATGAGAGCAACTAATTAAGACGTAAACCTTGGACATGATTTCTCAACATGAAGCAGATGAACCAACTTCTTGACCTTCTGTTCGAGAGAGAAAATGTTATTTGTTATTAAACGTAAACCGGATATTTTAGGACAAAATGTTATAGATATTATTGAAAAAAACCCCTTTGTTTTCCCATCGTTACCAAAACTGGGCACAAATGATATAAACTCTTTTATGCATGCTACCCTAAACAAATAAAACCCCAATTATAACGAATGCGGAAAGCCCAAATACACCTTCGTTCGCCACAATTTATGCAAAATTATGAATAAATTTTAATCACAGGCATCTTGTAACTATAACTATCATCTATATCATTTATGGTAATTTAAATGATTTCCCATTCATAAATACAGTTCATTTTTCCCATCATTTGAAAACGAACCGCATAGTAGCAAGCAGACTGACCATGAATTAGAACACGTTCTCTTGATACTGAAAACGAACTACGGATAATAATTGAAAATTCATCATTACACCAAAAATTAAGTCGCCTGTTTGAAGTTATAGTATTACTTATGGTGACGCGACCCAGTAAAGCGTCAATCAGACGCACCAAATAGATGAATGCGTTTAGCCCCCTTCAGTGGCAAATTTGTGTTCTAAATGCAAGCCACATTAAACGATCCAACAGCCATAAGTATCGGCCGTATTTGAATTAATTAAAAAAATATATCGAAAACGAATTTGGTTCGCTCCGAGTTATGTATGGACACGATTAGTATCCGTCATCGGCTCAACGCCATAAGAGGCGAATTCGAGCTTGCTGATAGAATTTCAAAAGTGAAATGAGAATCAAACTGTCTTCTTCCGTATAATATGCATACGAGTATCTATATTTCATATACCTATGTGTGAGTTAGTAATCAATTTGCGAGCGGCATGTGCAGCATAATTAGATTCGTATAAACATCACATGTGTGTTCAGACACAAGTTCTTTGATTTAACACTGATTTATATGACATCAAAGAGAATACCTATGTCAAACCAGCTAAATTATTCGGTAAAAAACCAGTTTTTTCTATTTTTGATATGGAACTCATCGAGGTAAGCGTGCCGACAGTTATCTAGCTTAATTTTTAAAGAATCTTTAAATTTTATTGACTGTCGGCGACTGTTTGTCTATTTTGAATAAAGCTCAGGTTAAAAAAAAAACGTCTTCCGCTATAGGAACTAAAACATTAGTTTTAATTCATAAACGAAAAAATGTTGATGAGGCTCTGTGGCTAATTTTTAAGGGGATGGGTGGGTTACAGGTAGACGAACAAAGCTTCGGACGTTCGTAACAGGTCATAAGCTGTTGATTCCTTCCCCATACAACTTGTAATAAAAATACAAATTTACACAAACGATTGATCAGGAATAAGTTTAAACACTATACTGCACGAAACTTATTACGCTTTTCACTGTTGGATGGCGAAATGTCGCGAATAAAAGATAGGCTATGTTTTATAGTTATTCGCCATCTAAGCTGATATCTAACCATAGAATATGTACAAACTGGATATGGCAATCGCGTCCCACCTGCATCAAACTATTTAATAATTCACTAAAAACGCAGCCCTATGGAAAAATAAAACTTTAAATTTAGTATTTTCCACGATTTTGTTTGTAAATTTACAAGTTAAAAATTAAGCAAACAATTGTTTTCGTCGTTACCTTCCAATTCTTATAATGAAGATCCTGGTACTATTAATAAATAAAGTGGCAGCACTTTTAATGCAAATACCACAGAAAAAATAAACAAAGGCAAATGCTTTTAATTTCTTAAATTTGAGCAATAGAAATTCACAGACAAATTTTCTTATTTCTTACTTCATTTGAACGAAAGATCAAATGTTTGTCCTGCATACTTAGGCTAGGTACCTGCCTAGTGCCTATGCATGGATGTTTTTTTGCTACTCCGATCCACGTACATAAGTTGGTTCGTTTATGACATAATCATATTGCCGCGCCAATATTGCAATTAATACCGGTTTGAGTATTTGTAACCCTTTTTATACCTTTCGTCTTCTTTATCGTTTGTCCAAATAAGACATACGATTTTTACAAAAAAAAAAACAATTTCTTCTCCAGATGAGTTTCATACAGCATACTTAATGGCTAAATGGAACGTGACCCAAAGCGTACGGCTATACCGCCAAAATGTGTTCAATTTGGTACTAGGTACCATTAAACATTATGCTAGTCGATTTTGTTACTTAATAAGAGAAACTACTCGCACAGTAGCATAACCTACCTTTAACAGAGCTATATCTACACTTATGCAGTACGTGTTCCGTTTGCCCTTTGTCACGTTTTGTTTCGAATGTGTCGTGACAATTATTATTCGGAAATTTATAAATGGTCATCTTTGATGACAAACACATGTCTATTTAAAAGGCTTTTTGGAAATATGTGTAACCAAAAAAAAATTGTAACAATTTATGTCACATTAGTGGGTACTTAAGAATCATCATAGTCTGAGGTTAATGTTTGTGTTCAAATGTTGAAAATAACTCAGAGAAGACAGAATAAATCGAAAGTAATCATCTCTTGTTGATGAATGAAAATTTAAATGGCCGCCGTATTTCGAAAAATACAAAACAAGAGTAGATATCTACTGGGTACTTGTGTATTTTTTTCAAATTGATTTAAATCATTGACTGCAGTTTTTTACTGCGTACTGCAGTTGTAATTAGGCATTTTTAAATCAGTGAGAGTGCCATTTCATTTTTCATTTAACTCATGTGAATGCAATCATTCGCAGTCATCGCCAATCATTTGCATACTGTGGAAATCTTTTCCAATCGCCATCAATCATTTGCATTTGTATACCCTCCACAGGAAGGTATATTCACTTTGTCATTACATTTGTAACGCCAAGAAGGAGTCACTGGAGACCTCATAAAGTATATATATTCTGAATCAGGATCACATTCTGAATTTATTTAGCAATGTCCGTCTGTCTGTCTGTTGAAAGCACGATAGCGCCCAAGGAATTGACAAAGGCAAATGAAATTTGGTGAAATGACTTCTTTTTATCGTCGTCAGGTTGGTATTGAAAATGGGCTATGTCGGTCAAGTAGTTCTGGTACCTCCCATACAAAACCTATATTATTCCCATATGTCCCTCTGTCTGTTGAAAACAGGATAGCGTCGAAGCAAATCGACCTAGGCAATAAAATTTTGTGAGAGGACTTACTTTTATCGTCGTCAAGTTAATATTAAAATTGGGACATATCGGTCAAGTAGTTCTGGTACTTCCCATACAATTTTGCATGACTTCTATGCAGTGAAGGGTATCAAAGCATCCATTCCTTCCATTCGATTGCATAAATTAACAGTGCAAATCAAATCAGTAAACAAATTTTAAATAACCAAGTAAGATTTTCTGCTGTTATGAATTTTATAATATAACTTGCCATCTAACAAAAACAAATATTTAAATAGGTATCTTTTATTATGCGTTTTCTTTTTGTCCAGTACTGCTCAAACTATTTATTGGTTGGTCTAAGTGCTGCAAATAATGATAATATTAAATACGTTACCGTTTGATTTGGGTAGTTCTACAGTATTTTATTTTCTTAAATTGGCAACTAGCTATTTGTTTATACAATGCAACACTACCTACCAAATCTTTGTGATTTTAAAGTGTTTTCGGCTAATCATTTAATAAACAATTGCTTTCACGTGCTTATTCCTTTTCAGTACCAAAAGCGTACATTAAAACTTCTTTCACAAAATAGATGAACTCCGATTGGATAATCAGGAAAAAACCCGCCATCAATCCACACAATAGCGTGTTTCGTTTCTTTGAGTGCCGAAAATACCGCACCTGAAAATTGTTACAACTTAGTTCTCTAATCTGTGTGATTCTTATTCACCTCACCAGTTCATCAGCGCCGTTCACTTAGTGACAATGTGCTGACTGATGTACGTGCTTTAGAAAAAAAAGCCAACACTCTCTACACCTTTTGCAACTCTTAAAAATAGCTAAAAAAAAAAAACAATTCATAACTGAACCTGATTGACGTATTACGAATCAGTCAATCCTCTCTCAACAAGCAACATTCCCTAGATACTTTTGAAAATAAAATGAAAATCAATACTCTGATGATTAATATGCCGGGGACTACAAGCACTCTACGTGATTTACATACAAAAGGTATGCATAAATAAATCGCCACTACTAAGTACTGCCGTTCATCACCATAGCGTTGAAATGATGACAAATGTAGCTCCAGTATTCCTTAATAGACGAACGCGATCGTACTGCACTCCACAGATTTGATCACTATTTCCGACAGTCCGTTTGCACGAGTCATAGTTTTGTGTCAGTTTGTTAACCGATTGGTGTGATTTTTGAATTTTCAGATTAAAGAACTTCTAACAGCACATCTACCAAAATGACGTCAATTCTAAGGATATTCAACGATAAGATTGCAGATCTTTCCAATGGAGTTGGTAAGTTGCACCTTCTGATTGTATTTTTAAACTCCCTAAAATTCTCCGTTCTGCAGATAAAACTATCGACGAATGGCTGCTGATGAGCTCACCCCTGCCACTACTGAGCCTGCTAGCAGTCTATCTGGCATTCGTGCTGAAAGTTGGACCCGCGATGATGGCCAATCGAAAACCGTTTAAACTGCAGAAAACTATGGTCGTCTACAATGCGTTTCAAGTGCTATTTTCCTCGTGGATGTGCTATACAGTGAGTTCTTCTTTCTAATGTAAAAAGTTCGTTATTTCAAATTTGTTACTGTTTTAGTCGCTGAAAGAAAGTAGCGTCCTATCGCATCTGATGGAGAAGAAGTGCGAAGTACATCGAGATAGGCGGCAAACGCTGCAACTATATTCCGGAGCGTGGTTTTATTTCTTCTCGAAGGTGATCGACTTCCTCGATACGATATTCTTTGTTTTGCGCAAGAAACAAAATCAAGTTTCATTCCTGCACGTATACCATCACACCGTTACTGCTCTGTTCTCGTGGGGATATTTGAAATATGCTCCAGGTAAGTTGTTACAGTTACCAGTGGAATGGGGACTTGTGTAGTTTTCAAACTAGATGTTTACCTTTAATACATAATATGCGACATAATAGGTACTTACAGAATTCTGTAAAATTCAAGCCCCTCGCCAAAAGTTATTATTATTACCTCGCTAGTTGCGGACTTATTTGTGTCTTGCTGAAGTAACTCAAACTTACTTTATCGAACATCATACAATGTCCATTCACATAATAACACGCTAAAGTAAAGCTATAAGCTCCATGCGTGTCTTGTTGTTTAAACTTGTCAAATGCGCTTGTTCTTAAGTTGGAAATAATGTGCTTGGTTGTGCAGCAAGCTCGTACGACTTGCATACTAATTCGTAGATTAAGGTGCACTCGGACGCACTGGCATTACGCATCGGATGTGCTGTAATGTTCGCGCGCTTAGTCAAGGTAGTTGGCGATGTGTCACTCACAAAGCACATAATACAAATTATTTACGAATACCATAGCGTTAATGCTCTGAGGTTATTGTGGTAAAATACAGATCGAGGGTAAATCAGGTCTTTACAAGAACATATCTCAGATAGTATTCTTCTCTAGAGAAAGCTTCCCAAAACAGCCTTTCGAATTCATAATGCATCTCCATTCGTTTCCTTTTTTTTATATATTTATTTATTTAATAAAAGCAAAAATAAGCGAAGATTTAAACCCTTAGTGGGCTAAACTAAAACTTATAAATATAATTTTAAACTAAGAAAAGTGGTCGCGAATAAATGTCATCACCATATCAAAAACATATGTAGATCTTGTTGGGTAACAATTTTGGTAGTCGTATTTAAGCAAGTGTGCCTTAGGTGCTACTAGGCAGTGGTAATGCTCGACATTGGCAGAACTGTCCGCTTTAACAACTCGAGGCATTCCTTTCTTCCATCGCAATGTGCTCAATCTGATTTTTTGCCTTTTGGCGAAGGGCGAGACACTCATTGTTATCTTGAGTATGGTTAGATGTGAGAAATGCAGTCAAGCTACCATGTGGCGAAGTCCATTTATATTTATCTCTTCCAGAATAAGGTGCATAGCGTATACTAGGATTACCAAAGATGCTCTATTTTCTAAATATTAAGGTCACAGTTAGGATGCAACAATCAGCTAATAGAAACATTTTTTGTCGTAGCCTTCATCGTGTATAGGCGTTTTTAGAGTTTGTGACGGGGAAATTCATCTTTATGCGGATTTTAACTAGGTGATCGCTTACATGCCTTAAGCTTAAGACTTTTCGCCAAAGTCTACTTCTAGTGATAAATCGGAGTCCAAATGGACACCTTCAATGTGTCTCAATTTCTTATACAACTTTTATTTGGTCCATTTCCCTGCACCTCTTAATTGCCTGTGATGTCGGCTTTATAGTCCTTCAGTATCTCCATCAACTGGTCTGCAGCATGCGATCTTTTAAAAACCTCATATTCCGCTTAAATTTCCCATTGATTGTTAGGTACTTATACTTAATCAAAACAAACCAAAGAAAATTGTCAACCAGTGTCGAGCAGCCAGAAAGCAGGCAACGAATTTTTAATTGAATATCAAACAACATGTATTAGGTAGATAATGTCTTTGACATTTTGTGTGAGGTTATAACACCATTAAACAGATGAAAAAATTGTATTGCAAAGAAGTAGTTTCAGCATCCACGCATACTTGGTACTTGTTATAAATCATGCACTAGGTGTAAATTCTTCCTTGTGTTCCGTATTAATTATGGCTCCCAACAGCTTTAAATAAATAGAGTGTGAATTTAAAAGATTTTTTAATTACTAGATTATGGTTTTTGTAAACTCTGCTTGACTTACTGCAGAAATATTGGATGAATGAGTGTTTCAAAACATACCTGTCAATTCTTATTTCTTCTTATCCCCTTCTGATGACACTGGTCACAACGACTTATATATTAGTTTACTCTTTTCTCTACTTTAGCTTTATTCTCATAGCAAATTGTTTTCCCTTCTTTTATTTTACAGGTGAACAAGGTGTCATCATTGGCATCCTGAATTCCTTCGTTCACATCATCATGTACTTCTACTACATGGTATCAGCGATGGGACCGAAATACCAAAAATTCCTCTGGTGGAAGAAATACATCACATCCATTCAAATGGTTCAGTTTGTCCTGATCCTCGCCTACATGTTCACAGTCGCTGCCAAAGACTGCAAAATGCCAAAATCCCTCACCTTTTTCTTTGTGGCGAATGCCTTGATCTTCTTGTTCCTTTTCGGAAATTTCTACAGGAAAACCTACAACAAGAACAAGAAGGCAGATGCCACAAACACTGCCCCAGCTGTCAAGCCAAAGAATTCTCTGCTCGCCGATGGTGACCAAATGAAACGACTAATCGATGTAAATAACAACAGTACGGCACAGATAAAAGTCACCAAAGCCGATTAGATGAATTAGTTTTAAAAGCACTCACACAAAAAAAAAAAACACACACACACACACGCGCATACAAGAAACACACACAAAAACACACATTAATTTCTTTTATAAATATTTTTTATTATTTTTTTTATTATTTTTGTACTAGTAATTGTTTAATGTTAAGTTATAGGGTAAATATAAGTGTAAAATAGGGGGCTTACTGCCGGGACAAATCCTTTGAATGTGACATAAGAACTGAGTGAATGGATATTTGACCTTTCACGAGAGCAGAGAAATTTACATTACATTATGCATATTATGTTGCTGTAATAATGGTGTGATCCAAATCTAAGAGCACACACGATGTGCCAGACGAAAGAACAAATATTCTACTGTATTTTTGTAGAGCTCTCCATGAGAGTCTACTTAGAAAAAAGAAAAAGAAAATTGTGTCCAATTGTTTTTCTTTTTTTTTCAGAAATATATACTTTTTTTTTGTAATTATCAGAATGGGCGTTTTACTATCAGGGAAGAGGCTTTGCCCGTATTTTGTATTTTTTTTCGGCAACTATAGATTTTGCATCGTGGTAGAATAAAGCTGAGGCGCCGATGGATATGTGGATGCCTTGCGACAAATTGTAGAATTTGGTGACCGTAGCAGTACTGGAATCTACTAACCGGTGTTGCTATAATTTAAAAAAGGAAAATGCTGGACTGCAAAAAAATGCTCGAATGTATAAGGCCAAAAAATTTGTTTAGTATAAAACAAAAATATCTTGTTAGTAAGGAATTTTGTTCCTGAAAATAACTCAGAAAATACTAATAAAAAACAAAATAAAAAAAAATTAACAGCAAAAGTTTTTGAAATATTTACGATACCGATACCCGCTCACATTTCACGTTTCATCTGATGCGTGGGAAAGTATTGGGAAACATCTGAAACTTCGATGCACTGTATATCAGCTTAATGTGCATGAATGATCAAAATTGCAGTAAAAAAAAAGAGCAAAAATCGATAAATTTGGCATTTTTTTTTAAATGCTTTCAAGTCTTCGAGAATGCTAGATCTATCAATAAAAATCCCAGAACGGCATCACTGCTACTAACCTCCAAGTTTTTCCTCGAAGAAGGCATAAAAACTAAGGTTAGAAGTTTTGATGCCTTTCGCAGGAATTGCGATCGTATAAGCTTTAACGAATCGGAAATTCATGTGTTTTTAAGGTAGTTAATGAGCTTGCTAAGCCTTTTGTAATATGGTCCATTAAAGAGTACCTATAGGCCTCAACTCCAAAAGGCATCCTTTACATCATCACCAGCACATTTTATATCCCGTGTGTAGGATATTCAAAAGCTCTTCCATATAGCTCTCGATTTTTCACTACCGGCAGCTATTAATCATAAGATGAAATCGATTTGCCACTACAGACTCTCAATCATGAAAGGCAATCATCAGCATACGCCTAGAGGAGAGTTTTAGGACTTCATCCAATCAGCTGTTATTGGGCCTACCTACTTTAAAGAAACATCTGTCCTATGGCGCTGCTGATTTTATGGAACGTCTTGAGAACTAATTTAAAAATATGCGTTTATCAAGACCAAACTACCAATTCAGGGAATGGACTTGTCAATCATTGAAATGTCTGCTCAACATAGAGTGCTTTGTATATTTATTTTGGTATTTCTTAATTCTTATACGATTGCTGCCAGTCACTCCACCAACAAAAGGAAATCGCATTTTGACAGCTTGTAAACATACCCTTTCGGCATGTGTCTTAATCGCATGCCATCATAAAAAAATTGAAATGCTCCACATGATTAAAAGGAAGTACATATACTAGAATGAAGAGGGCATCAAGTCCAGTAAGGTCATGAAAGGGAAATTAGACACAGGCATCCCTGATTAACCCCAAAGCACAAGTGAAAGTTCCAGCTGAGCTTCAGCTTGTGCAGTATTTTTTTACAACAGAACTTGGAAAACCAAAACTTAAGAAACTTTGTTTATAATGCATCATTGACATGGTATGTATCTGCCTTTAGAGTATACTGTTCGACATTTCGCACGAGAGTTAGCCATAAAGAGATAAACTATCTAGCCTTGTAGTAAGTTAAGTAAGTATGTACTCGAAAATTAAAAATGAGCACCTTCTATTCTGAGAGAAACTCAATGGGTGTGAAGAGATCCCAAAAGTATGCACAGTTTTTTAACCTTATCTTTAAGTACAGTTTAAACCGAAATGGCTGGGATAGTTGCATATATTTTTCGACAAAGTGTTATGATGAATTTTTAAACCAATTTCCTATTTGCATGAAAAAATCTTTGAGAGATGAAGTCGTTTGGAAAAATCGTGATAATGGTGTTCTAGGTTAATAGGCTCAAAAAATGCCGGCATGTATTTGGATATATTCAACAATTTTCATTAAAAGTTAATTTGATGTAGTTACCTACATTAAAATTAAAGTAACAACTAAACTAAGTGGAGCAAAAATATTTCTCTAAAATGAATGTTTAGCAGTAATAGGTAGGTAGGTTTTCAAAAAGAAAACGTTTTTACTACAAAATTAAACTAAACACAACCTCTTTTTTGGCGAGTTACAATACCAAATAACAATTCAATCAATCAAATTCCTCGATTATATTATGACCTGCTAAACCACTGACAAATTGATGAAATTTTGTGAGTAGCAAATTAGTAGTTTAAGTGGCGTACTCTGAGCTCAGCCTCAAAACGCAATCGAAAGTTCAAGTTCAAAAACAAAAACTTCCGGACGAAGCAATACAATCGAGCTTGAGGATGATTGACCGAGTAAAGACCACAAACAAGGTCTAGCTCCTCGGGCTAATATCAGTCAACATATCCGCTAGCATTACTGTTAATGGGATATTGTCTAATAAATTATTTGGCCGTATATCTATGAGGTGAATATATAGCCCATTATGACAAGCTGCTCTAAAAAATGCCACAGCCAAAGTGAATAAAATGTGATATCAGAACTGAAACTAGAATATCGAGGACTCTTGTTTTCTATTTTTTGTTTTTTTTAACCGGAAGATGGCTTAGAGGAAGAGCGACTGAAAAAGTATTGAAACCAGTTAGCGAGGTGGCCGTGATCTTGAATTTATTTAACCACTAACCGGGTAATTTTTTTTTATAATTCAAAATCTTTTGGCCTGTGGATGTGTACCTTAGTTCGACTTTTTGTTTTATTGTATTTTGATTTCCTAAAGGAATTGTTATGTAACTATGTTTTTTTTGATTTCCTAGTGCTGTTCGGGCAGACGTATTTTGAATTAATCGATTTGGAGAACTGGTTTAAAGGCGGAGACAATCCCAATCATGAATGGTAGACGGTGTCGTTTCTAATGGTATTCGTTTAGTTTGCTTGTGAGAACATGAAAACGTGTCAATAACATTGTTTGTATTCTGATTGTCTAGACTCCAGAGTGGGTTTCTAGATGCGGAAAACGACAGTAATGCTTTTAAAGGAAGTACAGATTTGACAAGTAACTATCGTTCAGCGAATTGTTTCCTTAACGACGGGGAAACGTGTTAGAGCATAGATTTTCGTCATCAGTTTAGCCGCAAGAAATAGCTGGAAAACTTAGGGTATAAGAAGATGCAGTGATTGCAAGAGAATGGACCATAGAACTCATTATCTACGTAGTCATCATCAGTTTCAAAAATGTTAATTTTGGTGTTATTTTTGTTCGAAAGCTTAGGTGGCTGAACCAGACTTACGTTTCACATCCAACACAGGTAAAAAAGTGTGTTTCTGGGCAATATTATAATGCACCAAAGTGTGCAGTACATAGATAAAACTATTGGGGAAAACTTGCTTACATACAACAAGGGTTGTTGAGCCTAACGAGAATTTGGAGAAATCATACTTTCCCAGACTGCAAACGGGTTTTATAAACCCAACATATGTGAACAGATTTTTTTTAATTCAACTATGTTCAAAAATTCAAGGTTACAAATGAACTTCCTTCATTACCCTGACGTTAATTAATAAATATTAAATTAAATATGCCATACAATTAAAAAGAAGTATTAACTTCGATTGAAGCTAGATCGTTGGATTTTGCCAACTAAGGTGATACTAATAACCATATTTAGTGTTCATTAGAAGTTAAGTGGGTCTCTAAAACGCTAGTCAAATTAAAAGGCATAACAAAAAGTTTATAAAACCAGACACCATAATAACACTCTTCCTTTTATTTAAGTACCAATTTCAGGGTAAACTAAAAGAAGCGAAGTCTGCTATCAGATGTAAAAAAGTAACATAGCGACAAGGGTGAAATATTGTCCTTTTTAATCGAGTGCGAAAAATCATATGTAAAACGAGCACAAGTCTGTAGAATTCACTGGGATAATACTTCATAAAAAAAATAGGAGGCGCTCTGAACCATCGACATTGGTATTGCACCAAAAAGAGGTCTCATTTCAATCGACACAATATACCAATAAATTTCTGAAGGATATCGATGTTTAGAAGTTGAACCATTGCCCACTCTAAAAATCAGTGGTGTGTTCTTACAGCATGCATTTTGGAAGGCTGACAATAGTCCGTTATAGACCTTATTTCGCAATCAATTGTTTCAAAATCTTAAGCAGATAGAACCGGTCAAGTTCTCATCCGCCTTCGGTATATATAAAAGCTGTTTTGGTCTATCGCTTCGAACTATACCTACAACTTGCATCGATGGTAGGATTATGTCCAAGTACTGTACTGTAAAAGGCTTACAGCCAGATTATAGACGAGATGAACGCCTGGGTTGTGACCCTCAGCTGAAAAGCTATATCTGAAAAGTCTTAGGCTCCTCCAGATTTTTAAAGCTGCTGCCTACAGATTTTCTTTAAAGTCTGAAGTTTAGTAATGTGGTTTTCCCTTCGTCGAGAGAACATATTACCGGCTTTTGACTTTTGACAGCCTTGGTAAGAATTCCCCAAAATTAAGTCGACTTCCTCTCACCTTTCAGGCTTTAGAGTTTGTCTTGTTGTCAGCTTTACTCACTTTGTGATGGTTCGAGGAACGAAGCTTTGCTTCCACCTGACGACGGGAGGTGTTTGATCAACTTTGGCGTTTTACAGTTTACAGTTAGAATTTGTCAATACCTAATGTATTTAGCACCAAACGAGTCTATCCAAATCCAACAGCTTTTCTGAGAATCTTCTCTATATAGGTATATCAAAAACACATTCAGGTAATAAAATAATGAATGTGCACATTTTAGATGCTCCCGGTAGTCACCTTTTGCCTCACACCGGGCACATCCTTTCTGCTCACATTCCATTCGCTTCAAGGAAAAACACCACCGCATAGTTTTGTATTAAAAAATGGTTTTGTCATTTATTTTCAACTGTCATTATATACCGGTATATATATATATATCAGTTTTATCTTACAAGCTATGGTGACTAAAGTAGAACACAAAAGTCTGATATTTCTTTTGTACTCTGAACAAACGAGTCTTACGCACTAACGATCAACAAAAATGCAAATAAAAATATGTAATAAAATAATAAAAAACGTGTACAATTATACAAAAGAGATAGCAAAATGTAAAATTGCTAACAGACTTAGGGAAAACGTTACTACACCTACTTATGCATCATAAGCTGCACGACTAGGAGGCCTATATAGGACAAACACAATCGAGCTGTAAACTGAAAGGACTTGTTGCTGCCAAAAAAGTCTTTTTTCAGTACAAATACGGAAGCCAAAGTGATTAATTCGGGTTGATTTCCTCTCTAACTTAGCTTTGTCTAACTCTCTATAGATCCTTCTTGACCGAAAGTCTGTCGCCGGTCGCAAGTTGATTCTGGTCCTTGGCGGTGATGCTATTGTTGTTGTCGCACACATCTTTGGCATTTTTCTCTGCTAACGCCTTGGCTGCTGCGATCTTCTTGTTTTTGTAGGACTTTTGATAGAAATCATTGAACAGGAAGTAGAAGAAGACGGCATTGGGCAGGGTAAAGCACACGGACCACCTTGGATATCCACAGTCGGTATAGAGCAGTTGAGTCTGATGGATGAATGCCATGCAGAATTGGATCTGTGCAATGGTAAGTAGTTGTGTGTGCATGTGTGTGCGAGTGTGGTTCGGTATAAATGAAGCAAAGCGGTGTACACGGAAAAGAAAATAAGAACATAAAAACAATTTAGCCACGAACTAGCATACAAGTTTCGACAGACAGTATTTGACGGCCAAATCTACCGCATTAGCTTACCATTTGCATGTTGGTGATGTACTTCTTCCACCATAGGTACTTTTGTACCTCAGGGCCGAGAGCTGACAACAAGTAATAGGAGTACATGATGATGTGCACAAACGAGTTGATCAGTCCGATGAAGGTGCCATGTCCTCCGGGATAGTATTTGGTGGTGCCCCACGAGATCATTGGCATGACGGTGTGATGGTACAGATGTAGGAAGGTTACCTGTCTTTCACGTTTTCTCAGCACGAAGAAAACCGTATCAAGCAGTTCGGAAATTTTCGCTAGGAAGTAAACGTGCACGCTGCGGGCTTCCTACAAACAAATTGTTTTTTTCAAGTCGATGGCCTCGTGCAAGAACATACTAAGTGAATCTATGATATTTTTCAGGAGAGGCGTTTGAAGTTCTTTGAACAAAAGATTAGTGATCGCTTAAGGTGTTATCCTAATTGCAATTATAGCTCCTTTTTCAAGGTTTCTGGTTATTTGCATGAAAAAAATAAAAGCACGATTTGGGGACTCTCGAGGTACACATAAAAAAAACTATACTAAGTGCACTTAGGTTGTTTTTGCACGGGGCCATCGAAGTGTTTTATCGTATTTCTTAGAAGACGGGCCTTACCCTGAATGCCTGCGCTGATGTTGATCGGTCAACGGGTTGACAGCGCCAGCTGTAGTGCCGCAGCCATGCCGCATCCAAACCCTGAATGGCGAAGATAAATTTAGCACCTCACTTTCAATATGAAATGCCTTTGTTTAACTTACCTCGTAAACCAAAAACACGCTCACCAGCACCTGAATGAAATTGTACACGATAAGAGTCTTTTCTAGCTTGAAGGGTTTCCTGTTCGCCATGTACCGTGGTCCCCAGTACAGAACGAAGTACAGGTACGCGGCTAAGATTGTCAGACCAGGTACTGGAGATTTTATCATGAGCCAGTCATTTGTGCGTGGATCTGTGGAGTAAAGATAGGAATGTTTGCATTAAGCCATGTGGATGTCATTAAATATTTTTAGAAAATTACAGTGGCCCCTATTCTAATATTTTGAAGTTGAGAGAGGTTTAAATAGCTCTCCCACTTAATGGTCCCAGAACGTATTTCCGCTAGCACATTTTACATTTAGCATAGCTTTGCTCAACGGCCAGTTCGAACTCGTTCGAGGTTCGGTATCAGCTACAAATGTGTTGACTATTCATTGTAAAATATTTTCAGTCAAGCTGCACTCATCTTTAAATTGCAGAAAAATAAAAATCTTACTGCGTTACAGATCCAACTTCATCAAATTTGGGTCGGTATTCTGTAAGGCAAAACGTTCAAATGTTTTCGTGTGCATGAAAAAATTTGCTTGTATAACATAGGGCTAATCATTCTTGCGTACGAAAACGGTTGATCGTTTCACCTTACAGAATCTGACCTCTGCTTTGTCGCTAGACCACACTGCAATCGAGATCCTTAGATAGGATCAGCCTTATCATTAGCTTGTGTCTCGGAATACCCAGGCTGGAGTAGGTAGTGTAGTCCCTTGTTAATCGAGTTCAGCTGTCATATCCCTAAGATATAAGGCCCTAGTTTTCTATATAAAATAAGACCCACGTAATTCGAAAACGACAAACTTGTGCCCCTGATAGATGGAGGTTCAATGGGTAAAATAATTATAATTAGTGTATATTATTTGCCCACAAACCCTTCACCCATCTCATTAGCTATTCCATATTTTTTTTGTATGAGTCTCTTTAAGGAGAACAAGAGAAAAGAGAAGAGCTCGCAAACGATGGCAACTGACAAGAGCTCCGAGTGATAAAAATAGACTTAATAGTTTAAACAATAAACTCAGAAAAAAGATAGCAGAATTTAAAAATGCATCGATGGAAAGATACCTTACAAATCTGACAAACGATGCTAGTACACAATACTCACTGTGGAAGGCTACAAAAAAAATGAAAAGACCAACGGCATACATTCCGCCAGTGAAAAACAGCAGTGGTAACTGGGCTAAAACAAACAAACAAAAGGCGGATCTATTCGCGGAACACCTTGAAAATGTCTTCCAGCCATATGACGATAATGATAATTTCCAACAAATGGAAGAAATGTGTGAAGACGAGAGATCGATTCCAGCAGTAACCTCTGCCTAAAAACTGCCTAAAAAAGGTATGAAAAAAATGGCACAGATAATAAATGCAGCGTTCATATTCAACTATAGATCAAGTCCACAGAATAACTAATATAATAGAAAAGGCTTTAGAAGAAAAACAAATATGCTCTACCATCTTCCTTGATGTAACACAGGCTTTTGATAAAGTCTGGCACAAAGGATTAGTCCGTAAGCTACAAAAATATCTTCCAAAACAGTACTCTGAAATACTGGAGTCCTATATAATGCAACGATTATTTAGAATTAAACAAGAAGATGAATACTCAGCATTGAAACACATCAAAGCTGGAGTACCGCAAGGAAGTGTGCTGGGACCTGTACTATTTCTCCTATACACGAACGACCTACCACAAAATGAAGAAACTACTGTTGCCACTTTTGCAGACGATACTGCTGTACTTGCAGTAGGAAAAACCGTGCAGGAAGTTACCGAAAAACTACAAAGGACAGTAAATGATATATCTAATTGGACCAACAAATGGCAAATAAAATTAAATGAACTGAAGTCGGTTCATGTTAACTTTACAAATAAACACGTACAACACATACCTGTGTATATAAATAATAAAGTGGTTCAGCATTCGAACTCAGCTAAGTACTTAGGCTTGACTTTGGACGCAAAGTTGCGCTGGAAAACTCATGTCAAGAAAAAACGTGATGAACTAAATTTACGATACATTAAAATATATTGGCTCATAGGGAGGTATTCATGCCTCTCAATTCACAATAAACTGCTTCTCTACAAGCAAATATTAAAACCAATTTGGACATATGGCCTCCAATTATGGGGGTGCACAAGTAAGTCCAACCTTCAAAGCATACAATGCTTCCAAAACAAAGTATTACGCAATATTGTTAATGCGCCGTGGTACGTACGTAACGCTGATCTACATAGGGATCTAAAAATTGAAATGGTAGAGGACGAGGTTCGGAAGGTCGCTAGAAGACATGGAGTTAGGCTTCGCAACCATGCTAATTTAGAAGTAGTCCAACTACTTAATAATACTAATTTAGTTAGAAGATTACGTAGAGTAAAACCTTTTGAACTAGTTAACTAGGTAAAAAGAAAAGAAATATGTAACAACATAATCACACTAACAAAGTGATAATGAATTAAAAAACAAAAGGCAACAAACCAAAGTTAGTTCCTTAAAAACTGTACGTAAGTACATTAGTACATATTAGAACAAAATTGCTGATTAGTCTGACGACTAGGTGCGATCATTGGAAGGATGGTAACACCATGCCTTCCCTGGGTGTTTTTAGTGGGTGTTTCCAGTCCCACACTATCGCAAAGCTCGCATGCGATGTCTTTCAACGATTTTCACCTAGCTACACGCAAAAAAAAAAAAAAAAGTCTCTTTAAGGAGAACAACGCACAACTCATTACTAAGGAGAAGCTACACTCTACATGGTTAGTGCAGTGGTTGTAAAACCTCAAAAAGTCACAATTGGGATTCTGGAACGAAACATCTGTATGTATCAGAAAAATCCAAAAATAACATGGCCGAACATGTTAAGTAACTCACGTATTGCTTTACTCACAAGCACCCACTTCCGATGCAAACCCGGAGGCTGTGTGATTTATGAATTGCACTCTGCACAGGGAAGTCAATCGGTGGCTCAATAGATGAGCTTGTCAACTATTTACGAGAAAAAACTTCACGCTCACGTATTATATTGTATTCACAGCGCCTGCACTTATCCTTTTTATGGCAATACTTTATTTCTTACATCTACATAAATCTGTATTTTTTTTAAGAAAACTAAACCGGCAAACAGTGTAACCCACAAAACTATTTTTTTTTCTCCAAAATGCGCAAGTGACTATTGTTAGCGGAAACCTACATTGCTTACCTATAACTCTTTTGGCTACAAATTGTGCTGAGCCTACACAAAATACAAATCTCATCAATCAAATGAAAAGTCAAATGCATGGTAAAAATGTAAACTAAACATCTGGTTCCAGATGAGGATGACTAACGAAATTATGCCAGTACTATGACAATTTTTGGTCGGGCAGTTTTTGTATAGACAGCCAATTTATCGTTTATATAAAATTTAGTATTCTGCATCGCATTTCATTTACGCTATGGAAAATTAGCAATCTGACGGTAATATTTTATAACTGAGTAAAATTTCATAATACGAACAAGTTTTCTTTCTTCTAGACAATAATACACAAGCCTTCATGCGTTTTCTAGATGTTAAATGATAATAAATCTTTACTTCTTACTGCAATTTCAAAGGAACTTAATTCGGAATGAATATCTATTAAAGTGAGAGAAGCTCTTTTAACAAAAGAGTATGTTCGGTAGAGTTTTAGAAAATAACTTGAATAGGTACACTGGGCGTATACGTACTATTTTATTCTTTTATCGAAAGGTGGATACCTACGTTTTCCGAAAGTAAATATAAAGAAAATATGGCTCCTCCAACAAAAGGGTTTATTCGGTAGAGCTTAAGAAAAAAACTTGAAAAGGTACACTGGGCGTATACGTACTATTTTATTTTTTTATCGAAAGGATGATACCAACGTTTTCCGAAAAAAAATATAAAGAAAAAAAGATCCGGTGACGAAGACCTATGTTTTCGTACTTGCTGCCCAATTAATCTCGCTTAGGTTTCTTGTGAAGAAAAGCTATGTAAATCGTATAATTTGCAATTTCATGAATGGAACCTTTGTATCTTTTTCAAAAGACCCTAGACTGTTGATATTTTTATTCCATTGGGTAGAGGTACAAACCACAATCTTCCCTATCAATTTTTGCGGACTACCCATAATTTTGTATTGAATTTATTTATTTATTGTTCGCTGAGAATGTTTGTTAATCGTTATTGTCTAAGCTTAAAAACTACGACCGATAAGTTGCGTGTGGTGCCCATCACTTCCTCGAAAAAATATTGAAGTGATTACCTTTTTCTGAGCTCAGACGGTTTACGACCTAGTTACAGGTAAACTTTCTGACTAAAAAGCTGAATGTCGAGCTCTTATAACTTTGCGATGAAAAAAGGGTTCCTTTGAGTAAAATTTCGAAGCAATTATCTAAGTAACCTATTTCTGTTTCCTCTAAAGTGGTTTTGGAGATTAAACGTCTCACACTATTACGAGCACGTGCCGACAATTCTCACATTCAATACTGACTAATTGTTTCATGGCTACACCTCAAAAATTAAAAGCGCAATCCAAAAATTCAACAAACCTTCTACTGACTGCAAAAAAAATACCGACCATTATACACAATGGACACAGCTTAATTCAATTCACTCTGCAGCACTCCATGGCCGTGTAAGCAGACATTTTTCTCAAGTACAAGCCGCTTAGCAACTTACGAGTAAACTAATTTGGCCGACAATTAATCTGCAGAGACAAATTTTTCAACACAACCCAAATGGTATTCCGGGAAACTAAATTTAGAAAAAGTTCCTCACTATGCCTTGCACATAAAAAATACCTGATTATCTCCCAATTAGGACCTATAGAATAATTCCTCAATCGCTTTATCGCCGCATAATCAAATTCATTAAATTCTCCACTATTACTCAACACCAATCGAGCTTACCAATTCGTCAAGTGATAAATAAATTATCAATTCATCTTACCCGCCAAGTCTACGAAGACATAATTCCAAATGTCTGCTGTTTGATTTACTTCCGCCATAATTGTGCCTGTAGTTCCTACTTCTATATCGGGTTGGCAGTCTTGGAAATGCTTGTGTATACTTGCACTTTTGTGTCTTCAAAAGCTGAAAGTCTTTTCTTCTGGAAGATCGTTTGTTCTAATGTTACGCAATCATCGGTGATGTTGGCTGAGGTTCCTTAGTGTCACTGAAAAGATTGAAAAAAGGTTGTACTTTTATTTTGTGTCGTCATAATTTCGCTAAAGATGAGCTGTCACGTATTGCAATCATGTGTCATTTTGTGCTAATGACATTTACATCACCAGAGGTATGCCAGTCATCATTGACGTAACAACGCAATGATTAAACTTATTAACACCGTTTTTGGTTTGCACCCAACACACATGCGTGTATAATTGTCACAAGATCATGTGTATGGACCTTAGACAACAAAGTGGGCTGTTTGTTGACAAAACCTTTTCTTTTGAAGGTTTGGTGTCGTTGGACAAATTGTTGCCAAAATAATTGGATGGTTATGAATTAGATTTTTTTCTTCTACTTGTGTGTAGTTTGACTTTCACCGGTTGACGAATAGACTAACCGCCGACGGGGAAGGTTGTTGGGAAGAGAACTGAGTAAGCATAATTTTGCCGGGAAATTACTGGAAAAACGTTTACTATGTTGAAATGGTGACAGTTTGGGCAGGGAGGGGAGTGTAGTGTACATGTGGAGTTTGGTGGGATAAAGCTATATTAGTACGTTGTGATGTTGAACTTGAATTTCGATGGCATTCTTTCCAGAGCGTTATTTTGACATAGGTATAGTTGAAGAAATTAAAGAAGCTCTCCAAGCTTATAATTTTTTTTGAGGAAATTCATTTTAAGGGGGGAAATTGCGAACAGAGTCGTTAGGTTCAGAAGGGTGCATTGAGCAGTCGTAAAAGTATACACAAATAGGCAATCATCAGTCGGAAATGTAAAGTCGTCCGAACGTATGTAATTTCTTATACTGACGGACCTCAATCTGCTACTTATGAGGGAGGCTCATACGTACTTTACCCTTCAGTAACAAAAAGTTTAAAAAATCTTAAAACTTTTCATTCAATAAAATCAACTCAACTTAATGTCAACGATAAACAATCGCCCATTCAGTGCGATTCAGTATAAGTTATGAACCCAGTGGAAGAAGCTCTTTTAGAGGACTTAATGTCTTGGAAGTTTCTCATCTACATATGTATATCTTGGCAGCATAAAGCACTATTTAAGAAACCTCGATTTAATTGATCCGTCCGATATTCTTATGATGAGACTAAAAGGCATCCTAACAGGCCACCGCAGTTTTGCTATGCACCTTTATGTGTTGGGTGTTGTAAGATCAAAATTCCTCTATATCATAAATACTACGAACGTTTCCAATATTTCAGATCCCTTTTCGAGTGCAAAAAGATTCTTCCTGTCGACTATTTAAGATCAGGTCAAAAAAGGTCCAACGGAATGCTAATATGCCATAGTAAAAAACGCTATAAAGCTCTTAAAGATCGAGCATTCTTATAAAGACTTTTGCAAGACCACTTTACCCCAGAATATCTCTGTAGTCCTTTTCGCGTTTTTTGTCGATTTTGTATTTCGAGTTTCAACTTGGGTTCGAAGTCCATTTTTAAATAATTTTTTAAAATGAAAAAATAATACCAATACTTCACTGCTTTAGGTTTCAAAGCCATTCTAGCTTGCAAAACGGCAATCAATAAATAAATAGATGACCATGACCATGATTGTAATGCGCGATTTAATCTATTTATTTAAGTGAGAATAAACAAACTCAATTTATTGTTATTTAAGTTCCAAAAATGAATGGGACATATTAATATTCCCACAAACAAAGACTTTCTCTGTCTTTGTTTAGCAATGTCACGTTCGAGCGATAAAACATTGCATTCCTTTTGAAAATCCCAGAACTGGTTTATTTAGAGCTGGTTATTCGTATGCCTTAGGTTAGGTTCTGTCAATATGGGTATTAGAAAAATTCCCACCCCAGACTGGTTGACCTCATCTTATAAAAGGTATGCTAACCTTTTACAAACAGCGGAAGGTTCGTGTTTATAAATATTGACACGGCATATATCGCAACAGCAAACTGGAGCACTTCCTTCGCCCAAAATACACCGCGTCGAGGTGTCAAGGTTGAAGTTACACTCAACTGATTTACACTCCAATTCGCACCTCATTTCACTGGATGCCAATAAATCTGACAGTATTTCTTCTTAGCCATCCGCATCGATTTGGAAATACTGCTGGCATGATGTAATCGGCCGGTACGGTTGTTGGCTTTTTCAGCTATCGCTATACTTGTATTGTTTCTTAATTTATGGCAAATATTTGTCCAAGCTTAAGGCCTGAAAATTAATTGGTTATTTGTTAACAAACATTGTGTTGGAGATTCTCTACTAACCCTTGGTCACTTTTCTCACCATCATGCGAAGTGAGTCTGCTGGCCGTCATGCTATCAATAATATTCAATGTTTTCTTAGCCTTTTTTTCATATTTGCATAGTAATGGAGCTTCTCGTGGGCTAGAGCTCGTGCAGGTTCTTTAAACCGGTAATGCAAAGGTTTGTGTCAACAACGCCCAACTGGCTTATTTAAATGGAAACATTTTGTCTGCGAGGTTAGTCTGCTCTATTGTAGAAGGGCTATGTAAATTTGATCATGGATGATAATTGAAACGATTCTTTTATAAAAAATAAGGTTGACGTAGTTCGTGGTCTCTAAATTGGGAGTAGTCCTCTTACAAAAAGTAAATTCAAAGGCAGGCATCCATCTTACGGCCTTGTGTGAATTAAGTCCACAAAAGTTGAAAAGTTGAGGGGGAAGTCCAAACCAAATACACAGCCGGCGGATATATAATGAAATATGCCGGTTGTATAGGAGGTTGGGGTTATTCGCGAAACATTCGCGCAAAATTCCTTCTTTATTGGCCATATTAATGAAATTGGAAAAAATCCATTTTGAATAATGAATGAAGAGGAAATGGAATTTGTTTTATTTAAACCTAACATACTAGCTTTGCCGCTAAGATAAAAATACCTGATTGACTAGGAAAACAATGACAGTCTTTTATTCGTGCCGATCATGGTGTTTTTTTTTCGTGATTTTAGATTCCGTCAGATAGATATACATCAAGGAACATAGAACCGATTGTCAATCCAAATGATGGCAGAAAGTACAATCTGTGGATTTTTTGACAACGCTCGCTAATGGAATTTTATTGGGGTGTTTCATAATCACGGGTTGGGGCATAACTAACATTCGACTTTGAGTCTGCTTTGGACTTTTATTTTTGTTTGTATAGACACTTGTGCATTAAAGAATTTTTTTTTGACAGTATTTGAGTTGGGCATGGCATACAGTTAAGTAGACATAAGCCATTACGCACCAGGCACCACTTTCAGGAGGCGTTGACTTGCCATTTACTTGACTCCACTACCTTTCAGATATTCGCAATAAAACGTAGATGTCTGGTCAGAAAGTATAAGTAATCTCGCTAATAATAGGTCAGAAATAAATAAGAATCAAGAACCGCATCGGTGAGATATGAAATTTTGAGACTTGTATTCCGTGCTGACCTTGAATGTCGCAAAATTTGTTTTGCTTGTTGTCGCTCAATTGGAACTTTTTAAAATAACATTCACTAAATATTTTCGATCATAATTATGGGTGTCGCTTAGCTTTTAACTGGCACAGAAAATATTTTACATGAAAGTTGCGGGTGTATGCTGATGCATATTTACGACTTTAAAATCGAATCGTCACAGGGAATTTATGGTTGAATTAGTGAAGTCCCTTTGTTTACTTGGGAAAGCGGAAGATCATCGGATAATTGAGAATACTTTAATCAAAACTACAGAGAAGTATATCATGGATGCAATATTGACCAAGTGACATATAGAAATTAACAGACATTTTTGTTTAAATGTCAGAGGTTGTGGTAAAATAAAGATTGCACTTGTTTGTTTGCAAGAAACATATTTGTAGGGCATACTGTACATAGTATGGCTATGAAGTCATAAGAAGCTGCTATACAAGTTTGTAGAAAAGTTTCACAAGTAATGCTTAAATAAAAAGAACGACACATACATCGAAGGGAAATTTTCAACATTTTGATTTACGTGTTTCTTTCATTTATATCAAATATTTTACCAACGAAAAGGGTTCGTGAAAAGGATAACGTTTTGCTGAAAATGCATAAAAGATACACTATTGCAGTCTAAATATGTATAATAGAATAGCGATAGCGACATCATGTGGCTGCAATCAACTAACAAATAAAAAAAGTTAATTTAAAAAAACAAAACAACCCGACTGACTGTAAAAAAAATTTAAAAACATATGAACAGGTCACATTTACGTGCCTATGCACCTAACTAATTGACAATCGGAGACTATTTACCTACACAGCTTAACAAATATTATGTACCCTCTGACTGCCAAATAGTTAGTTATAGGTAGTTAAATGTGACTTGTTCATATATTTTTAATTCTTTTTTTTACTGCCAGTCGGTTCTTTTTGTTTTTTTTTTTAATTTACTTTTTTTATTTTTATCTTTTTAGCCTACGACACTCCGGAGAAGAATACAAATATTATGACACCTCTCTATTCAAAATCGGTCAAGCCGTTTAGGCTACAGTGCGTCACGTAGGAACGCGCACACAGGTTACGCACAAAACACATAACCCTCCCTGTGTCCAGTCGGGTAAAACTTACTGAGCTGGAAACCAAAATTTCTAGATTGTCTAACATTTCCCGGTAAAATGAGCTTGAAACTGATTCATTGAAAGAACTATACCTATCTTAAATATACCAGAATGATTCCACGATAGGTAAACGTGGTCCTCTAAATTCTCCAGACCTATACCTATTATAATTACAATATAACAATCTTAGCAAATATAAAACAAACCAACATGGAATGGAGAGTTCACATTAAACAGTCATCTTAATTACAATTGCAATTCTTTATACTCAACCTCTCTCTTGTTTGTCTTA
Organism: Cheilosia impressa; assembly: GCA_948293265.1. Lineage (NCBI taxonomy): Eukaryota > Metazoa > Arthropoda > Insecta > Diptera > Syrphidae > Cheilosia > Cheilosia impressa. The sequence goes on along the minus strand of OX411880.1, from coordinate 135,565,678 downwards.
TTTATGCGAGGCGCGAAATATAGTTGCAAGTCGACCATAAACTATTTCGTCAACATTTCAACAGTAACCTATGGACTCTTTTCAAAACAACACACACTTCTTTCGGCCATAAACCACGCAGAACCTACTTGACATCGTCAAGGGCAATAGCACCAAAGAGGAAACGACCTTGCTCGTGTATGGTCTGAGCAATTCAATTGAGTTGGTTAGCGCATTTCGATATAGTTGCTGCTAATTCTCTACCCTTGGACGCATGTTATTCTACAATTTCCGAAAAAACGTATTTCATTCCGCATGTGCGAATTTTCTAAAAGCATATTATTTATTCGCACATTTGAATAAATTGGTTCCAAATGCAAATTTAATCAAAACAAACTGAAGGAAGTGCTGTAGTCTATAACCAATTTGATCCCGGCAAGTGACCTTCAATTACCTATCTTTCGTATATCCAAAACAAAATAATACATAACCAAAGCTAATTTTGTTTTTTTCTTCTTCTCCTAGTTTGTTTTCGGAAGCGATACTCAACATTGGTTATGTTTGATGAAACAATTAGCAAATTGATTTCGTCTTGGCTGTTCATTTGCATGGCTAACATGTGCATCCATTTTTGGATTACCATTTGGCGGAAATTCATCAGAGGGGAGAATACATCACTCACCGGCTGTCAAAGAGTGTTTTTTTTTATAAGACTCTTTGAGATTGAGTTAGCTTGACTCCCAATAAATCATTTATTGATGGATGACTGACTTGTGAATCTGAATACTTGAAGTGTTGCAAACTTGATGCCTAAATTTGAAGCCAAAATTCCAGGAAACACAATACAATGCACTTGAAGACAGATTATGTCTACAATTATTTTTATAATAGGCTCTGTGAGGTCATCTGCTGTTGTTGCGCAAGAGATCAACTTTTTCGATAGCCATCACTGTATTGGATTTACAATTAAGACCATTGTTGAATTAGCACTTGCAAAAATTTGGCCTGAGCTGCCTACGATCTGATTTGTTTCAGTGGTGAGACTTTCCCATCAATTCTAAAAAAAAGTGCTTAACGCCCTCTGCCGATTGCGAACTAAATCCCACTCCAGGAGCTGTTCAAGTGATTATGCCGAAGATGATGATGAAGCTGATGGGGATGGCTAAACGCTCAGTATGCGAATCTACGACCTACTAAGATAAGTTTCAAGAAGACTCGCGTACTAAGTGCTTAGCCAGCAGTTTCGATATCTTTGGGAAAACATTTTATTTACAAGTTTAAAGAACAGGAGTTCTATCATTTGGATGATTGGATAACTCTCGCTTATTATAGAGGCTAATAAGCACTTGTAGAGCTTACAAATCCTGCACAGAACAATAAATGGCAATCGCTTACTATCACCAACTCGAGAGTACTAAGAGAAGGTAAAATTGCGTTGCTTTGTTAACAACTAAAAAGACCGAATTGGAATCCCTTACGGAAGCCCATGTGACTCGCACATAAGGGATTTTTGTGCAAGAGCACGAGCTGTAAATGCGTTTATACTAATAAGAGCATTCTTTTAGGTGGGACAGTAATACAGGGACCAATCAAATACATATTTCCAACCTAGGTTTTTGAACGCGACTCTTCTTGGTATTTCAAATACCAAATCCAGTCGATCGAAGATCGTTTTAAAAAACCACCCATACTAAAGAGCACCCACATCAAAAACCCCTTCGAACACAGACTAAAAAATTATGTGCTTCAAGCGATGTGCAAATTAAAATATTAATTCAATTTAATGCTTAGTGACACAGTATGGGTGCTTAAGATACATATCTGTCACACGCATACGTCCCAGCAAAGAACTTTGGCAAACTCTCGAATCATCCCTTTTCGTGTGCAACAATCATGCACACTTTACTAGAAGAAGACAAAAAAGCTCCATTTGCCCCACGAACAAAATAGGGGTTGACTTCATGTCTGGCGCACTGGATGCATTTGCACTTTTCTCCCCACATAAACACGACGTTATGCACATCTCTGCAAAGGATACGACTGCTTTTATAAATAACTCACCTCAATGTATCTGTATCCGCATAAAACTTTTTTTTCTATAAGTAGTTTTTCACTAGATTTCTTCTGATAATTGTATAATCCTTTAACTACAATTGGCTTTTCACAACCGTAAAATTTACATGAAAATGAAGGAAGAACCACTTAAAAATTGCACTGGTCTCTTAATTGACGTAGGAAGCAATCCTTGCAGGTCGTAATATCCATCAAAATGCGAACGGAAAAAAAACACAAACAGGGGGAAAAATAATAGAAATCCGTTTGCACCCGTTTTTGATATTTCTCGATGTGTGTTAACTGATTTTTTTACTAGCTATCCGGATTCGTTGAAACCCATTCACGAACTGAGCTTTGGATACACAATGCTTTTCTAGGTATATACTAAGTGGAGACACTGTATCTAACGATAGTCGTCGCGTATTGCTCAGATGTTTGGTAGTTCGTTTTTGGCCCAAAGCAAAAAAAAGCTTCATCTGACGGTTTGTAATTTGTAAACTCACACACGTATATGGGGAGGAGAATGTGCTGGGAGCTGGGACTGTATGACTTGACTAAGGGCTTCAACGCGTTCTATTGTTTGAACTGTGAGCCGCTGGCATTGATTTGTCGCGCCTATCAATGGTTGGGGTTGTCTTAATATATGCACGTTACCGAACTGCTCACTTGACCTTTGTAGAGGTCTCTATCCGATGCATGAATTACTTGCCATCGGTCATTAACTCATGGCTTCGACTTCGCAGAGAACGAGAGATTTATCTCGAACCAAAGTGCCGATGGTCAGGGGGCAGTCGATGGTCAGGGGGGACAGCCGATGATTATGCTTATGAATTAAAAGTTAAGGAAGTGAATACAGTCGGGTCAAAGAATTGAGAATGCAGGAAATGAAACGTTGCTCGTCGGTCACCTTTAGAGAAATATCGGCGAATGTGTTTCAAGGAACTATTGGTTTCTGCAAGACTTCCGGAGTGCAAGGTGAAGAGAGCCAAACTAGGTTAGGCTGCAGTTCGAACAGGAATTTCTGTCTTCCAATGTCAAGAATATCTTTTTGACCAATACAGATAAGATACTCGCGTCTGTAGCAACTGACAAACATTCGAATCAAAAGATTTTGTTGATCAGTTGAATGCCATCGATTGTATGATGGGAACCAGTTGCTATAATAAAAGAAAAGCAAAAGTTGTGATCTTCATAGATGCTAATGCCAAAGACTGAATTAAAGGCGCTCTGACCAGACGAACAGAGGTAAAACGTGTTTTTATTTTAATCTTTAAAGAACTAATATGTATATCAATGCGGATTTCGGGTTATAATTATGTGAATGCTAATGTAAGATATTGTTGGTTGTTTTCATCTGCCATGTCAATAGTAGAGGACGCCAAGCATATGTGATGAATTTGAATTTATTTAACTTTTTTTGGCGGCTTCCTTCGAAAATTCCATTCACCCCGCTGGCTGTCGAGTGCGTGTATTTTCAATAAACTTGTCTGTTTTTTTTTTTTGAGATTTTTAAATTTTTGACACTTGAGCGTGGAATTATTTTCCAATTGAACAAGCGAATGCAAATAGTTTTGGTGTAATTAAATTGATTTGTGTGTCTTTTAATTTTATGGACAAATCTGCAGCTCGAAGATAGCATCACAATTAGATGAAAAATTTATTTTTAAGGGGGATTTTATATCCATAATTTGAGGAAAGATAATTTTTGGAATTTAATAAGACTGTGTAATTCGTTGCTGATTGTGAGTTTTTTTTTGTTTTCTTTTTTAAATTTTAATTCGAATGGCGGAGTTTTCGAGTTGTGTCACAAACCGGTGCCTGTCTAGCTAATTAGTGGCTAATGTCGGGAGAGTCATGTGAGCTTTTTCTTGGTAACTTCATGCTGAGCTTGGCCCTTTCAAAATGCGTTTATCTATAAATAAACTGAATGGTTGACAAATTTAATTCGTACTCTTCTAAGCTCTTAATGAACTAGTTTATTTTTTAATACATATGGAGGGCTTTACGAAACTGGTTTACGAGAGCATAAAACCGTTGAGATAGATTACCGCTAAAGTTTTAATTGGTAAAAGATTGGAATACTAACCATAAATACACAAAGTGTATTTTTAAAAATTGGGGCAACAACTTGATCATCACATAAAGATCACCCATTTGCATGAAGGACTAAACTGGGTTTTTATTTTTGGGTTCCCATTTCATAGTTGCGATTCTATTTTTATTGTTTCTAGTGATAATTATTTGGACTCATTTAGGTTCAGATTCAGATTCTGCATACAGTTTTTGGTCACATACCTGTTTCGGATGTGAGAAAATAGATCGACCAAATCACAGCAAAAGCAGGTCTATTTCTGTTAACCTCACACTAAACTTGGAGGGATAGACCCAAAGTCTATTTTTGCTATCAAAAATCGCTAAAAAAATGCTCCCACTGTAAAACAAAAAGGGCCTGTTTGATAAGGCAATACATAGAAATATTTCTACTATTGGCTAGAGGGGTCTCAGGTTCGATCCCCGGAAAACAAATATTACATCTTATACGTTTTTACTTCTGTGCCAACTTTCGAGAGCGTTTGGTTCACTGTATATTTCGTGGCACGGTTAATCAGGAGCTCACAAACCGATTTGGTTTTGTGGTTAAGACATTTAGTTCTGTGGTATACAAAATTGAAAAAGTCAAGTGCATGTTTTTTTTTTATAAAACGGCTTCAGACTTTAGAGTCTTAGACAAAAGTAAATGGGCAAGTTTTGAAACCAAACATTGCATGTTTTTCGAAAACAAAGCTATCTGCATTTTAAAAAGCTTATTGAATCTTTGTCATAAGAATAGAGAATTAAACGTTTACTTGAACGCCAGTGAACTTAAAATACCATGATTGGCTTTACAAATTTGATTTTTTTCATAAGTTATGGAGTCTCCACTTAACCGATTGAACTCAGTTGTCCTTACGAATAATCAACTCTAGCCTGGTCACAACCGCAAAAACTCCACATTACCGTACTTGCATAATAATAATAAACAGATTTAATTGTAGTATTACTGTTTTCATCCGGGAGTGACAAACGAAATAGAAAAATATTGCTCAAAACAGTATTTCGAGTGGACGCCGCCATATAATGTTAATGAAAGATTTGTAAGCAAAACGCACGCACGGAAGAATGAAACATCGAACTTATTAAGGAATAACAGTGCAGGAGTATTTCTGTTCCATTTTCATCATTTTAAGAAAGCGTTTAGAGCATATGGAGGAAATATGGGGGGGGGGGGGGGGGGGATTTAATTGCATTACTTATTTTTTATTTTAAAAAAATGTAGACTTTCTTTGATACGAAAACAAATGACGGATTATGCATTTTGCAATAATAAAAAAATGTAATAGAATCTAATAAAGTTGTAAAGTAAAGTCGCACTACTTAAGGTGAAGGTCTATTTATTTATTGATCCCGTTTTTATTATACAGCTCATTTTAATTATAGCTGATTGCTTCTAACTAATCGTCGATATGTGTGTTTGATTATTATTAATAAGGCTGTATATTTAAAATGTTTATGTCACCCTTACATTTTTTTCTGGTCTTTATATTCAAAGGTAACTTTTATTGCTGCTGATGGTGTAGGAATAAAGCAATTTCTTTAACGTAAAGCAGACTTGAATGCTGAATATAAATGAAAGATAAATTTAATTGAAACATGTTATTGCATTCTTTTAGGTGACTACACAAGAAAAAAACCATTTGCGAGTTTAAGCCTACGCTAAGGAGCTTTTTGTAAAAAATCTACAACATAGGGAACGTTTTCTTTACGTCATATATGTAAAAGTAATCGGTCGTCAACAGGAATGGTGGCTTCTGCAACATTAAGCAGCGCCGACAAGGAAGTACCATAGAAATATAAGTTTCGTCGTATATAATGGGATGTTATAATATTACAACTAAACTGCTGCATAGAAAAATGATAGTTAAAACGTCGAAGATCCTCAAAATGATAGACGTAGGTATTAGAAGATTAATCCGCAACCTGTTGCAACAGCACAAGTCCAGAGGTGCAGATTGGCTGATTGTGCAAACGCATAATCTGCCTTTTCTACAATTGTGCTCTCTTTCTACATTTTCTATTTTGCATTGAAGGAACAATTGTCCACTATTATTGCATAAACAAATTTTATTGAAAAGAGTGATTCTGACCTTCGAGCGGAGATTATTGTTTCACATTTTGTACACTTTAATCTCCCTGCAAAAGAATTTCATGGACATTCATGTTATGTGTTAAATGGTTGGCGGTATATTAAATACCTGTGAAAAAATTGCTGTGCTAAATATGTGAAGGAATAAATAGTAACAATACCCTATCAAACTCTAAAAGCAGAAAACACAAAATTCGTGCATACATTTAGGCGCAACTTTTCTTCACCAAAAATGTTCATTGCTTAAGGATGTGCTTAGAGAGAGTGATAAGTGAAACCACACACCAGTGTAGTACAGTTTTTCTATGATGTACCAAACATGATTGATGATTTTCTTTTCGCTTGAAACAATTAAAGACCGCTTAAAACAGAATCTGAGCTAAATCTGAGATAATTTGTCGTACCTATGTTGAAGTCTTACTGCTTAAGTTTGTTAATCAAAATAATTTGCTAAGCTAAAAGTTAATTAGTACATTACGTACTTATGAAAACAACAAACCTGATGCCCTCTAATTAATAAAGTTCAAACCAATACCAGAGAATGAGGTTCTGTTTCCAAACGTCACGTTTCTTAGGTCGAAAAATCCCCCCAGATAATCGATTAAACAATAGCAATAACGTGTCGCCTCAATATTTTAATAACCAGCCCTTTGCGGTTATTTTACGCAATAAGAACTATAATTATTCCACTTGCTAATTTAATCAATAAGGAACTAGTTACTAGCAATAATTAATTATACGATAATTGTGGGCTATAGTCCTATAGTGCATTCATCTATTAGTGATAGCAGTCGCCACATTTTTAGGTTGGACTTGGGTAGAGATACATTACATTTTATGCAGTCTACCGGAAGTTCCTGCAAGGGCAAAGTTCTGTAGCAATATCACCGCACATCCACTTGTCTTCACCTCGCCATTAATAGCTTGAGATGATAATTCAATATGCCTGTAGGTAATCAAGGTAATCCACGCTTAACCTTAATCATTACTGGCAGTATCTTTATACATATACCCAAGTGTGTCAGCTCTAGATAAATTCTTCTTCTTTGTGAGGTAGCCTGCTATTTGAGAGCATCTTTCAAGAGCTAATGAACAGCAAACGTTCGATAAAAACTGAAGAATATAAACTTGAGAACCCTTTTACTTTCGATTTTGATGGAACTCTATGAATCGGATGGTGATGCTGTACTACCGGTTTGATATTGTGCCCTTGTTTTGGTTTTATATTTAATGCTGTGATATAATTAGTACACGCTAAGCAAGCCATCGAGGTCATTAACATTTAAGAGACTATACCAATTGGACGGTGAATTTTAAGCAAATTTATTCCAGACTGAGATGTGCGTTCTCTTGATGGGGTGGGCACGTACATACTCTCAGGTGTGCCCCTCAATCAATTTAAATATTTAAGAAATGCAAATCAATGAAATGGGAATATATTAAGTCGATTAAGCTGATAATGTGGTCGGCTGGTGTTGCCAAGGAATTCTATCAGCCATAGCGTAGGCTTTTTGTAAAATGTATTTTGCTTGATAGTTTGTTGCTGAATGTTGAACAGGAACTTTTGGTGAATAACACAACTTAAACACCTGGTAGATAGAGCGTGCGAAAAAGAACTGGAAATACAAGGGCAAACGAATGCTTCACTTGATAGTTGATTGATAGTTGTATATGCCTTTCCCCCACCTAACAAAACGACCGGGCTTCAATATGTAAGCCTCTCCAGTTGGTTAATATGTGCTGCTTTTTCCCATCGCTGCTTTCGGCGAGGTCTGTCTTATTTTACTTCTATAAAGCCCCAAAAAATTATTTGAAAAACGGTCATGAAAATGTTTAAAAATTCCCACTGAAAAAATTTCTGTAAAACTCAGCAAATAAAGTGCTGAAAATGTAAAAAAATAGCCCAAAAATTTAAAATACGCTCTTATCGTAAAAAAACAACGCTTAAAAAGGCCTCATAAAAATTGCTCCAAAAATGTCTCCGAAGGAGACCCCACACAATGCACATTGAAACGTCCTCCAAAATACAGCAAAACCTTCCAATTAAAAACCCTTAAAATAGCTTTGTTTATGGATAGATCCTTATAATCGCATTCGCATACTCCAAGCTGACTGACAGCATTTTAGTAAGGTGAGTACGACTTATCTCGTAAGGCTTTTCGAAAACGAGTCATTTTTAGTCAGGGGTTTCAAGTTCGTAGGCGGGTGTCTCCTAGAAAATATTTGACCGTTTTTCTGATGGCGTCTTGTCATCAAAGCCACCAGTTTCGGTTGTATATGAGTTGCTTACGACAAGATGGTCAGAGTCTATTTCGACAGCTCGAAATTTCCGAAAGCCTAGACTACTAGGTGTAAGAGGGACACCGTAATGTCGTTCATGTAATAAAAACTCTTTTAGTAATCTAGACCGTTGATTTGATGATCTGGTGACTTCCATGTTCCTTTACGAATTATCAGTTGCGTATATTGAGTGCAGCTACGTCTAAGAGTATAGCCAATTAAGTTAGTTCCTCCGGAATGTACTGCCCAGTAGTGACCTTTATTTATTCATTTGTTCTTCGAAAAAGTAATCACGAAAACCACTATCATTAGTTTGCACAGATTTACGCCTAAGGGCGAACAATTTATCACATCTCAAAAAATAATATGTAAAAAAGCTCTTCTCAAGTTTAAACTATCGCCATTTATGAAACAATATCGGAAGTGGCATCCACGTGACTCATGTTGTCATGATGATCTCCATTCAGGTGATTGAACTCACTCTACTACAACGTAAAGTGACTGTCAATACTTACCTCAAAGTGCCCGTACTATGCCCCGATAGCCCTACAACTCTTATAATTTGTTTACTCTATACCGCATAAGTTTAAAATTAATGTTTTCAATATTTTCCGTTTGGATTTTAAGACTAGCTACCTCATGCACAAGTCGCCCTATGCAGGAAGTATTTTTCGATAAATATTTCAAGACCAATTGATGAATATGTTATTCGCTTCGCCCTTTTCGCCGAACTAAATCGGCAAATCCCAGCTTAGACCTTATTTTAAGAATTCAGCTCTGCCCTTGATTGGAAGGGTCTGCCTCTGCCTACCGGCTACTTTAAACTATCTGCCCAACCGATGGTAAATATTAACACGGTCGCCTTAAGCCAACATATCAGACATCAAAGTCAATCCCGAAATCACATGTTTCACTTCCGGCCGCAAATATAAGTATCATGAGAATTGGCAAGTATAGTAGGCCAGAGGAAGTGGTTGACAAAATATATGCAAGAGTGTCAAGGAGTAGATATGAGCACGATTTTGATTGTAGGCGAAAGACGGTCATCTGAGCACACGCAAGCGTGGAATTAAATCATGAAATATAGTTAGAAAGTAACTATAACCATCGCTCGTGTAGTTTGGCGTACCTGCTCAAAAAATCAATGCATTTGCGCACTCTAGCGGTGGACACAAGGGCTTATCGGCGGTTAAACTTGACCGCAGTGGGTTACGGACATTGACCGTTGACTAAATGTTGCATTAGATTTTCGGGCAAAACCATAAAACATACACAAATGCGAGCGTGGAACTGGTTTCTGCTCTTTTACATTTGGGCAGTGGGCCATGCTCTTCGCAGTAGCAAGTGAATTGTGAGGAAAATTTTCGAACGAGTATCGATAATGAAATTAGGAAATGCTTGTGCCTATCGCAAGATACTATATTTAGTCCGCACAAGGTGGAGTGGAGCTTACATTAAAGTATTATAGAAAAGACACACAACCTTTGCATCTTTATGTCAAGGTTACATGATGGAATGGTGAATATGAATACCAGGAAACAACTCAATCGTATCGCGCGAGCGAATAAAGTTGTTATTTTATTATTAAGCTCAGTCACCGTTACATTTAAGATGTCATTGGTAATAAGTGCGATGGTGTATTTTGTTGTGTGCGAAACTATGTGGACATGAAATAATCGGATTACCAGACCAAGTTTATTATAAGACACTTTTTTAGATATAGTAGACTGGGCAGTGTCTACTCCTTTTGGAAGGTTATACATGAAAGTCATGCCATATTAATGATCTGAGTTGAATTTGGTTTAACAACTCTCATTGTTAAAATATAGAGTTGAATTTGCTACTGTGTATCATAGGCGTATCATTTTCACAGTTGGAATTCTATGATTTTTACAAAACTTTCACAGAAACTCAAATTTCCAATTAGCTTTTAACTTTCGATGTTTCAGTTTGCATTTTGTGGTTGTGTTGGAGCGACCTTCGCTGCGCCCTAGATGACATTATTAGTCTTTATTAGTAATTCGTTTTTATTGAAGTTAAACCAACAACTGGTTGAAGATATACAACCAAATCTATACCTTTGATAAAATCATTGGCGGTTTTATTTTTTTTGTCGATTGGCGTGAAAATAACTGGACTAAGATCTACGAAACTTTTTTTTTAAATGTGCTCTAAGACTCGGAGAAGGTTTATTGCCACGCCTACTTTGTGGGAGGGTTTTAAAAAAAAGAATTGTGTTTTTTCATAACTTTGCTGCCCTTATTTTGAAAAAAAGAAGTAATTCTAAAGCAAACCAAAACTTTCGCAGCTATTTTAGCTCTCGTTTGGTTTTTGGGTTTATCCAAAGTTTAAGATAGCTCTTTCTGTGACTTCTTTTAAAGACTGAAGACGTACAGTATCTAGTCTTTCTATGGATAGATTTATGTTAAAGGACACCATCTACAAATTTTATTTTCAGATCATATCAAGGTAAGCATTGAAATCACCGACTAAAAAAATTGTCAACCTTTTCACGGTCTCTATCATCTCCAAGCTTGTTAAACAAAATTTAAATGGAGCACTCCGCTTGAGCTGCAAGTGCTTTGAATATTATTGGGTGAGAGTAAGCAGTAAAAAAACATTTTCATTTTGAAAATATAAAAAAAACCCATACTTTATAGTAGTGAGCTTAATTATTTCCACGAATTTATTGCAGCCTTTAAACTTAGAACGAAACCATTTTTCTAGATGGAAAGATAATATCCAAAAAGTTAAAAGATGATTATGAGCATAGCGAACACTCGTTACTCGTACTCCGTCTCTGATATGTAAATAAGAGTAATTGGAACTAACTACGCATGTTTACATGCATTACATTACTGACCATTAAAAGAAAAAGAAAAAACATGTTTGAGCTTCCCTTAGTAGTTCGGTCTTTTACCCAAGTTGGTGCTAATTAACCCATCAGCAATTAAACCATTTGCCCTTGCGACCACCGAACTTTTAATATAAGAGTTACACAATGTTTAACCAAAGACGTGTTTAATTATTGCGGCAATTAGATAGTACAGTTCTTCGCACTGACCACTCCGACTAACTACACACCCGAGCACAAGAATTTGGCATTGAGACCCATAAATGTTCACCCAAACAAGTCGTCAGTCAAGCAGACAAACAACATTCAACACATCCATAAACAGTGCAGATAATAATTTAACGATAGTTTTGCAACCGTTCGTACGTAAGTGCACCAAACATGATACAGATATTCTCAGAATCATAACAAAGCAATCGGGACACCCATCGCCATGTCACACAGAGTAAAAGTTGCAAGGTCGTCGTCGGTAAAGCCGGTTTTCCTCGAAAGCGAAATTCAGCGTGAGTGTCTTAAGGTCTGAGGATAAAATGAAGAGATGGAGCTGGTTTTCCTTTGTGTCTACAGCAGCCATTCATGAATCCAAACAGTGTACGGAGCCATACGGAGCTTTGCACTGTTGCAACACGTTTGGCCAGCATCTGCTGCATCGTAGCACCCAGCTGAGGAGATATAAGCAATAAGCATGCCGATCGTCTATTAGCCCCATTCCTCAGAGTGCTGGTTGTTAAAGTGCACATCTGATTGATTTTAGTTTTCTTTTTGTTAAATACAAGATATTTCAGCTTTTTGATATCGCAGGTCTGGAAAGACCGAAACCAATAGCGGGCAGACTCCTGACGTCTGCTTTAGTATATAAATATCGATATAGACACACCCTCTCGAAGGTCGATTTCACTAATTTACGCAACGCGAGAGATGCACTTAGCTATAAACGGTTGAAACGTTGCACTGACGGAAGTCAAATCACGTCGAAGGGCACAGGACCTGTTCTCCGCTGTGATTACGGATTTTTCCGCAAAATAATTTGTTTTGACTCAACAAAAAAGCAACAATAATTAAAATATCAGAGCTAATTGAGAGTTTGTTGTGGAAATGTTGCAAAACAAATTATTAACAATTGGATTATTGTTATTCGCCGTGTGTGCTAAGAAAGTGTCAGTTGCGCGTAAGCGAGTTTATGGGCAGGGGATCTCATTGACCCGCGCTTGATCTTCGGACACGAGATACATTATTCCTCTTACTTATGATGCCGTAATATATGTGCGCGTTGTCGTGTGGCAGTTAGGTGACAGTGCAAAGTTGTTGATTGCGCGGTAAAAAAAATATTAGATATATAAATTTGCTTTCTTAACAAATAATAATGTATGTTACAGGTAGCTATACAGAACTTGATACAACCTTGAGATGATGGGTATAGGTATTACTATCTGCATCACTAAGTCGGGTTGTAATTAAACGTATCTCGAGGTACCGGAAGTTATTCTTTTTTTGTAAACTTTGAAACAAGTGTACATAATTATCATTAAGAAAACACCCTTCGTGACCCATAATTGGAGGAAGTAAATATAGATCGCAGAGTTGTGCACGCAACGCAAAGGTTTCTGCAGGAATGAAATTCATTGATGTGTAACTAGGGTGATTAGTTGGAGAATAGGAGAATCCACTTGATAAGGGATATTCTCCGAGTCATTTTAAATTTGGGACTTTTACGAAAGTTAAGACAATAATTTCAACGGCTTATAACATACAATGTGCAGATTTTACACACTGAGGAGGAAAATTGACAACAAGTGTACCAAATATCGCAACATTACTAAAGAGATAGACGGAGCAATCCCAGCAACCAGGCCGCATAGGAAAAGAATCAGAAGGATGATAAAAAAAGCATGTACCGAAAAAAGAAGACAAAATGACCAGTTTCCAGATAAAGGGAGCGGACTACAAATCATGGCTTAAGCAAATAGAGCACACGCCAATCACCTAGCTAAATGAGAAGGCAGAAGATTCATGCGATAGCATGATACAGATGTTTTGTAAGACAGCCAAGCAACTGGCTGAAAGCTTTAAGATCGGAACACAAGGCTATCGAATGTTTTGTTTGAACTGTACCGAGAAACTTCCTTGTTTTATGTGAACCTCGTTTAATAGACCTTATCGGATGTGTTATATGAACCTCTCAACCCAATTCATTATATATCAGACACGTACCAATGTTATTACCAGTCCGGTAGTACAGCGTGACCGTTCTGCGACTAAAGTTGCAATTTGGCACCTTTTTTGAGAGTCTGACACAACTTTTTGCTATTTTGGGCCTTAAATTAGCTGGGAAAGTCGATTCGAAAATGTTCCAAGTGTTCTTATCTATATATATATAAAAAAAAAAAAAGTGACATTAGTTACTACGCTTATAACTCAATAACGCCTGGACCGATTTCGATGATTCGCATCAATTCGGACTGGTCTCCGGCCAAACAAGAAGAATACCCAAGAAAATTCCAGAAAAATTCCCGAAAAAAAAAATTATGAAGAAAATTCATTTTCCCATACATTTTGTATGGAGCGATTTTACGACGCCATTTTCATGATAGATGACTTTTATGTTCACTTTACGTTGTGACAATTTCTTTTTTTTACAATTTTTTGCGACAATTATTTTTGTACCAAATTTGTGTGACAATTGTTTTTGTACCAATTATGTTTTGTCACACATTAAAAACGAACATGATTTCAAATGCCGGTTCCGGTATTGCCAGTATATGTATATGGCGTTTTGTGCATCAAATTTTGACAGCTGATTGATTTGCACAGTCTTTCTCTACTATTGTGTGTGTTGTGCAGACGTGCGTTGCGATTTATCAAAAAAAATTTTAATGTTATTAAATTTTTATCAGCTTTCAACAGTTATTGTTATTCAATTTGATTTAATACATTGTTTTGAAACGATTTTTTATGACTCTTCACGCGTGTTCACAGATAGAAAATCTAAAAGCGAATTTAATTTTTAAAATTTCCGGCATAATTGGGCAGGAGCGCTGGAGCTTAGTTTATGAACAACATTTGTGTAAGGTAAGGTGATAGTCATTTTTGTAATAGTCAAATACGTAAGGTGATCACAAAACATCTGTACTAATTTGGCATCACTTTGTTATTTCAAAGCATAGTTTTGTTGTCAGTTGTCATTTGCACCAAAAATTCAAGGTAGGCTTGAATAATCTTAATATTATTAAGGCGAAAGACAAGGGCCCAGCCCAAAGAATCCGTTGCATCCGTTGCGTCGACGGATCCGTCAATATTGACGGATTAGACGGAACGAGCAGTCCCATAGAATCCGTCGCATACGGTGACAGCCAGTGGCAAAGTACTCTGTTCTAATATTTCCGACGAAACGTTATAATATTTCCCTATTCACCGTACTCAAATTCCCTTTTAAATAATTGCCTTGAAATGTACTTTTTGTGAATAAACCTTTCTTTTAAAAGTAAAATTTATATTTTACGGACATAAAAATCATATTAAATTATGTTTGCTATAAAAGTCCCAGTTTGTTAATATTTATACCAGAAAATCTTGCTTGATTTACAAAAGCTTTTTTTATATAAATACATTCATTGTGTTTTTAATCGTGGTGAAATGCAGATATCAATTTCTGATGAAATTTCAGCAAAAATTTAAATCCATTAAAGGAGGTTTTTATTTTTTTTACCATGGAAGGCTTTTTGGACATCGAAATTCCCACAAAAAAGGAATAAATTCCACCATATAAGAAAACCTGCGACAGACAATAACAGTTTCTCTCATGCTATCAATATTTCCACCAATGAAAATGCTGCCTCTCTCGCTGTGAGAACCGTAAACGGATGCAACGGACAAAAAAGTAGAAAGTAAACCTACTTATCCGTCGTATCCGGCACGTGCGTTACCGCAACGGATGCGACGGATTCTATGGGTTGGGCCCTTCAGATTGTTTGCTTTTCACGGCCGCAAACCAATTTTTTTTACAAATTTTGGTACCTAAAGGAATAGATGGAACCTCTGAGAATGACATAGGCTACTTTTTGTCGCGAAGACAAAACGTGAAGAGGATGAAGTTTCTCAAGTTAGGGATAATAAAATTCATCATGGGTATCTATACTTTTGGTAAGAAATAAATATATTATTGCCGCGTATTTTACCAATGAATTTAAATGTGTAGGGCTGATTGGTTGGATTGAAAGATAGGATAGTTTTGGACCCGATAAGTGGCGATGTTGTTGATATGAATATTTTAATTGAGTTACTCGAAGTACTATAATTCTACACAGACGAAGTTGCGGGTACCAGCTAGTTTGCAAATAAAAATTAATAAAAAATTAATTGATTTTTTCGCATTCGATTGTCCGAGTATTCCGAGTTTTTTTTTTTTTTTTTGTTATATTAAGGTATGTCCAGACCAGCCAAACACTTAAAAAACAATTGTAGGTATACCTTAATGTTTCATAAATATTTTTAAAACATTTGTTTAGCAAAGCAATTTTTGTCGCGTGATTCCTGAGACCAAAATTGTAAAAATAAAAACTTTAGTCGCTGCTAATAATCATGACACATTATTTTCTTCTAGTCCAAAAAAGGATAAAATTGAAATACATATTTCATACACACAATAAATAAATTTCAGAAATCTTGTGTAAATGTTTATGAAATGTGTCCGATTTGCTTCAGAAACACGTTGAGCAGAATATTTGCAATATGGCTGGTGGTAGTATGGAATTTGTAAAACTCTGTATTAACTGTTTCGTTTTTGAAAGCAACTGTTGCCACAATTCAAAAATTAAACTTTCAATGATCCGTCTTGTTTGATTTTCGCTGATAATAAAATACGACTAGTGTTATAGAGTTATAGCTAGCCAATGTTTGTTAAATATCGTGGAAATTGTTTTGGCAGAATGGCTATAGAAATGACACTTTTTTCTCATTGGCCCTTTTTCCTGCGATCTTTCGGAATTCTGCAGCGGTCACCCTCCCGGTAGATCAATCCAGTGCTGTCAGCAGGAAAAACTCACACAAAGCGAATGCTTCATGTTTGTGAGAAGCTAAGTCTCTACGGACCTGTTGCCACAACTAATTATTATTTTTTTATAAAACAGGAATAAAAAAGCTCCGATAGTAATAAGTAAATCAACAGTTGTAATCTGTGCCGAGTATCTATGTTGTGATGAAATTAGTACAAGTCTTTGGCACTAACTCGTCAACCAAAAAAAGTTGACAGAAATTAAAAAATTTAAATTAAATTCATGACAAATATGTAAAGAAGATTCAAATTTGTTTAACCCCGACCTTCAAAGAACATCCTAATTAAATGTTATACGATTTTTTATCCCGTCACCAACAACCTATTCTTTTTATATGAGTCTGTCGACATTGGATTGAAGATCGAGATCTTTGCCCAACACCTTCGCCAACTCGGACACTTCTTCGCCTGGAGTGAACGCGATTAATTTGAATTGTTTACTTCGTAAATAAAGTATTTGCAAATCAATGCATTTCTAGAGAATAAAATATTTATAGGATATGATAAAAATGTGGCTCGTCGTATTTTTGTACTTAGTTTCTTGCATTTTTTTGCTCCGTCTTTAACAATCGCTGACCTTAATTCAGAACACAAGTTTTACTGATGTCACCGGTTTAAATGTGCCCATTTGAAACTAAATTAATATATAAAATAAGTGAAACTATTCTGTTTATAAGTGTACTTAAAAGCTTCCATCTTTTGCAAATGTTGCAATAAGGCACACAGCAGACTGATTATTACTAAAATCCGAGTTCACAATTGTCGAGCGTTGCTCTAATGTGATTTTTAAAACGAAGAAAATGCAGCTACCTACACATACGAATATAAACGGAACAGTTTGTATGACATAATTTTAGCCTTTAAAAATAACTTCCTCAATAAAAATAAAAAAATATAAAAACTAAAATTGTATCTAATCGTATCCGTAAAACTTCTGAAGTTCAAGGATCCTAAATGGTAAAACAGAAACCAATCAAATATTCCACACTACTGCATTGAAACTAGTTATAACAAGAGCTAAATGTGATTTATATATTTATTCAAATAAAACGACAATTTTCTAAATGTGCAAATTAATGCAAATCACTACCTAATTTTTGCTCTCAGCTTGTTCTGTTTCCTACAGTCTTAAAATATGATACAAGTAAACAAAAGAAATGCATCAGATGACAAATTGAATTTTGGACTATGATCTACTGAAAGATTTAAACTCACTGAATCACCAGCACTCAAACTATTTGGATGTGGCGTTTCCTGGTCAGAGGCAAATATTAATTATAATAATCAAAATCAAATAAAGCCGCAAACTGATTTATTGCAGGCCTGGGAACCTAGTTAAAGTTTGTTTCCTTAAAATTATGCTTCCCCGCAGACCTACATCCCAATGGTAACTTGTAGCGCACATCAGGTCATGGGTTAGACAAATTTTTCAAATTTAAATTCACAGCTCTAGGCTGCACTTTATCATTCATCTAACAACAAAGACGCAGCCTATAACAAACCAACCCCAACAATCAAAATGAACATCACAAATTCATTCATAAAAGAGAGGCCCCTTTTCTTGATTGACTCTCGCAATCCACTCTCTCACTGTTAACAGAGGCATCATCAAAGAAAATCACACCCCAACCAATGTTAAGTCAGACTTTGAAGTTTGCACTGAGCCAAAGCCGAACCAAATCTCGGCAAATTCAACATGCCGCCGCTACAAGTGTCTGTATGTGTTTTTCCCATACTCTCTCAGCCGCGTCTTGAGCTGATGTTCACTGCCGCTCAAAGTGTACACGAGGGTTAATTCTGGTTTGGCTGTGTGTGACAAACCGAGACTTGTAATCGACCATGCAGCGTATATCGTATCTCGTCGAATTGGTTAACATCATTTTAACTTAAGACCGTCGAGAAGTTTTTCAATCAGTTAAGCATAAACTTTCAGTCGGTTCGGTTAAGAGCGTCAAATCAAGCTCTACTAGGGAAAACGGTTAATAACGATAGTATACAAAAAAGAAGGATATCAGCGTATGTGACGGCGAGTTGTGATATTTTTCTGTTCCTTTCGTCTTACACCTACCAACGAATGTCATTCGAATATTTTTTGGTGCACCAAATAAATAGAACCAGTGTTCGTGTTGAAAAAATAAATACAAATTCAAACAAAAGCATGGTTTAAATTGTTGCAATTGCAAAAAGGAATTATATCAAACCGTTTTGTGTTCTGTTGCCATTTTTAAATGGTGTTGTGTGTAATTGTGATAGAAAATTAAATTTGAGTTTATATTTCGTCCAACAAAAACAAAATTAAACAAAAAGCCCAAAGATGGAAAGGAATTTCACATCGAACTACCAATTCGTAGCTGATATTGTGAAGATCGCCTTCGAGGAACTAGAGACACATCACATGTCCAGAAACTATACAGGATTGATTCCGCGATACTATTCCCTGGTGGAAGAGGAATATGGAGGTCTGTATAATTTTATTTGTTTAGCAAAGGGGGGACTTTGAAAATTTAACTGATTTCTGAACATTGTAGCCTATTAAGAACTATAAAAGCAGAACAAAAACATAGGATCAGATTAGCTTGCTATGCTTTTTTCTTGATATAATTTTCCTAACGTATTAGAAGTGAACGAGGTGAACCTTAATGAAAAAATAAAAGAATTTTTTTTTAATATAAAAATATAAAAATATTTCCGCCTTATTCCAAAAATTCTGTGATTTCTTTCCGCGTGAAGTTTCTGAAATTGGTTGGAACCTTTACTGGACCTTAAATTAAAAAAATCAAGTCGGAAGTAAAAGAAGCCTTTAAAAGTTGAATAATGAAAACAATTTTATGCATACTAACAGATGGGTACTAGACATACATACACCTGGCATTATTTAAATTGAAAATTGTTCCTTCTAGTTTTAAAATGACCTTGTGAAAATGATATTATGTACTATTAGGGTTTGTAATGTTTCCAGACCCCCATTTTTTTGTAGCTGTAATTTTTAACTTTCTCGTACAAGAAGTAAGAGAAGGATATGTATTGTATTCGGACAAAGTTTCGAACTGGAGATGATAGTCAATTTTGACATTTCGTCGCGAAATTTTGTCCGCCTTTTCGTATGTTCCTGAGGCCTACAGCTTAAATGACTGCCCTGATTTGGTTTAAACTTAAGATTTGAAGTTTGTGGAAAATTATAAGCAGACGAAAATATTATTTGTCCCTTAAATGTATCAAAAAACATTTTAAGATCAGTTTGAGTTCTAGTATTCCCCCTTTAAATGAAAGGAAACACAAAATATATCTTACCTTCTAAAATTTCTACTTTCTTTGTTTTTTTTTTGCGAGGAATTTAAAATAAAATAAGGAACGAAGACAGAAAGTGGCAACCTCTTGTAATTAAAGGGTTAATCATTAGCATCATATTTTAGCAATACGTTTATGCCTTTGGAGTTCAATCCTAAAAGGATGAATTTTTCGCGTAAATCTGCTTAAAATTATCAATGAAAAATTGAAGAAAAAAAAAATTTGTAAAGTTTAGAGTAAGGCATCAAATGTTTGACTTCACCAAACAAAGAAGAACTAATCTGCAAAACTTGAGAAAGTTAAGTAAAATAATTAGTCCCATTCTTAAAGCTGTGTTTTGCAACTTTAGTCGAAAATGTACCCACTTTAACATTTGGAGACTTTTAGAAATAATTGTTAAATATTGTGCAACGAAAAATGTTTTGTATAAGTTTGTGAACTGTATGATAATTATGTACAACTGACTAAGTATAATTATTAAAAGTATGTGTACGTAGAGAGATACAGGTGGGAATCTGTCGCCAAAAGTTCTCGCCGAAGTGATGAAAAATGCCATAAAACGACCCCGTATGGCAATCAATTGTGACATCAATTGTGATATCATCTTCTCGACTTGACCAATAAAATTCTAAATGTTCAAATAAACGAAGTTTTTTATTTAGAAAAAAATGAGAGTCAAACAACATGACTTCTTTTGGCCCACCCTGTATAAAGCCGATTTGAGAAATTACAACCGCGTGGTTCCCACAATGTGGTAGTAGCCGTGCGATATATGTTTTTTTTAATGGACTACGTATATCCTGTTTTTCCTTATACTACGTCTACTTATTGGTTGGATTTCTTAAAAGGCAAGGTAGACAATAACTAACCAAATGGGAATAAACTGCACCAATCTGCAAAGCAAAGTTTTTTTTTTTAATTTCTGAATGAGATGTAGGACTGCATTCAGGCGATCGGTTTTGTGATCATTTAGGAGTGAGACCAGAAAGTGATCTGCTAAAGAAGGTTTTTTTTTGTGGATTGAGGTATATTCCACCTTATTTTGGAAGAAAGTGAATTCGTTAAAAACCTACATCCATGTTGGTATACTTTTGGATGTAAAGGACGCTTGTAATAATTCGAAAATGTTTGGAAAACAGCTCAGGTGACGATTCGTCTGAGTTGCTTAATGACCAATGAGCCACTCAATGAACGCGATACCTGTAAACTTGAAGCTATCACCAGTCAGTCAGAGAGTTCGTTACGTATTCACTTATCCAAAATCTTGTCGTTCCACAAATTGTTGCTGAGACACACCCAGAGGCTTTACTTTGTTGAGCATGCCTTTACTTTATTTCTGATTCTGAATGATCTTAGATTGGTTCTAAATCTATGAACTATTCCCCTTCACTGAAATAAGAAACGACTTGGTAAATTAAATAGGTTATACAATAATCTAAAATATTATTCACCACTTACTATTTTGCCAATTGTTTATCGTTTCTGCGAATGTAATGCATGGGAAAATCTGAACTTATTTTGTCCTCATTTCTTTTATTATATCTTTAAAAGAAGTCATCCGATGTTGTTCGACTCTCATATTTTTATACCCTCCACAGGAAGGTATATTCACTTTGCCAATACATCTGTAGCGGCAAGAAGGAGTCACCGGAGATCTCATAAAGTATATATATTCTGAATCAGTACTACATTCTGAATCGATTTAGCCATGTCCGCCTGTCTGTCTGTCTGTCTGTCTGTCTGTTGAAAGCACGATAACGCCCAAAGTAATTGACGTAGGTGAATGAAATTCGGTGAAAGAACTTCTTTTTATCGGCGTCAGGTTGGTATTGAAAATGGGCTATGTCGGTCAAGTAGTTCTGGTATTTTGCATGACTTGTTGCAGTGGAGGGTATCAAAGCATCGGCCAGGCCGATGATAACACTTTAACTTGTTTCTAAATGAAAAACTTCGATTCTGTTTTTTGATTATGTTTATTTGAACTTTTAAAATTTTATTGGTTAAGTCGTCACAATTGATTGCCATACGGGCTCGTTTTTTAGCATTTTTCATCACTTCGGCGAGAACTTCGGGCACCAGATTCTTGCACTCGTGTCGAATGTTGTCCTTGAGGGCTTCTAGGGTCTTGGGCTTGTTCACGTAAACACGGGACTTCAAAAAACCCCACAAAAAAAAGACTGGAACGGTTAAATCCGGCGATCTTGCGGGCAGTGCAAATCGCCAAAACGAGAGATGGGCGACCCGGGAACGCCGCCTTCAGAATATCGTTTGTGGCTCGCGCAGTGTGTGCCCTAGCTCCGTCCTGTTGAAACATGGATGTCCTTCAGTCCTAACTCGTCCAATTGCGGTAGAAAAAACTCGGTTAACACGGCCCTATAGCGCTCACCGTCCACTGTTGTCGTTTGACCAACGGCGTTCTCGAGAAAAACAGATTTGACATTGGCGGCCATTTGCAAAAATAAGAGCATCTTCCAATAGGGTGATCTCTTTTGCCCCAACCTGTACTAGGGGTATGTACGATTTGGGGTAACAGTCCTAGTACAATTTTGTTTTGTTAATAAAAAAGCTAAGGCAACTGACATTTGGCGAACTGTCAATAGGACAAAGGTAAATACCCCTACTATATTACTTTGTTTCACTTTGTGTACATAAGAATTAAGCCATTAAATCCCATTAATTACTAACTGCATGGGTCAGAACATAATTTCTTAACGACTTTGTATATTACGATAAAATAAGGGCAACAAATCGATTAAACTTTTAGTAGTTGGCGAATATCACAGAAACAAATTATTATTTTAAGGGTCGTGCCCTCGCAATTTGCGCAAAAATTAATTTTTATAATTCATAGCCAACACCCATTTAAAGACAAGACACATAATTGTTGGTAAAATTTAGTAAGCAAGTTTATTGCGCAGTTTTTGATGAAATAATATGGAAAATTCATTCAAAACAAACCTTTCTGAACTTTGCCTCGTTACATTCATGCAGTTCATCAACAGCAATCTTAATTTTTATCCCATCCAATTAAATGAAAATTGTACAACTTTTTGTACAAAAAAGTATTTTTGTGTTAGGTGATCCGAATGTCTTTGCATTCTGTCGCATTAGGTTAAATTAAATTTTAGATTGCTGTTGATAGGCTATATTCAAGCAGCTTGCGGTCATAACCTTCTCTGAAATCGTGTTCCAATCAACTGATATCTGCATCTGAATCCGTAACCGACTTATCTCGCAACTTCTAATAATTTCTTGCCGGATTAAATTATCTTCCACGTTTATCTCTCACATTATGCTTGAGCTTGACCGATATCACGTGTCCAAGATATCTGGCACTGCCTTGATGTTATGCGACGAAATATCCCTCAAACCGTGACAAACCAATTTATGACAAATGGCTCAATTTAATAAGTCAATTGGGTTTACCCAAAAAAATTAAAGCCTATCGTAATTACATGCCTGCATGCCAATTGCTCTTCAGTATCTCCTCGGCATTTTTGCTAAGCCAGCTAAAACTGTCCGGTTCCTCGGCCAAGCTAAATTCAAAATTAAAGCAAAAGCTTGCCTTGAGTTCAAAGAACTCTTTTTTACGGCGGATTTGGCACAGAAAGGCAGCGAATCTTATCGTATGACGCAATAGCGGAATCTTAAAAAAGTTTATTTATGTATGATTTTTTTATGAAAGCATGCTTCAGTTAGTTAAGTTAGTCTCTAATGGCCAAGGTTCTACATCCAATCAATGTGAGTGCTACTATGGTTTTCTTTTTCTTAATTATGGTGCTACCATTGCCCTCTCGCCATGACCTCTTCACATGACCAACTATACAATGGGCTACACATGCACTTTTATTATTAAACACCGACAAGCGGTTGAGACTGCGAACAGTAGCACACGCGTAATAACATCAACTGAATTGAGGGAATGAACTTGCTAACAATTATTGACATTGGCAAGGTCATCTTAGGTAAGCGCGTATAAAAACGCTAAAGAGTTGTATTACCTACCAACCGATTGTGGCTGCTATTATAATTTTGCCGGCAGATTCAAGTTCATTATTAAGTTTATTAAGTTGGTGGTTATTGTACATTTTGTGACATATTTATGGATTTTTTTTTGTAAACGTTTTGCAGATAATTTGTTTTTAATTTCAGATTGAATCTTGGAGTGCAGTAATTAAGTCGCGTTTTGTTTCTCAAGATTTTGTGATAATATCTGCAGCATAAATTGTCCTCAAGGCGTAGTTTAAGCGGGATGAACTTCAATTATTTTAAGGCGACATTAAAGATAAGGATTCCTTTGTTTAGAATTTAGATGAAAACGAAAAGATAAACACCTGTAACCGTCTTAAAAAAATGCGTGCAAATGTAAACAGCTTCAGAGCATTTAACTCAAAGAGATAAGAGTGCATATTTTCAATGTCGAGGTAGCTATACCCACTGACTGACCGAGTGAAGGTCTCACCCAAGTTTGTGTGCTTCGAGTAAGATAATAATTAATTGTCAACCTCGGTGATTGACTTATCTTAGCTAAGAGTATTTGCGTGTACTGAAAATTGGCATTTCGACGCGACGCACGTGGTATTTAGTGTTTGATTTTAGAATGATAAAATCTGGGGGCATTTTGTGGTCAATTCAGAATATTTGGTATAACTCTTTTTAATAGATGTTACCTTGGATTTGAAGGTGTTTTGTTTTGGACTGTCCTACTTTGTCAAATGTGTGTCATTTTTGCGTACAAGATGAAATAAAATCATCTTTATTTAGATGGAGAGGATATTTCTTAACAAAAATCCTTAATAAACATTCTCACCCGTCTCTGCTCTTCATAATTTTTAAACATAACATAATACTGTCCTACTTTGTCAAATGTGTGCCATTTTTGCGACCAAGATGAAATGGAATCATCTTTATTTAGATGGAGAGGATATTTCTTAACAAAAATCCTTAATAAACATTCTCACCCGTCTCTGCTCTTCATAATTTTTAAACATAACATAATACAAGACTTGTCCTACCCTCCGCGAACTTACGCTTACTTTGATTGTATTAATTTCAAAGCATCGCACTTATGATATACTCTAAATTCGCATATTGAGAATGTTTATGGTATTACAATGAAGACTGTGTATTTGATTGCACTTGGAGCGTCAACCTACATTTGATGGTGTAATACACCTTGTATCAAAAGAAGTTATCTAATATTGTTCAGCTCTCATTTATTTTCTAAATGAAAAACTCGGATTCTGTTTTTTGATTATGTTTATTTGAACCTTTAGACATTTATTGGTCAAGTCGAGAAGATGATATCGGCCAAATGGGCGCCGTCACAATTGCTTGCCATACGGGCTCGTTGAGAGAGCCAAACAATATCGGATAACTTCTTTTGACCCACCTTGTATAAATCATTAACAGTTTGGCAGAACAAAGATTTCAAGTTCACAGCTGAAGGATAGTTTCTATATCATTACGCTTACACGTGATCATCATTAACCTGAAGACGGAAAACGAAACAAAAAGTTTTCCCGTGCGTAGTTATCGCACACTTGACACTGTGAATTATCTCCTCCGACGAGACCGCAAGCAAACACTTTCAATTAATTTTAAATAAATTACTTCACAAATTAGAGTTTAATAAATATCCTCGATTTTACTAGATCTTATCAATCCAATTTATAGTGAGTGATGAGCCGATAATGATAATGACTGTCTGTACGCCAATCGTTTCACTATAATTGTTTATATTGGTTGTCAGCCGATCTGTGCAGTGAGCAGGTATCGGCATATGTCCATTCAAATTATATTTACAACTAGAGGTGTCACTGTTTGTAATGAAAGTTATTAGAATAATGTTAGTTGCTTCCATGGCTTTTTATAAAATGGCAACGAAATCTTCCCCTAGAACTCCAAATGCTTCTCACCTTGTACTTAAACGAAATATTCCGTAAATTACTCATGTTTTGGTTGTATTAGTTGCTCAGAATTGTGATAAATTGTTTTTAAAATTTAATATACTCGTATATGGACAAAAGATTTTGTGAGCATCTTGTAGTCGTCTAGGAAATCTTTTATTAAATTGAAAATATGTTTTTTTTTTTTAATTTCAGATCCAAGAGCGAAACGATTTCCCCTAATGGACAATCCTCTGTACACATTCGGCTTAGTTGGTATATATCTGTCGTGGGTGCTACTTATAGGACCAGCGTTGATGCGCGATAGGAAGCCATTCAAACTGCGACAAACCCTAGTTGTCTACAATGCATTCCAAGTCGCGTTAAGTGCCTACATGTTCTACGAGGTAAGTTAATGTATTTTTATGATTAATTATAAAACCAGTGGCAAATAGTCAATAACATTGGTGGGTATAAATCTTTAAAAGAGTTATCTATATGAATAGTGATGAAGATGCCGCAGGGCAATGAGATAATCGTGTTAAATTAATTTGTTTTCATATTTCACTTACGAGTGTGTGCAGGTTTCAAATAAGTGGACTGAATTATCTAAGAGTATTTGGTTGTATATGTCTTTTACGGGCTTGTTGGTCGTTACTTTTCAAATGCGAATAATAAGAAATGTCTATCAACTAGATTTTTTATCCAGTCTGATAAGTAAATATTTGGGACTGGGTTGCAGTATGAATTTGAGCAGATTTGACTCGGGTTCTTGTATCTGCTTTATTGAATCTGAATACAACTGAACGTGTAATTGCTTAAAATTAAAACAGCTCCAATTTTTTGTACAAATTGAATACTCAGTGTAATAATGCTGTTATAACTGCCTTCAGCGCCATTCATTTTTCGCGAACAGAACTAAACTAAATAAAAATCAAGACGCACAACAAAATATACCAGTTTGCACGAATTTATTTGAAAAATCCCACTCGGAACAGGGTTGACAAACGTGTTACGATCGTAACTTTTAAGTTACAATGGACTTTGAAAAAATACAAAATACAATCGCTCCGAAAAAGTTACACTCAAAGAGTATTTTTTTATTTTGAAAAATTGCAATAACGCATATTATTTAATACAATAAATTATTACAATTTTTTGTATTCGTTTATCCATAATTGCTATACGAACGCAACAAATTCCACTGTAAAACATAATGTTAACTTCCTCTTACAAACAAGCGAAGTGCTTGACAAAACATATGAAAGATGGAACAGCTTAGCTATACCTAAATTCTACAAGGGATTCCCGATAAAATAAACCTTATTAAAATATACGAAATGTGTTAATCTAAGAATGTTTTGAATGTTCTGCATATAATTATAATGATAAAAATATTTTAAACTTTTGCATCTTAGCTACAAGATTTTTGAGTAAATTTGTTAATCCTGTCGGAAATGTTTTTATGCTTATTGCAACAGATTGATGATTTTTATACCCTCCACAGGAAGGTACAAGGTGGACCAAAAGAAGTCATCCGATGT
This sequence comes from Cheilosia impressa, assembly GCA_948293265.1. Taxonomy (NCBI): domain Eukaryota; kingdom Metazoa; phylum Arthropoda; class Insecta; order Diptera; family Syrphidae; genus Cheilosia; species Cheilosia impressa. Next base: position 135,538,557 of record OX411880.1, on the reverse strand, counting down.
TATTTGGCTCTCATTTTGATTATGTTTACTAGAATTTTATTGGTCAAGTCGAGAAGATGATATCTGCCAAATTGGCGCCGTCACAATTGATTGCCATACGGGCTCGTTTTATGGAATTTTTCATCACTTCGGCGAGAACTTCGGGCGACAGATTCTCGCACTCGTTTTGAATGTTGTCCTTGAGGGCTTCTAGGGTCTCGGGCTTGTTCACGTAAACACGAGACTTCAAAAAACCCCAAAAAAAAAAGTCCGGAACGGTTAAATCAGGCGATCTTGCGGGCCAGTACAAATCGCCAAAACGAGAGATGAGGCGACCCGGGAACGCCGCCTTTAGAATATCGGTTGTGGCTCGCGTAGCGTGTGCCGTAGCTCCATCGTGTTGGAACCACATGTCCTCTAGTCCCAATTCGTCCAATTGCGGCAGAAAAAAATTGGTTAACATGGCCCTATAGCGAGCACCGTCCATTGTTGTCATACATCCCATTGCTAAATCGAGCCCGTATGGCAATCAATTGTGACGGAGCCCGTTTAGCCGATATCATCTTCTCGGCTTGACCAATAAAATTCTAAAGGTTCAAGTAAAGATAATCAAAAAACAGAATCGAAATTTTTCATTTCCAAAAAAACTGAGAGCCAAACAACATCGGATGACTTCTTTTGGCCAACCCTGTATATTCACTTTGTCATTACATTTGTAACGCCAAGAAGGAGTCACCAGAGACCTCATAAAGTATATATATTCTGAATCAGGATCACATTCGGAATCGATTTATGTCCGTCTGCCTGTCTGTCTGTTGAAAGCACGATAGCACCCAATGGAATTGACATAGGCGAATGAAATTAGATGAAAGGACTTATTTCTATCGTCGTCAGGTTGATATTATGTTGACTATATTGGTCAAGTAGGGTATCAAAGCATCGGCCAGTCCGATGATAACACTTTTACTTGTTAAAGTTAATTATTAAAAACAGGTATCTTTGACAAAAGCTAAAAGTCAACTTCAGGGGTTTTAGCGAACTTTCAATTTGTTTTCTTTGAGAATTGTGTATAGCAGTTTCAAATACACACTTAAACGAAAATAACCCTTTGATGAAATTAAGGAACAGCAAATTTATTTGAATGTACACTATTCCGAATCCAGGGGTTTCTTTCAATTTCGATATCAAATTAAGTGTTTCCGTTGATAAAATATTCATACTTTAAACTGTAATAAGAAATATAGGAATGAAAGTGTGTGATCACAAATAATGTGAAAGGTATTACTTGCATTTACACTTGTTAAAATTTTAAGTAAAGAGTATTGTTGAAAATGCAACATCACCTTCCAAATTATTTTTATCAAAATCGAAAATATGTTTTCCGAAATACGAGTCGTTGCTTAAAGTACCGTTATTGTTAAATTCGTGAGGTAAACGAAAAATACCATCATTTTAAAAAAAATTGGAAGTTTTACATGCATTTTGGATAAAATTTGTGTTTTCATGTAGCCTATAAAAAAACAAACAAAATAATTTAGATTATACGGTATACGATGCTTTAGAAAAAAAGCGTTGATTGCAATTAAGTTAAAAATGATCATATTACATTTAAAACATAATTTTGTTAATCAGCCTTATTGTGAGTTTCGCCCGAAAAGTATTCCATCCAAAAAAATGATGTATATGTATTTGATATATACCGTTTTCGAGAAAAATCCAAAATTTAAAATTATCGTGCTCCGAACTTGAAGCCCATAAACTTTAAAAACGAGGTTTGAAACAAATCCGCCTAGCTGTAAGCCACAGAAGCCGACATACAGACTAAGGGACGAAAATGCGTGGCATTACCTATAATTAAAAACCACTTGAAATTATTTAAAATTTTGTACAAAAACGATATCTTACTCCTACTCGTATACGAGAAAGCAAAAAATACAATTGAGCCCAAAAAAATACAATCGGAACTAAGATTTAGTTACAGTCCACACAGTTCATTTTTCATCCCTGACTCGGAACTGTTTTCTTCAACATTCGCCTACTACGTTTTGCTAAGATGTTGGTGTTTAATAAAGTAGCCCCCAGGACTGCGAATGTAAGTCGAACTTTCGCCTATATGAATTCAGTTATTGTTAACGATGGGCTGAAAGCCCTCTGAAGATGGCTCTTTACACTTTCCACAGCGATCTAGCTTAGGTACCTTATTTAGTCGTCAACTTGTTTTTAAAATCACGAGCGAGATTCTGTAAGGCGAAACGTTCAAACGTTTTCGTGTGCACGAACGATTTACTTACAGAATCTGACCCCAGATCTGATCCAAGTGGTTGTTTTTTTTACTGGTTCCAAGCTATTATTCCGACGTACAATTTAGCACGCGGACTCACAATGAAAGCGTCACACGGCTACTGTAAACTGTTTCTACTGCCGGCTGTATTTAAATTACCCATATTTTTATTAAACTGAACTTGTATTAACGCTTAGCGATCTGCTTGGTAAGCATTGAAGGCCAGATTTAATAAGTATCTCTGAGTCAGTTAGACTAGAGTGTTTTATGTGAAAGATATTTAATAAAAGAATGTAGTCTTAGGCAAATCCAGTTTGACTCGAATTTGTTTTATTTTCACTTTGTATATATTAACAAATAGAATAACTATATAAACTAATTAATTTGGCTTTTGATTTCTATCATTCTATAGCATCTAATGGCAGGTTGGCTGAATTTGTATAATCTGAAATGCCAACCAGTGGACTATTCCGATGGGCCGATGTCAAAACGGGTAAGCATTTAAAGAAATGAGCTAACACGTTTGTTCTATACCTACATGACTTGTGGCACTAATTATTGTTTCCCCACCAAACCCATAGTTCATATAGTTTGATTAGCAATAATGGCCTCTTAATTTCCCGCAATAGAAGACAACGCACATAGAAATGAATAATAGGAATGTGCTCTCAGATTAGTTGGTGTTTTTAAAATGTCTGCGCTCCTTTCTTTGGCGATAATGTAAAGCGATATACATTCATTGTACCTAAAGACACAAACTGAAGCTCATAACCTTGAATCCATTCGTGGAACTTTTAACGAACTTAAAATGATTGCTTTCTGCATGAGGAATTTCCTAGCTTGTTTACAAGCTTTGCAAGTCAAACAGAGATAGTATTGTTAAAAATGCGTCATAGCCGGTAATAACTATAGCAGGTGGCTTATTAAAAGCAGCGCAACTTTATTATAGAAGTATTGTTAGTCGACAAGATAAAAAGATTTAAATCCACTAGCTGACCCAAAGGACTTTGCCCAATATTTGTCGAAAATAGAATAAAATCAAGTACCCATTAATTCCATTAAATTTAATAATTTTATTTGTTAAGGGAATTGAAGAATTTTTAAAAAGAATTTAAAAACCATCAAAATGCGGATACCACTTAAAAAACGATGAGCCCAAAAATGGAGCCAAGAAAAAAAATTTGAGTTTCTTTTTTCGCGAAGATATCAAGTAGCTGGAAAGTCAAAGTGTTTACGAGGGCGTACCTATATATTTGTTATTAAAAAAAGTGTTAGAATTATATTCGAAAAACTATGATACACGTTAAATGTGCTGCGGAAGCCGAAACTGATTGGTTAGAACAGAAGAGCGGAAATCTTCATCTAAACCATGGATGCTATTGTGATTTGTGGTCTCCTTGTCAAGAGTAGTTTCTTTTTAAAAATGTTTTAGTTAAGCCGTCGCTCATACAACATAAAACCAATGAGCAGCAAAAATTCCCTCATCGTCCTTATCTATCAGGTTAATTTAAATTAACTATGTGTACTTACCTGCAGGCCGAAAAACGGAGCTGGCCCAAGGGAATATTGGTGAACATTGTTGTAGATAGCGGACTCAAAGCTGCATCTAAATTAAAGTGAAATAAGTAAAAGGTGTCAACAGATTTACCCATAGAATAGTATTGCGATGTAAAAATATCACATCCTATTGGGAAGTCCGAATTAACAATTTTGATTTGCAAGAAGCGAGTACTTTTTAACATCGCATAGCAGTTGTAGCCTCTAAGTGCTGCCCAACAAAAAGTAAAAGTAACTTTAAGGTGTCAACTCAAAGTTCAACACCGAAAGAACAACTTCAGTGCAAAACAATCGGTGACATCAGAAACATCTTCGGTACCAAAACTTGGTAATCACACTATCCGGACGGAAAAAATATCGTGCCTATATGCATGGCAAGACACCATTCAACGGAATACCAAATAACATGTTAATCATGGCTTTAACCTCTGCTTAGTGTAAATAATTTGTATCTTTCAAATAATCTATAAACACTTTGTGAGCCATTTACATATTCAACCATATGCCAAACGCACACCTTAACCTCCGTCTCGTCTGGGGTACAACGCAGCCAAAAGCCAAAAACTACAAAGCAAATATCCATCCATGTGTGTTGTGCTATTTGAAGATACTAATTGAGATCGTGTTTAACAAACAAATATAACATTCTGCGACAATATTGCACAACACTCTTCAACAAAAAAAATCACACCAATCCGCCAAAATGACCATGGTGCAGTCCATTAAACCCGTCATCTGCAAATAAACCGATGTTGTGACCCTGGACACAATCACACGTGAAGGAGGTAAAAATTGTAAGACAACCAACATAATTTAGGTTAGGGTTTTTTTTCAAAGACTAAGGAACAGTTGGAAAAATTAAGCGAATTACTCTCTCAGATAAAAGCGCTTTGTGCGTGGCTGAACAGACATTTAGTTCAGGGATACCAGAGCAAACTTGAAACAAGTAGACGTTAAAATAATTGATTTGCTGTACAAGCGATTTAAAAAAACCAATAATTTTATTACTCCATCAATATGCATTGGGCAATGCCGCAGCTCAGTATCCAATATCTACTCCGATTGAGACTTGCACTGTTTCCTTGGTGGTTTCTTAAAGTAAGTGGAAACCGACATTAATCGTGAAACGCATCAGTGCACTTGAATATACTATCTACTGTTGGTAGCAGAATGCGCTCACAGCATGACAACACTTTTAGTTACAACAAATATCGAGCTTCGAGGGTCAGGTGTGGGTATATAGAAGTTTCTGTTCGCTTTATTGTGGAAGTAACAATTGCGTGCTGCAGATAGTTTTGTAATCATTCCAACATTTTGGACAAGTATTCGTGGATTTATATTGACTTGTTTCTTGTTTGTCGTTGTAGATGCTCAACCTGTGCTATATATACTATCTATCGAAACTGACTGAGTTTGCGGACACAATTTTCTTTGTGCTAAGAAAGAAGTCGTCACAAATCACATGGCTGCATGTGTACCATCATTCGCTGACACCGCTGGAAACGTGGGTTTTGGTGAAATTCATTGCGGGTTAGTAGAACTTTAGTGTGATTGTTTTACTGTAGGCCAGGGGTTCCCTAACTGACTTCCCTGGTCGCCCCACTTTGATCAATGTAAGTAATATTAAAATATTGTTTTTTTTTCTTATTTTTTTAAGGTGGTAATGCGACATTCCCCAATATTCTGAACAACTTTGTCCATGTGTGTATGTACTTCTACTACATGATGTCTGCAATGGGTCCAGAATACGCCAAGTTCCTGTGGTGGAAGAAATATATGACTGAACTGCAAATCGTAAGTTTTTGGATTTAAAATATTTAGGTTTAGGCTATCAAATCGCCGTAATGGCACCTACGTGGGCTATGAGCTAGCGCTATGTATGACGATGGGCGTCTACATTTCTCCACAGCATTACTGTTTAACAATAACTGCCTGAACTCTCAAGTCAAGGCTCAGGTCGGTAGCTATAAATCTACTTGACGCTGACAGTATAATTCAAGTGGGTATCCTCACCTCTATCATACCTTATTATTTAGTTACTTTTCCATTAATCTGTGAATGTGAAGACCATGATTGTTTTGAGCTTTGAGAAAATTAAAAATAAATAGGAAGAATTATTGGATGCCAAAGCCGGGCACGGCGATTTTACGGAATTTTCTTCTTTCTGCCTAAACCTGAAGAACAGCAATACGACCAAAGGCCAAAAAAGAACCATGAAAATCGACCCAGAGGTTATCGAGTTATAACGTCATCGAGTTTCACACCGTTGGAATTATATATATACAAGAAGAAGATATGAGAATATTCTGTGCTCCTTGGTGTCTCTTACGGAATTTTATTATTAACAGACATTCTTTTTTTTATCAAAAATTTTAGGACATGTTCAATAACTTTCATATTATTGGGCTCAGTTCTCGTGCACAGTTTTTGATTAGGTACTTTTAAATTTCATTTGCTCTATAAATGAATTTACGCAATCCACTTCTTTAGAAATTTATATTAACTTGGTCGTGGACGAAATTTATTTAAAATCATTCATAGATGACTCCTCTGGGTTGACAGGTCAAGTTGTGCAGAACATAAAGTATAAATTACCCGAAAATATGCCGGCAAAATATAAAAGCACGACTTCAACGCAATTAAGCGGGCAAAGTCATTTTTAAGAAATTTAGCAAAATTTTTAAATCGTACAAAATATATCAAAGATTCGAAATATCACAACTACAGCGCCAAATATCGGAAATAAGAAGAAAAACCTTCCTGCAGACTAAACTAACATTTGGTCCAAGTTTGGTGTTAATCTGTCCAGCGGTTTTGAACGCTCGTTCGTCATACTGGAGACGAACATTTTTTTATAAATATTAACCAAAGATTCAAGAATTTAATGCAACGATTGAAATTTATAGTGTTAGTATTTTTGATTCGATTCACAAAGCTTAGAATCTTCTTCCTACTAAATCAGCTAATAGAAATATTTTGTTCGTCTTATTTTCACCGTCCACTTTTTTATGACGATTCACAAAAGGTATAGTGAGCTGCAAAGAATATTTCCTTAACCAAATGAAAATTTTGTGGGGAATGGACTTATAAAGTAAATTTCAACTATAGCTCAAAAGATATTTAAAGGTTTCTTTAGGTAGGTCAATGCAGTCAAGTTGCAGGTCGAGGTAGTGGTCATCAACAGAATTGTAATCAGGAGTAGGTAAGTACCTATTTTTACTGTGTGGAAAAGGAGAGGCTAGAGCTAGAATTTTATTTGACTATCGTACTTTTTTAAGTGAAGGTTTTATTTTATATCACAATAGTTTTATGAGTATTGCTCGGGATCGATCGCTAAACATGGGCGAGAGTCTCTTCTGTGATCAGCTATATAAGTTTGCGGCTTGCTCTAGTGAGAGATATGTATGTACAGGTTAGTTTAGGTTAGGTTTAATGAGGTTGTGAGATCGCCACAAAAGACCAGGCACCATAGTGAACCCATTGCCATCCACAGGAAACTATTATGGCTGAAAACCTAAACCAATTCACCCAAACAAGCGATTTCCCTACGGGATTTAAGTAGGTATGGTCTCAATATTGTTTGAAGAACCTATCTTCTCTAATGGCGTTTTTCATTCAAGATCCGAGAGAATTGCCCCGAAGTTCAGAATTGCTCTTTTCAATGAAATTCGTTGGAGCACTTTTTGCAACAGTGGTAGACTGTAGACACCATATATGTGTGATAAGATTTTCTGTTGTTACTTGTTTTTTTAGTTTTTTTTACAGTAAATATGAATGTTTTAATAGACCAAATCAATATATTATAATATTAAGTTTACATTTTGCACGCGTAATTGTATATTTTCGGATCACAAGTGAAATATTTGTTTCTAATAAAACAACAAACATTTCAATCTGACATTTGCTAGTGTGTGTTGGTGAGTTCAGGGCAATTCTCTCAAAATATTCCGGACGCTTCTTTCGTGTTAAGAATTGACCTGGAAGTGCACTTTTTTTTTTAATGAAACATAGAAAACATAGAAAGAGCACTTCTAGATTTGATCTTTTCATAGAAAGGGCACTTCTTTTCTTCAATCGAAAACGCCATAAGTTAATAAAGAAGAACTTGATAAGTTACTTCCCCCGACTCCGAGCAATTGCTTGCCATTTACATAGAAGATGGGAGATGTCTTCCGCGACTTGTAGGTCCTCTCAGTTCCTGCATATATCAGTTATAGCTTAGCCAAGTCTCATGGCATGCTTCCTCAGAAAGCATTGCCCAGAGAGTATTCCCCTCGTTAACCTTAACTTTGTTTTACAGAGATTTAGATTTTCTCTGATTTAAAACGGGCCGCAGTTCATTTGAAACCCTGTGCCCTTCTAGTTGTGACTGTCTTGTGGATGCTTTATTGAAGGTTTTTCTCAAAAACAATCCTTCTAGCGACGGGCGTAGGTGGTCTTATACCCTCAATCATTGTTTTAAGTTGATATGTGTACAAGAATTTTAAAATTTTATTTTTCAACTCGTTTTTAGTTCTTTTGCCAAATGTTGCGCTCTTGTTGTTGACTTTTCTCACATATTATGTCTTTAGTAAACTAAATTTGTTTGTTGAAAATGTTCTCACTCTGTTCAAATAAATTGAATTTCAACTTCATATGTGTTTTCTCACATATTATGTCTTTAGTAAACTAAATTTGTTTGTTGAAAATGTTCTCACTCTGTTCAAATAAATTGAATTTCAACTTCATATGTGTTTTTTCGCAAGATAATAGAACTGGTTTTAAAAAATGCTAATTTTCTGAAGAGTTTAAGTTCTTGAAAGATTTATTGTTTTAATTACCTTTTTTGTATTGTATAATAATATAATAATATTTGGAAACACGTTTCCATGCTTTCAATGTATGCACTGGAATATTGCAGGTAGACATGATACAGTCTTACTTCGGGAAGTAACAAACTTCACAAGTTGAGATCGGAATATGCTGATTAGGTTTTTATCACCCAAAGTCGAGGGCAACAAATAGATAAGTCACTTGAATTTTCTGTCCCGATTCGTTATCTTCCTTAATATTCTCTTAATATTTATAAACGTCTCAGCTATATCAGAGGTATTGAAACAGCTAAATTCCAATTGTTCCAAGAAGCGAAGAACTTAAAAACAAGGTTTCGCAAGGGTTTTTTTAAGTTCCGTCATTGGATGACCGTTGTGACACTTCAAATAGAGGAATGGGGCGCGGGTTTTATAAGAAATTCGCGTCATATCCAATGTTTTTTAAACATTGTTATCTCCTTTTTTAGAATATCAAAGTTCTGATCGCGAAAAATATTCTTGTTCTATGTCTCACACCTATCCAAGCCGATTCCAACTGAATTCGATGTGCGATTACCCAGCTCAATGTACATCGGCAAATTAAGTTCATCGAGTACCAATAGTTGCTAAACCCCAAGCCAATATTTGCTTAATCGATCATCGTGGGACTTCATAGGAATCACCTGACCAAGCGCAACATTATATACATTTTCATCTCCTGATTTCGCACCTAACAACAAATCGCCGAATTTAGAGTCGTCAATTCCCATTGCATTATACGTAAATAATTAAATTTTTAGTTATTGCATATTTCCACATAATCAAAGTGGATTTATCGTATTTCCACCCGGTTTCCGCTGATCTTATGGCAAGTCGAATGTTCAGTGCATTCACCAAAGCCGGGTAGCGACAAAAAAAAAAAAAACAAAAAAACAACTCGCTTAAGTTGTTATTCCAGCTATTCTATCAGCATTTTATTTTTGCGCAAAAATTTGTTATGAAATTTTGGATTTCCAGTTTTGTTGCACCGACCCCCGACAGTGCATGCTGCTGCGCTACACACCACTCGCCACTCGGCAGAGGTAAGATCTTAGTAGCTACGAAGAATTCTACAACTAGGTCATGATTTGGCGCGAAAAATACAAAACACAGTCTCTGCACATGCGCTACACGAAATACCAACCGATCGGATTTGGTTGATGTTTTTCTGTTTTGCGCAAGTTGGGAAATTCTTTGACAAAGACAAATCGGATATTTATCTTTAGATACTTTAGCTTTTGCGTTTATTGATGGCGAATAATTAGTTTAAGCCAGTTTATTGGACGCAATTTAATTTGCGATTGTAGTTGACACTTTTTTAGTAGATACTGGCGATTCGTAAGAAGTCAAATTCGTGATAAAGAGTGCATAATAAATTGGGAAACAGCTTAATAGATCCGGGCTGCATAATATGTGATTGTATCTATAGCTTTACGCAGAATCTATGGTGATCATTAGATCGAATTTTTGCAATTCGGTAATGTGTTTAGCAGTGGAAATGAATATATTTAATTGGGTTTGGACTTTTTATATAAAAACTTAATTTTTTGTGATGAATTTGAACTCTAGTTGAACATGAACTACGAAAAGCTGGTAGCCCAATCTGTTGAGGAGTATGTAATTCGAAAAGAATGCACTGTTCACCAGAAGTGCATTTACCAGAAGAAGACTTCAATGACCTTAAACATGATTGCATACCTACAAAAAAAAATGGAACATCGATCAGAGCAGAGTTTTTTAAAGAGCCACCTATCTCTGCAGCACTAAATTTGGTCGAAGCAGGAAAATGATCCTGTAACTCGATGAGAGAATCAGACTGAGAATATTCTCATCATTAGAAAAATAATATATAAATGGCATAGTCAAAGTGTCTCTTCTTAGCAAAGATTTTTCCATAAGCATCAGAATAAGTTATAAGTTCATCTGCTCTTCGTGTCGATTTGTTTGTGCATCTCATTAAAACTGCTTACTCAATCTGTTAGCTGTTTGGAAAGAAAAACATAGGGCTTGCCACGGAGCAACATACCTATTGGTTTTATATCATACAAAAAAATCTGCTTACATCTTTGCCACATAAGCGGTTTTGGATCGAGTCTTTTTCAGAATTTGTCCCAGCTTGAAAATTCGGTCAACAATCTTTATAGACTCTGACTACTGCATGCAACATCTTAATGCGCCTTCTTCACTGCTCGCAGATTTATCTCCTTAGACTGTGGGGCTCTCAATTTAGCTTTAAATAAAGTAAGGGTCAGAGACGACGTTAAGAATGTGAGATGCGTATTAGAAGGTCGATTTGATTGGCTTTGGCGGGTAGACTGTTCGAAGGTGACCAGACTGATGTGGGGATAATTTTTACTACAAAATTCAAAGCTTACCATTAGCGACTTACATCTCTCACTTTGGTTGTGTTGGTATAAGAGTTTGTGTGAAAGGGATGTCATATTAAAAGTTAAAAAAAAGAACAAATTGCTTAAAAGTGTTGTAAATATTTTTTTTTTTCTGAAGCAATTTCCCTCAGCCTGACTTTAGAGTTTTCACTGCAGATCATGCAAATTTCGGCATTGACCGTATGTGCCCTGACCGCTCCCGCAAATAGAACACAAATGGTAACCAACGTTCCAACTAAGTGCAAACAATCTTTTGCGTATAAAATTTTGCAAAACAACTGGTATGTGGCGTAGTGCGCAAATATTATGCCTATCAAATGCTGTCAATGTCAAACTACGCAAACCTCAGTTATATATGCAAAATATTTGAAAACACACAAATGACGGTAACCAGTTTGTAGCCGGAAATATCTGTATTAAAAAAGATTATGTGTAACGCACCACGATAAACACACACAAGACGCTAATTGCCATCTGAACTGTTTTCACTTCCTCCTAAACAGTTTGTTAGTCATAAATTGTCCGATATCACCGGTCAAAGTTAAGTGAATTGTCAGCATATGTATGTTACACGCAAACTTAACCGAGATCGATGAACTTTTTAATGGTACGCTAAGTGTTGGTGTGTACCCCATTTTGAAGGAAAAAAGAACAACCAAATCGGAAACAGAAAAATATAAATATACGCTTTGAAGGAAATCAATAAATTGAAACCCAAACACAAATTCGCAATAAATACCCGTCTAGGCACCAAAATGCCAATAAACCTGCTGGCAACCGTAATAAACTATAGTGAACACGGCTTGACCCACTTTTCGTTTACTTTTACGCACATGAAACGTAGTAGCAAGCTGGGGTGTACAACACAGCTACACTCATGCGAATGCGCCTTCTGCAAATAAATCTGTGGATACTCTATCTGCTGGAAAGAGGACATAAAGCTCAGCGAGAAAGGTAAACGTTCGTTGTGAACTTTCGATTTCATTTGAGTTTGTAGAGTGTTGGCGTCTTTGAGTGGTTTCATAGAAGGCATAGGCACTTGTGTTTTCAAGTATTGGTTTTGGCGGGAATTCAGTGACTCGCCGGATATAACAATTTCCATTGACCATCGGCAAGAATGATGGCGATCAGCAAACGAACACAATGCGTGTTGTGTACACATCTGACATAAATGCCATAATCAAACATGATTCAGATTGTAAATGGTTACGCCCGTCAATTCATCGTTTTTTTTTTGCTGAAGCTCACGAAGACATTAATCTCACTGACATTAATTGGACTTGCATGGGTGGATGCAAGTTATTGTGCGATGTACTCGCTTGCGACTAATAAAGCTATTAGACTAAGGCGACACCGTATAAGTGGAATCGTTGTGAGGAAACTTGAGAAACAGGTAATATAATTGATGATACGTCAGTGTAGATAAACCAGCAGTATCTGCAGTGACGTTCTAACAATATTATGTTCTGTACGTACTGAAAGGTTTTGTTGAATGATGATGACTGATTACTAACTGATCCAGCCCTGTTCGGTGTAAAAAAAAATAGGGCCCTTATATAAGCTCGTACGGTCTCCTCTGCAGCTCTTAAACAGGAATCTACGAACGCTTCGCATATATAAATGCCAAACTCATCGATGAGAGCGAATGTTATCAAAAGTGTAAACTTTAGGGCACCACAGTTCTTGAGTTTTATTTTTTATAACGTGTGTTTATAATTATGCTGTATAATTTTTTAATAGAAGCGAATTGGTATGGTTAAGAATTAAATGAAGGAAACACTAGACAGAAATTTATGTGTTCATTTCGATTGCTATGAAGCCAACATTTTCCCTCGAAAAGTACCCAATTTTCTTACCGATTCTACGAATGTATAGCTTAATAATTTGTGCAGTCTATTTGCTTTAAGTTTAAATTTTTCAAGAAATTTTCGAAGGTGTAGAATACTTCTTAACTTTCGCACAATATCTATAAATTTGGTAAGACCTTTGAACATTTTTATATAAATTTCCCGATCTCTTTCTACCCCAATCAATAGGGTGCACCTACAATTGCTTTTAAATAAACTTCTTTTGCGTTTTCTTTGACAAAAAAATGCGTTCGGTGTAGCGCAAGCTTTCCCCATATACTCGGCTGTGGCTTCTTTCTATGGATAATTCATTAGGCGGATGTTTCCCAACAATTATTGCACCCGCGTTCCATCACTAAGTGTACTGATACTTTGACGAATATCAGATAACTTTTGGTTATGCAATTTTGTCATTTGTCGAAAATGGATACTTATATGCATCATCTTTGTGTTGCTCATCCAAAAATTGTATCGAATGCATATATTTAAAGAAGACCTGTGTCCCAAATGCAATGGCCTATAGCCTTCTACTAGGTTTGAATGTGGTTCCACTTTAATATTATTTTCTTTGAAAAGAACATTGTCATCAGAGAGCAAACACATCCGAATCTGTTTTCCTTTACCCTTTACCAACTTTAAACTCACTTCTTCATAACTCATGGGAACTTACAGCTTCCTTATCGAATCGTTAAAAATTCGTTAATAAAGCTTAAAAATGTTTCCCAACCGTCTAACGATGCTAATCCAACTTTAGCCCAATAAAAGTGCTCGACGGTGACGTCTTCTCAGATACTTAATTCATTAAGATACTAAGTAGCTATATTAACTATCTCTGCACCCGTATTGGTAGGTATACATAGTAATAAGTGAATGTCATTAAAGTTTATACTGCTGTTTAATTGTGCTTTTACGGCCAATTAAACGTTATGACTCCAAAAAGTGCTTAGTCAGGGTCGGTGTGAGGGATTCTATCGATTCTCGGTACGCCCATGTAAAGCATATTACTTACATTATTTCAAATTTGCCTCTTGTGTCATGATAGCTTACCTGAAGAATGTAGAGGCGTTAAACTTTTGCATCTCCCGCCCGAGTTTTGATTGACTCTTCGTACCTGAATGACAACCTACCGACGCTGTGTGCGTGCGCATATGTCGGACATTAATTGCGCATACAATATGAAAATAAACAAATCCGCTCCCTCTTACCTACCTACCATGCCTTCCTTTGCAGCTGTGACCTACAAATAATTCATTGGTCATCCGAGCGATGAGGCACACACAAGACAGATCCGAGATACACTGCATAAACCGTCATGCAAACTTGCATCGAACACAAGTTATTACATAATAATCCGGTTCAAAGCGCGATCAAGCCCGATATAAGCAAATCCGACAAAAGCAAGGAAAACCCAAAGCAAGATGGAAAATCTACACAGCCACATCTATCTACGAGTATAGCCATTTTCTTAGGTATGTCTGTTTAAATGTAGTGCAATGCACTTGCAACATGACTTGCAACGAGCAAAATAATTCAATTGCAGCAAAAGCCCGACAAAAAAGAACGTCCACACAATTTGAAAGTCTTGAAAAAGCGCGCGACGTCGCGTCGTCGACGACATACCTACACTTACACTCGTAAGGTAATCCTTTTGCGGCCACTTGCACTTTCAAGTTTTCAACACATAAATCGGCTGGCCAAGCCCACACACCATATACGCTCTGTGGCAGTGGGTTAAGACTTTTAAAGTTCACATGTAATGAACAAATGCACCGGTCCGCAGACGCGCAAACGTTAGGCCATTGGCTTCGGATTCGGATGGGTGTGTGGTAGTGTTGCCGTCGTTGCTGTCGATGGGGGTTTTTGCAAGGAATTGCTCAACTGGGGTAGTTGATTTAGTGGAAGTCGAAGTGGAACTGGAAATCGTAAGCGTGTAAGAGATAAAAAAACTTGCGTCGATTTTTATTAGAAAGGATGTCGAAAATTAAACATCAATTGAACAGTTGGTTTTTGTTCTGTGGTTAGTTTTCTTTGAATACTTAAGATTAATGGTGCAAGTGGGTTTGCATGACGAAAATGGATGTATTGTGCAATTTATCCAGTGGCAATGGGTTACCACACGAGGAGATTGAAATTGATACATTGTTTATATGGTATGTGAGTGCATGAAGGGCACAATCTTCAACTGGTTGAAAAATATCATCGATGGTTTCAAGGTGGACCTTCACGAAAAAAATCGTGTGTTGCGACTTAGTTAGGTAGGTATGTCAACTTATTTGACTATTTGTTTTAGGTGTCAAGGAAGGTGGGCCAAATTTTGATTCAAATGCCTCAAAAAAATGTAATATACTATTTACTACAGTCATTGCTGAAAGAATTACTTCCAAGACCATTCAAGACTCAATATTTGAAAGAAAGGGGTGATGCTGGCCTATAGTACACTATAATTGTTTTGGATACTCAGATAAGAAAGAAGAAGCTCATGAGTTATGAAAATTGTTTTCGGGTTCATATAAATCGGACAATCGGCTGATTCTTCTAATTGCAACCTGCATCTCACCGAAGATTCACAATATAACCAATCTATAAGATATTTTTTTTCGAAAATAATGAAAATCAACAATCATGTGGTAGGTACTCGCAAGTTATTCTTAAAATGTCCTACAATATAAAACATTTTGGAAGAAAAAGTGATCTTCACAGATAGTTTTAAAATAGACTAAGAAACAGTAGCAGTAATCCAACTTTAGCAACATGCTTGGTATTGTAAACTTTTAAAATTTGTATATATCTGTCAATAACCTTTCGCCCCAAGGCTCGAACACTTATTAGCTTGAAAGAAAGGAATTTTTATTTGATTATCCCATTTGTATACCTAAACTCATACACATTTATATATATATTATATTATATTTTCTACCGGTCCGTCAATTAAGCAGATTTAGTAAGCTAGGTATGCACGAGCTTCTTCTTCTTCTTCTAATTATTCGCATGCAAATAAGAAAGTTCAAACATGTTCTTATATCTTATATGCCGAATCTGTTCACAATTAAATTCTGAAAACCCCCCAGCAGATATTCTCTTCATCAGTATTGTATGTCATTGGGATGATTTTCTTCCTCGGGCAATAAATGTTGTTTCCTTCTTTTACTCTGCATATTGTTACTATAGGTATTCCAAAATTTTACCACGACGTTATTTTAAACAAAAGTAGTTGACACTGGGCCCTACTAATTATCATTTTTAACTTTCACACTAAATATTTTGTAGGTCACAATGGGTAATTTTATTTGGAAAATTTGGCCATTGTGAGTTCCTAGTTATGTACTAAGATTTTTGAATTTAATACTTAAATAATGGAAAAAGTGGTAGCAAGATTAATTTCATCTTTCTTTTTAAATATGCCTTCACAATTGTGTCATTTTCTTAAATCACAAATATTTGTGTTTCCTTATGATGATAAATTTTCATAAAAATAGAAAGTCCCACGAAAAGGGAAAATTTCCCACGACTTTGAAACACTGTTGTGCATGGCAGTCTGGTTAATCGAAATCGTCTGATGTTGAAACCGGACATTGGTACAAGAAAATCTCCATTGAGATAAATATTTGCATAACTGTTTGATTGTGGATGGCAATCTGTGTATCACTTCAAGGTTATTGTGAAACCTTGACTATAAGTCTAGTCGAATTTTGGTTTAGAATCTCCATTCATTCATTTAAACAAATGAAACGTAAAAGGGTAAATGAGCGTTTTACCTGAACAGTTATTTTTGAATTTGAAAATGCAAAGTTTCCATTCACAAAATGGTATAATCCTAAAAACAGCTTTCAACGAGAAGTTGCAGTACGGCTTGTGCGAAATAAGTTTTCCAGTTAACTCAATTATTACGCTCAAGTCAGTAATTTACTACTGTATACTTACGCGCGGTGTAGTAAGGTCTAGTAGGTAGATATCGTCTTTAGTAATTAGCATTTTGAGAGAAGTCCATGGGAACTTTCGGGTGTAGGTACGATACGAATGCTATTCAACTTGACATAGAATTAGCGTGTGGAATATTTTATGGGGTTACATCATACTTTCATGAATAGCATAAATATTGAACAGAGATTTGGTAAGAGAGAAGGATGTTTACATTTGAGTTATCTGTTCTAAGTCAGTGGACAAATGTTTTAAGTGATGTGTTAGTGGGAAGTTCTAAGGAGTTACAATTTGTTCTACCGGATGTTTTAGGAAGTTGTTATTAATTTAATATAGTTCGACATAACAAAAATTTTACATAAATATTTATTGATCACAACTCTAGTTTTAGAAATAAATCGGATTTTTCATATTTTACATAATAACAGGAAAGGTAAAATAAAAATGATAGATCAATACTTTTATTTGTGTGATAATTCCAAAATTTAAAAAAAGTTCGGTCTTCGGCCTGACTTCTAAAACACTGTTCACACTAGGTATATTCAGTGACGATTGTCCTAAGATGATGTGCACATCCTAAAGGAAGATATTATAAAAACATCATATTAACTCCAACGAGATACTTTTTTCATCTTCCATAACTGAATTTAAACCTTACTCCTTATTTTCTTTACAGGCTCAATTTATTCTTTGCATAGTGCACACAATTCGCGCCCTCTCCTCAACACAATGTCAATTTTCCAAGTTCATCTCGACTCTGTTGTTCTTGAATTCAACGATTTTCTTCTGTCTGTTTATGAATTTTTACATTCAAAGCTACAAGAAGGCAAGGAGCAAATCCCCGGAGTCATCAAACTGCGCAGAGCCCGTAAAAGCGATAGAAGGTCACAAAGAGAAGGTCAACTAACCGGGTGATGTCACAAACGAAACAAACACTCAACCCCCTTAAGACTTTGTTTTTATTCTATTGTAAATTGCTTTTTTATTTGTTATTCCTTTGTATAAATAAATGTATGAAGTTTTGTTTTTGTTAAATAAAAACCACAAAAATAGGTAATTTAACTTAAAGTCGATAGTAGTTGTCTCAATACGTTCTGTTCAATTGTTATTACAACATAACAAACCAAAAAAGTAAATAACCACAAACACTTCTAAAAAGGAATTATATACACTTCACAAATTTTTTTAATAAATAAGCATAATTGTACAACATAAAATAGATACGTAGGAGATAACTTGCCAGAGATTTTTAAATATTTAGCTTTTTGTTTTTTGTATATTTTTTTCTTTTAGTATTAAGGGTTTTATTATTCTTAAGTCGATGCAAAGTTTGTCAGATTTTGTATAATTAGTTAAAGGATGTCAGAAGCACACTTAAAACATAAGCTGGTATAATTTAACTATTAATCTTGGGATGTTTTTGAATTTACCGAACCGAAATAATGTAAAAATAAATTGAGTAGTGCAAGAGATGGAAATTTTATTTGTAAATACATATATTTGCCTCTTGTTCTGTTTGCTTAAATTGTATACTAGTCTTAAAATGAAAATAAACCAATATACATAATGTATAATGTATTTATTATTTAAGGTTTTGATAACGCTCAACAATGTAAAATAATTTGATAAAAATATTTATGTTGCCAATTATTTTTGTTTTTCTTACAATAAACTATATAACTTTTTTTTAAATCTTCTAAACCTAGATGAATCATTTTACCGGCGCATTCTAGTCTTTACCACCCATGTATTTCAAATGGTGAAATGGTTACTAGTCATCCATCTAAAAGATAGGAAGTGGAAAATCTATCTACATTTCACTTGTTGTTTGGTGTACTGTAAGTATTTCAGATGTAGACCAAGGTGTTAATAAATAAACAGTCGTGGAAGTAAATGCACAAATCCCAGTTTATTTGCTGTTTTATGTTCCCAAAAAAGTGTTTTTCTGTTTTCTTTATTCACGCCAAAATTACCTTCTGTTTAAGAGATCTTGAAAGGGAAATAACGTTTCCGTAGAAGTGACGAAAAAGTGAACATATTATTTTCTAAATGGAATAGCTGCACTTTTGCTTGTGAAAAATCGTAAATAAATTCTGCAAATGCTATTTATATATACAAGCTTTTGGATAATACATGGTTTATCAATTAAATAGACAGGTTCATAGCGTTTTGGCCACAAACGCCCTCCATAGATAAAGCTCCAGAGGCACAAAAATGGCAATTTGTTTTGCTAACGCTTAAAATATCCTTTTCCAGTATGAACTTGCAAATGATTTTTCTTATTCTTCTCTCGCCAAATTCGAACCTATTACGCCCGAGATGCTTATGGGCAGTCGCTAAATCTACACTTCTGTTGAGTGGATTGTGCATTTCTCCAGATAGGTATTTGTATTTTTTTTTTCAGCTGAATTTATCCAAGAGTCCATCGCCCTTCACCCTAAATCTGAGAGTTTATATTGTTTTTTATTTAAATCTGAACTTAGTTTTCGGCAATAAAATAAAACAAGCTAGAAAACAAAATCAACTGCGTACAATGATCCGTGAGAAGATACACCACGCCAAACATGCGTCAATGACAATGGAAATTACTGGAAGTTTGCATGAGAGCCGTAAATGTTGGAAAATATACATGTAGCAGGATATCGGATTTACTGCAAAAAACATTCTTGTCGGAATCTACAGAAATCTTTCCGAAACATTATTACACCCAGCGTCATAATTGCGTTTGACTAAATTTTGACTAACATGAGTTACATTAGCAATACCAATACACATTAATCCAACTAAAATAGTAATATCTACTTTCTATTATTCAACGAAGATAACATTAAACGAACTATTTAAGCTTTTTTTTTATTTTACCCATACTATTATAATCTGTTATTGAAAGCCTAATAACCAAAAGGCTCAATACCTACCTACGATAAGTAGGTATTTTAAAATAAAACGGTTTAGATATATGATATCCACTTCCGGCAAATTCACCATGACCAACTTCATGTAACAGCCAAATATATACCTCAGTTCTCTTTAATCATTTTCCATCGTCTCTTTCAACTTTATGCCAATCAGAAACTTTGTTTTGTTCTCTCTCATGTCACTTGATTCTTACGAAAACAAAACAACTTCTCTTTCTAATTTCAACTTTTGACATTTCTTTTTCTATACTATTCGCCCATTTTTCCATTCGTCGGGATAACCCCTGCAAAAACATTTAAAATTAGAAAAAATTGCATGAAAACGTAAGAAAATATCATCGAAATACACCAACAAAAGCAAACTGATACAATAAATAATTTCTCTGGAAGTTAATAAAAGGCAAAATCATATTTGCTGCACCGTTCGAGTCCCTCGGCCGCGCCACCTCAACCTTCCTCGGACTTGAATGAGCCAATATTTGCATAATAAATTCACCCATCGAACGAAATGATTTACAATTGGGAATCATAAGACACAATCGTAAAAAAAGTGCTCCCCGTCGAGATTATGAAATAAATTTTGATAAACGCGTACAGAAAATCCCGTCCGGGGAAACATACAGAATTTTGGGTGCACAGAAGAAGAATTGAAAGCAATTAAAAGTGGAAGGAAAAGTTTTTCCATAGATTTTCCTCGGAAAAGTTCAAACGAATTTCGTGTGCAACTAATTCGCAGTGCGAAAATCTCCAATGACCGTCACAACTATCAATGCAATGGAAGTGAAATCTCAAGTAAACCCTCCAGCGTCGACGACAAATCACACAGCCGTCGCGGGGGCTTCCAAAAGTTATTGTACGCCATTGCGAACAGGTGATGACGATGATGTCAATGTCTTGCTGTTGAACGAGAACTTTCACCGTGACGCCAGTGAAGATGAGCTAGATGCAGTTAATGGTGGTGCAGCTGGCCAGAGGCCGATGTGGAATGACGCACAAAATCAAGTCACTTGGTTGGATAGCGAAGAGATTGACAACTTGGATCTGGACGTAGGACAGTTGTTCTTCAATCGGGTGGACAGCACTGAGATCATCTATCAGCCCAAAAAGAAGAACATTAAAATGGTGGGCAAGTATGTAATGGGTGATGTGCTGGGCGAGGGATCCTATGGAAAGGTGAAGGAGGTGCTAGACTCAGAAAACCTTAGTCGCAGAGCAGTGAAAATTCTAACTAAACGAAAACTACGACGAATTCCAAATGGAGAGCAGAATGTTCAGCGTGAGATACAGCTGCTGAAGAACCTAAAGCACAAAAATGTGATTGAGCTGCTGGACGTGCTGTACAATGAAGAAAAACAAAAAATGTACCTAATCATGGAATACTGCGTTGGTGGGCTGCAAGTAAGTTACCATTAGCACATCATTTGGCCGAACGATGGTATATATTGTGTTTTGTTTTGCAGGAGATGCTAGACCACGCACCGGAAAAGAAACTACCTCTACATCAAGCACACGGATACTTTCGCCAACTGATAAATGGGCTGGAGTACTTGCATGGTTGTCGAGTTATTCACAAAGACATTAAGCCGGGAAACTTGCTGCTTACCCTCGATCAGACGCTTAAGATATCCGATTTCGGAGTGGCAGAGCAATTGGAGACGTTCGCCGATGATGATACATGCACAACTGGGCAGGGATCACCGGCATTTCAACCGCCAGAGATTGCCAACGGACAGGAGTCATTCTCTGGCTCAAAGGTGGACATTTGGAGCAGTGGGGTGACATTGTAAGTCTATTGTTGCGTTTTATCCAATTGACACCGGTATCCGTTTGTTACTAAATATCGATCGGCAAATAGATCTTGCTGTTGTGTTAAAAGTGGGAGGACAACTCCAGGTTCTTCTCTTACCACTTTTCCTGTCCAATAGAGTCATAAAGAAAAATAACAATTATTTGCTGTTGTGCTGATGACCCCAAATAACTGCAAATGATGTTATCTCATTTCCAGATACAACATAACGACTGGACTCTATCCATTCGAGGGCGACAACATATACAGGCTATTAGAAAATATTGGACGAGGACAATGGGAAGCACCAGATTGGCTCTACCAATTGGACGACAAATTGGCCAAACTAGTTTTAGGGATGCTGCAATCTGATCCAGACAAACGTTATACAATTCAACAAATTCGCTATGAACCGTAAATGCTTATCGCACAAAACTTTATCCTCTTTTAACGTTTCTGTGTCGACCCTAGTTGGTTCATTTCAGCCCCCGAAGAGAAGGGACCACCAATTCCCATTCCACCACTTAAGAACGACAAATATCGTCGTTCCACAGTACTGCCTTATCTAGACGCTTTCCACTATGAGGCCGAATACGACCAGGAACAGAACTACTTTACCGAACACGATCTGAATCGTAAGTACTTAAGCCTCGCCATCAGTCCACCTTTGTCAATTCAAATTTAATCAAGTCGGCACTTTGATTCTTTTCAGAGGAGCTTGCCCGCCAGGCAGCTGCCGCCGCTGCTGAAATAAAAGCCCAAAAGAGTACCGCCTCCGCATCGAATCCAACTATTTCTTCAGTTGGAGCAGCAGCAGCTGCTTCATCCAACAGTCTAAAGGATAATAAAAAGCATCACTCTTCATCGGCGTCATCACTCAAGCGGAGAGCGAAGAAGCTAACATCGTGTATGTCGGTTCGGAAACTTACCCACTGTCGGCCGTCTTGAAACGGTTGCCTTCCTTTCCCTTCATACTAGTAGTATTTATCGTTTGCTATTTGTAATTTAATAATTTTGTTTACCTTCACCACAAAACAGAGAAAAAAACCGGACGAGTCATCTAATTCAATATTATTAGTTAAATTTGTTTATTTAGTTTGCGAATGGTCGTGTTTTTTTTTTGCTCTGCTTCCAAAGAGTCACAAACTTCAGAACTTTCCTACCGACAATACAAAGTAAAAATACACTCGGACGCATACATACTCGCATGTAATTCTCTTTCATCGTCGTTTCATAATTAGCCATTCATTTCGATACACATATTCTGAATATTATTCCGTCTTTGGGTTAGTTACAATCGTTTTCTATGTGCGTATGCGTGTACTATTTTCTTTAACGCTTTTAACTGTGCGAATAAAAGATTTCGAACCATCTATACATGGATTTCAATTTTCTACTCTCGATGTATAACGTTTATTATTGCAAGCAAGTGAGGTTCTGAGCAAATAATAATATTGATGTAGGTATTTTGTGTAAAACAAATAATGTAAAGATCACTGCTGGTCAGATCGATCTGTAACCAAGGAATACTTAGACAAAAATGCATGTTAGTGGGTACAAAACAATAATTTAAAAAAAAACAGAAACCAGAGCCCAAAGGGGAAAATATTGTTAAATTCAATAAAAGAAATATATATATATATGAGACTATAGCCTTTGAGTTTTGTTTGTTTAACTGATTGGTTTTTGGAACTTTTCCTGCAACGCAACTGCTGCTATTTCGGTTTGGCAAAGCAAATGCGTTCAAAACGTACCCTATCAGTTATGCTTTAAGTCGTCGAATGCTGGATGGTGAGCAGTATGAGTGAGCTGACCCTGGGCTCCTTTAAAAGAAATAGAGAGTATGCAACCGCGAACTCTATGAGCCGTACCAAGATCACATCAAGCGAACGGAGGACAGTCTTCGATCCCATCTGCCAACGGTATGACATTTGCTAGAATATTGCCGAAAAACTACGGAAACTTAACGATTCTTGTTTGACGAACTACTGTATGCCTGCCGATTCCAAGAAAAGTATCAACTATCGGCTTTCCGGAAGACGATGTGGCAAAGTACTCAAAGAAGTTGATACCGCCGGTTAGCAACTTATCGATCACCAAACTAAGGACGTGCTTTTTACGAGTTAGAAAACAGCGCTGCTCAAAAGCTTTTGGGATGGGATTATGTTAAGGTTTCAAAGATGCACATAGAATAATCGTAGTTCAGACGTAGATCTCAACTTGCCAACAAAAGGACGAGCTATTGGCTGAGGCCCAATTTTATTTCTGACCTTAGCGCAATCAAAAGTAAAAAGTACTCAGAGACGCATTTATATTTTTTCGCATTTATTTGCTTACTTTACGAAATTATTTGCTCGACCGTTTCTGGTGGCGGATTATCAATCTCTCCCATGTGAAACATCTGATGATAGTGTGCCCCCAACTTTGGCAGTTTTTTCTGCATAATATTGCGTAGAATATCAACATATTGTGGTGGGATTTTGGATGTATTTGCATTGCGCCAGTGAAGCGCATTGTTGTCGCAGGTAAACAGCGCAGGAGATGGTACATTGTCCTTTAAATAGCTCCAAATGCACTCTTTCAGGATCAGAGCAATCTAAATCAATTCAAATATAAAAAACATTCATATTTGCTCGAAAGTTATCTTACCTCCGGTGGATCGAAATATTCCACAATCATGTGCAAACTGGCCAGCGGCGGTGGAAGCAGTTGTCCCATTGCAAGGATCTGCAGCAACTTGGTTGTGCATTGCATGAGTTCCTCGTTTTTGTCAATTTGCTGGAACCTGTTAACTGAAATCAAAGCAACTCATCATCAAGCCGGCAAGGCGAAGCAAACAAGTTTGATTACCATTTTTCGCTCTCCACTGATGTAGGCACGTTGCACATAGGGCACGCAGCAGCACAGATGAGAAACACAGTGCAGGACGGTGCGTAGATATTAAACCCAATAACGCCCACAGGATTGGCGATGATATGAACGCTCGACGAATCCGCAAGTCTCGTTCCATAGTGACTTTAGTGAACTCCTCATCGGGGAAAGGTAGCCCATTGTACATTACATCGGTGGACACCATTTCAACCAGAAGCAGAGACACCATTGAATAGCCTTCCACCTGGTTGGGCTTTTCCTAAAAGAATACAATTAGTATTGCAATTGCAGTGGAGTGTAGGGTTAGATCTACAAAATCATTGCAGCAGGAGTCAATAGCCTTCAACAAGAGCGCCTGGAGCTCCGAATCTGGTTCCACCGGCTTTGCATGTGTATTGTCAGGTCGAAGGCCTCTACCAATCACTCCTGCATGGAGAACTGTGCGGTTTGCATTCGGTCCAACGCATTGCTTTTGGTTGGCAAATATTAACATTTCACTTTCGGGAATTGCCGACTCTTCCACTTCCGGTTCCTCATACGCTCCAAACAGGTAGCCATAGAAAAACAATGCTCCTTCAACCAATTCTCTGAGGCAAGTCGACCGTGCAGATTTTCTCGCACTACACTGCCGCTGGAAGAGATTGAAGGCGCGATTGACAGCCGTAGAACGTACAGTCGGACCTAAAAGAAAGTTAAGTCAGTTTTTTATATGCCTGTCTCGATAAACCTCACTCTTTTCCGTCAGACTCCAGAAGAAGTAACGCACAGTTAAACTGGACAGCTTCAGAACCTCCGCCGTACTCATAACATTGAGCTTTGAACCGGCGTCTATGGTGTTTAGCAAGTCCACTATGACGTGAGTCAATACCGCGTGATCACTTTGCTTGGGAACCGTAATCACATCGTCTGTGTCCATTTTGTCAGTGGGATGATGGGTCTTTGCTCGTTTTATGGTTTGGCCAGTACCTGGATTGTTGTTGTTGCTGCTGTGTTCTTGACGCACCGAGTCCTCCACTTCCATGATTAGTTTTGTGAGTGTACAATCGAGGACTTGCATCACCTTGGAGAGGCATTCGTTGAGCGTGTTTACAATGCTTTGCTGCTTCAAATAGGACACGATGTTCTTTTTCTCCAATCTGAAAAGGAATGTATATTTATATTGAAGATTGGAAGGATCCGAAGACTGTGGAAATAGCGTCTTAAACACAACGTAGGGACAGTGCTGGCCTACTATCAAATCGACATTACTTCAAAAGGATGACAGCAGATGTTACATGACCATCTGATAAGATAAGATGAAAGTTCATAGCCAGTAGAGAGGAATGGATAAACAGTATATTTTTCTGATCATCTTACAAGCAAGAAGAACTAAATAGCTTTGCAACCCAAGAAGACGAAATGGGTACTTACTTCGCCAACGCAGTCAAATTTTGAAACGTATTCAATGCTTGCATCTGTTTTTCTTTCTCGTGAAACTGCAACTTCAACAAAATCTCCTCAAGGACCATTTGTATGCCCTGCCTGATTCCGGGAAACTCCACAACACCATTTTGACCTCCAATGATGCGTATTATAGAACCAATGCCAGCTTTGTTGATGGTGTACGACTTCCTTAGCAGCTCTGATATCGTCTGATGGTAGATATGCGAATGTTGAGTAGCTGCATGTAAACATAAATAGTCAGTATATCCCCGAATTACCCATATACGCGGGCGACTTACAAACAAGCAAAAGCAACCGCACAGCAGTCTGCTGTTCAACCATATTCGTACTCAGGCAAGCTTTCCACAGCAAAAACTTTGACGCATCTGTACCAAGATCAGTCAGCAGTGGACAACGTGAATTCATCAGAATAACCTGTTCCATTTCCTGAAGGTTGTGCTCCAAGAAATCTTGACACCACGTGTACTGCTCAGACAGTTTTGCAACAGTCATCAGGAGTTTCGAACCATTCGTCTTGAGATTAAGAGCTAGACTATTGAATGACGGCTGCATGTCCAAGAAGTTTTTATTTGTCATCCAGACAGGTGTCTGACGGAGGATTGTTTCAAGCATTGCATCATTATCTAAAGACATCTTTTGTATATGAACATCATCGTGGCTATATTGACGTATACTTACACATATCCAGAAAAACGCTGACCATGCACTGCAAAAGAGACTCTGAAAAGTGAGAGATTTGTGTAATGAACGGAATTATGTGCACGTGCATTGATTTCTTTGGCGATAAACCATCCTCTAGCAATTCACGGATGGCATGCATAAGCTCCTTCTCATGGGCATATGCTAAATAGTCGAGAATGCCAATCTCCGAATCGAAGCGACAGCGAAAATCCTCCGAAAATCGTTTCAAGCCACATTGCAGAATTTGTGAGATGATTTTCAGCGGGAAACACCCCCCTAGGCGTGCCACAACCCAGTCAAATGTCAGGGAATATCTCTGAAAAGAAGCTAAACGGACAGTTAAACAATTGAACCTCTAACATGACTGTGCATCCTCACCAAGTAACGTTTCTACACAGGACTCTGCCTCGGCGTTTGACAGCTTCCTAAAGCATGAGCTTATTAAACTGAGCAGCCCCTTCATTGCACTGCAGTTCAACCAAAAATTACATGAAGCTCCAATGCTCATTTTCCGCTTGTGTGAATATTTGTCAGAGAGTTTGCCAACCAAGTCAAGACTCCACGAAGCAATTAATGGACCCCAGGCAGGTGGACCTTTATTTACCAAATTTTCGAGCACTTCTTGGATATCTGCAAACGATTCATCATCTTGTGGCGCAGGGTTCTTGGTGTCACTCCCCGCAGTGGCCACAAAACTACCCACAGCAACATCGAATACAAGTGAAAAGTACTCGAAGACAATTTCGCGCGACGCAGGCAAATCCTCGAGAAGGTGTAAGCTAGTTCGCACCAAATGTGGTGCATTGATGTTTTTCGGATTTCCACGATGGCTGGTTACAGCCGCAATAAATTGTTTCAATTCGATGAGAATATGTTGTTTCAACATTGTTTTATGATTTAGGTATTTATTTATTGATGTAGGTAAGAAAAGAATTACAAAACGTAAACATTACACATAACCATCCACCGAAATATAAAATGTTTCTCTACTGTCAAATTGCGGAATGACATTGACATAAATGACAATTGGCTTGTTGTAATTGCCGGCGACACCTAGACTTGAAAATGGTGGTTCACCGAGCAGGGGGAAGTGTTTGGATTTTGGATAATATCGTTAGAAAGATTCGTTAATTTTGAAATTAGAAATTATGTGTTGTTAGGCGACAGGTAAATTATAAACTTTTCAGCAAAATTTATGTCCCATCTAACATATTTTAGGGAATGTATTGCCATCCAAATAGGAATATTTTGCTCTGTTATTTTGGACAAGTTCTAAGCTTTACATACAATTTCAGAAAAAATACAAAATTTTGATTTTATTCCAAGGCTTTGCTTTTCGATTCTAACTATATAATAAGTAGCAATTTTATAAGTTGCTTTCGAAAAGGAAAGAATTTTGTTAGCTTCTTTTCTCTAATTCTCAAAGAAAAAAATTAAATTACATAGCTATAGTTTTTGAGAATTCGAGAAAATAAAACGAAAATATTTGGTTAGACTATATTAATATGTTTTGTTTGTTTAGTTCTAAAATAAAAAATGTTTATTATTCAAACTGTTTATTTATATTTTCGAATTTACTAAAAACAATTTTTATTGTAAGTATGAAAAGTTGTACAAAAGGAGTTGGATGCCTAATGAAGGTCAAGAACATTTTGCTTAACATTATCTCTCCGAAAATTTGGCACTTGTGTCCAATCTTCAACCAAACAGTTTTGGAACTAATGTCTCAGTGGTGTGGGACATACGTCCCAAATTCGATTCGAGTAAAAACTTGGGACATATGTCCCGGGACTTATATCCTTGAGCAAGGTACAACATCATTTACTGATTGATCCGATATCATTTGCATTTATAAGGTTATTTAGTTTGTAGCTTTTTTGTCGTAACTATTACCTACGGCGTTATTTAAAAACCGAATCCTGAAGAAATAATCAAAGCAGCAAAAATTGCAGGAATACATGAACTAATACTAAGCTTACCAATTGGATATGATACAACAATAGGAGGTCCTGGAGGAGTAACGCTCTCTGGCGGCCAAAAACAGCTTCTTGGACTTGCCAGAGCTTTTTATGGTCACACAAAACTTTAAGTTACCGTAAGCGCGACCATGTTAACCTAATCTTTGTTGATTTAAGAGACTTCTATGGAATCACTCAACTAGTATTTAATAATGACAAAGACTTTTTTGATGAGATCTCAAATATAAAATCAGAAAGTGTAATCACTGTTACAGGTGTAGTCAAAGCTAGAACTGAAGATACATAAACACCTCTATCGCAACCGGGGAATTTGAGGTTGTAATTAGCAATTTGCACATTGAACCGGCAGTCGAGTTGCACCGCTGAACAATACTGCAGTTCTTATGTAGGTACTCGTATAAGTATACATGCACAATGGTTAGATGTCACTTCCTCTATACTTATATCCCTTTACTTCAAAATTTGTTGGCAACTGGATGAAAGACCAACATAACTATGCCCCATCTACCTGATTTGTATTTGTTTTTACTTATCAGTCGTGCGGGCTTACTCGCATGTAGTAGATAATCATAACTACTCCACCCGCATAGGCCATCTGTGTTTTTATGACTTGATAATTGAATTGCTTACTTATCCTCTTCATGACCCGGCGACCATGTCCCATCTACCAATTCACACCTGTACTTCTAGGTCAATGTCGCTGTTCGTTGTTAGTCTTCGAAAAATAATGTGATGTTGTCTGCAGAAAAAGTCATAGCTACAGCGCCAAATTGAGTTCCTTCAACATAGATTCGTATACCGAGAACTGCTTTCGAATAGTCAAGACCCGAGCTTCGTTAGCTTAATTAGCTACAGAGGGCATGCAGCTGCTTAAGAAGTCCTTAATCGGCTTGCACCTCTCTGTCGTCATAGTGACTTGCAATATAAACCATAATTATTGTACCGGAACATTACTAAATGTCTTTATCATAGATATGGGAATGCTGTCAAGATCAACTGCCAGTATGAGCCAGTATTAGTGAAGATATTTTTATCCAGTAAAGCTTGATATTTCTCAATCCTGATTTCTAACACTGCAGCAAGTGCATTGCGCTCAATAGCACCTCCTGTGCACTGAAGCATTGATGCATGTGATAAAGTCGAGTACTTTATGGGTGATGTGGGACAAAACACAAAACAACATCTTTACCTTATTAACTTGTCTTTAGCAAAATCACAAAGACAGGGCATTGATCGATCATAACATGTTGCATTGCAAAATACGTAGGCCCGCCTACGTGCAAACTGTGCCTGCTGCACTTCTTAGGGCTTCTCAAATCACACTTGCCCAACAATAAATGGTGTCTCCTTTAAGCTACCTATACCAGTGGACTGAACTTTCGCTTTAAGGATTTCAAATATTCCAGCAGCAAGACATAATCAAGCTCGTTTAAATTGCGACATCCGAAAATAGCGATACCGCACGCAAATGTGTATTTTGTGCAGAGTTTTTGTCTAATGAGTGGGTGTGTATAATGGTGTGACCTTTGTGGGCTTTATCGTTCATACAAAAATAATAATGTGTCGAGAAAGAATGGTGATGCTGGTTGGCTTTGACTGTCACATTGAGGAGGGATTTTTGACAATCTCCGTATGTCCATAATGGTATTATAATAACTCAATGGAATGATAAATCTGTTGGGCATTTGTGAATTAATTGGTTTACCTGGAAGTGGGTTTTATTTGTACGTGCGGTGACCATACGGGTATAGATCTATGTATATCTGATATGCGCGGTATTCGCCTTTGACAATAACTTATTGCAATATTATCCAATTACGGTTTTAGTTTTTTTTTTGTGTTGCTCGGTGTCAGACATGATGGTATTTTAACCTGTGGATAACCATTGGACGCAATTTGGAAATCTAAAACGCGATTTATGAACTAGCATTTTTTTGCATGGAAAAAGAATATAAGACCTACGAGTCAGAGAATACTCCGGTTCCTCTAGCTGTTTTTAACTCGTCAGTTTAAATTTCCTATGATGTGGTTTCATGGCCATCAGTATGGCTTAAAGCACTAAGGAGGGATCCACAATGTTAACTTTCGTACTGTAATCATTAACAGAGCTTTTGGTTTGTGCTTATCTACTTCCAAAACTCACTCACATAAACGCACAAACTTCCCGCCTTTTTTCACTGCTACAACTCAATTAAATGCATCATGCGAGTACTTTCATTTTTTAATTTCCTCATTCCGAAATTTTGTGTCTCAACTCACCCACTTCCCCAGTAGCCAGAAACAAAAATTAACAATGCACCTTCACACATTGATCATCATCAATGCGGTCTTGACTGCAATCGCCACAAGATCCACTCTTGC
Organism: Cheilosia impressa; assembly: GCA_948293265.1. Classification (NCBI taxonomy): domain Eukaryota; kingdom Metazoa; phylum Arthropoda; class Insecta; order Diptera; family Syrphidae; genus Cheilosia; species Cheilosia impressa. Next base: position 135,507,720 of record OX411880.1, on the reverse strand, counting down.
ACTTGATGCAGAGTCCATACCCACAAAATGATCAATATTTCTCTTTTAGAGAGTGTGCGTCTACGCATCTCGTATCTTGCATTCGCATCTACACGTGCACACTGTGGTGATATAATTTTCCGGTTTGTTTCAACTGGGTTTCCATAAAATTTGTTGATGTTTCTCCGGTTTTTTTTTATGTTTATTAACGCAACACGCTGATTTTATTTTTCAGTTCATGGTCAAAGTGTCTTTGGAAATCCTATTGAGGCAAATTGATAATTATTGTTCAATTTACTAGTTAAAATTGTGGGCATCATTATACAGAATGCAGAAATGAGAAAAAAATGCTCACTAATGTCTTGCGCTTAATATTAGTATACAGTAATTAAAATACAATAATGAGTTTGACAGACCAGCAGTGGAAGAATGTTAAGGGTGTTGTATACAAGTTGCGCGGTTTGAGGCCGCACTGTTAGGTTACGTAAACGTGTGAAAGTGATTAACATTTTGTAAATTGAGGAATCCATTAAAATTTGAATGTAATTTGGTAATGTGAAAAGTACTTACATCCAATGTAGGTACTGGTACTATCTCGCGTGATAGAAAAGTCGAACGCGGGATTTTCTATGGATGTTGTCACTTTCACTGTAAGTATGGGTAGCTGTTTATATTTTGGTAATTTATTTTTAATCATGGTCTTGGATGGATTAACTTCATTTACATCGTGTAGTGAAAATATTCATTTAAATGGTTGACAGACTTCTATCGCGAAATTATAGCAAATGTTTAGTTTTCAAATTGTTGTTTGGAGATCATGTTTCTTATTTCGTCTATAAAACGAGATATGTTAATAATAAAAAAAAAGAAACAAAAACGATGACGCCCGGAAGCACCAAAATGTATGCTTAAATTTATGGCGCTTATTCGTCGCGATCAGTAACGATTTGTATATGGTATCGAAGTTAGAAAAATACGAAGTGATCTTGAAGAGGTTGTTTTTTTTTAATATAAAATTAACGATTGGTAAATATTTGATCGTTCCGAATACACCTACAGGGCCGCTCCCTGATTTTTCGCTGTTAGATTTCGCCTATTTGGCCGAGAAGAATTAGCTTCTAAAATCAATGAAATGGAACCCAACGATGACAAATGACCAAATATCGTACTTCAAGGTAGATACTACGAAGGTTATTCGCTGCCGATGCCACTCACCATCAGGCAATAAGGAATCGAACAGATTATTCCACATCATTTGGCTGCCGAAGTTAGTATTGGCGACGACTTAAATACCCACAGCCAGCGTTTCTATAAGTGCAGATATGTCTGCATTTTGCAAATTTTCAACCTAGCTGCAGATTTTAAACAACCAGAAATCTGCGCAAAATTTTGTAAGATTTTTCCATAGAATTGCAGATTTTTTTTCGTAATATAATTGCAGATTTGTCTAAATATTTTTATGTCAACACTACTCACAGCAGGGAAATGTCGACGCTCCGTCAATTACGTGTCGTTAAATCAAAATTAACGAAACGACATATCAACAATAGTTTTTGGAAAATTAAGACGATTTAAATTTTAAATATACATTTTTATTTTATAATGGGTACAAAATTTTATTTTTAACATAATTATTCAAAATAGTTTTCGCTGACAGCTGTGTACCACGTTCTTTTTTTTTACTTTAGTGATTGAGTCCAAGCTACAAATTCTAAGAGAAAAAAGCCTAAAAAAATAGAACTAGTTCTTAAAGAACCGTAGGAAAACAAATTTGGAAACTCTTTCTAAGTTTTCGGTTTTCGAAGGCCATTTCTGAAAGTAGATCTGAAATGACATTGAATTTCAAAAAATTAGCTTTTTTGTCAAGTTAGGAAACATTACACTTGGGCACTTACTCATTCGAAATGGTCTGCTATTCGACGAAGAATCGTACCTACTGTTTTCTTTACGACGGCACTCCTATATCTTAGAATACGATTTATTCTAGTCATTGTCTCTGATGCTCTTTCAGCTGATATTTATGAAATTACAATAAAAAATCGAGATAGGTTCAAGGATTAAGTCAGACCTTAAGCTATGATTACACATGCCACTTTTCATGTCAAATTTTGACATACCGACGTCATTATGACTTAAAATTAGTTCCTAAATTTGTCACTAAGTGTGATCGCCTGTCAAGCGTCTGGTCACGCGGGCTGTCGCAGCGCACTCTCTCGAAAGACACACGAATGACCACCGAATGGCCCAATTTTTGTGACGTCAGCATGTAAACATTTGCCACGAAAAATGACACGTGTAATCGTAGCTTTATAAATGTCACATACCGCTAGCAAATAAAGCAAATTCCAATGCCATTGAGCAAATTTGTTAGTTTCCTCATGCCAATATCAAGGCATTGTTTTGAATATTTTCTAAACGCGCCACACTACCCTATTAGTAATGCCAATTTTAGTTTACTTTTATAAGAAGATTTGCTTAGTTGGAAATCTATCGAACAAACTACCGCCTCACTGATCCAATGCCATACAGAATCGACACCTGCCTTGAGAAAATTTTCAGCACTAATTGAGTAATTGATGTCCCTGGTGGAAACTATTGTCCAGTTAAACTAGTAGTACGTAGAAGAAGTACACTTTTTGAAGCACAGACTGGTGGGGTATGGTCACCAGAACAGTGGCACCAAATGTCCTTGAATTATTGATTTCCTGCTTTCGGGCTATAGGTATACAACTTATATTCTATACGAATACATCACAGTAAACATGTAAAGGGTCGGCAAAACAATCCCCTTACTAAACGATGATCTGCGACAAGTTCATAAGCGTGTACGCGAATATGAATACGCGAGTTGCCTGTTGTACCTCAAAGTGAAGGTCGTTCATCGTAATATAATAAATAATAGTAATAAAAAATAAAACAAATTCCAGCAAAACAGATTGGTTCAACGAAACGCGTTTAAAGATATACTGGACTGATGTGCGGGTATGTGGGAACTGGTTGCGAGAAAACCAGTTGATAGGCCTTTAACTGATACAGAGGGTCTCTGAGCGGATTTGCAATCAAACGAAATTCGTTCGATATCCGCGAGAGGTAAATGCTTCTTGTTTCTTATTTCCGAAGGCTAGCGAAGGATGTAAATGGTAGTGAACTTGATTTTAAATCGTCTGCAGTCTACTGCGGTCGACCGTTCATAGATGCTAATAAGAATTGAACATCGAAAGCGCCCCCGATTACCATTAAGCAAATTTTGATGCCACATGAGTTAAACGTACGGTGAATATGCGCACACATTGTAGGCATTTACTGATGGGTTTCTTATCACTTTGATCAAGCTTTAAGTGTTGCCAATATGCAAGCATACAGGCCTTTATCATTTGACTACATTAAGTAAGTTACAGTGAGTTACGCCCGCCTTTATCCTCAGGTTGCGCGTGTAGAGTACTGTGATGCTTTTTTCACTATCTCGTCTAAAGTGTTAACCGTGCAAAGTTTGAAAATATTTTCTTTTAGAAAGATATATGGTGCGGTGTTCGTCATCATGTATACCTTATAACCCGCATCTTTTGCCCGTTCCCGTATTTTAGTTTCTTCGGCCGCTTGTCTAGTCTAATCTACGCGTCAGTTGACAGTAATAACATTTATAGTCCCAAGTCTATCTAACTGCCTCTAGCCCCAAATGAGATGTTTAATTTGGATAGAGCATTAAAAGTTAAAAACACCAAACGGCGGTGTTCACAGACTTTAAAGACTATTTCCCCTTTTTTTATCAGCAAAAGCTTTTACAAAAAAATTTCCCTTTTTCCCTAAGTGAAATTTCCACTTTTTTTCATATGAAAACAAATTTAAACTGTAACCTAAAAATATACCCCCGTATTAATAAACAAATGTTCACAAGTTAGTTAACTAGTAGACATCAGATAGCATACAAAAATTTGACGTAACTTCTGAACAACGAGTTGATAACTTTTACGCAGCCTTTATTAATAAGGGGGATACTGTAATATAAAACTATACATATACAACAATTTTCTTTTCTATTAGACATAATATCAAAACGAGTGAATGCATTCAGAAATTAAAAAAATTATGCGTAGACGTCCGATTGGCTGTTTTCTCTCATGTTTATTGCGAAAAATTCGTTTTCTAAATTGTTCGCAATGAAAATACGCTTAAATTGCATAGTTGAACAATTTACATTTAACAGAGATTTTTTATTTGCTTCCCATTTTTTAAAGTTTGTCCCTCGATTTCCCCTTTTTCATTCAAAAAACGACAACATTGGCTCTTTTCCCTCAATCTGGGATCACTGCCCACCGCCACTATACACTGTGCTCATCTTTATTGGCATCCAAAGATGCTCACACGTCACACATCACACTTGAGCTAACTTTTATAAAGAGAATCGCATGCGAAGACTGCAGACTCTCTTCTTCGCTCAAGCTCTCAAGCCTCAAGTCTCAACTACAAAGCAGAGCACATATGCACTCTCAGTATCAACTGTTATACAGGCAATTCCACCCGCCGAAGCTCACTGCCACTGTTCGAAATTCACCTGTTCTTCCATTTGAAATTCGCGATCTCAGCTGAATTTCACGGGTAGAAACGAAATTCAAAACTGGACAATAAATGCGCTTCATGTCCAGCAGCTGAGCGGCATCATTGATCACACAAAAAAACCTCCAGCGACTGCGATATGCTACGACTACGCCAGCGACGCGACTGCTATACAACGCGTATTATGAATTAAGCCAGAGAATTATGCATTCCACTGCCTTGGTCTTGGACACAGCGTGGTGGGGCGAGCTCATATAAAAGCTAAGAGTCAATGTTGACGGAGGCTTATTTCAGTGATTTCAATTTTAGCCAAACGTTGTCTTTTCTGTGGTGTGGTGCAGGAACAAACCTTGCTCTCTCTCCCATAGACTATCTCTCGATTGCGTTTAAATTTTCTAAACAGAAAAGGATTAAAATTGATCTCGGTTTAGAATAAAAATATTAATAGAAAAAAAACATCATAGAATATCTATTGGAAGTGAATCTGTGATTTCTTCACAAGTGCTAAATCTACTCAGTGTGGCCTGCAAAAGCAAACGTGATTAGTGATTAGCTTATCAATTTAATTAGAAACACACAGGATTCACGCGAAAGGATAACTACCCGCCAAAAAGGATACACACACTTTTTTATAAGTTTGCAACGAATTCAGCAGTGATTTGTCGAAAAGTGTAAATTGTGCGCGCTGTCAAGGATCAAATTGATTTCGGTTGATTTTAAAAGTTTCCTCATAAAGAAACCGAAAATAAAAAGCAAAGGAAACAAAATATGGTGAGTTGTCGTGTGAATGTGTCCATTAGATATCTTGTGTAAAATCATTTGCACCTCATTGAGGTATTGAAATGAATAAAAATATGGAAATTCGAAAAAATGTCCACTAAGCGAAAGTAAGCCAAAACAAAACTGTACAACAAATTGCACATGTAAGTCAAATTATTGAATGCAATTATAGCCTCGGGAAGGTGTTGGTGATTATTGGGTGCATTGCCACCTATAAAAAAGTGTTGGTAAACAATTTCTTAAATCAATTTTATTTAATTTCGTTTAATTGGCCATGAATGTTTGAAGTTCCCTATTCTTATTACATTGACATTATGGAAGTGTGCATTGTGTCGAACAAAACTGTTGCTGGCTAGTTGCGGTATATACGTTTTTATTCATTTCACAAAACTTGTTCGAAAGTCTTAATGGTTTATGTAAATTTGGCGATCGCTCTGGATTCCCATAGTCCAATTTTTATTATAATCAGTTGTATTAATGAAATGCGAAAATATTTCAACTTGTTCGTTTTTTTTGACTAGAATCAGAGGACAATTAATAAATGTATTCAACTGTTCAATTGTCAAGTGAGGAGAGAAGACTTTGTTAAACGAGTTGAAAATACTTCATTTGAACTGTGTTATTTTGAGGGGTTCCTTGAAGTAGATTATTTAATTTTTTGTATGTTAGGAGTTAGGACTCTGAAGGCAGATTCCATTGTAATAGTTATCGAATATTTTAACGAAATCGATGCGAAAGTGTGCGCATCCCTTTTGATCTCATTTGGCGTACCCACTCAATGTTATGAGAATGGAAGAGTACTTCAAACATGGAGGGCAGAGAGAGATATAAAAGCATATTTAATCCAAGGCCAATATTGTATGGAAAGAATGGCTACACTCATAACATACGTAAGCTACCTACTCTTACTGAATAGCAAACCGCATACTCATAATCAAACACAGCATCTACTGAACGATCCAATTACTTAAGTACTAGAACAATCCCCCACATCACAGGTGTCAAAAAGCGTCTTAAATTCGAATAAATACAAATAAAAAAATGAAGCACTGGGTCCCTTATGTACATCAATTTTAAAGTTGATTGACTTCATTATTTGAATGCAAACCAAGCGCATAGTTGGAAAATTATGAAAGAGTCTATTTTAATATACTTATCAAGATTTATGAAACACACTTTTGTCGTTTTAGTATTTATCTGACTTAAATAAAACAGGCGCTACAACTGCATAGTTTCGATATTGGCAGATAAACGCTTTTTAATTTGAAGCTAGTAAGGATTAAATTTAAAACTTACCTAACTAACTAACACTGACTTTAAAAATTAAAATTATTCTTCAACAATAATTTTTTTTTTGTTATAATTTTAATGGAGTCAGAAAATTAAAGGTTTTTTTTTAAGTGTTGAAATCGAGCGTGGGAAATTACAGCTTTCAAAGCGGAAGTTTTAGTATAATTGGTCTGAACCAGTGATGGTTAGTAAAAGTGTTGTGCCCAAAGCAAGTAACTTCATTGACGATTATATTCAAAAGAATAGACCTTCAAGCCATTTTTTAATGGATCTTTCGATTAAAGAAATTGAGTAAGATAAGTATATCCTCGTAGGAATTCGCTGGGCAGTTTAGCAATGTCTTTTAATTTTTTTTCTTTTTTTACAGCGAAAATATCATCGATTGTCAAGTTCAAAAACAGAATTTTATTACAAAATTCAAATTTAGTTTTGTGTTTGTAGCTGGAAAGTTAAAGCGATGAGGTTCGTGTTTTTTTTTGTCAGAGAGGATAAAAAAAGCCCACTTTGCGAAATCTAGTGTCAAACCAGATGATTTATCTTCTGACAGGAAATTGTTTATATTTCCTTCAAAGACCAGCCTCACGTTGCAGCTCCTTCGTCGATTTTGTTTATTTACAAAACGGGATTTAGTGAGTCGCCTTCGCCTTCACAATCTTATTAAAAACTTGCAATTTAAACTCGATTTCAACAACTGATTAGCCATTGGTTTACGATCAGTTATCCAAAATCAGAGAGTTGATTGCTTTTAGTTGATCGTTAAAACCGATTGGTTGCGCATTTCATTCACAATTGATTTCAAATTCATTCAATCACCCTTTAAATGTATCATACCCCCTTTAAAATTTATTGGTTATATTATTTTAAAAACACTTCAAATATAGCGGTCTACCTATGCTGTAGAAATAAAAGATAATGTTAAGAAAAAAGAAACTTGTTTCTTCCAAATTCATATCTTCGGTTGAACTTCATTAACATTTTGTTAACTTTATGCATACATGTCAAAGATGTCGAAAACTGACAGCTAACAACTCGTCACTTCGAAGCTAGCCTGCAGCTAAGTTCATTACAAATCAATGGACTAACAGTCAAATTTGGGTCGCCGCTTTAAGGCAGATTGATGCTAAACATGAATAAATTTTGCAAATATTAGATGAATTTTTTTGATCAGCAATCTTTTGATAAAAATCGGTTGGTTTTATTATATTTTTGTTTTCGTAATAATTAGATATATCTACATTTTCATTTCATTCCGAAAGATGGGAAATACTTTTTCCGGACTAAGCTGTAATTCGCCAATACGGTCACCATTTATTAGATTTTTTTTATCAGACATCGTTTTATAGCGAAAGTTAATGCAAACTAAGGGGTAGGTATCATGTTGTATCATGTGCATCTAAATTTATTTTCTACATGTGCAACAATGAAGGTAGTTGTAAAATCTGTTTTTTGAATAAATCCTTACATTGCAATAATTACAATTACACATAAAAACAACAGCACTCAGTTTACACATAAAGATGTTCCTCCTTATACATTCGAAATTCCATTTTTAATTTGACCCAATGTTTTGTTTCATTCAGTTACCACCTAGTCAATCAACTCAGCATATATACGTGCTTTGAATATTTTATTTTCCTAAGCTTTTAGGCTGGAATCAATTATACTTATACTGCATTTTTTTTTTGCAATGCGTCTTCTTTTGTCCTCAAGCAAAACAAACAATGTAACAATAGATAATAATAAATAATATTGGTGTAGTAAGAAGCTTAAGCTTCAATTAGACGGATAAAATTTAAAATGCTAGGAAATAAGTGCTACTCTTGCCTCACAATAAAGAGAGTATTTGCTCAATTCATCATTCATTGCCACACATGTTGCTGGGAGTTTTAGAAATAAATAATTGGGTAATTAAAAGCATTTAGAAGTGTCTCAGAAGAGTTGTCAATTTGTGTTTTATTTTTGTAAAGACATAAAAAGTATGGCTTTTATATTTTTCTTATATGTAACAGTGCGATAAGGCCTGAACTTAGTTAAAGGTACATCCTAATAGATGAAAGATGCAACACTGGTATAAGTCACTCATAAATCTCAATTAGGTAATACTTCTTCTTCTTCTTACACAAATACGTTTCATGTATTCTTGCTATTCAGTTGCACCGCGCCCCAATTTCCATCAATAAAAAAGCCCAATGCATAAATTGGTAGCACATTTACAACTTGAATACTAATATAAAAGCTGAATAGTTCCTCTTGGTTGTGACTTTCTTGTGTTATGTTCAGATGATAAGAGTACGAACACGACCATTTTACTAACTTCCAGGTTTTAGCTTTCAGCCCTAAAAGAAGTAATTTTGTATTTGCGGCTCTTTGAGACTAGTGTTTCTACAGACTGATATATAAATCAGCTTATACAATTTGTCACAATTAAAAAAACTAAATAATACCTACTTATCCCTTTAAAACCTATAAATATAAATCGCGCTTTTTGTCACTTTCTTTGTTTTCGAATGAATACTCATTATAATGTTGTAAAAGCACTCTGGCTTAAGCCGACCTTCAGTCAAATTTATTGGATTTTAGACTGCTTCCAACCTTCGCTGCTCACGTGCTACAAAATTTCAGTGCATGCTTGAGTTTACAAGAAAATCAAAATCTACATATTCCTGACGATTCAATATTCGTCATCAATAAATTTTGGTACGATCTTTGATTTTAAAGTTTGCATGCATAAAATTCGTTCAAATAAAAACAAAAAAATTATTTTGAGAACTTATGTAGGCTAGAGACGCCAACTATTTTTTTATTCATTAAAAGAGGCAAACAAAAAATATAACCTCATTTAATATTGCAAGTTGGAAGAGTGAAATCAAACTCTTAATGGAAATACTTTTTAGTTATTATTTTTTTGTGAATTTTTCTAACTCAATATTTACTTTAACAAAAATTTATTTGAATGAATAGTAAGGTGTACATACAGTTGGTATGTTTTATTAGTTCTGCTATTCGACCAAAGACTATCTGTATTTTTAACTCGTCAAATGAGACTGGTGACGTAGATAATTATTAAACGATTCAAAAAATATTTTTCACAATCAAATAGATAATATAAAAAAATTGGAAGCTCTCCAATTTCAACTTTATCAATCAAACGCAATACTAATTTAGAAGCAAAAGCATAAACGGTCCATCAACAGACACACTAATTGTGCAAAAGCAGGGCTATCTGTTTGTAAAGTCATGCTTGCTAATAATCATTTTATTGGTTTTTCCAATTTGCCAAAAGCAGACTTATCAGAGCTTTATAGTTATACAGCTTTTGCTATGATAAGAGACACACGAAAAGCGGCAACTTTCAACATTTTTTTGTTAGGTATCGTTTTTCGAAGTTTTGCCTAAAAACCCAACATTATTTTCCTGCGAAAATGTTCTACCTTTGTTTGGATAATTTCCTTTTTTATTTTAAAATTCCTCTAATCACAAATCTGTGAAGCAATCGTCAGCTGTCTGCAAATAGGTATCTAATATTTTTAGATTGTTAATTTGGAACCATTAATAACCGGTGGACAGCTCTTATATATTTCTAATTTAAACAAGTCACAAATTCAAACAAATACATAGTTCAAGTAACAAATTGTGCGCAATAATTTCTCTCATTTTCCGCATAAAAAAAATCAAAACAAACTTTTGTTTATTTGTTTTACTAATAATGCAAATTTTAGTAAAAAAATTCCCAATTCCCAAACTTTCCATGCACACCTTGATAAGACCGACCACATTCGAGCCACCCAATTCGATGAATTATTAGGTATGTCTAGATCAAGCTTTTGGTCATCACAAGAGTCACGAGTAACCGAAAAATGTTCTTTAATCAGTCGATTTGCTTGCCATGTCGCCTAACGGATAGTGTATAGAGAGTAGGGGGTAGTGAATACGAGTGTGGGTAAACAATGATAAAATAATTTTATCGCATATTGTTGTTAAATCGCTCATAGGTATGTTTCGTGTAATTTTTTGTTTGTGAGTGTGCTGTCGTCTCTACAGCTTAGTGCTGACGAGTACCTTTTTGCGATCAGATGCATTTTCATTCGGTTGTCAATCCCGACACGATCTGTTAAAAATACAACAACTTGATATGAGATAATCGCGAACATAGCATTTATGTATCGACTCTCGGTGGTTATAATTTACAACAAAAGGCAACACGGTTATTGTTGTAATAATTAATTTGACGTCTGTGGTATTTAATTGTTCTGCAATGACAGCAGCTGTGATTTAAAGACAACAGTGTGTACATGTTATCAATGAGTTCCCAATACGAAGTAAGTTTGGGTGTTCATAGTATTTCTTTTATTCACAAACTGTACTTGTCCCTCCGTAGTGACACTTTTCACAAAGCACGAGACAAACTGTCATCCCTGGCAGATGACAGACTTTTGTTATTAATAGCTTGGAGATCAGTGGCGTGCTTTACTGTTGACCAATTATAAAAAGAAAATAAGCACTCCGCTGTGTATGTTCAGTGGAAGTAAGATATATTTGACAAATTTTGACAACAGATGTCAGATAACTCTAGAAATCTACTTATGTTCAGTGGAAGTAAGATATATTTGACAAATTTTGACAACAGATGTCAGATAACTCTAAAAAACTACGAAGGTTAAGGACTGCTTATTTAATTGGTGGAATCTTGGGTAATTGTGTAATCAATATAAGAGCCTGAACTACAAATCCTAGAACGTGTACATTTTGCTACAAGTTTAAGATTTTGACCAGCAGTTTGCAAGCGTATTTGAAGCTCACGATTTGGCGGCTATAGCTCTAGCTTAAAAGATGTCGTGTACGATGGAAGAGAAGCCTATGTTTTTTATAAAAGATTAAGCCCTTTCTAGCCCTAGCATACCAATCTCACATAATTTCTTCAAACACTTCCATACAGTCGCATCATTTCGATCGAAATTTGTTGAAAAAATTTAACATTTTTTTTAGAAAACAGCGCTTCCGCTTGGGAGATAAGTTTGCAATATTGTGAAACGTTTTTCGAGTATACTGGGGAAGCAAGACCAGTACCAATAACAGTCTCATTTTTGTTGTACAAAGTGCTCTACACTAAATAGTTTTATGTAACGGAAAACTGAATTCCTACTAAGTCACTCCACTGACGTAAATACATAATACGAATCTTAGAAGTGCCTTGCAGTAGAGTGTGGTTGTAATATCGTATTGAAAAACTTAACTTTCCTCTATTGAGCTGCTGATTACCAGTTACCACATAAAAAATAAAAACTGAATATTCCCGGTCTTTTGTGTATTCGGTTCAAAAATAGAAAATTCCATGTCAATCTCGGATTTTGAATTTTTTTATTATCAGCGTTAAAAAAGTAAAAAATTCAGTTCAGTTTAAATTCTTAAATGTTGATGAAAAATAATGTCCGGACAAGATTTTTGAATATTATTTCAGATATATTCGGGTCAAAAATTAATGATTTTCTTCATATCTGTATCAAAAATGATAAAGTTAACGTAGTCTTATATTTATTTAAAGTTTGATATCGAGGTCGTTTTTTTTTAAATTGCAAATAGAGTAGCTACTTCAAAAAAAAAATCGTATCTCGAAGATACGATTATAACTTTAACCAGCTCAGGCATTGGGGGTCAATTTAAGCCACATATAACTTCACTATTTGGTTCTTTTTTTTTCCTCGTTGTCGGTAAACCACATCATTTAGGTACGTAGGTGTCATTACTGAACAAATATTACAATAAACACAATGAGCCGTTGGAATTAGTTACTTACCTCATACAGAAATAAGCTCCGTAACCTCTTTGTCGCGTTTTATCCACTTTCGCTATGCAAATGTTATTATAGTATGTATAAAGTGAGGTCCAAATTTAAGAAACCTATATGTGCCAGTTCAAAACGAGAGAATACTAAAATCGCAAGTGATCTTTTTACCTACTGATTGTATATATGCTTGACTCATTATTTGTGAAGGACTCTGACAAAGTGAAAAAAATGACAAGACCTCATACATAAAAATTTAAATTATAAGCCAAATAATTTTTGCGATGTTTATTTCAACTCCTACTAATACTTTGGGTATCACCTGCCAATAGATAGTTGCGGGTAATAAGCACTGATGATGAGACAACTTGCTTGGTGACATCGGAGAGTCAGCGCGTTGATACATTTCCATTTAACCAACATGTGTCTTACAAAATTCTAGCATTAACTTTTTCATGTGGCAAAATCTCTCAAAGCAAATGCTCAAAGCAAATTACATAATTATCACCCACTAAGATCATAAGCCCATCCTTCAAAGTCAGGGCCTACTTAGGAACACTAATTATCATACGACACAAGTTCATTTCTTTAATAATCATAAAGCCTTTATACATATAATGACCTAAAAATTGCTAAAATAATGATTGCTGCAAGCCACAACCGGCCAATGCCGAAACTCTGAAAGCAATTACAGCACATGTGATCAAAATTTTCCTACAACAATCACCTGCTTAATAGATACATAATCTCGATTAAGTGTTTGCATTCCTGTACTCTCAAGAACGTTCACCCAAAGTTCACACATATTATGCATTTTCGATTATTTTACAACAATTTGCTACAGCCTCGCTTTTTGGTACATTTCCGCATGAAAATCTCGGAACTTTGTACCTTATTAGCAGATAATTAGTACAACGACACCAAATGGAAATGCCTTACGGGTAGTAATTACCAAAACGGGAAACTACCAAACAAAGCCTTGGATTGGGACAAAGCTGTTAGAATTCCATTTTTTGAATTCTCCAAACCTGAACGTTGATCAAACTTGAGAAATAATTATACCCTAGCTACATAGGTATTTCACCTCAACGACATTTCCTCAATGCAAAACTACAATTTCAACAGATTTGAGTTTCAATTTCTCTTATGATAGTGCGAGCTTAATGCAAACATTCTCAGCCGCCATATTTGGAAACATGATTTTTATTTGCTCGCGAGAACTACTCCGAAAAAAACAACACATAGCGGCGTACCAAAAACCAATTTTAGTCTCAACTTTAGATTTACGGAAGTTCACAATTGCGAAATTTGTACGGATTGCCACGGTGAACTACATATTCAAATTTAAAGTTGAATTGGCCCATAGAGCATAATGTTCATAGTATCTATACTTACAACTCACAGGTGTTATTACATTTAGCTCTTTTTTAACTCTACGTTTTGCTACTATAAGCTCTAATAATGTCAAGGAAGTATTCTGGTGATGAAGATGTTCGGCAAAATACTTATACGTATCGAAAAAACACTCACACTTGGTGGTTGGCGTAATTCTAATCTAATAAATTCTATCAAGTAATTAGCATCAATGATGCAAAGCCGCATTTCAAGTTCGTATGAGTGCAAAAAGAATGAAAAATGTTCGTTTAACTTTTTAAGTTGAACTCGCCGAATGTGAGTATAGTTACCCCAATCGCGTTCTTATACAAAACATTTTCGGTACCTATAAAACTTATTGCATTCTATTTTTTTTTTGCGGTTTTCTGACTTTGAATTTCAGCTCAAGCGCTAGCATTTGCTGAACACAGTCGGACTAATTAAAGGTTGACATAAACAATCGGTCGTTCTAAAAATAAAATCTAGGGACATCTTTTAGTTGGCCATTTTTAAAGCATTTTGCTGCCATTCTATTTTGAAGGTAATCGAAATTCATAGCTTTAAAAATATCAACATACTGTACTCTCCCATAATTGGTACTATGTAAACTATATGGCTGACCAAAATACATGACACTTACTAAAGTGTTAGGTATAGGTAGTACGGTACCTTTTGGTCAGATGTCTGTTTAATATTGTGCATATGGCATCCGGGATCGCTGTAATCTTCCGTGATAGTTTCGAGTGACGCTTTACACATACCATAAATAGGTCTATTCGCGTACTTTTCCGAGCCAAGCACTGAAAACTGTCAAACCCAAAAAATTTAACGAAAAAGTACGTGGATAGACTTCGAGCTACTTTGAGCCACTTACATCTTCGACATCACAAATAAATATAAATACCTCACCCTTTTACAACACATGAAAATTTCTGGGAATTTTCATTATTTTCACAGATTTTATTTTTATGCGCAATTGAGTTTTAAGACGGATTTTGAATTTGTTTTTTGTCCATTTCGTGCATTTGAAATGAGCTGTTTCGAGCCAATAAAGAAACTGCTCGTTATTCGTTATTTTGCCAGTTTCCTCTTATAATGCCACTTTTGATTAGAACGTGTACAGACTTTGTGCGATTGCGATCGATTTATATCGCTACGTTCGATTTAAATCGCGTATGTGAATGAACATAATAACTCGACCACGGAAATCGTCACCGTGCTTTATAACTGAGTTTGTTTGGGGGCCAACAATATGGTACCAACGGTGCTAGAGCGATTTTGTTAAAACAGCATTTAAGTTTTCAAATAATGAGGTCCAATGAACTTAAACTCATGACTCATTCGCAGATTTTGCATGTCGCAACAACGTTTCTTCTGACCTGATTTGGGTTTTTTTTCGCAAAGTGTGTGTAGTTGGCCGCAACAACATTCAACTTATGGAGTCTCTGTCAAACAGTTCTTGACCTAATTCAATTCTGTATGGAAATGGATAGGTACATATTTCTTCTTAAAAGTTGCAGCTAGGTCTTTCGTGTAACTATTTTCTGAGATCTATTTGGTCTCAGGTTCGAGGGTTTTTGTCTCTATTTTTAAATGCAGGTCTTCCTTTCTATCGCATGGTCAAATATACGATTAAAATATCGCACCGACAATGACTTCCAGTTCCAAAACGCGAATAGCTTTGTCTCAGTCTCTAAAAACCTACACTGAAAACACAAACTTGTCCTAGAGCTATCCTTAACCCTTAAACAAGTGTTTATACATTGTTTTTACACAACCGAGGCTGACAGAATGACGCATTACAATATTACTAGCACACGCATTAATAATTACTACGAAATCCGTTTAAAATCATTTGCATTTTTGTCGGATTGGCAGTGAAATTAAATTTAGACCTACAACTTGAAGTTTTTTCTCATCTAATGTAGTTAAATTGACATCTGATTTGTAATGGTAATTTTTTTTGGTTTAGGCTCATTGATTTCTTGTTTTGTGTTTAATTGTGTATATGTACAATATAAATACATAAATTACATGTGGGTCTTTTGAAGTTCTATTTTGTTATCGGTTCTCATCGGTTTGTTGTCGAATTTGGAAGCACAAATAAAACAATCGTCATGTACCACAGTGTCTGGTTGTAATGTTTGTTATAGAGCCATTATATTGCAACACCTCTATTTGTGTTTTTGAAGTACGCTGGACCTTTTCCATGCTTGTTTATCGACGGTACTTCAGGAACTTCAATTTTTACGGACCATTTCTTTCTTAAAGCTAAGTACGCTGCTCGAGCTTAATTTCCGCTCCCATACAAAATTCTCTCCAAAATTTAGCTGAGCTAAATCTAAGCGAACCCATTTAGCTTAGTGGTACGCAGCTCGAGCTAAATAATCAAACTTTTGTTTCAGAATGTACTTTATGTGTCTGTCAAAATATAGCGCGCCCATTTAATGGGTCGGCTCATTTTTTCAAGCTAAATTGTGACAGATTTGTTGTTCTTTTTCGGAAAAGTATGCAAGGATGAGCTTTTTTAATTATTACATAGACGAGAAGTACCTTGAAATAAGAGAGAATTAACTTTTTGAAGGAAATTTTCCCAAAGAACAACTGTTTTCTATGACACTTATCCACGGCATACTCTGTGTCAAAATTTAGCTAGGACTTTACCAGATGTTTGGAAAGAAAAGTTGGAGACCAGATAAAATTTAGCATAGCTCGAGCAGCGTACTACGCTTAGCCAACCAAAGATTAAAAATTATCAGGCAGAAGTTATTATCGGTCATAAAAGCACTGAATAAAATTTTGTCAGCTATTGCGTAAGTCTCAAAACGAGAGATAGTATACGTTTTAGATATACCAAGCAGGTTTAGAGTACGTGAAAAAGCCAACAAAGTCAGGAGGCTTAGTTCTATGTGGTGGGATTTCATTCGATTGCGATGAAGTTGGTATTTAGATGCCGACGATAGTTAGCACATCAATATTACTTGAGTCAATGTACAGTAAGAGGTTGATACTCTCTTTCCCCTAAAGAGTAATTTTGAATCAACAAACAGCACACAAAATATCAGTGAAATGTTGCCACTATTGGCGGGCTACCTAGCGCAAACAGTAGCTGCGTGCCAATTCGCTCTAAACACCTTACCCATCCCCATCATTCGCCCACTCAAAGATGCCCACTCAATATACGTAGGCATAACTCGCAAAGTTCATTGTCCACGTTTCAATGTCCTTATAAAGTGTGACTATATGGGTGTAAAACAAACTACTATACAAAAGCACAGATCACAACTTTGCCTTTATTCTTGTCACAAGCTGTCTAAAGTCCAGATGTGTCCAGTGTGTCTGCTCGCACAAATCATTTGTCATCCTCAAACTTTGTCTAACTAGTTTGTTAAAATAAATTAATTGAAAATCCATTTTTATAACATTGCCTCACTATTGGTTTAGTGTTAATTTCTTCTTCCACTTGAACAAACACAAAACTTAAACTTCAGAAAAAAAAACCTAGCTGTCCATTGATCCACGAACTTGAAAACTTAATGAAAAATTAGCACATTCATCTGGTAACTCCAGAGATGTCCACACATATTTCATCGAATAGGCACGCAAATTTATACAGCGGAGCAAAAAGCGACAAATAACTGCGTTAATTAATGGCCAGCATAAGTATCCCGCCACTCAATACTAAACTGTCCAGTGCCACAAACGCACACACAGACACACAACACAAAACCAATGATGCGAAATAACAAAAGCGACAAAGGGTATAAGACTTGCATAAGATACGCGTTCCAGCTGTGGTGCTCTTATACCAAAGCGCGAGAAGAGATGAATTCATTCATTTCAACTTGACCTACAAATGGCGCACATCAGCGTGGTAACTAGTGAGCATTTCTTTCCTTTCCTCTAAATTGGAGGCAATAGTAGCATCATTAAATACTTACTTAGATACTCTGTACCTTCAGCGCATGTGTGTAGCTCGAATTGAATGCAATTTAAGGCATCATCGCGGCTTAAGGTACAAAAAAAGAATTGAAGCTCATTATGGCTTTTTGACAAGCAAGTTGCGTATCCACGAGCATTAGTTTCACTTTTAATTCAAACCGAATCCGTTTTTTTATAAAGATGCATTGCATGTGAAATTCGGACAGATGAACGAACTTTGTTGAAGTTCGTCTGTGTGTGGTTATGTCATACGGTTCGAGATGCTATTGCCTAAAGCATCGATGCTTACACATAGGCGGAGCTGGACATTAATAAAACATTTATGCATGGAATCTGGCGCACCAATCTGCGCGAACAATGAAGATGAGTAAAAAGCACAAGACCGCGCCAAACCAATGAAGTGGTGTAACAACGTTGGCCTCTTGGCCTTGTTTTCAAGTTACTTTGATTACCAACAGAGATTCATGGATCTTCAGCATGATTCATCAGAGAGATGCCATTTCTCCCAAAAAAATACACATGCTCGTATAAGTTAACCAGCGATAATTGAAAATCTCATTAATCCGTCCCGAATAATAGTCGTACGAGTTCGAGTTTGAGTACACCGACAGCACAAAAGCGTAAAAGTTATGCAACTGTGACAAAAGAAAACATCGGCATGCACCTTTAAAACATCTGTTCGCTCGAAAGCCGAATGTCTTTGGGCTATAATAGTCATAAATCTTCTCGCAAAGGTATGTGGGCCGGTAACACTGATGGGATGACCGATCGATGGATGACCATTCGAGGGCTGTGTAAATTTAACGGCTGTAAATTTGTGTTGACTATTGTCTATTTTTTTTTTTGACAATTTTTTTTTGCTGTCGTATTTTTTTCGTCAATTAGTTAAAGTATTGCCTGTGGCTGTGAATAGTTTGAGGGTTTAATTCTCATTTCGAGATCCGTTTATGACCGGTAAAGCATAAAAGTTTGCATTATTTCGGACAAGTTGACAAAATGCTGTACAGTGGCACACTGGGGTAGGGCGAGTTGTTTGCCCTAAGACAGTTGCGCATGAATGCTACCAATTATAAGCAGACTTTGGTACAAATGAAAGAAGTATACACGCACACATGCTGGCAAGTGTCACTGACAATGGATCTCATTTTGGTCGAGTCATCACCGCCATCATCAGCAGCAGGTGGTGATGATAATGATGATGATGGCAAGTGGCCTCCCTCATCATGTTTTTCGTCGGACACAATGTGACCATTGTTTCGGAGATTATGACACTAGATATACTTTTTTTCGCTCCATCTATCTTCAGAGGTACACCATCGTTTGTTTTTTTTTTTTTGTTTTGACTTGTTAATCTTTTTAGCAAAGTCGTAAAAATGGGCTGCTATTAAGGACTGAGAACTTTATTGCCTAATCTGGATGGTAATGAAACCCATTCAGAAGACTTTGCACGTGTGAAATAATAATACTGCTAAATAAACAGAGCCGTTATAGGGTATTCTTTGGATGCTCCTACAGAGTTATGGGCAAAGAAAGTAGGATGTTAGCTGATAATGCAGAACGGGGGCGTATACGTAACATTTTGGTTTTTCACGACGTTTGGTTTCTATGCTGCAGTTGTTGAGGTTGAATGAATGAATGAATTTTAGTGAAACGTCGATGTGATGTTATTTTTGAATGCAGAAATCGTTTGGTCCATTTTGCTTTGACGGGCTAGGGGGGCATTCACAACCGGACTGTGCACTTGCTATAAATAGTTATATACATTTCTGGTCATAAAATGTAATAGTTCTAAGTCTTCCACTTCAACAACGATATTGCTCGGAAAAGGTTAGGCAATTTACTTTCAAAAGTCCAACTGGGAACATTTTAAAATGAACCACCACCAATAACTTGTGTCGATTTTACGGAACGGGTAAGTCTATTTCCACTGATGATTTCTTTTTAAAACGCCCGGTAGGGAAAACACACAAAAAAAAATCACACAAACCAATGGACACACAGTGGACATGTTGGCTGCCCGTTGGTTGCAGCAACTCTTCAAACATATTGTGTCGCAAGTCTTGTCATTATTAGGGCTAGTAAGAATTGGGGATACAAATGAATGTAATCTTCATTTCTCAGCCCGAAAATTTGTATCTAAGATCCTCCGTCTTTTAAACCATACACAGACTAATTGAAAGTTTTCTTAATCAAAAAAAAAACACAACCACCAAAAATCTTAAAAGACCCTTTCATCCAACTAAGTTCTTCGGATTCGAAGAAATTGATTTTTAAACTCCTGAACAAATACACCTTGTCTATCAATGACATCAGGTGTCGTGTGTCGCTGCCCTTACGTGAAGATATTTACACGTTTTCCAAGTACGTACTATTAGTATTTGTTGAACCTACAAAATATTATAAGTAATCACCTAGCTACATAGTTGACGTAATCAACAAATGATGTGGGTAGCGCTTCTCAAGTAGCCTAAGGTACTCTCAAACTACCTACTTGAAAAATTGTAAGGTGCGTGTTTTTTATCCGCTGTAGTGTTTTTTTTTTTTGCGCAGTCATCATCTTCGTTTTGTTATTAAGGGGTCCCTAATGAAACATAATTATGAAAAATAAGAATTCGCTTAATTTAATAAGACTTTTTTACTCTCATCAAATGCGTCATTAGCAGATTAGTCAGAAACTTCGACAAAAGTTTGCAAGGATTGGACTTTGGACTATAATTTGCTAGTTCCAAATTTCGTTTCATCAGAGATCGATACATCTATGGTTACCGTTTTTTTTTTTGTTCTCACTCTCTTAACGGAAATACGAAATGAAGATTTCAATTTCGAATAGTGGTGAAAACAAACCTTCATGTCAATGCGAGAACTATTTTTAAAAATGGACTTCCAACGCATTTTCGTTGCAAGCTTCTTGCCTCGCTGATTGTGACATTGATTGGAATGGCTGTGTAGCCAGCATATTTAAAATATAGTTTCAGTAATTGGTTGTATTAAGGCTAGGGCTTTCATTCGGATGTCGTTCTATACTCGATCTGTGAGTAGAATGATGTTCGACAGAAATACCTGCAAGGATTTTTTTCCCAACTCATCAGCTATTTCATTGGCAAGTAAGCTTCTGTAACCCTGTAACCGGGGACCCAAGCTTTGCATTATGTAGTGAACAGGAATTTTTGTTCTTCATGACTTCATTTTACTGACTGAAAAGATTTTAGGATCGACTAAAGTATCATTTCGGGCCTCGTATTTGGCAGCAACTTAGTCGTGGATGTCCACTTCTACTGCGAATAATCTTAAATCGAGTCGACAGTTCATCATATGCGCAGATGGATATACATGTTATTTTTGTATGTCTGTTATTTTTAGGTTATTCCTAAAATTCTTCTTTTCTATCAGCCTTCCATTTCGTATACGAAGTGTACTACGTTGTGACCAGTGCGGTCGATATACGTTATTAGATTTAACGCTCAGCGTGTCCTAACTTGTAAAATTCATCATAAGATCGTCACCTCATCGATACAAACTGGACATTATCTCACCTAAAGAAACCTTGTCTTAAAACAACCCAATAGGCTTTCAGCCACTTTTGATAAAGTCCATGATCCTGCTCAATACAGCAGTGGGACTTGTATAAAACGTTTCCGGTTCTTTCAGTGGGGTTTCACTTCTCAGTCCAAAGAAATAGCGCTGTAAATGCTCGATCTCTACACCCATGTCATCGAGGTAATTGTAGAGCCAAGCTAGACAAAGACTTTCTTTGAAGGTACATTTGTGCAGTTTGATGTTTAGCCAAATTCACAGATGCTAAAAATCTTTTTGCTTTCTGGATGACTGCATACTTAATTTCTTTTGGATTCAAAAAACTCGACAAGCTCTCGCATTAATGTTCATCTAATCAGTGTATCCAGGTAGGTGAACAGACCGAAAAATTATATCTCAATTTTTGGTTGAGTTTCTTTAACTTCAAGTTTCATTTGATTGAGGCATAATATTAAAGAAGTCTTAAGCTCTTTTTGACATCAAGTGAGTCGGTGGTGTACTTTTCAACTTTGACTATCGTCATTTGACATAGATGTAATTATAACTTGGTACATTACCCTTACCAGAATAGAACTCCAACATAACGATAACTCGTGATGTAATTATGTAGTAATCTTTTCAATCATAAAGTATCGGCCGATAAACCGGTTTAGCCTCCCGCGCTTGACAGGCCAACAGCTGCATTTCCTTGTTTAAGCCATAAATAAGGAACCATTTGTACAAACACTTTTATTGAAATGATCAGTTAGTGATACAGTAGAGGTTATGTGACTTGCTTTCAATAATTGAGCCCCATTCTTATAAATTTCTAACACTTGTAACACTCCATTAAACAAAATCGTACATCGTCGATAAAACGCCGGTAATAACAGATGTCGTATATAATAATTAAGCAATTAATAAAGCTGAAGAAACTAGTTTAGCTGTCGTTGTCGGGGGAGTTTTTCATTTTCCTTATAGTTATTGACATGTTAAAGCGAAATGAATTGAAATGTTCATAGTCCGGCATCGAAAAGTCAAACATGCTTAACGACAAATTGCAACCATAAATTACAAACGTCATTAATTAGCAATTAGCCTTATCTTTCGATGCACACATTAGCCAGAGTAAAAGACAGATTGCAGTGCAGTCGAATTCGCGTGACATTTCGCAACAGCGTTGACCTTAAAAGTCTCCAAAAGTGATTAACAGCTTGACCGACAACCACCTTTTTTTCTTTCTTTAAATTTATGTCACAACATTGCATTTACATATTGTCGAAGGTATTCCGTCATCATATGATCAATTTGAGACGTATGCAATCTCTTTGCGTAGGTATTACGATGGCTTGGGCAGGCTTTTTTCGTTTCCGTTGATTTTGTCCAAATTGTGAGGGCTTTCAGTGACCTTGATGTAGAATGAGCAAAACTCCGCTCTCATTTGTGATCGCAGCCACAATATGCAAAGTCGGAATTTTCGACCTGTTCATTCTAAGGTCAGAATAAAACCACAAAGTCTTTGCCAATATCAAATGATTCAGCACAATTTGCTCTCATCATGACATGTGTTTTTGTGTTGCCAATTTCTATCGCACCGACTGTTCGCAGATCATGGGTCTACTAATTTTATAATAAACTGATCAATAAATTTATTAACAAAGATTTGAAGAATCCGAAAATCATACTCAACTTGATTTTGCCACCACACCTTCCTAGCTCGAACCAGCAGGCGATGCTAATTTTAAGCAAACGAGTTTTGGGTTTTACTAATTCGTATTAAATCTGGTCCACAGATTTTTACCAAAATGTGCAAAATCACTTCACTGCCATTATCTGCGTTCTCGTGTCACCTACTCAATTGTTTTCTTGAATTAATTTGGGTTTTTCTTCATTTCTTTACAGGTAAGCTATTCTTTTCATTTGGATAATGGGAGCGAAGACAAGGGGTAAAATATTAATTCTACATATTTAATAACTTATTTTAATATTTAGCATGTGACTGATTTTTGCTGTGCAGGTCGTCGACTCAATGTCAAGGGGCAACGTCGCTAGAATGTGGTTTCGGGTATAAAATATTCTAATTTATTCAAATTGTGTTTCTTTGTTAAATTTTATCAGGGTACCGTTATTTGCTAAATCCATATAACCTGCGGCTTTTATTCTTAAATATTTAGCACGTGATATGCAGATATTAGGACGAAAGAGGCCAACGTGATTAGCGGAGAGAGACATTGATTCATTAAATTTTTTAAATGTTAACGATTCTTAACTTTTGGATATGAATGCGACTAAGACTTTGAATTACATCATGTTTTCGGTGATAGAACAATTTAAAACTTACTGGCTTATGTCATACACTTGATTTACTTTATAAGGGGCTGTAGTCTGGTGCGGGTATGAGCCTGAGTCAGCAGACATCATCTTTCAGTATCTTATTTAGGAAGCTATGCTTTGCTAACATAATTTGTTGATGTTGTGATGCACGTTCTTAGCTCCTATATAGCAAGCGTGGGCTTTCTTTTAAATAATGGGGGGCGACTGCTTGTTTCAAATAACTGGACCCGTATTCCAACTTTGGCTCAATGCTCCGAGCCGAAAAGAAATGGCTCACATTTGTCTCAAAACTTAAACATCACTCTCCTAAAAAAAAATTTGGAAAAATAAAAAAACCTAATCAGGAAATGATGAGACCGTCGTCACAAAAACAATTGCTGATTAAGAGATTCACCAAGCGAATGCACCCATAAATGTTGGCTTTATTTTTTTAATAAATTACAAGAAACTCCCTCCTCCTTTCCATTTAAATAATGTGACTCAAACTTGTGTGGAATGCCTCAACTTCAAAATTTCTTTAGAACAACGCTGGTAACAATAAATAATTTTATATGAAAATTTGTTAAATTTTAGCCTGGCTCGGCGTGCATTTTTTGCGAATTTCAACCTACGTGATGAAACCACTAGATTCATAGATCTTAAACATGTTATAGGGAAACACTTATTGACTTTCTACTCTTTAATTTAGTTCTCAAAGATGCGGGAAATTCAGTAAAATGTGCGAAAAATTTTTCTGAAATCGTTGTATGCAGAAAAAGTAAGAATTTGAATAAGTTATAGTTTTTGGAGTCACGTCTCAAGGAGTAACCTACAACTACAAAGTTTGAAGTAACATGCCGTTTTAATGGCCAGTTTAAAAATCTTTAAAAACCAGATACCAAGTTCTTTGCAGCGATTTTTTAAAAGTACACATGCCCCTTTAAGTAATACGAAAACGAGTAGAAACAGATGAGTCTTTGTTCTACAATCTTTTGTACATCCTCTTATCTATCCTTTTTACATGCGAATTGAGGCCGATTTCTTTAAGCGGACACTACGTAAGGGAGATTTATTATTTCTCTGCATTTAGCTTGTTTCCAGATTTCGGCTTCCGGTCGGTAAACATTTGTTCGAAGACAATCCCCCAGTGTATGTAGCTACGAGTATACCAAAAACGAGTGGCTAAAGTAGTATTTATTTACTGGGCATGCTACACATAAAAAGCAGATTTATGGTGTTACTTTTTTTTATTTATTGATAAACGACTCTTTTCGAAGATAGTCCAAAATACAAATCTCAATAGTATAGTTCCAATAGTTCCAATAGTTCCACAAAAAAATCATTACTTAAGCACTGTAAAAAAAAATATCACTGAAATCATTGCTTTCTTATAGCCCTTTAGATTGTGTGGTCAGTCGTATCTGTCATCTTTTGGTAAAGTCTTGCAGCTCGGTTTCTCATTATGTAATCACTCGCTTATCCTCTATGTAAAATATTACATCCCTCCCCACATCAAGAGTACCTAGATTATGACGATAAAACATTTCTCTACCTTTCGAAATGCAAGTCATCATTTTCTACCATTATTTTCTCGAGTACCATCATTTCAGTTGAGACTCTTTAATTAACCATACCGCCTTCTGCCATCACTCCTCGATTCTGCTGCATATCTACATATACGCACGTATTTTCCTTTATACCGGAACGAAGTCGATTGTTTGTTCAGTATGATTTATTCCGCGTCTGACCCCCAAGTGGCGCATCGATCATTCAATAAACCCCAAAAATGAGATTCATTCCAGTGAAAGTGATTCAGTCAAGCCCTTTTGTTACAAATGTACATTTTCTAAGTAAATTGCATAACTGCGGCTGTGTGCAGCATCAATTCGTTTACCTTCACACTTGCACTTGTCTGTAAAAAAAAAACCGTGCAAATTTTCATGCATCCGACTGTGATACACCTTTACCCACCAAGTGACTGACCAGTGACCAGTGACCATTGAGGTAATTGATACCACCTTCAGTGTCACAGTCACAGCAAAAAAATCCATTTGACATTGAATTTCGAGATAGCTATTCAGTGTAAACATTTCCTCACCGGGGTATTAATTAAAAATTCAAAAATGCTAATAAATTATTTCGTCAACCAAACGTAATAATAGCCCCGACGACATAATTCAATAATGAAATCGCTTCGAATGCATAATTTCTTGTCTTTTGTTGTTGTATTATTCTTCAGTGTGGTGGACCACTTAAGCTAAAGGGTTCAAGTTGTGACGACCGACGAATGGATGGCGAATGACATGTTTATTTGAGAAGTAAAGTCCAAGAGCTTATATCACTTTTACAGACGGATAGTAAGAAAAAAAAAATCTTTGTACCAATATTTATTTACGTATATGTTGGAGTTAGATTTACTTATCGGCATTTAAGATTTTTTTTGCGAATCTGGAATTTCCGAGGGTCTTGAACTGGTTGAACTTGAGCTGGTTGGGGTAGTCGATCGTCAGGGGTAACCCAAGAGAACATAAGGGGTTATCCAACTTAAACAGGAATTGTTGCTATTCAACTTTTGTCAATATATTTAAAACTTACACATCACATATGCAATCCAAATTTAGCAAACAGAAAAACTCTACAACTAAAATTTTTAAATAAGTTTATTCTTGGATTCCACAGATTCAGTCGAATCCAATACCGCTTTTGACCATACTGTTAATTCTTTTGCTCCATCTACTGATTGCCCAACAATAATTACTCAGCGGTTAAGGTAGACGAGTCGGATTGTCGGATACTTAAAATTTTATTTTAACGACGATGAAAAATAAAACAGCAAAAATTAATTCCAGATGAACACGGAATCAAGAGAATCTAACTATGTACTCCTTTTGAAAGGCTATTAAAGCAACCAAGAGTTTAATGCAAAAGTTTGAATTTTTGAATTGTTCACTGAGTTCCTTGTTTTTATTTACCCCATTTTTACCTTTTTCCCAAAAAAAGCGGGGATAAATGTTAACACCAATTTTTACAAAAAATAATAACCATTTACAATTACTTTTTTTTTTTAAATAAAATTTAAATGTAAATTCAACTAACACCAATTTCCAATATCTCATAGTTAAGCTGGACGAAAAACTATAAATTAAAAAAAAAACAAAATGCAAAATCGTTTACAATTACCCCCTTTGACCCTAGAGGGGAATATGAATTATTTAGAGAATGTGAATCATATGCATTCTCCTGTAATTAATAATAACACTTTTGTTAGTGTTTAAAAATTAATTTCGATATCGATTGTAAATTGTTACCGAATCTATAATTATAATTTTTTTTCTGCTCTTGGTGATGATGGAAATGGGTTCGTGGTAGGTAGTTTAAAATAATGATAAATTACAAGACTAGTGCAACTCTCAGCCTTCGGCTAGCTGTTTTCGAAGCCATCTATGTTTTAACAGTGTGGTTTTGATTATTATCATTATAACGTACAATTGACGGATACATTTTAGCTACTAGAAAAGCTAGACTTGGTGGTTATTTCCGTGAGCTATGTGTGATGTTATACCATAATACACCTGTCTCTATCCCATTTATTGTGTATCGATATCACAAAAACCACAGTGTATTACAAATTTAGTAAAATGAATCGAAAATTATGGGGTTTTTCTTAGTCAGACTGTTTGTCATAACACTTATCCTGAAATTCCTGGCTAAAAAGATTGTTTAGCTTCTCAGTATAATGTACAAAAAAATAAATTGAAAAGCAATTTGAGGAATATCCTGTCTTTCCATTTTTTTAGTGCGTTCGACTTCCATGGACAAGTACTTTCATTTCTTGCAATTTGTTGGGAAACATTTTATTGTTAAGAAAGAAAAACAAGGACGCATATTTCGAAATATTTCTTCTGTCCGTAGAGTGAACGATATTTTCGGCCATTTCGGGTGTGGTGATCGTAACCGGACGTCCAGCTTCCAATGGCTGTTTATATTTTTGCTTGTAGTATTTTAAAGAATCGTATTTGAAGCGAAACGAAATTATCGAACCCGCTCTGCAAAGATGAGAATTTCCATATGAAAATGACTCATATGAGGTGAGAAAAGGGTTCAAAGGACAGCGTGATAGCCGACAGTTGAGAGTTTTAAAATTGAGCACTACACCAAAGAATAATGCGTTTACATTGTTGAGCAATATCTTTTTTAAAAGTAATAAAGTTTTGGTAGCTGCAGTTCACAGTTTTTGTGCGTCAGTGATAGGGCTTGTTACCCGATATATGCTAATTATTATTTATACTGTATACATATAACTATTTTATGGAAAACCTCTCTAAATTCCTTTTTTAACGAATTTTTGGAACACCCTTTCAAAATACAGTAACTACATAGTTTCATAAGGTATTTAATCTGTTCTGAACTTATGATAATTAAGTTCATTCAGAGTTTAAACTAAGGCTCTCAAGAAAAAATTACCTAAGGATTATTTAGCCGGATTCACATAGAGAACCACTTGAGAAGGTCTAATTTACTGCAAAGCCCACAGGATCATTGACTATTCCAGTTTGTAAAAAAAGCCTTACGAGCCATTTCCAAGTTTCAAAAAATTAATCTGCTTTCTACAATCCAATGTCAGCATCAGTTAAGGAACTCAATATTCAAGCTATGAAAAAAACTGGTTAACTTTCTGCATAAGCTAGAGAGCAATAATTGCAATTATGAATAATACTTTTAGTGATAAGAATCTTGGAATTTATTGACATAAAAGCTATCATCAGCGAACCACTTGTAATATTTGCAAAGATACTCTACAAAAACAGGTTACAGGCTGTAAGTTTATTTACTTAAGGAAGGTTTGAATTTTATCTAGAGACGTACAAGTTTGAACACAACCTATGACAATAAAGTCAATTAATTTCATTACTATCACCACTCACTGACAACTTCTGTCATTATAACAATAGCAGCTCATAACCCATGTCAGTTGATGTTTAAAACTCAATTAATCGGTGCAAGAGTAGATACATGTTCACAGAAATAGTTAAGACCGATTGTAATAGCAGTTTAAGTCGTAAATAACTGTTTGCTTTTGTTTGCTGTTTGTTTACGAACAATCATCACACAAGACTAACTGCCAGCTGCTCTTCATATGTCGGTTAAGCAATTAAATTAATTTATCCCGCAATGTAGCATTTAAGCCCTCAGTTCCGTGTAGGATATTATTGAAAAACAAAATTCCACAGCGATAGATACATTGTTTTATCGGTCAACTTCGCCAAACGAATATAAGAGTTATTCATATGAAAGGAAATTACAATCAGTAAGAATCTTACGGAAAGTTCTGTCTAGATACTGACAGTGGGCAGAACAAGTAATAAATAAAAACGACTTCGTCTAATTTCATATACAGCTTTGTGAAATAAACTTTACTAGTGAATAAGCAGGTTTTGTTGGAGAGTCTAACAAATATTTCCTTGCACCTTCATGCTGCAGTATACCGTACTCGTATATTAACCCTACCATAATGTGTAAATGGTCACGACTATTGATTGCTGAATGCTGAGGTCTGCAATCAATCGAATTCATTAGTCACAGTAGTAAGGTAGCAAGCAATGTTTGTTGTAATTTTCCTTTCAATTTATAAAATTTTCCTTTCAATTTATAAATAAACTGTGATGATTGATACTTTGTCGATTTGATTTCAGGAAATCAGTAACTTTGTTACTAAAAGCAATTTACCACTCATCCAATTATATATTAGAAATATTTTTCTTGGTGTCATAATGTAAATGTGCCATAAGTTTTGCAAGTTGCGTCAAATGCCATTGTGATTTGACATTTATGTTGTAGACAGAGAGAGAGTTTCCCTTGCGTATTGGTAAAATAAAAAACTCAGTCGCGGAGTATGTACCATACTGCTCAGTGGCGAGAACAGAACAAATATTTTGGAGAAGAAAATTGTTAAAACAAACAGAGATTTTGAACGGTCAATAATAATAATAAATCAATAATCCAGCCATAAACCTTACCTAACCTAATATTAATTTGGTTCAAACATTTTGCTAGTGGTGAAAATTTTAAACTGTCTAATTTGCTTGTACTGTACTTGACAATTTATAAAACTGTATATAAGTTCGTTAGCTTGTTAACTGAAAAACTATTTGTTTATAGATATTTGTAAAATAATAAAATAACTCTACAGAGTGAAGCTTTGTTTGAAACCATTTTTACTACCTATCTCTATAACCTTTGTAATAATAGTTTAGATCAAAAACACCGGTAACAGTGAGCTTTTCATAAAATAAACTTTCCAGCTTAATGAAAGCAATTCATTGGTCTACATATTTTTTTTTGATTTTTCTTATTTAATTTTCGTTTTTAAGGGCAATCATAACATTAACAATATTTTAAATTAATGTATGTACAATTTTTGGTGAAATAGGAAAAACCTAGTTCAGAATTTTCGGCTTTTTGGCATCGATGGCAGTGGGCTTTTTCATAGATTGAGAGATATACGTGGTCGGCAGGTGCTCTGACGATTTGTTCCGACTACGGGTTTGTATGAAATATGTACAGCCTTACTTTAAAACCAAGGTAATGGTCCGAGTCTATGTTTTCAGCTCGAGCTGTTAGAGATCTGCATTATCTACTCGAAGATTGCTTCGATCACATCATAATTTTTCTGACTAGCCATGTTCTTTTATGAGTATTGAAGTAATGACATTGTGTACTACCTCCAGTAACGTTACGGCCCGCTCAAAACTTTTTACCCAGAAGTCTGGCACGGATAACAAACCTACATTTAAATAAGTCTAGTTCGACCAATCCCATCGTCTTGCTGAATTGTACTGATTATCTGCTTTCTAGGAATCTATAGCTTTAGCCAAATCAGTTGGGTTTGATTTTCGCATTGCCAGATTGATGTCAATCAAAAAATAAACCCCTCTTCTTACAACACCCAACCACGTGCATACTCACTGGACCACATCAATATTGTTAGCCTTCTGTTAAAACAGTTGGTATTTTTATATGAAATCAATGAACACAAGTGATGAGCGCAGTCCATCTAATAAACATCGACCATTACTCAATTAGGTAAATAACTGTTATTTTAACGGTTTTTTTTTCCAACCACAATTATCAAATCTGTAGCCATCACACAATACCACCACAAAACCTAGGAGAAGACCAAAAAGTGAAAATTACCCCACTGACCGACTGACTGGTAAACACTCTCTCACCATCTCTCCATAGAAAAAAAAAACCGAATTCAATTATTATGCAATTACCTCTACACCTATCACATAACCGGCTAATTACGTATTTTTTTCGATCTTAAAGTGTCCCATTACTCCCATTGAGGCTGCTAGACACCGGGATCACTCACTCTTCCGACCTGGCTTTAATTTAGATTCCGGTGATAGGTTGTTTGTTTTACGGATGTTTGAGAAAGTTGTCGCTGGCGACACGATCACCGGCTCCGGTCAAAACCTAAGGTTGGCCTCTCTCTGTGGGTTATTTACCTCTCAGTCTCCTAATTTTATTTTCTTAGGAATTTCGGTCTTTTTTTTTTGTGTAATGACACAGCATGTTGTTTGTAGGTACGACATTTAGACGGCAATTTTAACTGGCTTGGTGTTAGGATAACAAAAGTACTGTCATCTAATGAGTGTTTACTATTATTTTGGGTAATTTTCCGTCCATACTTCTGCGAAAGGGAAACCTTCATAAAGCCGGACATTACATATTCGACAATCGGTTGTGTGAGACACCTACCTTCGAATTAATTTTCCAGCAACATTAAAAGACGCGTATGCGGTGAGGAAGTGATCTTGAAATAGAATTCTGTGCGTGTGTTAGCGTTTTGAAATTTGTTAATTTTTTTCCACTTTTTTTTTTGGATGAAGTGAAATTTAATTGAATAACCTGCATCGGATTGAGATGTACTTTGGTGTGTGTGAGCGGTCGCGGAAATATGCACAAGAAAAACTTTTAGATTTTTTATGTTTGAGGAAGGTCTCGTAGGCTTATTTATGAAGATGCGATTCGATAAATAGATAGAAATTGATTCACTTGGGGAATTTAACACAAGCAGGTGATTAAATTGATGGATATATGGCTAACAAAGATAATTAAATTGCAATTGGACAAAAAAATTAAGTACGAAACTTGTCCATTGCTCGGGATCGGTCTACATCCTTAGAAAACAGGTTTCTCCAGTTCAATATTATAACAATCTGCAGTAACATAATAAATTGTTTTTGTTGATTTGTCTGTGATACCAATGTTATATCTGGTAATTGGATCATCATCAGAATAATTTAGGTATGACTGCTCTTGGGCTTTATAAATCTTTAACGTTTCACTTTGGCTATCACCAGATAATCACATAACTTATTTCAAGTATACCTATTTTTAATATTTTTGGTGAGCGCGTTTATTTGATGAGACAAAGTCAGATGACTGGGAGCGGGTTAAAATTCAGCTTTCAACAGAATTCTCTCTTCTCATACAAAAACACTGCTTTACGAAATTCTGCTTTTCAAATTTAAAGCAATTCTGCTTATTTTGTTTTTTCCAACTAACAAATTTAAGCTATAAAATTTAAGACCAATTTATACAAAAAATTAAACTGAAAAGATGAAAAATGGAAATAAAAAGTAGTTTTGTTTATTTTGTTGTGAAAATTACATTAAATTGAAACAAAAATTAAAATAAAAATATTAAGAAAAGAGGAGGTAATATTTAGAAAAAAAAAAAAAAACAAAAACAAACTGAAAAATTAAAACTAAAATAAGAGAATGTTCTCTTCTCTTCTTCGTCTCTTAAGAACATTGACGTGTATTGTTTGAGCAATGCATACCGAAAAATGTGGGCGTTATTGGACAATGGGGGGAGGAACTTCTTACCCAACAAACAAATTAATAACGCTTTGTGTGGCAAGTAAGGTTGCCGATATTTGAGTCATGAAACAATATAAAATATCAAGTACTTCACAAAATATATAATGCGTTTAAAAAGGCAAAAATTTCAAACAAAAATCCAAGTGGCATTGCTCTGATATAGGAACGTCACATCAATACTATTTAGCAATACTTTTCGACCATCGACCAAACCACCACATTCAGCTGACCATTTAAGCTGTATGTGATGCTTTGGTGGCGCATCGTAAGGGCCTCTGACTTATTTATAATCTAATTAACTCCATCGCTTAAAAACAAGTTATAGCACCACCAGTTTGCCATTTTTACCGTCATTACTCTTCGCCACACCTGCCACTCATCGATTACATTCCAGATCATCCATTTCCTCTTATTCATTTGTTATTCAACTCACGCGGCGCGTACAGCATCATAATGGTCAAGCCATACCCTTGAAAACTAGTTAGTTATAAAAATAAAAATGTGTTTTGTTTGCTTCAGATATATTTTGTAATGATCGACTTTAGGCACAGAAGGCGCAGCTTCTTTCGCTTATAAAAAAAAATCTTTAAGTTGGTGATAGGTCTAAGTCGATTCACTTCTTTAAGAGCTGCATTAGCCCATTACTCCCCAAATCTCCAGTTCCACAATTCGAATGCAGATTTATCCACATGACTTATTTCGTGCATAAAACCCATCAGCGTGCATCGAAAGTACCTTGAAACGCATCATTATACGGAAAAACCGTTAAAATTCGTTGATGGTTTATCATGATAATTTCTTTATGTTGAACTAATTTATTGCAATCTGTTTTAAAAGCTCTTCTTGAGCCCCTTGTATCGGATAATATACATTTCAGTCCATTAGTCTATGGTTCGATTCGATCTTATCGTAAAGTTCTCAGATTCACCTAGGGCATATAATAGCAAGCAGTGAAAGCTGGTTACATATTAAAAAGGCCTCCGTTTTCACTTTCGCAATTTCATACTGTTGTGCAGTAATTATCTTAAATCATTCTCACACATAGGTCATATTATATCTTCCTCTGCGATGTGGGTACTCCCAAAATGTTTAGGCTTGGATACAATAAAACTATATCACGGACAGGGGCACCCACCGGTATGTTACCAAACTCTAACTTATTTACGACTTTACTACAAATTTATTACACAAAAGTGGCGCATTGAACGACATTGTTTCGAAATCGTAAAACCTCTTTAGCATTATTTCTCACATAATCAGCAGCAAATTTTCAATGGGTTGCAGGCGGCTGCTAACCATTGTCTTGGACTTCGTCACTTGGGTGTGTTGTTTTAAAGATGATGCATCTGTATCTAGCACATGAGAATTATCTGGCGATATCATAACTTTTAACAGGCTGCGGATTTTCTTGGATATACCCAGGCGTAGATATGTTATTATTAGCTTTGGGGTAGGTACTATAATTTGTAACATATCGTGTCGAGACGGTGTTGAGATAATGACAAATGGAGTTTTTATCTATAGGCGAATGGATGCGTTTAAGCGACGTAGACGTGTTATTTTCTTATTACGTAGGGAGAGTCTTTGTTTCAAAATTCCCATAGTGGGAAACTGGTGTTCTAAAGATTTCTCGTACTACAGTTGCAAATACATGTATCTACCTTTTAAGCATACAATTTGTTCAATTTAGTTGGTGGAATGTTTAAATTCAATAACTTTGCGGAGTAGATTTGGAGGGACTAAGTGCAGCGCTTTGATCGTCATTAACAAGATTTTTTTTCGCGACAGCCATACCTGCTGTAGAACGTTTCTTTTTGTATTATTTATTTTGCTCAAGTCCAGAAATCTCGAAATCATTGCTCGATTTTAAAGAAACTATATATTATATTACAGCATATGAAAGCGCAGAATAAAGTTTCTGTGATCCAAACGGGGAACAGCAGGTTAAAAGAGGAACACATATGTACATGAAAACTAGTTGGTTAGGGTAGAAATTGCTCTCAATATCATGTGATTAGTACTTGAGAAAATTAAAGGCTTCTTCTTAATCAACTGAGCCTAACAAACAAAAATAGTTGTTGCAACAAGCCGATATACGATCCTAGGCCCAGCTTCTCGTAACTAGTCGTTGGTTTCAGTTTCTTATATTTGGGACTAATGGAATGAATGAAGAATCCTTCTCAGGCTAGTTATACTCTCGAATCCGATTCATACTGGAGGGATTTTAAGATTCTGTGCTTTTTCTTGGGATTATTTCGTAGACCCCTCGACTTTGATGACTTAAATCAAAATCAATTTGCTGCTCATATCAATGGGTAATTATTCGAATCGGATAGTCCGTTTGTTTAAAATTAGCAATTCATTATTCTGCGAAAGCACAGTTTGGGACTTAACTTTTTTGTTTCTAGAGGATAAATTAACTTTTTCATTTTCTGACCCACTTCTAGAAGAGCGAAAAATTTTTTTATTAAGTTAAATAGCCATGCGTAAGCGATTATTGATATATTAGCACTTTATTTCTTTCTCAAATTGTTTTTCCGCAAACAAAGGAGTTAAGGTGTGAACTGTGGTTTCGTTGAATCAACTCTTTTAAATGTCAATAGAAAAATAGTCTGATGACAATAAAGAGTTAGCAATACTAAGGACTTCGCCTTTATGGACCGAATAATTGAGAATTATTTACCAAACATTTCCTTTTAATAAAATTAAAATGTTGTGGATCCAGCTTTACTCACAACACAACCAGTCAGGAATAGGATATGCGAGTATAATGATGGTAGACTGAGTAGCTAAAGGTATACGTTTACCCAACCCAATGCTGCTCGTAGGGCTTAACTGATATTTTATCCAAGTGAATGTTTTTCGATAGCCAACCACATGCGGTGTGAGTGCGAAACAAAATTAATTTTAATTAAATTTAATTTTGTAACAGCTGGCTTTATTTTGCTGTCAATATGTTAATGTGCGTTTTGATTGTGACGCTAGTGACAATGACCTATTTTTGTAAGCTATTAAAAGGAGAATAGATAATATAGGTGAATTTACATTTTGATAATAATTTTGCTATTTACGGCCTTTTTAATTTTTGTCGTTCGTCTTTTGCATTTGAGTGTCTACGGAACCCTTATACGATTATACTGTAGGTCTGTCATTGATATCTAACACTTACATATCCTTGGTAAAGTTGGATGTTTACACTTACCTCAGGAATGGTACAGTAGAATGAAAAACAAAATATATACACCGAAACCCCTCCTAACTTCCATAAAAAAAAAAAACATTAGAACGATCGGCGATTTGTAAACCGCTTATGTAAGTTAATTGTGGACTAGGTTAACATCTTTTCAAGTGTTAACTCACCATTCAGCAGCTTTATTATATCTGCAGAACCTTGCATGTCCAAGTTGATCTCCTATAACTCTAACCCAAAATCTTCCCGTGTGTTCTCCAATCTGCATAAAGTTAGCCTTTTTTCGTGTTAAGATTTCATGAACTCTAACCCGTTGCCAACCAATGGGCACAACAAAAATTCTTAAACTCTTCTTCCTCGACACTGTTCAGCTTCCGTTCGACAGTAATATAGCTGACCGCAAAATCAATACCACTTGTTTGCACTGTCATGCAATCTGCATGAGTTACAACAAGATCAATTGCAGATCAAAATAAATCACTTCGACGACATCCGCACAATTTATCACCTTACTCGACATCAGATTTAGCGGGAGAGCGAACAAAAAAGAAAATGACAAAAGCATTCGATTCGTAAATCAATTTTAGGAATGCATTCTCTTCCCCTAGACGTGTTATATTGCCAAACAAGAGTGTTAACGCCTTTACATGGACGCCTGTGTAAAATAAATAGGTATCCGTTGGTTTTTATTTTTTTTATGATTTTCGTAATCATGTATTCCTTTGACCTTGTTGGTATATTCGTTATTTTGCTTGTCATACATTCCAGAATACATGGAAGTGTTTAATTTCCTCACGTTGCACCCGTTTGGCGACAAGTACTTAATCGTTATGACGACCTCAAGTGTACATTATTTACATACATTCATCGCTCTTAAAAATGGGAAACTTGTACCAGAGAATTAATTTTAATTAAGATACAAGAAATATTTTCACAAATTCATATATATGAATTTTTTTAATTTTCCACATTATCTTGTCTTACAATGACATTTCCGCCAAGAACATGCATCGACTAATCACATTAACGTCTACTTTAATTTGCAAACTCAAATGTACACTTTGTCGTGCAGGTGGAAATCTGTTGAAAAAAGAAAACAAATATCATAATTTTGTGGTTAAATTAGAATATTGTTACCGCATCGATCGGTTGGTTTCTCCTACTGACGCAATAAAAGGAGAATCACTCTGATCAGGTGCAATGTATATTATGATTCAATAATTTTCTAATTTACTGCTATCGGATGAGCAATTTGTAATAAATCTCACTTTTCGCAATCAACTGAGTGCATTTTTAATAATGGAAATAAATTAAATTGCAGAAGTAATGTCATTCTATTCTTAGTGGTAGGAGAGCTCAGTTAATTTATTTTTTTCCACTAAATAACTTTGCATATTTCAATTGGGCGTAGATAGATATTTAATACAAATCATATTTGGCAACTCTGTATCGTGAACGTAAACACGCTTTAGAAATAGCTCTGTAGGTTTTTATAAGATTTAAAGTGAATAACAATAATTGCTAAGAGAAAACAGAATTGCAGAATTGCAAAGAAATTCCCTGAGCCAAAAACTGGGTGAGTCGGTTGTCTCCTTTTTTATTTATTTAAAAAGTCACGATCTAAATAAAAGTGCAATGAGCAACGGTGGTAAAATGCATAGAACGCCTCAAAAAAAAAACAACACACCGCTATCTATCCCACCGCCCCCATCCAACGCCCCGCAATTCAAGAGACGTATTATTGAAACGTCACCCTCCCCGGAGTCACTCCCTATCCCAGAGATTTCGAGTAACCTGACTGCTGCTGTCGGTAATATGTCCATCTTCGATTTGAAGACAATGATCGTGAATTCAATGGCTAATTTGCTGGACGAGAAGCTACAAAAATTACCGACGAAAGAGGACCTAGAAGGAATCACCACTGAACTGCAAGAATTAAAAATGAATAATTCTACACTGCAAGCTCAAGTATTGCAAATGCAAGGCAGATGTGTGACTTTGGAACGCAGTGGAGCTCCTGGAGAGAAAAGCAAACGAAAGGAATGTGGTAGTGCATTTGCCGGCACAAGATGGTGTAGATCAGCGTTGCCACTAAAGTCTTTAGCAAATGTAGTACGTTAGCTAAAAAAATGTAGCATTTTCAAACAAAATGTAGTACCTGTTTTTTTTTTTTTTTTATTGACACTTAAATTAAGTAACAAACAAATAAATAGTAATGACATAACAAAATTATAATTTTAATTCACAAAAAAATAACGAAAACGAAAAAAAATTATTTAATAAAATTCCAGTGCGAGTCCGAATCTGAAACTACTTTTAAAAACCGATCCATATTTATTATTTGCAGTTGTTGTAGGTGCAACACAATAACCAAACAAATTTAAATTGGCTGTCAGCTCTTAATTCAGCTGATAGACAGAGACAGACACTTCATGTTGTACCTACGGAAATGACGGAATTCAGCTGAAGATTTGCACATACTTTAGAGTGATGTCAAGTTTTTAAATCGATTTATTTAGTTATAAAAGCACAAGGGGGAAATTTGAAATGTTGTTCGTAAAAAGGAAATAGGTTAGACGGATTTTAAGAAATGTAGTACTTTGGGGTAACGATGTAGTATGTAGTACAGCGTTAAAAAAACCGACAAATATGTAGCATAGTACTACATATGTAGTACAAGTGGCAACGCTGGTGTAGATGCGGTATCCAAAGCGAAAGAATTATGTTTAGAGCTGCTGGATACGAGCGATTCCTCGCTAGTGACGGATACACGGGCTTTACGCACGAACAACAACATCGCAAACGTTATTGTAAAATTACGCAGAAGCGAGGACGTGAGACGTATATTACGATCGGCACCGAAATTTCGCAGCACAGGGGTCTCAATGCACAGAGATTACACTGTAGCAGCACGCGAAAAGAGGAAACGACTCTTAAAATTAAAAACTGATATAATATCAAAGAACAAAAACATAAAAGTTGAAGTGCGTGGGACTATATTAAGAACTGGCAATAAGGATTTCTCTTATGACGACAACAACATGCTGCGATGCGAGGGAGAATGCGGAATGTCAAAACTACAAGAGATGCTCGATGACAGTTCTATACCATTGACAACTGAAGATGAAGGTGTAAATACTTATGCTGCAAACACAAGGCCAAGCACCAGTACCTCTCAAACTGCAGGTCCAGTGCCTAAAAATTATTTTTAATTGTAATGCCGTCTGTCTTAATAATATTTGTTTTAAAAAAAGAGAATTAAAAATATTAGCATATAATGTAGCTGGCTTAAGTAACAAATCTCTGTTTAATGAATTTTATAATTTTATTAACCAGTTCGAATTTATTTTTCTTTACGAAACATATTTAGTGGAGAGTAATTTTAGTAGCTTTGAAAATAAATTTTTTAGCTACGAGCACAAGTGGATTCCGGCGTCTAAACTACATCAAAGGGGAAGGGCTAGTGGCGGCTGCTTCTTTGGATACAAAAAGGATCTAGATGACATTAACTGCGAATTTAAAGTTATAGAAGAAGCCATACATTTATGCCTGGAGTTTAACAAGAAAAAGTTTTGCTTAATACCATCGTATTTAAATTGCAACTACTGGCTTAGAGATTTTGAAAAACTAAACGAAATAGCGGTGTACTGCGATAACCCCAACATGATTGTAATAGGCGACTTGAATGCAAGAGTGGGCAAGGAAGGAGGTACGGGAAACGTAGTAGCTGGAATAGATCGTCAATCGAAAGATTCTACTAGGAATGCAAATGGCACGAAACTGCTGGATTTCTGCGATTCTTTTGGGCTGCGAATTCTAAATGGTACAAGCTTGAGTGACAAACATGGTGAGTTTACATTTGTGGGAGGGCCAGGGACGTCCGTTAACGACTATTGTCTTATCGGCGGGGAATGGAACTCCTACATAACTGACTTGGAAGTAAAGCATGTTCCTTACTCGGACCATCTCCCCATTGTTGTCACCTTTGAGATCATGGTAGCTGAAAATACGAGTACACGAAATATGAGTCGACTGCCGCAGCTTATATGGAATGATTCGAAGTCATCTTGCTACAGGAATAGCCTAGATGAGAGTTTTTCAAGCCAACAGAGTATAGACCTTAATAAAATCGAGGAAATTATAAAGGAATCGTGTCCAACCACTCACCAACTGACAAATAGAAGAAAACAATTTAAGGAACCTTGGTTTGATAAGGAGTGCATGAAGGCTAGGAAGCTATCATTTGGCTGGCTCAGCCTGTTCCGGACTTTCAATCAAATTAAAATGAAAAGCACTTATATCAGAGTCAATAGGGAGTTTAAGGCACTTTGCAGAGAAAAAAAGAGGATCTTTTTTGAAAAGGAAGCCCAGAGATTGGCGCAATGTAATAGCTCGGCAGAATTCTGGAAACTAGCTAAGAGACTAAATGGTGGTAAGAACGTAATTAGCAGAGACCTTAGCCCGTGCATGTTAAAAACTTATTTTAACGAGCTATTAAATCCATATAGCAGCTCGCATAGTATTCATTATGCCATTCCTGGCTTCCAAGTTGAAGTCCTGGACCGACCGATTGTTTTGCAAGATGTTGTTGAGGCACTTAGTAGTCTTAAGGATGGCAAAGCTGCAGGATCGGATGGGATTCCTATCGAATTTTACAGATATGGCACCAACGAGCTTGGCATCCAACTTGCGAAGCTGTTCAATGAAATTTTGGAAAATGGAACTATCCCTCATCGTTTTAAAGAAGCGCTGATCTTTCCCATCCACAAAAAAGGCTGTACGACAGATCCAGCGAACTACAGAGGCATTTCTTTTCTAAATTCGTCGTACAAAATTTTTACAGCTATATTAAATAGCAGAATAAATGTATGGATAAGGACAAGTAACTTACTCAAAGAATATCAGGCTGGTTTTCGGCCAGGATATTCCACTATCGACCACGTGTTTGTTCTAAGTAGTATTATTCAGTATTTTCTCTGCAGGAACAAGAAACTATATGTATTCTTCGTTGACTTCAAAGCTGCTTTTGATTCGGTGGACCGCAATGCCCTATTCTATAAGCTGTACAAGATGGGAATGTCCTTGAAGTTCGGAAGAGTTATACAAAACTTATACGAGGACATCAAGGCTGCTGTATGGAATGGGGAGGTGTTATCGGAATGGTTTCAGTCGCAGTCAGGAGTAAGACAAGGATGTGCTCTGAGCCCAAGTTTATTTGCCCTGTTCATCGAGGATATAGTGGAATATTTACCGGGAGGTGTCGAGTATGCAGGACAGCTGATCAAAGCTCTTCTGTTTGCAGACGACATTGTACTGCTAGCGAACTCACCCGAATCATTGCAGCTCATGATAAATCGGCTGTTTGAGTACTGTAAAATGTGGAAACTGACGGTCAACCTAGGGAAGTCGCAAGTTATGGTTTTTAAAAAAGGTGGAGGAAGATATTGCTCCAACGAAAAATGGCACTTCAACGGGGAAACTCTTGAGGTGGTGAAAAAATATAAGTACCTCGGAGTATATCTTACGAGAAATTTAAATATGGAAAAGCATCTCTGCGAAAAATTGTCGAAATCAAAATTGGCCATCAACGTTGCTTGGAAAAATTGCTTTAGTAGCAAATGTATAGCACATAGTTCTAAGTTTAAAGTATTCGAAGCGGTTTCGGAGTCCACTATGTTCTACGCTGCGCAAGTATGGGGAGGAAAATGCTATGATATCGTGGAGAAATTACTAAGGTATTATCTAAAAAGAACTTTTCATCTTCCACCGAACACTCCAAATTATATGATCATGTTAGAGACAGGTTTATCACCACTATTCGTGAAGACACTAAAACTGCAAATCGATTATGTGCTCAAAGTATTGAACATGCCGGAATATCGTCTGCCAAAGAAAGCAGCCCTACAGTCAATTCGTGGAAAAATTGGATGGTATCGGGATTGGATGGAACTAGCTAGAGGGTGTGGAGTGGATCTAAATCTAGATGAAGTAAGGAGTTGGAAACCTCAACTCTACCATTTGGTCAAATGTGTGGATGAGCAGATAAGACAAAGGTTTGTAGAAGAAGCATCAGGCTCTCTCCATAGAGCAGTTTATAGTAGATTATGCTACAACCTTGAGGAAAAAAACTATTTTCGGGATGAGCATAGCGTAGAAGAGATAGCAACGGTGCTAAAAATGCGTGGAGAACTCCTCAAACTGAACTATGTACCGCATAGAGATGACCTACCTATAGTCTGCAGTATTTGTAATTTGGCGGAGAGAGAGGATATCTTTCATTTTGTTGGGAGGTGCCCAATTTTAAGCGAGACGAGAAGATCAATATTTGGAAGGAATATCTTATCGGAAGACCAAGTTTTACAAATCCTTAATGAAGTTGACGTCTTTAAATTAACTAGATACTGCAAAATAGCCCTTCAATATAGAATGAGAATTTTAACTGAAAGTTTCTAGAATATAAAATAAACTACAGTGCTAGTGGTGTTTTCTGAGTACCCACTGAAATTATCACTTACAAGTTAATTTTTTATTTTTTTTTATTTTTGTTTTGCCAATCAGACAGACGGCAATGCCATGTTACTTGATTTTTTTTTGTTAACAAATTTACTAAATTGTAAAAATTTTACTTTGTTTCTTGCTTAAAAATAAAAATCTAATCTAATCTAATCTAATCTAATCTACAAATCATATAGGATTCGTTTCCTAGGTTTCAATAAATTAAAACAGCACAGATTGTACTGTGATCAGACTCTGTTTAATTTACAAACTGGTTATCTTAGGGTTACCTATTTGTTATTCAAAATTATAAAAATTATCTTTAATTATTACATTTATGAAGAAAACTGAAGGCAGAAAAAAACGTAGGGTAAATGCGGGAGAGATGCCGCGCTTTTATTAAACTCAATTTTACGTTTCGTTAAAAACAAAAAAGACTTTATTTGTTTTACAAAACATAACAATGGATTTGTATTACACCATTAAAAGGGACTAAACTAATAAAAATCCTATTGTTTAACTAAATATAAATGGAAAATAAATTATACTGTGTGCGGCATCTCTCCAAGCCAGTGAGGGAGAGATGCCGCAGTTTAAAAGCATTACGTTTCGAGCCTCATTTTGTATGTGGAACATGTTTTTAACGTTCCTCGTCCCAACCACAGTCAGTACAAAAGATTAAATTGTTTTTCTTATTAATTGTACAGTTTTCGTGCAGCCATTTGGTTCATCTTTTATATGGTACCCAATTTTATTTTTTTGTAGTTGAAAAATAATTTTGGCAGGATTCTGCACAGGAATTGTGATCAATCATAACCTCAATCCTTTACTCCTTTTTACTGGTCATATTAAATTTATGTTTGACATCCATTTTCAAAGGCTAAACTTCGAATACCATCTTTATCTACAGTGAAACCCACGTATGCTAACTTTTTGTTCGGATAGTTTTCTTTGACCTTCAACTCACAGTACCCATTTTAACAGTTCTTAAAAATTATAGCAAAATGTCATCAGTAGTAAAGGTAATTATTATTCATCGTTCCAAGAGTTTTCTCTTGAAAGTTTCCTTCCTTTAGGCGGGTTGTAAGGGTTTTAGCTGAAACACCATACATTTTCTCAGGGACATTCCGCCTTCAACGCCTTTTCTTGCTTCTTGTAAGGCTTAACTAGTCCAACTTCCTCTAGAGGTCTTGCAAGTATATTTTCATGACATTTTATAGCCTTAAAGTCCCTCTAAACTATAAGTTTAAAATACGGCAACTTACCTCAACAAAAGTGCGGCATCTCTCCCTAGGTTAAGGGAAAGATGCCGCACCCTATCAAAACAGTTAACATAAAAAAAAAAAACTTTAAAATTCACGTGAAACACTTCCAACAAGCCTACTCAATCACATAAAACACTTACTGACAACAAAACAGCTTTTGACTTGGTTTCGCACCGATTATTTGCATTGAACTGAAAAATTTCAGCAACAAAAAGGATAGTGTAAAACCAAACAAACTGCAATATCTCCCCTCCCCTTCAAAAACTCAAATTTTTTTTTACCCTTTTTTGTGTTTTAATATGTAATAAACAAAACATAGAACAAAAAGACTCGCAATATTCACTATTAATATGATTTTGGAATGGTGCGGCATCTCTCCCAACGCGGCATCTCTCCCGCATTTACCCTATATTCATATCAATGTGAGAGAATAATTGACTGAATAATAATTTGTAATCGACTCGCATGAT
The DNA here is from genome assembly GCA_948293265.1 of Cheilosia impressa. NCBI lineage: Eukaryota > Metazoa > Arthropoda > Insecta > Diptera > Syrphidae > Cheilosia > Cheilosia impressa. Next base: position 135,463,882 of record OX411880.1, on the reverse strand, counting down.
AAGACTTTTAGACTTGTCGACAATAGGCGTGTTTTTTTTAAGCTTCGATCTCAGCAAAAGCAAAGTAAAGTAGGATTTTCAGCACGCAATCACAACAACTACTCTGAGTTCTCGAAGTGTCAAGTAGAACGTAGTTGTTGTAATTGCGTGCTGAAAATCCTACTTTACTGCTTTTGCTGAGATCGAAGCTCAAAAAAACAGGCCTAATGATGAAGATGAAATGAAAGATCATATCTAAAGGCTCCAATTCCAGTTGTAAGAGCTCCTGAATTTGCTTGTGCCGCTGCTTTGGCTAAAAGCTTACGTACAATTTTCCATTTTCGCAAGTCAGCCCCCTGATGCTCACTTGAAGTAGGAGTTGTTTTTGTTTTTCTTTTAAAATAATCCATCCAATACTGACGAAATAAGTTACTTATTCTCAGTGGACCATCTAGTATTGTATGTTGTGGAGAAGTTTTTTGTATTCAGGCAGTACACTCACAACTTGCAACGCTTACAAAAATAATTGAAATTTTGAACTCCTATGGAGCAGGTCACAAAACTCAAAACCAGTCATAACGGCTCATAAGTGACAGTATTTGTATTTGATGGTCCTGGTTCGAGGTGAATGTGATGTGAAAAAAATGTTATCGAATCATAACAAACCTTACAAGAAGTCACTTACTTAGGTGGCGCTACAGTCCGGGTTGACAAGGGCCTGGGCCTCAACCAATACGCGTCTCCAGTTAGCGCAATCTTTGGCTAACTGCTTCCAGTTACGCACTTCAAGCTGGTTGGGGGTCCCTCGCCCAACGCACTCGCCGGAGTTTGAGTGGAGTTTGTGTCGTCCCCTCAGTTACGGACAAGTTAGCAAAACTAATTTAAAACTGAACATATGTTTCCGGAATTTATGTGTTTTCATTAGATTTTATTATCTACTGATTTTATAAAAATATCTCCCATACATGATATTAATCTTTAAGTTGCAATCAATTGCTTATGTTCTATATAGATATTCAACTTGCTGTAAACGATCAAAACGATCCATATAATCCATTGACAACCAACTTATTTAAAATTTTTATTAACTTTTACAGTTCAAACAAATTTCATTGTTTTTTTTTTTGTTTTAATTTTAGGCATTTATTACATCAATCTACGATGGGTGGCGGGACCTGATGGACAACAAATCCGATCCGAGAACAAGAGACTGGCCATTGATGAGCTCACCATTCCCCACGATAGCAATTAGTCTTACATATGCGTATTTTGTAAAGGTATGTACTTACATTCTTTCATCCATAATCACGTAAACATTTCTGTGTGATTATCACATCTGAGTTCAGATTCCATGCAATGAAACTCGTTTTTTTATTGCGCCCTGTGGTATTTCCATGGATATTGGACAGTGCAATCCGTGTGTCCTTCAAATGAAATGCAGAAATTCAAGGTTGATTTGACGAAGAGATGCGCCATCAACACAATTCACTATTCGATACGATACGACGGTCGCTTAATGGTCCACATAAAAACAGCCGGTTTCCATCGGATGCAATGTATAAACAAAAAAGAACTTTTAAAGTTCAAGGGCAGCATCTTCAATTGGATTTTCCCCATCCGATGCGTATTGGTAGGAAGGAAACACAACGATGGCCTCTTCCAAGCCGCACCTGAAGATGAGTAAATTGTGCACCTTAAGCGGCATTCGGGATGAAACCGGTCGAGATGAGATTGCTGCACTTTTTATAGCTTGCGTTTTATTCTCGCAAAGTTTATACTACCACAGGTAGAGCTCTACTAGTGGGAAGGATAATCAAATCACCATTAAATTAAACTGGTGTCGAGTCACTGATAAATTATGAGAAACCCAATTAATATGAACTTAAAAACAAAGGACTTAGAAGTAAATACCTTGCTCATTTCACGTAGAATTCCTATGTTTCTTTAAGGCTATGCCAAAAAGCAAGTTTGCGTGGACTTGGATATTATTTTCCACTTCTTGCAAATATAGTATATAGATCAAATTACCATTATGTTAGTCTTACAAACTTACAAACTTAATATAAAAGCCTTTGAAGAGACCCTTTCGTCTTGTTGTGACAGTAAGTCTTAAGAAACATGACCTTATAACTTTTAGACATTCTTTTGTGAATTTTTGAAAGGCCTTGTAGCTCTTTTAGCTTGTCGAATCCACTGCTTATTATTGCAAAAAGAGAGTCTCACCTTGTTCTTCCAACTTTTAGTTGGCAGAGTTTTATTCAGCTCTATCATTAGGTACCTTCGACACGCTGGATACGGAGCTGGGCATTAAAGTAGGGGAGGACATATTTGTTTGATCAGGTTAGAGCTTAAAGTTCCACTGGACTGTATATCCTTTTAATTTTCACATAAAATTTAAATTCTTAAAAAATATGCAATCGCATAAATAAAAAAAAAAATTGGGACGGTTGGTATTGTTCGATCTTCGGTCACCATAAATTGCATATTTATTTGGATCTTGTTTTTCTGGTGACATATTCCTGTATTTCGTTGTTGAAAACATTAAACAATGTTTATTAAAAACTCGATCTCAAAGCACTCTTACTACTTTCCCAAATCACCTGCAAACAGTTTATACGAACCGGTTCCCTTTTTAAGAACAACGCTCTATTTGATTTATGAATGATACTTCATAAATGCTCAACTTGTTTATTTTTTTAAACTTGTCTTCAATATCTTTTTAATTTTAATATATTCTGGTTTACTACAACACAAAAAGCCCATGTCATCGTGAAATAATTAATAAAACGAAACAATGACGTTACAAAGTCTTTTTATTTTTGATCGAAACATCCTCTTCCGACCTAAAATAATGATTATTTTTTTCAATTTCAGGTTCTTGGTCCAAAATTAATGGAAAACAGAAAACCATTTCAACTGCGAAAAATATTAATTGTTTACAACTTTATTCAAGTAATATTCAGTTCGTGGCTCTTCTACGAGGTAATTCACCCTTTTTTACATACACGTTATAACCTCTCACTAATTTTGTTTTGTACACATATTTAGGCAGGTCTAGGAGGTTGGCTAAATGGTTACAATCTGCAATGTGAACCGGTGGATTATACAAACAGTCCGAAGGCTTTGAGGGTAAGTTAAAACAACAACGAATCGCCTTAACATCAATGTGAAGTTATCAATCAATCTTCATCAGTCATTAGTTCTTTGTTGGGGGATTTTCTTGCTTTTTTTTCTTGAACAATTTATTATGAGGATTCTTTTGAATGACCAGCACAATGCAATTCAGAATAATTTGTCGAGTTCTTTAGAGTTTATTGCCCTGCTCTGCATATTGCGAAATTATTGTTTTATTCAGCTTTAATTAAGAAATTTTATCGTTCATTCATAACTAATGGTTGTTGTTCGAAATATGTTATACAAACTTGTTTACTCTAGAAAATAGTTTGTGGTTGGATTTGGAGAAGATTTAAGAGGTATTTTACTAAGGCGTCTCAATGTCTAGCAAAATCTCATAGACGTGAAGTATTTTTATAAGTTTACTAGCTCTGGCATGTGCATTCAATTTAAAACTACGACACATATCACTTTTCATGTCAAATATTGACATGCCGACGTCATATGACGCTAACAATAATTGTCTAAAATCTGTCACCACATGTGATTGCCTGACAAGCGTCAGGTCACGCGATTGGTAAAATGTTTTGTCGGAACTAGACACTTGAGTTATTTTAACAGATAAACATCGAATAAAATATTCAAATGACCCTCCAATTTGAATAAAAGTTTTGGCAAAATATTTAATAATTAAAAGTGAGGTGTATTCGACTTAACAGAAAATGTCAAAGAAAATCGAAATGATCAAGAGTATTATTTTCCATTGCTTAAAAGATATGTCTATATTGTATGACTGCTATCTTCGGTACGGTATCCAAGAAGTGGAAAATTCGGCCATTTTTGACTTTATAATTAAAGGTGAGATACCGTGAATGCATTACAATCGACGCTGAGTCAATAGGTATTTAACTTGGGAAATTCCCATTATTCGTATATTAAATTGGAATTATACTTATTATTAACACATTATTATTTTTTATTACATAATATAATTTTTAAAAAGCATTGTTTATGTCGTAGTTGATTGATTTTTTTGGATCATATGCCTGGCATTTTCAGAGTCAATAACCATTTTTTTTTTGAAGAACTTTTTGCATCTTTACAGTTTGCTTCTTGCGCTATGATATTCCCATTAAACAAAAAAAGGGGTAACACTATTTTTTTAACATAAAGGGAAGTACACAGCTTAAGCGAAACTAACTTTTAACGTTGCTTTAAAGTATAGCTAGATTTTAACATTCGAGAACACTGACAAACTTTAACAAACTTTACTAAATGTTAGAGAGAGTTTTGTATAAAAGCTTTTAATAAGCTTGACTTAAACTGAAACAAATGAGTACACTGAGTGCGGTCCCTTATTTTGACGTACGCATTTCCTTTAATATGATATGCCTTAAAAAACTGTCATCTAATGTAAACATAAAGCGTTGTCTTTCCGTTTCCGGACAATAACTAGATAGCGATGCTATTCTTTTGAGACCGCAATTGCTTTAAAACTATATATTGAAATTTTAGCTGGAACTAAAATTTTGGAAATATTTTTTTTACCAATCAAGCAAAAGTGATAAGCCCAGAAAGTAAATATTTCAGCAAAAAATAATATTGCAAAAATTCTGAAAAAATAAAAAAAAAAACTTAATGAAACAATTTAAACCGTCACCAAAATCTTAAAATCAATAAGACTATTCATTGATTCATAAAGAATCACAAAATATATAGGTGTGTGTTCAATTGTGGTTGATAATGTCAAATCTAATTTAAAATTTAAAATAATGTTTTTATACCTATTATCTAATGTTAGCAAATCAACGATTTTATTCATGTTTCTTGAAATTTATTCATTATTAGTGTAATAACTAGCTTGTCAGAGTTTTACCATTATGGTTTACAAAAGACGCTGGAATTCGTTAATGAATGGCCTAAATTTTCAAATCCGTCATCATTAGTTTGCGAATGTGCAAACGAAATCTTAACGCAATATAAATCTTAATACCGATCTTGAACTTGATGTGTCAGAAAGAAAATAAATGCATTTTAAACCGAAATGTAATTTGTTTTCTAAGATTTTTTTTTATTGTATATTTCTGAGCTGACAGCTGATTGAAACGAATTGCTTTTTATTTTTTGACCAGATTCAATATGTGAGTGTAGTGGTTCTGGTTAGTATGCCAATCGAAAAAAATAATTGTACTAGATCAAAAAAGTGGTATAGATCTACAAAAAAACATTAAATTTCTGTCCAGCGGAAGCGACATTGAACAAGTTTTTCGTCGGAATGAAACAAAACAATGGTACGTTCAATGGTACTAAGTCTGACAGGAAACTGTCGGAACTTATCTGAGGTTTTATCAGTATTCAGTTCAGTTGTAGTTCTGCCAAACCGGTTCGAATACGAATTATTTTGCGGAATTACAAATAACATAAACGCAATAACAGTTGGTCATTTATTTAAAGTTTAAACCATTAAAATGAGGCCTTAATATAGAAACCAGCTCGAGCTAAAGTTTTAGCCCACACAATATTTTCTCCAAAATGAAATGTAGTAAAGCTAAATAGAAGGCACGCATATTATTTAAGCGGTACGTACGCTTCGCAATAAAAGAACATGTTTTGTTTCGGATTGTACGTAGAATGTATATCTATCAGAATTTAGCGCTTTAATTAAACCCACGATCATGTTTCCTTAACTAAATTTTGACAACTCGTGCTAACATTTCTTAAGAGTGAAGAAGTTTTGGCAGATTAACCCAAATAAATTCAAATTCAATTCGCGTTACCAATGACGAAAACTGGAGTTATTGCTGCCTGAACTCTACACTAAACAGTTAAGTAAACTCAGTAAACATTATAAAACAAGTAACGACTTTTTTGTTTTTCTATGAGTGAAAGGCTCGGATTCCAACTAAATCGACATTTTACTGCATTCTGACTTAAGTTCATGCAAATATTTGCCAACTTATACTTTTACTAGTCATACTCTTACACTATCTGACGTAGTTTTTCATCCGAGGCTTAAATCAAATAAGCGTGTTCATGCAAAACACATTTTTTGCATCCGTTCATCAGTAATAAAGTGCATCTTGCACAAATATCTATCTACAAACAAACAATTTTATTTCAATTTGTGCCCGGCAAATAATGCCAACTTCATTACCATAATTTGAATAGAGCTAGAACCCGGTACTCACTATCACTATACTACTACTGACAGTGACAATGACAAAATTATTTTCCATTTCTCAGGTAGCAGCCGGATGTTGGTGGTACTTCTTCTCGAAATTCACCGAGTTTTTTGATACGTTCTTTTTCGTGCTGCGCAAACGATACGATCAAGTGTCCACTCTCCATGTGATCCATCACGGAATAATGCCAATGTCTGTCTGGTGGGGTGTGAAATTCACTCCCGGTGGCCATAGTACCTTCTTCGGCTTCCTCAACACATTCGTCCACATTTTTATGTACACCTACTACATGCTGGCCGCTATGGGTCCAAAGGTCCAGAAGTACCTCTGGTGGAAGAAATATCTGACTGTGTTGCAAATGATCCAGTTCGTCCTGGTCATGGTACATTCGTTCCAGTTGTTCTTCAAGAACGAGTGCAATTACCCCATCGGATTTGCTTACTTCATCGGTGCTCATGCAGTTATGTTCTACTTCTTGTTCTCGGACTTCTACAAACAGGCCTACTTAAAGAAGGAAGCGAAGGTTTGTATTTATCTAGCTCGTGTCTCAACGACGAACTCTAATTATTTGATTCTTTCTATTTTACAGAAGGAAAAACTAGCCGCCGAGGAGAAACTTCACTTGAATGGCTTTGCCAATGGTGTCGTCAGCAAACTGAAGGCGACCGAAATCAATGGCAATACAATGGCGGGACTTATTAACGGCATCAGTGCGACGACGACGCGGCACAGAGCATACGGCGGCGGGTCATCGAATAACTAGTCGTCATAGTTTTAGTCTCTTTTTTTCGTATAAGAAGAAAACATAAAAATAGAAACACATGCCCCTCCCCCCCCCCCCCCCCCACACACACACACACGAAATCATTCAATCCTAATGAAAGGATTATAATAATTTGTTTGTTTAGTAATTTTAATTTTATTTAAACTTAAGTCGGATGCATAAATGAATTAGGGAATTAAGAGTGACAAAGATGATATGATGTTCAATAATACAAACAACAATCGAACTAAGAGTTATTGTAATAAAATAAAAGTGTAATATAGAAAAATTATATTTTTTCTACATTCTTGAGAGAGAAAAATATAGAGAATTGTTTTAATTAATCATACCGCGACTAAGCGTATAGGTACCCTAGAATGTTTCAAGTTTGAATATTCTGCTTTTATGCAAAATGTTCGGATTTTGTTCTTCCGCTTTGGATTTGGAAAATATATAATAATACTGGCGTTTGTCGGAACACCTCATACCGTCTCATACGAAGCGTTAAATAACCAAGGATTCTCAGATTAACCCTCCGGAAAACAAAACTATATAACTAATTTTATTCCGGTGAACTCGAAGAGAGCAAAATCGTCTAGTTTGCTGGGTGCTATAGGACTATGGAGCAATACCGCGATATTATGTGTAAAAAAACTCGTATAACTACAAATAATACACACGAACGTTTGTTTTAAAAAAGATAGCACGTACGTTCCATAGGGCGACCGATCACAACTTATTGAGATCAAAATTTGAGGGAGAAGAATTTCGAAAAATTTAGCTTAAAACCGTTTTTTTGTCTTCTTTGGTCCATGTTTGAGTTAAGATTCCAACCACTAAACCGACAAAAATATCAAATTTTAAAGATAGGTCCATTTTTGTTTGTTGAAAACTCTTAAACAAGACTCCCATCTCATCTAAAGTGAGGTACAAAAAACAAATTAAACTTACTTCCCCCGAGTCAGTCTAAAATATCAAGCTTTTTTTATGCTAATATGGTTTTGCTTCTTTCTAGTTTTGGAAAAATTTCGGGTATTTCGTTTCGTGGTGAAGTCCGACCTTAAGATTTTTCTAGGTGTTCTGGGCTGAAAAGCCCCCACAAGCATGCAAAAAATATGAATTTTTTATATTTAATCTAAACGGTAAATGGCAAACCTAGCATGTTTCTAGGAGTTCAGCGGTTGCAAATAGAGCTTTTATTCCAAATACCATTGCGTACTCTTTGGCATTTATTTATATTGAAAAACGCTTTTAATAAATGTCTACTTTTAGAAGGAAGAACTTTCCTCGAATCAATGTAGAGATATAAAAAGGGGACATGCGAAACCTTTGTATTTGCGTGCATACTTGTTGACATAGGTACCTAGTGATTTAAGAAATTTTTAAAACCCGTCACAAAATAATTAAAATATAAAATGTACATACATACATATAATGTATGTACCTTAAAATGACACAGAATAGTTTAATTCATATGTCATTGCATACTTGCAGGCTTATAAGTGGTGTCATTTCCATTAGTCCACCCAAGTTTCTCTTTTTTATAATCGCATACGAAAACCAGGCCGCCAATAATTTTGGTGAATATATAGAGCTTTAAGGAGGATCCAACATGACACCTAGGAGCTAATAATGCCTGCTTTGCTCATAGAAACTTTTTTATATATATTTAACTTTGACTAGGTATTCATCTAAACAGCTACAAAAATCGATACCTAGCAGTTAAGACATAGTTTTTAAAAACAAAATGCGTTTTAAGGTCGTGTTTGAATTGCGATAAATAGTTTTCATCTAATAATTCTGGTACACCGTACTATATAATGAAACAAAAATAAGTAATTATGACAACTGTCTAAAAACTTTTTATTCTTTATGCAATAGAGTGTTTCGCGAAGCCCATCCTTTCACAGATGGGCTATGTTTATTGCTCAAACGTCAAAAAAACGTGTAGGATAACAAAGCTGGTTTATAATGGCCAGAGTAGTGTTTTGTTTATATATTGTTAAAAAGCGCACAATTGCCATTACTTTAACTTCTTAGTTGTTACCAAATACGTTCGATAAACATAATTTTTTAATTCAATAATGTTTTTATCTTGTTTTTTGCACTTTTCAGTAATTTTTTAACATAATTAGACTACATCCATACAAAATCCGTTTTGTTTTCTGCAAGTTTTTTAGATGTCACTTGGATTTTTCTTGTTCTCAACTGACGTTGTCGTGAGCTACCCTATATGATACCAAAATCTATTTGAGTATATTCAAGCAACCCCTCCATGCTCGTGGTATTACAAGGACCTTAAATTTTGTCCTATGTTTGTTTCGATTACATTTTCTAAGATTACCACATAATAGGTCTATTCGCGTACTCGGTTTGAATCGAACGCAATCGATATAAATCGATCGCAATCGCACAAGGTCCATACTAAATCTATACTACGTCTATAAACTTTGTGCGATTGCGTTCGATTTCAACCGAGTACGCGAATAGACCTAATATAACGAGTTAACTATAGACGCTTTTTTTAAAGGTCAAAATTTATAATAAAAATCAGAGTAAATAAATATACCAAATTGATAAATAATAAATATACCAACATAATAGGGATATTCACTATTCAGTGCAACAGGCTTACAGCCCTATTATCAAATATCAATTATTTGTTATTTGATAACATCTATCAATTTATCGATAATTTGGTATTATGGGTATCAATTGATAATTTTTACGCAATTGTGAATGCTAATCAAAATATCATTGAAAATGAGTTCTGTTTTCAGGTTTGACATTTCTAATTTGTATGTGGTTTTTTTTTATTTGTTTTTTTTTTTTTTGTAATAATCCCCTTCAAAAATAACTTACCCATTACATTTCGGTCTAAAGTCGTCTTTTTCAATAACAAAAACAAGGAAATATAAATAATATAAATTTTTAACCTCCCGAATATTTGATACGTATCAACAAGGAATTTGTGGTTGATAGAAAATTTGATGCATATCAAATTTTTTGACAACCGTAATACCAAGTTTATCGATAAAACCATTCACAATAGATCTTAAATCTAATAAAATGCACAATTCATCAACAATTTTAATAGGTTAATAGACATAATACCGATTTATTCATTTTGTTGATACGTATCAATTATTATCAAATATCGTGTTGATATTTGATAGCCATAATAGGACTGTAAGTCAAATTTAAAAAATTTGATTTATTTGTATCAGATAGTGAACACACTTTTTCTGATCTGTAGCAACACCGAAGCAAAGCTATGGTAGTGTAAAAGAATAGCGAAATTTTAGTCAGTATACTTTTTTTTAGTACATAGTGCGAAAAGAAGTTGCAATTTTGCACAGGATCGTGTTATCTACCTACAACTTATGCCAAAAATATTTTTTATTATTAATGACTTGACATTGCGGCTCCCACTTAAGCAGCACAATACCCAATCCAACACTCTGCTCTTACTGTACCATTGTCTTTAAATGTCATTTTTGCCGAAAGCCCCTAAAAAGTTGCACTTAGTTTTATCTCTTTTGTTTGTTCGCTTGGGATAGAGTAACCATCCTTTTTCTACACAACCCATACGAAGTAATCGTTCAATAGACTAGAAACAGTTAACCTTTGGACAGTGGTGCCGTTTTCTTCCTTCCTCCCTTGTGTTTCCCATAAACCGCCTGAATTCCTTATGATGGTGAGGTGACGGCTTTTTTCAGCGCACTTCGCTCACTTGACTGTGTATTGTGGTTTGTGGATCCACCGCCATCTGCTGCCGCTGTGTTCTGTTCGCTTGCGAGTCGTAGTGAATTAATTTAAAACCAATGTGCAGCGGTTGAATTGGACTGAGTTTGATTTTATCCGCGAACGCGAGAATTACACGCCGCGCAATTATTGGCCGCCGACGCTTTCGTTTCCGTTCTGTTTTTTATAGATTTTATATGCGAGTTATTTTCTTTCGACACCAGTGATTGCCAACTTTTCGGCCGCCTAAAAATCGCCAATCGGAAAAGCGATTCAATTTTGGATTCTTTTCATTCGTTTGTGTGTGCAATTCCTTCAGTTAATTCCTCAAGTCGTCATAATTTTGTGTAAGTTTTCATTTAGCAAAAAAGAATTTCTGCATAGACGGAAGAAAATTCATTCTAATTAGTCATCGCACTCGCACGTCAAATAAAATTGAAGGAAAGGCGACAGCTCTTTCCTATTCTTACATCCTGCGGAAGAGAGGAAAACAGCCGGTAGCCCAGTTTTTTTGGTTCTTTTTTTCCCACGCCTTGTTTTTGTGTCCTGCTCGCTCTTCAGTAGTATATGACAGTCCACTGAACATCTTATTAGATCATCCCTGTCATTTGATATAGGGTTTTGGTTTTTAGAAAATCATTCATCGACTTGACATTTGCATAATATTCGCAATCACACAAGCCACAACTTTCTTTTCAAAGTTCAAACACAATACCTGGCTGTTATTGTTCCATAGCTGTGCTAAAGCGCCTAAGCGGTAGCCTGTCTCTGCCATGTTTGTGGAATTGGAATTTGGAACCCCCTCGAACTACAATTTTTTTTTTCGATTAATTAACGGGAAATTCCCAATTGGAGTGAAGAAGATGACTGGAGGCATGTGCAGGCAGAGATGTCAAGTGGTATTGGAAATATTTTGACATTTCTATCGGAAAAGGAAGAATTTTCTTTTTTGAGGTGAAAAAATATGACCAAAACACGGAAGGTGGACAGGAGTTGGACAAGCAGTGGTGATGACATCATTTGTTGCATTTCACACCTCACATATAGTGTGTTTTTTTTGTAAGCTTGTGATTTATTAGTGGTTTCGTGCTGTATTGTGTATTGTGTGAATTTTTTCCAAATAATAAGGGTGTAGTGTGCAAGAGCTTTTGCAGTGTGATTTTCGTTTTGTTTGCAAAAATAGTAACTACCGTTCATCGTAAGAGTGAGTTCAATTTGCTTTTGTATCCTTATTTTAGGTATGCATAGTTGTGTTTCATTTATTGTAGGCGCGCTGTTTCTGTTTCGCTAAAAAACTGTCAGAATTGGTGTAGGCATTTCAGTTTACCTAACCTCAATAGGAGAAAATTTTAAGAATTTCACTCATTTTTAAATGAATACCTACTAAAGAAATTTGATGAACATTTTATTAATTCACCAGTTGATGACAATTTTAGTGATTATTGTGGCGTTATAATAGACAAAATGAGCGAAGTGCTGTAGTTGATGTGACATTGTGGGCGGAATTGAGTCATTGCACTCTGATATCTCCTGTACACAAAACTACTTGATAATTTTTAATTAATTTGGGTCAAGGCCATCGTATTTTCTCGCTGAAGGTCAGAACAAACTTTCATGGAGCGATAGCAGCATTCACATTGTGAATGAACTTGTCTATGTAAACACGATTTGGTTGCTTTATTCCGTTTATTATTATATAAAAACACTAGATCAATCACTGGTATGAGACGATGCATTCATCTTGTAGAGAAGTTATGTACTAACAAACAAGTACCAAACATATTTTTGAGCAAACAAAAGTCACCGCTTGTGTGTATTTTCGTCTTAACTCTCAAAAATGATGATCTAATACACAATACGTTGGTAGCTTCCTGATAGCTACTTCTTTGACAAACTTACTAGATGATCTGAACAATGTAGAGCTTGGACGACTCCTATAATTCGTTGAGAGTCTTTCTGATGATCGTGACTAGAATAAGAGAGCTATTGACTTAAATTGACCAAACTACAATCACTGAGTTGTATGCCTACATTATTCTAAACATCCTGAAGTTGCAATTGGAATATGTATTAGACAACCTGTTGTTTCCCCTACAAAAATAATCAAAGCTAGTAATTTAAGCCCCAGCCCCACAAAACAATAACTATAACCGGTTTTCAATCGGGAAACATTTTTTGTTCTGAATGAAATTAGATACTTATCTAAACCATGTGTTTAAAATGTAAGTCCTGGCTTATCCGACCTGTTTTTTTTTTATGAAGACTATGTAGGTACAATATGCATTTCGCTTTTAGTGAACAATATTTGGTAAAATTTTAATTTAAGCATTCTGCGGTCCCCACGTTTAACTATAGTTGGAGTGCTATTAGTAAACCCACCTTGTTCATCATTTATATCTAATTTGAGAAGAATTCTAATTAAAACTGGTTATTCATGCCGAATACAACTAGAATAACCCATGTATACACGACAGCTGTACATCTATATGAACATCATTATTGTCAAATACCAACCAACCGCACAGCCGCCACAAGGGGTGAACAATTTTCAAATTTTATGAGAGTAAAAAGGGTGATGGACGTGCGAATATGTAATATGCTTTGTCTGTGGAAGGTGGCATGTGTTTAATACGGAAGTGTAGCTATCTGTTATATGATAACTCGTGAGGGGAGCAAACCGATGCCTTTATTTGAATGCACTTTTCGAATTTAACCGTTTAACGCAAGCAACTGGAAGCAGTCTGATAAATCGACGTTTGTTAAAACGTGTTGATATGGAAATGCAAATTATTAGCAGTCGCTTGGAGCCAACTTTATCTTGGCTTAATGGGAATCGATTAAATTAGAACAATATAGCTACCTAGCTACTGCAAACTATGGAAAGAGCCTAGACAAAAATTTGTTTGGAAAATGTAGCCAATGTGAACTACTACTTAAATGTTAAGTCGAAAACAAGTATGTGCATTGGTAAGGCCCTATATTTCTTATTTTTTGGGCTAAATTGGGTAATGTTCACATTCAAGGAAATTGCTTTAAAAATCTCAGTCAGACTGGAACTTCGAAAAATCTATCTTGCAGTAGTTTAAATCAGGGGCTTTGAATTTAAAGTGTTTTAAGTACTGAAAGTGAGATGGAACCACTCCAAACAGACGAGACACTCAACTTGTTGGCGGTACGTATGCAACAGTCCATTTGCGAAGTTATATTCACTTGACTTGAGTTCTAATCAATATGGTTAAAAGTAAATTCCAAAGTGCTTTTATAGGTATTAATAGTGATAGTTCTCAAACGGCAAAGGGAGACTAATGCACAACGTATTCTATTAACAATAAGTGATTCCAAGTATCACAATCAATGTCAGTCAACAAAACGTGTTTGCCCATTTGTGCCGCTTGCAATTAATTATTTCGAGTGGGACTAGAGCTAAGAAAAATGACAAATCGACTCGTCTACGGAATTCTGTTTCAGTCAGTTAAAGGTGTGCATTCTAGTCTTGACTTCGAAGCTCACAAATCTATAATTTGTATGGCAAATATAGTGAAATTGTCAAATTTAAAGTCGAAATCGCAATTGCTTAAGTAGAGCATGTCAGCGCATAGTCACCAAATTTTACCGGACATAGCTGCCAGCTCACAAAAAGCGGTAGACACTTTCATGACAGACAGCGTAGTCATGGATGAGCTCTTTACAATCTAAAATCTAATTTAGTCTTAAATGACTTAGATGACTTACATGTAGGTACTAACTACCTATACGCTTTTGCTTTTGTTACCTAAGCAACATGGAATTAAAGGCTTTTTGATCGTTTAGTGGTATGGAACTTTTTACTTTTAAATAAAAAAATTTGACTGGAACCATGATTTTATATCATTACTGTCACATGGGCGCCTTGAATACGTAATTTCAATTTGCTGCAGTCCACGACACCCAAAGTCACTCAAAACTACTGTCGCATTTGTTTTGGTTGGCATACACCAAGCTCAAATATGGCCCGTGCTCCCTTCATCCGATATTCGCAATTTTGTTTGCACTTTTCGCAATTAAACTTGTGCAATGCTTACGAATTACGCCTAAACTAAGTACGCACAATATTTAAACAAAAAAGACTGCAAAATTTGTTTATGATACCGTGAATAATTAGAAAAGAAATTACAAAAAATTACGTGCATGACCATGCTTTAAGTGTCTGTTGGCGAAAAACCAGTAACCCACAACCAGGAAACCAAAACAAAGTAACAGCAACAAATACAAAACGCATACCTAACACACCAACTACGCACAATGCTGGCGGCGAAGAATAATGCTTTCCCCTGTTTCTTTTTGGTAAGTGGTGCAAATCGTTTGATGGCCACCAGCCAATGAATGAACCCAAAACAAGAGTCACACGCGCTAATCAACATTTCCACGTCACTGATAGTCGGCACCAACTCCTCCTCTTCCAAACCTAAAACTGTAATCAATGAAAAAAGAAAAACACATTTGGGAATGCCATCGAGTTTCGGATTTTTATTTGATGAAAGTCATGGACGGCGTCCATCCGCACGTCGCACAAAACTCGCGCCCCGCAAAAACGTCGACTCTTAGCGGACGAAGCGGCACCGGTTGGGTCAGTCGGCGGAGACTTATCTTCATTTTGGTAATTTTGTGCTCCGTTTTGTCTTCACAGATTCATAATGAAGAAAGTGGAGCCCATGATTCAGAAAGATTTTCATTTTTGACCGAGCCACGTTTAATTGTCGGCAGGTGACATCTTTCCAAGGAGCCCTCAGAACATAAACAAAGAATAGGTCTACAATAAACAGACGACGATTGCCCGAGAGGAAATATTCCCTTCCATTTGCATATTGATGGAGGACATTAAAATACCGAACGAAAACTGGTCATAGTAGTTCGTCTACTTTTCCTTTAACTGGTTACCAGCGCTCGTCATTATAATTAGCTATACCCTATAGAGCCCTGGCTAGCATCGGATTTGTCGTGCGTCTAGTGCTCGTATAGCACATTGAATGATCTAACTGTTCACGAAAAGTAGGTAAGCACATTGACCCCTGAGACTGGAGATTAAATTCGTCGAGAGGCTGGAACTTGTTTGGCTTTTGCTGTTGGTGTTATGTGGTGTTTAATTTTTTTGCGCAAACATTTTCTTTAAACACTGGTTCCATTGTTGGAAGGTCTGGATTATCACCTAGTGTGTCGGGGGTATCGGCTAATTATAGAAGCTGATAACGAGAGTATCTATACTCTGTGTAGGTATATAGTGCTGGTATGCAACAGTATCGCAATTTGTCATTAAAATAACATTTTGACAGCTCATTATAGTATTTTGTTATCGTTTCCGAATGACTCACTGTCAATGACGAGCCCCCTTTTAAAATGAAATTAGTCGGTCGGCTGTGTTAGGCTAAGACTTTGGCGTAATCCTGTTTGTGTAGCTCTGTTCCGGTTGTGCAAGGTGTTTCATTGATAAAAGAGGCGAGCGATCGAACTTGAGAGGTTATCCCCAAACAACGCAGGTAGTGGTTTCAAATAGACTGTTGGGCGAAGCGACAAATCTGCAATTGGAGGTCAACCAGTCGGGAGAAAATTCAAAGGTCTTTAATTGGGGGAAAACCGTTTATTAAAGGCTGTCCTAAAATGTTGCTTATTACGACAGCTTTCGTTTCTCGCACTAATTAGGTTTTTCCCTTATTGCCTTGTCAGTTTGAAGTGGTTCGTCTGCGATATCATAGCACTTCAAAGAAAGTTTGTAATTCTATGAACCGGAAGCTGTTGACTAGCGTGTTTTTTTTTTTTTTCAAAATTGAGATCATCTGGTGAGATGCAGCCAATGCTCGCTTAGTTTAGTCTTTTCTGCTGAACGGCTTCACACGATCATATGCCGTTTTCGGACTTGATGGCAGGATGGAAGTAGACAAAGTTTATTCCCTACCTTAAATCTATAGTTGGGGCTATTTGACGCCTTATTTCCCATTCATGTTTTCTTTTTTAAGGTGTAGGGGTCTTGAAAAACCCAACAGCGACGACGATCTCTGTACGTAGGGAAGGACCTATTCGTACTCAAGTCCGATGTTTACTATTTTTGGCGATTTTAATAGAGCCAATGTGAATGTCAGGAAAAACAAAATGTTTCAAATTTAATAATAGTCAGAGGAATTACTGCAAATCCGCCCATTTCTGACCTGAAAACGGGCGTATTTTAAATAAGACTTTAAAGGCATGCCAAATTCGTCACGCCCGAAAATTTATTTCCAAAGAGGTTATTGTGCGGGACAATTTAAAACTTGTTAACATGGTCGAATACGAAATAAGAAAAAATATTAAAATAAACATATTTTTCATTTGATTGTCTACGTTTCGTTATTAACCCTTAACCTCAGTATCATTTACGATAAAAACGCAATTCATTTGAAGCTCAAACAACGTTTCAAGGTCACCGTACAATTTTACCGAATTACAATTTCTTCTGTGTCCGTGAGTACCTGTTCAATTGATCTTAGAAATTATCACATTTCCCCACTCCATGTGTGTGCATATACTGTTTACAGATCTTCATTCATAAAAAAAAACCGAGCTTCGTTTGAATGGGTACTAGCACCTTGGCACTTAAAAAAACGCGTGTTTACACCATGAAGTAAGAAAAATTGGCTATCAAGACCCCAAAAAAAAAATTATTTACCAAACAACTTTCGCACATTTAAATGACTAATGTACACTTTTGTAAGTGCGTGCATTTTGATGTTTTGCTGGGAGTGGTACCCCTACCCACCTTTTAATCTCTGGGTTGGAACACGTGCTTGGACATACAACAAGTTTTAAATATTTTTTTTTTTATATTTATGTTTATATTTCATTACACAAGAAAAAGCGAACGAATTAAATTGAGTAAACGAACGAGGCGCATGAAATGTTTAAATTTCGTATTTAAGGTACCTACTATTCAAACAGAACAATCGTGATCGTGTATCCGAAATAACTTGTTGTTGCGTAATTCGTGTAGGCGATCTTTTAAGTTGTGGCTATACCTAGCCTCTTTGACAAAGTTTTTGATACTCTTTGCAGTGTGTTGTTGTATTATATTCTCCTTGCAGTGCTAATAACGCTATTTGTGTAGACAAAAGAGCAACGACACTGCAGCTATGTTAATTGATTAATTAGATCAAATAGTGTTAATTGAGGCATATGATTCCAGCTATGAATAAACACCAGCACACGATGCAAGTGGAGGATAATTAAACTTTTTCCCCTTATCGCTGAACCGGAATAAAAACTATGAGTAATTATTGTTTTATTGATTTTGTGTGATAAATTTGTTCTATTATCTAAATAGGTGTGCGAATATTGCAACTTGAAGTGAGTACCTAATGCGATTAAATTTGCTTACGCACAGGCTGTGGTATTTTTTTTCCAAAGAGAAATTAGAAACTTCGGCAATCATAGTTTTATTACATGGAACGAATACCAACTGCGTTATTAATAAATGACTCCTCCAAATTTGTTTATCGGGTAATATTTACAACATTGTTAAAGTTTTACATGGTGTAAGTAGGTTAGGTACGATATAGCAGAGTATATATTTTTGAGTTCGAATTTTGTGGATCTTATCTTACACCGAAAAATAAACAAAAACGTATGAGATGTGTTTGAATGGTCCTATCTTGACAGAGACTGGATTGCTAGCATAGTAATCAACATACTATTTTTATTATCTAAAATGTTTGTGACAACTTTCCCCTGCTGCCGTAAGACTGTAAATACTGTTCGTAACTGTACTGTTCTAAGCAAAAAAAGAGTCACGGACTTGACACTCAAACCAATCTGCAAACATCTGGTGCTGCTATTGAAGCGTTATAGGTTTGTCTTTCCAAAATAAGTAACTAAAAGTGAATAGTTAAAATCGTTTCAAGTAGAATTCTAAGGAATTCTTCAGAGCGTTAGGTATAAGCTGAACTGAAGTTTGCTTCTTCGCGTATTTACAATTAAACAATTAGTTCATAAAATGTTAAAGTAGATTTAACACAAGCTCCATAAAAATTGGTTCTGGACAATAAAAAAATCATAGGTCTAAAACATAAAACGCAGTCCGCATAAAACAGAATTTAGCACAAGTTCCTGCGGAAGAAGTTAAGTACAAATTGATGACCCAGCAGTGGACGTCTTTTGGCTCTCTTTTTAAGTGCAGCCACAGCTTAGTAAAGCTCATAAAATTCATGGCTGTATCATATTCTTCATTCGCCCTCTTCATAGTACCAGTTTTTTTTTAAAGAGTTGATGATGTGTAGAATTATTTAAATTTATCATAAATAGGTAATGTTCAACCAGACATATTAGCTATATCTGTTAGACAGTTGAAAATCTCGCACTTCAAAGGTTGACCAAATTCCTTAATTGAGAGAAATCTCCTTATTAAATATATGTGACGTAAATTTATTATAATCTCTTCATTTAATAAAATTGTTTGTTTGTATGTTCCTTTGTTACGGCTTCACATTAAAACTACTCACCCAATCCATATGAATTTCTGAGACATAAAATAGAGCTTAATGGAGCAAAATTCAGTTTTTATTTCATTACAATCGGCCAACTCATTTAGGAGATTTTAAATTTTCTCAAATAGGCAAAACAGGAAAAACCTTTGGTCGCCCACCGCACATAATCATCAGCATTTTATCAAATCAGTGCTAACAACTTTTCATCAGTTTCAATCACCAGCCGAAACCATTCTCCGCAGTTGCACGGTAGCTTGGAGTTTTCGAAAATATATGTTAAAAAAAAGACAAGATATTTGATTTTATTGCGCGATATACACAATGCCGAAAGCTTCTACTTACTGTGACCGAAAACGTATTTCAGATGACTGTTAACAATAAATTATTAGTAAGTCCCATTGTGACTTATTGTCCGAGTGAAGACAAATACATGTATTCGTACCCACAAATAGACATCAATCGATTATGCGAAGCACCCACCTATTGATTTTGCATACCCACCTATACCCAAACAATACAAATCGACAAACGCGAATTTAATTAATTGATTTCGGTAATTTTTGTATTTAATTCATATTTTTCTCTTGTTGTTGTTGGCTCAATAAAAGAGGTTTATTGGTCAGTCATCACAATTCACAACGAACCACTCGTGGTCAAGGTTAATCAGTTACAACAGTGTGTCGCATATGGAATTGGCATTTTTTTTACCGGCCGTCTTTTGCATTCATAGACCTCAAATGCAATCCGATTTATGTAAATGACGTGTTGGATAAGTCCCAGAAACTATTGCAATCGTGACATAGTGAACATGGGCTAGTAGATTGCCTTCCAACTTGTGCAATTTTGGCTAATTATCTGTGTTCTTGCATTTGATAGGCACAATGTCTTTCCATCAGTGCCCCTGCACAAGTAGGACGATATTGAAGCTTGCTTATGCTGTTGAAAAGGTCAAAGTCGTATTCTGTCTAAGGAAAACAAGCTGTTGTTCGTCTTCTTTAAGGTGCAATTGAGGTTTGTATTTTCATTTGTAATCGCATTCTGACGGTATATACCCGATCTGTTCAGCTGTCATTGATTGTTGAAGTACTACAGCTTTTTTTGTAGATAGGTCTTGCCAGTGCATGATTCTAAAGTTTTTCTGCCGTGGGACAGCATGCTGTTCCATATTTGCACGCTGAGGTATGCAAGAGAGATTAAAGTTCGACTTAATACGTCTGACTCACTTGACGAGCTGCATAGCGCAGTCCTACCTAATAATATCCTTGCGAAACTAGTCCCACTTTTTCGTGTTCTATCTACTAGCCATTCAAATGAAACAGACTGTCTTATTTGCAATGCATCGTAATCCCACAATTGCCTGATTAAAAGTTAATCGCTTGCAATTAAGTAGAAACATGCTAAACAAATAAAAAAAAGCCCGCGAAAAAACCCAAAAATAGATCAAAACACTTTGCTGTCTGATTGCTTCATCGAAAATGCGATACACGTTCAACTTACTCACGCCACCGAAATACTTGAAGTTTATCAGACTTCAATCCTCGGCACTCTTTTCTTTTTTGTCTGATTTATCATTTGAATGTGATTAGGCATTGTAATCAATTGGAAGTGAGTTGCGCCACCTCTTGAAGCCGCTCTGACTCACTTAGCAAAACTCTGCAAATGACATAGATATGTATAGTGTATATGCTGCTTCGTAACTGCTTTGCAATCTCGTCTGTTCCTCCTTCAGATTAGATAATAATTGAGTTGTGTGTGCGCGCACCGGTGTGGTGTGTATCGCGAGGGCTTTATATGGAATATTGCTAAACCGAATTATTTTTTGCGAAACGTGTATCTGCGAACACACACGCGTACTTCTCTCGGATATCCAAATTGGTTGGAGTGGTGTGCTAATATGGCTTTTACTCGTCTATCACATTTCATTTTTCTATTGTGGGGCGTAGCAAATGTATTTGGAAACATTTTCTAGGTTATGTTGCGTAACTGGTCTATATCGGTTGGCTGTAAACTTCTCAAGCCTATTGACAGCGAAACCGATAAAAAAAGAGACACCATAAGGAAATGCACTTCAATTAGTACTGCATCTCATGACAAGTTTGCCTTGGGTGCACGAGACTCTCAGCTCGAGTAGCGTGCGCTTGGAGTTGGTTACAACCGAATTGAGTGCCATAGTAAAGCAACACAAGTTAACCTTATTCACGAGCACAAGTTTCTTCGGTCAATGAGCATATGCGCGCCTGATCTTGGGTATCTTGTATAGAGCAAGGCACAGTCACCTAAAACTACGATGTGTGTGGTGTAGCGTTTAATTAAACACTGGTGAGCCCACTGTCATGGGTGAGCGGGAAACGAGATAAATACGCATGCTAAAAACGTCATGCCAACGGCAACGATGACGATGTATCTACTGTGACCCATAACTCAATTGATCATGACATTCAATTCGGTTTGTGTCAAGTGAATGTATTTTAATTGAAACGTTTTTTTTGTATATTGCAAATAAATTGCCCTCAAGACAAGACACTTTTGGGAGCTTCTTCTTGGTGGCAATGTGGTGATCTTAATTGGTCTGGTCGTCTTTGGAGTTGTGGAATGTTTTTGTTTTCGTCAGTTGTAATGTGTTTAGTGGCCCTTGCACAACAGGTAACATTTGGTTAGAAATATTATGACTTTGCAGAATTCTGACGGTTAGTTTGAATAACTTCTGGTTTGTTGTGCAATCTATTACCAGTCGTAAGATTACGTTTTATTTTGTAAATAAACCGCAGAGTTGTGGATCGTATTTGCTAATTACATGGTGCTTTGTGAGAAGCTCCTATACTTTTGTTACCACTTGCATAAGCTTGGGATTTTTTACTCTTCTAATCGAAATCGATATTTCGTGATACACCGTTGTATATATTACTTTCGTCTGTCTATATCCTGGTAGTTGGCCACACGAAAGCTGTTAAAATGTAATGGAAAGCCATTTCGATAGAACCTTTTATGACTTGCAACATCAAACATTTAAAGTTGATGCCATATTTAATAGATTTTTACAACAGCTACGATTGCACAATGCCACCTTTCATATCAAATTGTGATCGCCTATCAAGGGTATGGTCACGCGGGCTGTCGCAGCGCGCTCTCACAAAAGACACACGAGTGACCATCGAATGGCCGAATTTTTGTGAGATCAGCATGTCAAAATTTGTCACGAAAAATGACACGTGAAATCGTAGCTTTACGGAGCTTCCCGGAAAATGCACAATTGTTCTATGCAATTCTCCTAAACGAAGTTGGTGTCTTAAAAGGTGGATAAATATTTGCTAAAATACAACAAATAAAATTACGTTTCGTCGAAACGTATTGGGCTGGAGTTTTTATCTTTCGGCTCAATTTCGTTGTTTTATTTAGGTACACGTTATCAAATCGTCACTTTTTGTTCAGGCTACTATGGAACATGAAACATCCATCATACTCGACTCGACCTACAGGGTCGGGACATTATGAAAAAATGAGTAACCTTTAAACGAACATTATTCTCAACTGTTGCTCAAGTTTTATTTCTTCTGTGTACATAAAGGTATTTTGAAGACTTGCGTAAAGTTAAGCAGGCTATATGTTTATAAACAAGGCTGCTGGACTCTTGTCAAGAGGTGGATATACTCGTAGGCGGCTGTCCCATCATCGCATCTACGGGTCACTAGTATGGTGGTGGACTTGGCACTTCGATCAAGCATGCGTAACCGAAACCGATCTACTGAATGTGCTCCTAAACATTGTTTCTCTTGATCTCAATATTAAATACGTTTTATCACGAAGCGCAGTAAGACTCAGGGAATGCAAATTCAGTCTTCCCTTCAATAGGTCTCGTTCACAGAACAAATAGCAACCAATTTTTTTTTAATGGTGAACTCCTATGTGGAATGCCATAGCCCTAAGCAAGCGTTGCCGCGCTGCAAATTGTAGTTTCTTGAAGGGTAGTTTTGTGCACGACTAGCGTCGCGTGCTTAACGTCGATGGGTGTACTCGTTATATACGGACATATCTTATCTTCCGGCTATATGCCTTGGTGCCTCAACTGGCGACAGCTAATTATTGACGTCAACGAGCAAAAGAACGCTCCTTTTCATCTCTAGATATTAGGTTTATAGACGGCAAAGTCCTAGATGTCATTGAAAAGTTGCGCCCAATTCTAGTGACAGAAATAACATGTCCCTAAGTGTCAAAGTCTCTGGCCTTAACGTAGATACCTACATCAGTACAACATCCGTTTGCAATAAATAAACAAATTTTGTTCACTATTAAATATAGGTGCACGCATATTTTTGTAAAAACCCCCACCTATCTGTCGCCTCTAAAATTAAAGATCACTTTGCCGCCAAAGTATGATAAATAATATCAACCCAATATAATCGCCCACTCTTTCGTACGATCGTTAACAAGATCAGGAATATACATAAAAAAGAACATCACAAAACGCATCGTCTTCGTCAAGTGGAATGATTTAAAAGAGCGCCTATTTGGATGAACAGAGTGAACGGCAATACGAAACAAAAAATCCAAAGTTCAACTGAAAAGAAAGTTGTTGATTTTGTCGCTTTTTTCTTTCTCTCTTATTCTTGTCTTCCACTCTTCCAGGTCTTCTTTCATAATAATTGTGCCTTAACATTGCGTCAAAAATTGAAAGTTGATTCAGTCTCGAAAAGGTCAAAAATTTACCTCCGACAACAATTTTTCTTTCGGCTGGTGATGTTTTTTTTAATATATACACTGATTTTAATTACAGTAAAAAAACAATTCCTCAATTTAGTAAAGCTTTTCACTCTGGAATGCGCCGTGTATCCAGTAGAACGGTGATAAAGCTGTGAGCTTTTTTTATTTTTCTGTTATCATGTCGACAGACATCCCAAAGTAACATGAGTTGGAACTTGGGATAAGCAAGTCCGAGTAACTTTGTGTCATGGTTTTTAGTAGTACGACAGCTGTGGCTCGATGAGAACACATGTGCTAATTTGGGTCACTGGCAAAGACCTCACATTAGTAGTTGAAACTGAAGTTGACAGACACACAGCTCACCCGAGATCCGTCGGCTAACAGAGAAGTCGAATTTACCTACGCAAAGAAAAATAAAAAGAAGACAAAAATCCCGACGAAGAAGAGACGAAGCTCAAAATAAATAATTAACAGGTATTTGACACCTGTTGTCCAATAAAACGAAATAACCAAAGAGAGGCGCAAAGCCAATCCACGATTCATTTTACAAAAGTCGAGTGTAGTACTTAAAGTCTGTGCGACGGCACGCTTGCCATACGCTTTTGCGGTGCCGCCAATGTGTGTTGTGATTTGTTTAAATTTGGTGCGCTGAGTGAAATTGTACGTAAAAAGAAAAAGAAAAAAAAATTTAATAAAATGGACTCCTTTCAAGGTCCTTTCTCTTGGGTACTGTTGTTAACCACCACCCACGATAAGCGACGAACGTACTATTGTGACATCTTCTTGCAAATTATGCCGTCAGTATCGTGTCACATAATCCAACAATTTCAATTCGTACGCATGAACCATCTCACCGAGTGCATATAGTGTGCGAAACGTGCCAAGAATGTCAATCGTGATTCAGTATAGATGTACCATAACGATGGACTGATTAGGGCGGCCGTGTCCGTTCCTGCTGATGATGGTACTATTACACTTTGGTGGTTATAGGTTTTAATTAGGTTGCAAAAATAAAAACACCACTCGGTGTGTTGTTTGTGTCTCGTTGAGTAACTTAGTCACAGTGGATATAATTACGTGTTGTTTTGTATTATCGGAAAGACAAGCACAATGTATCGGTATTTTGTGTGCGTTTGCCATAAAAATATTTCTATGCCTCATAAGGTATTCCGGGGAAATGTGTATGGTCACGAAAGCCCCCAATGTGTACATTGGAGTGGACGACACCAGGGAGTGTGAAACTATTGCTTGTTTCTTGTGTGACATGATCGAGTGGATTTATTACCGCTTGAGAGTTTGATTTTGAATGTTGCAAATTCATATTGCATACGTAATCGGCTGCTGTGTTGCTTAGTTGTTGACTAAAGTGGCGACATGTATACAATAAAGTCTGAACAAAAAAAAAAAAGTGGATAATTAGTGAGTGCTTGTAAATTTTGGCGCCGAAGATTAGATTTTGTATAAATAGTAGTTGATAGCTGGATATCTTTATGGCGATTGTTGTTAATTTACTGAGAGGTCTAAGAACTGACACATGGGACCAGCACTCAATTGGACATACATAATTTTGTGTTAATCGTTAATCTTGTAGTTTATGCATTCGTTTCAAAGGAGTAATTTTCAAGGCTTTTAAACTTTCAGATTTGAATAGTTGTTTGCAGGAGGACTAATAATTGGTTTGGTGGTATCATACGACTTTTATATTTGTTCTGACTCAATGGCAACCACGAAGCTGTTTAAGTTACTTGCATGAAATATAAGAAAGTGCTTCCATTTATACAAAATTAGGAAAACTTTTTTAGCCCGATTAAGATAAGTGCTTGTTTACAAATAGACAGAACTGAGCTACGAGCTGATCAAATTTTGTCGGTTAAAAATGGTAAAAATTGTTCCATCAATGGTCCTCTGGGTTTGGTCTAAATAATTCTTGAATATGCCCAATTCGTGCACTTTTGTTTGTCAGATGTTTCATTCCATCCATTCGAATTATTATGTCTGGAATTTTCAGTACGCTATTTACGTCTTAAAATTTGCTCAACAACAATATAAGACACATGGAAACTTCTTTAGCAACAACCCACAGATGGTAGATGTTTTGGGAACCATTTACCTAACTCTTATAAAAGAATCGTTTATATTGTGTCATCTGCCAAAACTCATTTTCATATTCAATTTGAACAAAGTACCTTCATAGTTTGTAAACTCGTAATTTCAAGTCGCATTTACTCACAATAAACACATCTTAGACAAAAGTTTTATCAGAAACTGACTCAAACCACACATGAATGTTCGAGATGAACAATTGTTTTATTGATAGCCACAATACACGATGGCATCATGCCGACATTTTCCCAAGTCGCATATTACGATCGTGTAGTAATTTCAAGGAATAATATAGCCAAACGGCAAACACTTTTCGTAAACAACATCCGACACACGCCAAAAAGTTTCCTCTACAGAAGATCAATATTTTGCAAAGCGTTTGAAGGTTAGAATTCGCTCTGTACAAATACTCTCGAAGCGTCGTTTGCAATTAATTTAAGGTCCGACACAAAAATAATCTTCTCTGACAAATATTCATTTATTTGCCAAGTGTCAACCAATCAAATTGAATATTCGATAAGAGCAATAGTATTATGCAAAAGGATAAAAGTTCACTGGCCTTGCGAGACATTCCTGACAGGGTACTTGAGAAAGTTTTGCGATTAGGAAAAAACCTGAAAAATGATTACTTCGTGAATCATCAAATGCAGGAAAATTTTTAGATTTCAGGGGAAAAAACTCACTTCAAGTAGCCAATTGTTGGCACTGTTATCATAATTAGATCATTTTTTTTCGGATTGTGCAATCGAATGTGTTTCTGGCCCGATAGTCGATTGCCGATCAAAAGTGTGGAGAACTCGTGATCGTCAAGCGAACTCTTATCATTGTAAAAAAAAGATAGAATTTCCCAATCAATTGTTGATTGGTCACGTTGTATGTTGGCTTACTGACTAACAGAAGCTCTTGCCAAAAACCACTATCCCTGGACCCTGGCCGTCTTCTTTAACGGTCAAGTGTAGGTTTGTGCAGCCTTACCCATTCATCAACCAATCAAATGTAGGTTGACAGTTGGTATGACTTGATCCGATGACTATTAGTGTCGGTCAGGTTGCCAAAACGACACACCGAAAACCTTGTAACACACCGAGTGTATTGTTTCCTAATTTTCTGTTTGCAGTCAATCAAAATCACTCAATTAAATTAGAATTCCGATTTTGTTGTGACTTTGATCCAATAAAGACGGCCGCGACGCACACGCTCTTTACATAATAATGTGACACACATTGTGGTAAACATTTTATGTTTTTATAATTTGTTTCTTTTGCATTGAAATGTTACCACATCATGCGAAAGCAGCACCATCATCGTTGAGGCTTTGGGCAAATGCCTTCATGTTTATTTTTTTATCTCATCATTTGAATTCGGAGTTGTTGTAATAAGTTCGGTAAAAAGATAAAGAAGCGCAGGCCTGGCCTTAAAGTAATGTCCGACCATATTTCAAATGCAACCATTTAAATAATTTAATATTTTAAGATATGATATATGTTTTTTTTTTCTTTGCAGATTCTTAAGTGATAAAGTTAAAAAGTAAATAAAAACAATTTTGCATCCCGCGCACAACGTAATCAGAAGTGTATTTGATTGTTATTGCCTGTTTTTACAAACGTGCTTTTGGATTCAACGCGTTTATAGTCATTTTCTAGTTTCATTTATATTTGTAAGGTGAGTTGACCAAATTTTCTTAACAATTTTTGTTTTTGTTTATGGGTTAAGTTGATTTTAGGAATTTTTTTTTTTTCAATATTTTGTGTGCTATTTTTAGGAGGAAAAAGCTTAGCTGCATCCTTGATAAATCTAGCCTCAAATAAACTTCGTGTCTCTGGTCTTGATTCACTTAACGTCTTACCTTTGCCAATGCATTTACCATTTTATTTGGCAAACAAAAAAACTCGCTTATGTCAATACGAACATATGCACCCCTATCAAGGTATCCGTTCGGAAAATAATCCGAAACGAAAGTCCAATTCGTTCGGAACTCAGATTGCGTTCAAAGTATCGGAAACAAAATAAATAAAGCAAACGCGTTTATTTCTCATTAAATATTCCGCAGCAATTTCCTGTCGGAGAGCTTTGGAAAAAATGTGTCGTGTAGCTGTCAAAAGTAAGTAGAATAACACGGTACAATGCAATGCGGCAGGGTGCGCTATATGTCATCGGAAAATGTTCCCAAAAGTTGTATCGGAACGGATGTCTCTAGTTGAATTTCTTTAAAATTCCGAAATCCGTTCCGATCGGATACCTCTTTAGTGGTGACTAAGAAATTCGAATTACCCTATCACGCATAACTACCTCCCAACATTGTCTTAGACCTATGTAAATCAGAATCATTTTATTCAATCTGTTTCTACACTTGGAAAATGTGCTAAAAGTCATAACTGTAATAAATATTTCTTGACCGACAGTGTATTTTTAAATGGTGCCGCCTCAAATTAGCATAGATCAACATTACAGTGTTGACCTTGCTTCGTTCAGTTGCCTCTTTTGTCAAATTAAGTAACACTGTGCTACGTAAATATGAAGGCACGTAAATAATATACTGGATTCCCTCGGTGTCAAGACAGAATTATAATGAATCTGCTTTTGTTTTGTTTTTGCGCTTGTGCTTTACAAAAATCAATTCAATGGATCAGGCATACAAAAAAATAATCGAGAATCAATTTGGATTGTGCCAGTTTGTCTGTCTGTTGCAAAAATACAAACACGTGGGAAATATTAAGCAATCAATTCAAAAAAATGTTAATACAACCACACCAAGTATATAAATTTCAAATAAAATCCCTCTTTCCAATTACAGATACAAAATCAAAGAATGGCGGTCATATTAGACGATATTTATGATTGGTACAGAGACCTCATGGACAATCAAAGTGGTAAGTTTTGCAGTGGTTTCATTTTACTCTCTATGTACAACTCAAATATTTTCCCACGTCAATGTTTTCAAAAAACCAAAACACTTCTTTCGGTTGAGAAAATGATTGATCGCCTAACATTTGCTTACCTCCTTTGTGTCAATAAACGTCACATTTGTTAATCACCTACTCATTAAAATATCGGTATGCCCCAGCCAATCTTTTTGTCACATAGGGCCTTAGCAATAAACATTTTTAGTCTCGACTGTAAATTTGCAAAAGCTCACAATTGAAAAATTTGTATGGAAAATATAGCCACAGTGAACTACGAAAATTTACGGCCATATTATTCACTCCGGGTGTAACTCAGGTTTAAGTTTATTTTACACCCGATCATAAATCCGCATTTTTTAAACCCGATAATTTAAACCTGCGTCCATATTATTCACTGAAAAACACGCATTAAACCCACTGGATTAAAATGCGGATTTAAAACACTAACCCGTTTTTAATCCGTTTTAAACCTACGTAATGTCAAAATTCACAAATAATGGCATGTTTGTTTTGTTGTTTGTCACTTGGAAATTGATTTGATTTGTAGTGTGCCGATTTTAGTTTTTAGTGCATTAGTCGAATCATTGAATGTATGTAGCCTTCAGAAATGGGCATTCTTCAGTCGGATATATTACCGAAAATCCACCACATCGTAATCGAGGACGACGTTGATTTACTATCAACTCTCCATTTCAGGAATGAAATACAATTTTTTTACCTCTTTGCTCCTTTTTGTTATCTATTTCACTTTTTTTCTTTTCTTATTTCTCACGTCTTGCGAGAAATAAAATGTCATAAATTATGAAATTGAGCTTTAACCCGAGTTAAAGAACTTAAACTGGTTTCAGGAGCGCGTTTAAATCCAATCGGATTAAACGCTGTCAAGTTTAAAAAAATGGGTTTATGTTCGGGTTAAACGACTGAATATTATGGACTTGGGTTTAAGTTTTGGGTTAAACTCACTTAAACCCGGGTGTAACGTTTGACCCGGATTAAAGGTAGTGAATAATATGGCCGTTAGAGTCGAGATTAAAAATGTTTATTGCTAAGGCCCATAGTGTCTCCGGTGATTGTTATGGCACATATACGCAAATGGAACAATTTTGTTGCCTCGGATTTCTTGAGGTCACATTAGCGGTCGCAGCTTGTGTGTGTACAGCAGCAGGTGGTTTTTAGTGTTTATTGTTTGCGAACGAACGATGAAAAATGGAGTAAGGAAATACCTTATAGAGGCGAGGAATTATTCTCTTGTGGGTAATGCCATAACTTATAGTTTCCTTAAGAAATTCGAGGCGGCTTTTGGGCAGCAAAAAAAAACAAACAAACAAAGTGATAAATAATACTACATTTACGTGCTTTTGTTATACAAAAAAAAAAAAAAACTTTGGAGCGCGACTCACGATCTCAAAAGTGTTTACTTGACAAATTAACAATTAATAGGTTTTATGGTTTTTGTACTTACTTATCTGTTGAATGGCATTGATGATCTTACATGAATTTGAATTGCAGGCATTATTGTGAAGGGCCACAATTTGTTGGCTTACAGAAAATAGTATTAATGGGTTCAGTTCGTGCTCGAAGTCAAACCAAATAGTTCTCGACAACAGAATGACTCGGCCTTGGTTTAAAGGTTAAACTGCAGGTTGTCGTCAAATTACGAAAATAGTGCCTTTAAGAAATCACCATTTAAAATGTATTTCCATTGTAATTTTTAAATATATGTACTTTAAATGGTGAACAGAAATCCGTTTTATTTTCCAAACGTTAGAAAACAATTCTCCTCACTTCATGAGCGGAAAAAACGTTGTCTACAATTTACTATCTCTGCCCAGTGCTTAGGTTTGCAATAAACCGTTGCAGGTCATGGATCTAATCACACGCACAGCTTGCCATGGTGATTTACATGTGAACGCCTTCATTATCTAACCCTTAATTAATTACAGGTTTCCTTCAATCGATTGTTTTCTTTACGTGAAAATCTAAATACGTTTAATGTCACAAAAAATAGTGTCCTATGTTTTTTTTTGCAAAACAACAGCAGTAGGCCAATATACATTGTTAGGGTGGCCCGCTAGTATTTAATTACAATAATTAAATTTAAATTTAAATAGCTTCTAATTAACCACTTGGCAATTGTGCGATAAACGAATTTCATAGCAGCCTTTCGGTATTCCATTCAAGTGGGAATAGTGAATTAAAAATGCATCGAGTGTAATTTTTGCATTGAATAAGTTAATGGTATTTGATATTCATCC
Organism: Cheilosia impressa; assembly: GCA_948293265.1. Lineage (NCBI taxonomy): Eukaryota > Metazoa > Arthropoda > Insecta > Diptera > Syrphidae > Cheilosia > Cheilosia impressa. Next base: position 135,432,655 of record OX411880.1, on the reverse strand, counting down.
ATAGGATAAGTCAAGCCAAGTGATTTAATTAATTTTCATTCAGTGTTTTAAGTCAAATGTGTGCAAAATTTGGAGCATCTTATGAATGTGGGTTCGCTGTGCGTTCTAATTTGCGTGCACGCTGTTTAATAAGTCAAATGTTTATAATCACTAGAGCGCATCAAAAGCGAGCCTTAGTTTATACAAACAAGTGATTATTGTCTGCAATAACCTGGCGTATGTACATGGCCAAAATTTAGTTCAATCAGACGCCAAACTGTTGTCTGGCAAAAATCGCAATGAAACTTTAAACTGAAACAACACTGTTCATATATGTTTGATAGTCCATATCCATATTAATGGATGATAAAAGAGACTAGTTGTACACACATAAAACTGTCATTAAACATGCCACTTTTATGGTAATTATATGCCCTGTCGTCGATTATTCACATTTAATTGCGGTAGAATACGGATTTTAATTTTAAACAAAAATGCGGTTGCAAATAAAGGTTAACCGAGATCTTTATGCGGTAATATTTCATTTCCATTTTCCATTTAACGTTGTAAGGATTACAACAATCGATATAATCCGATAAGCCGACTTTGATGTACTCCGTGTTTTACGGCAAGGTAAAGGGTTCGCAATTAAAATTATTTCAACATACCTACCTAGGCCTACTGCCACTTGCAACTTATTAGCGATGGATAATGTTTTATGCTTGGCTGGGCTTTTGCAATTCAAGTATAAACCCCATTTTGAATGGGGGTTTCATGAAATCCCTTTGAGTAGGGATACTGGAATATTTTGTTTACAGGCCGCATTTTAGCTCGTTCTGATTCACGTAGTTGAGATTACGCTTTAAAATGTTTCCTTATACTATACATTTAAAATATTATAGAAAGAGTTGTAAGGAGAACCGTCACAAGACACTGTACACTTTATTCGACCCATCGCGGCACCGGGAGGATTCATTATTGTGTACAAGTTTGGAAAAACTTTATCACAGTCCCTAAAGCATTTTCTTTCGCTACACGAGTTCAAGATCTTTATTTGTGCGATTTGCTAGTCCCTGTTGCTAAATAATCAGTTGGTCAGAAATTCTTTTTACGCGCTATACACTTACATTTGCGCAAAATCAGCATCAACAAATAAGTGTCCTAACGCTTCAATCCTCTTTCCTGATTTTAAAAACGACAGTGGCCGAGTAAATCTATTGCCTTCTTCAGGTCCGCTTGTTAACAAAAACAGGGCTTCACGCATTCAGGACAAGAAAAAATTTACAGTTGCTTAATCGCAGGCCAATTGACAGAATGCGACACCAACGGCGAGATTTTTGTTTACTGCGTACTCCATACAGGCTGAAAACGAAGACTCCTCGGGCCATCTTAGACCACTGACTCAGTAAAGTTCATAGAATTCGCAGTTTTTCTTTTAGCTACGTCCGAATAATTACTATTTTCAGCTCATTTACATTACTTTTAATTTACTAACTTTCTTTTCCATCTGACAGACCCCCGAGTAAAAGACTGGCCAATGATGTCCTCACCATTTCCCACACTAGCACTATGTGTACTTTACGCTTACTTTAGTAAATCCCTAGCACCAAAGTTAATGGAGAACAGAAAACCAATGGACCTGAGAAAAATTCTAGTGTATTACAATTTATTTCAGACGATATTTAGTGCATGGATATTTTATGAAGTAAGTTTCACCTAAAAAATTCAACGTTAACTTGCTAACTTGTCTTATTCATTTTCAGTACTTACTAAGCGGATGGTGGGGTCACTATAGTTTTAAGTGTCAACCGGTAGACTTTTCAAATAACGCAATGGCATTGAGAGTGAGTATCCGAAAACCCCAACGACTTTTCGTAGTTGCACTTTGAATTTGCTTTTATTTCTTTTAGTCTTTCGCATTCTCAGACTGCAAACATAAAAAAAATATCTTCTTTTTCTTTTTGCTGTTTTTTTGTTTGTCCTCACTTATTTCTTGTTTATTGAAAAGAATCAATTTTTTATTTGCTTTAGTATTTTTCTTGACTTGTTGTGTCTTTTGTTTTGTTTTATTTATTGGTTCTCGTTTGATTATTGGATTTGTTTTGATTTGTTTCATTGTAGATGGCTCGCACCTGTTGGTGGTACTACATAGCTAAATTCACAGAATTCTTTGATACGATATTTTTCATTTTGCGCAAGAAAACGGAACATGTCTCAACATTGCATGTCATTCATCACGGTTGCATGCCATTTTCAGTTTGGATGGGCATGAAGTTTGCACCAGGTAATGTTTAGTTGATTTTCTGTTTATTTCTTCGATTTGTTTTCTTATAGAATTCTGTAAAAAGAAAATGTTTCATCATTTGATTGGGTTCGCGAAATCGTTTAAATATTACAATGGGGCGGTTAAATTTATTCAAAAAATGACAACATTGGCTGAGGAAAGTCACCACATGAATGTTTAATTTGGTAGCTGATTCACTGATGTTACAGAGTATGTCGATACTTTTGGAATGTCCAGGGTGGAAGATATTTTTACAGATTTAATTTTCAACCGAGATAAAGAGATAAATGCTGACAACGGTCATTGGCAGAAATGCGGAATAATTGCCTTTAAATGCTTAATTGAATTAAGTTCTTTTCACAATGCATCTTTGACCGTTTGGTTGGTTAAGGCTCGAGAATCTGCTATGGTGGCTGATACGATCGCGAAGTTATGCAAAATATGGTTCCAGAAAAATACTGTATTAAACATAAACATCTGTCCAGGTAGCTGATGTTGTAAACACCTGAGTTAATTAATTGACAGAGTAAATATTCTGCAAAGGCAAGCCCTCTTTCATTGAAAGTTGCTTCTTTATAGAACCAGTTGCCAAGAAAAGTGATTAACTTTTTAACAACTGACCAAAGGGTGGGTGATTGCTGCTTACACGTTTGGCGCTTTAAACGAGGGACTCAAAATACTATTTGGTTTCACTTCCTTGTGTAGAATGACTCGATTTCATCAAATAAAATTTGCTAACACATCGGCCGGCTTACATCTTAAACATGGCTCCGATTATTCTTCCTTAGTTTGCCTAAATTTGGTGTGCATTACGTGCAGTTCTCGCGTCTTCTGCTCACGTACTCGCAGTTAAGATGATCAGAAGTCTCACCTTCTTATCAATATTAACATTGAATCCGTCTGGCATCCTTTACTATCTTAATGTGTATTTAAAATGGAATGGATTGATGGATGTAAACAAACCCAAAGCTACCGTCAACATACTGATATAAAAGCTCTGTACTGATATTATCTACAAAAAGAACTCATATGTATATAAAATTCCTCTTTGTACATGGGTAGACATCGCCATCATAGCACACCCTCCAAATATTCTGTACGAAAAGAGTCGTCATCGCATTGCCAAGCCTTAGTAGTTAATATTACTCCAAGGAGTTAGGAGGGTACATTTGAATTGAAGGTACTATATGTTAAATCACATCACACGCTTGTGTTTTTAGGTCATAATTCGTCGTCGGTTTAAATAACATTAAAACCTTTGCATGAAAGTACACCTAACGTGGCGTGTCGGAAGGACATTTAAAGTGGCCGAGCCGTATAGATAATTGGGTAATTCGACTTGTTCGCATGCTACACTTTACCTTTACGGTTAAATCTATAAAACATAGAAGTTGATGAAAATTCAAAACTTTCGCCACGAATGCTAGGAATTTATGGCTAAGACCGTACTATGTAGTTTTCGTTTTGAAATCTCATTGTCTCTTCTTGACACCGCATTTGAGGGGTAGGTACTATGGTCACTAGTAGACAGAGACATTTTAAATGTTTAAAGCGATAAACCTGTTTCATCAATATTCATAAGTTTATGACATGCGATAGACCCATACCGCAAGAGCGGGCTCTCCTTTGACCTAGAAAAGGAAAACGCCTAAAAAATTTCTTACCCCCACATCTGAACCAAATTTGCTGTCAATTCACTGACATACCTCACCTATCTACTGATCTTTGCATCAACAATAAATTACGTGGTATGGTACAAAAACAATAAAATGCCCATGACCTTGCTCGTATGAAGAACAGCAACCCTCAGCATGTCGTATAAACACCACGTACTTGAATTGTTCAGGTGTATTCCATGAACTCTGTTCCTTCCGCATTATAAGTTGCATATAACGTTGACGTTGACAATGTGCACACATTCTCGCTTTAATTGTTTATTCAGTAAAATTGCATTGTATTGTAAGAATTCTTTAAAGCTGTTTGTACTACTCAAATCGCGCAGTTAAGGCTGTCACACTAATTGTCTGTAATTGCCCCCACTTACAACACTTGAGATTAAATTTTGTTGCTTACTTGGCAAACAATATGCAAATGCCATCGATGAGCCGATCAGAATAGAACTTTCGCAGGCATCCTTGAAACTTGCTAACACTTAAAATCAACAACAACAGAGCTGTGTGTCAATAAAATAGGGATTCTAAGCAGTAGGATAAATCTAGTAATTGTTTGTCAAGCAATACTATTTAAAAAAAATCACATCGAGTTACGCAAACATACTACATAGCTATGCACTTCCAGATATATAGATACCGGATCTGTTTTTCGTTGTGGCTACTTTGTGTCAAGTTCAGTTGGGGAAAAAGTGATCGTCTCTCTGTATAATTGTATGTAATCACATGCAGGCAGACTCCAGCTACATGGCCGGACTGGCATGTTAAAATAGTGGTTTTGCAACTTATCCGTATGCGGAAAAGATATACAGTTGGCTCAGTAAACTTGCCACTACTGTCTTCATTTTCGTAAAAGTTGCTTAACATGTCCCAGTAGTATATGTTTATGGTTGCAGTTTGACGGGAAGTTGGAAAGTACTACTACTCACTGGTGTATCATAGGTGGCACGACAGCTTGTGCAGTTCCATTCACAACAGTCTTGATATTGTGCAATTAAGTCTTATTTTTTTAAATGGTAAATTACATATTGACATTGACTGTTGCTTGTCAATCTGAAACTAGAACTGGAACACCTTGTAACTATTTTGATTCTACGAATGGATGGAAAACTGTTATTTCAATTGAACCGTTGACATGCATTTTGCTAAGAAAGTTGGTGAAAATTGGGGCAAGCTTTCAAACTGAACTTGGCTTATTATAGCTAAATAGGTCACACACTGCCTACTACAAAAGCTGTTAAGCAGATCCTAGTTATTGAGCTATGCCAGCTATAGATAGATGGCCCAGTAATATGATAATCAAGCCTTCGACTTGCAATGTCCGCCTACAAGTGAGGTGACTACGTGCAGGAGGATCGGTTCCAACCCAAAATATTCAGTTCTATACTACTTCAGACTAATTATCCAATCTACAGTCCTCGGCCATTAAAAACTGACGCACAAACACCAGATTATAAGAGGGTCTTCTTATTACAGAGGATGGTATAGTTATAGGAAAGGTCTTTACTCTGAAAAAAGTTGTAAGCAAAGTGCAACTCTACTAATTGACAACAGCCTATGATTCCAACGAGCTGGAAATAATTTAGTGCTCCCATTGTCTAGAATATCGGTTTGCTTTTTTAATTTCGAAAACCGACTTCAATCGGTTTTTACTTCAAGTTGAGGACATAAATGGGTGGGAGTTTAAAACCAATCCCAATTTTATAATCGTTCCTTACTTTTTTGTTTACAGCAATATCATCCATTCTAACAAATTTTTCATTAATTCCAGGCGGCCACAGCACATTCTTTGCGCTGCTGAACTCCTTTGTACATATTGTTATGTATTTCTATTACATGATCGCCGCCATGGGTCCAAAATATCAGAAATACATCTGGTGGAAGAAATACCTGACAACATTCCAAATGGTATGAGAAAACGTGTTACAAATAATCGCATTGCTTATTCATTTCCCCATTTGCAGGTCCAATTTGTTGCGATATTCACACATCAATTCCAATTGTTGTTCAGAGAATGTGATTACCCCAAGGGATTCATTCTATGGATCGGACTACATGGCGTTATGTTCCTATTCTTGTTCTCGGACTTTTACAAAGCCAAATACACAAATGCTGGACGCAGAGCAAAGGCTGCCCTCAGATTGAACGGCACCACAAATGGTTCAGTGTCGAACGGCAGTGCGAAGCATAAAGTTGACGAAGACAGTAATAAGGGCGCTTGTATGGTAAGTTTGTATGCAATTGGCCAGCTAGTTGACATTAAAATCCACCAACAATTGTGTTAAATTAAAACGATCAATTGGCATTACCTCATGATTTGTGATGCTGTTTTGGGGGACTCCCACCATCATTAGCGATTAGGTAACAAGATAGTACACACATTGGTAGCCATTAGCACTTGGTTGTGAAAGCACATAGACTTAATGCAAATCATCCTCTATCTGCAGGCATAAATCAAAGTTCAATTGAATGTACACATGTGTCACGTGCGCTAGAGGCAATAACAACCATAAACACAACATCAAAAACCCAATCTATGGACGTTTTTATGTGACCTCCACTCTTAACAGTTGTTCGGCAAGACCTTGACTCGGATTGTCCACACATAGAGAGAAAGAGGGGACATGACATACAGTTGCTTGCAAAACATCGCGAATCCAAGGTCGTGTGGAATTTTTGTTTTGCCGCCGAACAAAACCTGACTTTGGATTCCTTATAGCGCCGCACAAAACTGTGGGTATTTTCCAGTTTCCTCTGTAACTGCTGGGATGTATTTCAAGTTCACGATCGGTCAAAGTCATTTTATAAGTAAAGGCGTACCCTGTTCAGATGTTGCGCTCTAACCACTATTTGATATTCGATGCGAATGAGAAAGTTTGTGGTGCGCGAGCTGGCTATGGCTAGTTAGTTTTGTTTTTTTTTTGTCGGAGCGGCGGATTATAAAATGCGCGTTGGTTTGCAAAATATTAATGAGGAGGAATTTTAATAGTCCGATTGGAATTCGTTTGTGTTGCTGTGACTATTGATAGGTTTGGGCTGTGGAAGTGTGACAATTTTTGAATGAATTATGTTGAAATTGGTTCGCCTTTCATAACATTGGAATCTGAGTCTTGGGTCAGCTGTTGCTGTTAGGGAACAGGCGGCCTTCGAATATCTTTTACGCATTGGCCCTCATATTGGATATACGTTGAACCGTAAGACTCGTCTGACTGTACCTGGACACGTTCTGTTGGATATGGTGTTTCTGATTCAACCTTCACAATTAAAAAGGTTGTTTGGTATTATAGCACACTGCAGGACCTGAGAACGTTGTGCTATCTGGTTTATGGGAATGCACATTTCTGGACCTGGACAAGTTTGTGCAACGCAATTGTCTTAAGTGCAGATCTGATGTGGTTACCTTGAATGAATCTAGTTCTTGATGTTGATATCACTGCTATTTTATTGCAGGTTCTATTTTTAGAAGTCGGTGAAAGGATATGCCAGAGTTTTTTTTGTAATTCAACCATAAACAAGCTTAGGTAGGTAAGCAAGAACGGTGTTTACGGAACACAGATGCAGTTGGAGCTTTAAATTGATATAGCCGGCCAGAAAATTTCATACATATTCCGCAGCTTTAGCTATGACCTCGTTTTTCTCTGGGTTGCTGCTTTTATTCTTCTTAGCCTTTCAACCCACGTTGTTCCTTTGGTTTAATATTAAAGCGCTGTTTCCCCATGTTGTCATTTGGCTTCCGTAAGGGTGTGAACAACCCAGCGTTATTACACTGCCCTATCTCGACGTGAACTTGCTTTTGACTAGTTTCCATTCAGAGGTATAATGTGCTGCCGTAACAGCGATTAACAAGCCGAGAGTTTCTATGTGTGACAGCAAAGCACGGATGTTTATTCATTTGGCATTTTTATACGCGGTAAGTACAGGTACAAACTTGTCCCCGTGTTCATAAACAAATGTTCATAGATTAGTTAGCTAGCCGGCGTCATTTAGCATACACAAATTAAACGTACGTGCTGCGTAAGTTGATAACTTTTACGCAGCCTTTATAAATTCGAGGTTTTAGCATCAATTTAATGCAGTACCTACCTATTAAGCTTCCCAAACTAAAACTTCTGCAAAAAATCGTTTCTTAATGCAATATTACAACACACGTTACATACAATCATAAATATAATAATAAAATTCATTTCCCTTTCAGCCCGTGTTGAATGACGATGAAAGCAGTAGTACAAAAACGACGACTGCTGAGAAATCTCCGACAAATGGTCATGTTGGGAATGGATACAAAAATGGCTATGCCAATGGACATGCCTACAAAAATGGTAACGGCGCTCTATCCTCGAATAGCAATATTATAGGCGACAGCAGTAGCTCTAGTCTGCATCATAGACAAGTCAAATAATAACTAAAATTACGTAGCTAGTTAACTAAGATAATTGTATTGGTAAAAATTTACATTGTATTTAATAATAATTGCAAAACAAATCGTAATCATTAATGTAAAAGTATATAAACAAACAAAAAATAAGCAAAAAGCAGAAAGCATATAACAATTCTAATTACTATTGCGATCATTGTCGTTGTCACCCTTACTCTTGAAAAGTTTGTCGTTTTTTTCGCATTTATTTTCTCTTAAACTCCTCTTTCTTTTTGACACCTACGTTTTGTATTTTTCTATGCATATTGATATATTTTTGTACTGTTCTACAATCAAATATTTACCGCCAAAATGTTATAAAACAAAAAACGACAACTATTTTAGATTTAAGTTGAATATATACACTTTTTTCTTTTCGATTGTTTCTTAATTCGTATTGTAATTTCTATATTTTAGTAGACAAGGCAAAACGTTATTTTACAAAAAAAGAAAAAGAAGAGAAAAATGCATTTTTGTTCATTTTGTATTTGTGTGTTGTTGTTTCGGATTTTTCCAAACCATTAAATGGTTATTATTAGAATATAAAACTGAACAATCAAAAGAAAGATTATTGCATTTCTTGTTTGACTTACAAGAAAAATTAAAAAAATGCTTTTTTTTTTTTGAAAGAGAATATCCCAACTAGTGTTTGTGTAAGTGCGAGAGTCTTTTTTAACAGATTCGTTCGGGGAGGGTGGTCTTAGTATTCAGGGAATATAAGTTTTTTTGTTTTCGTTGTTTAAAGTAAACTATTGTGAGGATTTCAACAATTGGAATGGAGGATAATTTTTGATAATAATACTTATAAATAACTAATATTGTAAAGTTATTTCTTTTTACCTAATTAAGAACTATGTATCTTGGGGATAAACAAACAAAAAAGAAGAATGAAATGATAAGTAAAGGAAGCAAATATATTTATATATAAATCTGTTTAAATTTATTTTGTTTTTTTATTTTGTGTATTTTAAATTTCTCTTGAGAAGCGAATCTATGATGCCAAGAGATGCCTAACTTAAAGACTTTGTTGAAATCTGGAGACGTTATTTGCTCGCATCTTAATGTTCTGCATTTGCATTCACAGTCAAACGGTTTGAGAAGGGTCATATGATAGCGCTGTTATCAGGGAAACTATAAATATTAATATTCCTCGAGTTGAGATCATTGAAAGAAAGAAAAAGAAGATATGAGAGAACAGACCCTTGTGAGACTCCTGTATCTATAGAAAATGAAACGAATATTCAACCCTATCCTACTCCAATTTGTACGAAATCGGAGAAATTCCATTCGAGATATTTGTTCCGATACAAAAAAAATGCGCAACTTGTCGCATTGTGTGGAACCGCGTTGTACCACTTAATTTTGACAGCCACACTGCACACTTTTTCCGAAGCTCTCCGACAACTAATTGCTGCGGAATATTTTAATGTGAAATGAACGCCCTTATATGCTTCATTTATTTTATTCCGAAACGGATACTTTCAACGTAATTTGAGTTCCGATCAGATTTGACTTTCGTAGCTTTTGTTTTTTAATCTATTATAGCGCACGTTGATCTCTATGCCAGAACCCGTTAATAGCTTTTTGAAATCCAATTCTGGTGGAAACAAACATTGTAGAGATGCTTAATTTATGCTTTGCTGGAAAAGGGCTGCAAATGACAGTCAAATTGCGATCAACTCTGCATTGTATTTTGCTTTGTTGCCGAGTTGCAGGCAGATGGCAGGAACAAAAATGTAAGTAAAATAAATGAAAATTTAATAGATTTATGTGTTTTTTTTGTGTGCAACAATGTTGCAAGTATGATCTCTCCCGAGAGTAAGACTAATGAAGAACAGTTGAAAATTGATAGTCACGACTCACGAACGCCATTACCAACACGTATACCGATATGACTGACTTGAAGTGACCTGTATCTTTACCTGTCTATGTTCACATATTTTTTCCGAGCGGATTTATGGTTTTATTTTTTAAGTTCGGATCACTTATTTGTTTTAAGTGGCAAACGTCAAGAAATAAGGAATGTGTACATCAAACGGGTAATCTTTTAAGTCAACGTTTTGTGGGAATTTTATAAAGTTTCGATAAATCTAGTTAAACAAGTTAACTTGGGTACCCACTGTCCGTTAAACATCTATTGTGTGAAGTACCTGTAAGGACTGTCGGAAATAAAAACAACTACACAAGTTTAATCTTTTCTTTCTTTAACATTTATTTAACAAAATACTTCTTCGAATGTCTGCCTAAATCGAACTGACTCGTATGTCACGCAACTTACTTTTTAATGCTGTCGAAAATGTATATAAAAACATACATAAAGTACATTTATATAAAATGTTCATTTAGAAGACGTTACAGTTGATAACATATAAACTAAAAGTGTTGCTGTTTTCTTACATACATGTCTGAATTCTTATTAAAATTAACAACTACGTGACAGTAAGTATTCGAAATATTTATAAGAAAAAATCGGTGTTGCAAAACAACAACCCATTACAGTAGGAATTGCTGTGGGTTGGTACTTGGTATAGGTACCTCCTTTAGTGTACCTAAATCATACAGTATGACAAGAGGCATTGTTTCCGTTTGGTATTTCCGAAAAAAAAGTAGATCTAGTAAATATATGTTTAAAAATTAACGGAAATTCAGTTGACTGATGATGGTATAAAACCAATACCTAACTGGTATAAAACAATGTTGTGTCGAAAAGTATGCAATGGATGGTATGTTCTGAGTAGGGTACCTATGCCAATAGTCTGTTAGTTGACACATTTTCAAACATTATTCAAAAAAATGTATTATATTTGAAAGAAACAAAACCAAAGGTCTGCTAGTAACATTTTCGCAGCAGCATCAAACCTGAAAATATATCTAATTTTTGATTCGCCATTTTAGTGTTGTAGAATAATTTGATATAAATCAAATGATCAAAACGATTGTATACTTTTAGACAAAAACCTAATTTATCACCAATTTATTTAATTGTTTTTTTTGTTAACCATATCACTTAAACGACTTTTTCCTTTTAATTTGAGATTTAACAATGATTCTGGTGAATGGATTGATTTTAACATGAATTGATATTTCAATGGCACTGGGTTAGGTGCGATCGCTGGTTTTTCTAGATTTGTCGGAACTTCTAATTTCCAAAAAGGGACATAATTATACTATTGATTTAATGGCGCACTTTCTCTGAAATAGAAAGATTTTGGAAAAAAATTTAAACGACTTTGCGGTAACTTTTCATATTTAAATTTCGGAAAGTACCGATTTAAAAGTGTCGAAAAAATAGACAAATCAAAATGGCAGAAATTAAAACTGTCACAATACTCTATCTGTCTTTTTGGTTTAAAATTCAACAAAACCTGTAGCCAAGTCTTTTGTATAAATATTGTTAAAGAGCGCGCAGTGCCAATTAACTGAACTTTCAGCGCGTTGCGACGCCAGAAAACTTTTTGGAAAAATGTCCGAAATTGTGGAAAGATTGCCAGAAAAGTCAAGCCTTTTTTCCTAGGAAAGAAAGACAGACTCTTGTATGAAAAATTATCTGGCAATTTTTCCAACAAAAATTCTAGCGTAATTTCCGGGAGCCCTACTAAGCTGATAGTTCGTAGTGTGGCTGACGTAAGAAAAGTGACGGTTCCGATCAATCCAGTTCTTGAGTTAAGGATAAGTACATCGTTTACCAGACCAATCTAATCAATTTAAAATTACTCGATTTTGAATGTGCCCAAATACTGCCAAATTACACCCAAACTAAAGAAAAAGCACACGCTATATTATTATGCTGTCAACAAAAATGAAACAACAAAGTTCTATTAGCCGAAATTGGCTAAAAGACATATCTCATATAGAGGCCACCGAGTGACCAAAAAATTAAAAGGTGCGAGGGCGTAGTGGTTGGGAACATATTTTACAACAAAATTATAAAACGCGCAGTTCTTGTCTGATGGAAAAATTCAAATGAGATCAGCATGGCATCTTCTCATGCAAAATATGGATTGTACAACATTTGCCAGTTAAATTTAAAACGAATGAGATCTAGCGGAAGTATTTAACGTGCAAAAACGAGAGAAATATGCAAAAGTGTGTCTCTTTGTAAGGAGCGAACCTGATATGTCAACACGCAAACGTTGACCGCCCTTGGCAACACCATTTACGTCGTTTAAGTCAAATGTTGAAGTTTTGATAAAACTTAAAGTAGGTACCTACAGCTTTACAAGATTTCAGATTTCATTCGTGAAGAACTTGAAACCTAAAGATTTAATTCAATATAACCTATTTCATGCGTTTTAATAAATTAAAAAAAAAATTTTTATAACCGAGGACCACTTATATTACAATAGGTCTGTTAAAATAATACAAAAAAACGATCTTACCCACAGGAAAGCCTAGGTAAACTATAAACAAGAGTGAAGAATCCCTTGAGGTCCCATATGAGTCTACGTCTTTGAGAAACTACCGTAGTTAAAAACTTTCCTCATCGTAGTTTAGGGAAATGACAACGAAAATGAGTAATTTAACATTTCATCAAAACAACTTCAATCTAGCCGAGTAAGCATAAAAATTTGGTTCGAAAAATCGCACCCTATGTTAACTGTCAATAATGCGCTCTCAAATCATAATATCCATCAATTAAAATTACATTTTACATACCACGTAGTTGTTTTACCGACAGTTGCAATAAAACATCTTCGGGGATTTTTTTTTCAATGTATATGTGTTTGTGTATAATATAAATCATGGAAATCTAAAATAATCTACTAAACACTAGTTCTAAACGTTATAAAACGTCGAAAGGTGTAAACAGTAAACACAATAACCATTTAGTCTGCATCAGTGGAAAGAAAACATTACATGACTTTCACTGTTTACGGAGCTGAAAAATTATTTAAAGGCCCGATGAATGTCAAATAATGCGCGCATTCTTTTAAGAACGTTTAGATGATATAAGGCTACGAGTACATTACAAACATTGGTTTTGGCAAATAAAGCTGCGCAATGAATGAGCAAACAGTTTTTATTCGTGTGACCACAAATTTTTTTTGTACTAATGATGTTTTAGATTCGACGTAAAATTGAATCATGCGTGTTGTAACCAAGTCTATGAGCAGAACGAGCCCCTTGACTATTAAACACTTGTGACTGACTTAGGCGTTTCGAAAATGACAGTTTCAATCATATGCGGCTATAATGCATCTGTATATTGAAACTGTATACGAATCCAATAGGCACTTAGGCAACTACGACGTAAAGTATCTATGGGTATTAGAAAAAGTCCGCAAGAAAAGTTGAATTAAATGCTATTATACAATAATTACTGGCGGCAGGTATTGAATGATTTGTGTAGCTTACCAAATGCGAGATTAATGCATGTATACGTGCCTAGTATATCATTCTCTTCGAACAGGAATGTTGGCCAGGTCAGTGGGCAGTGAAAGACACGCGTTTCAGATTTATGACGTCCCGTGAGTTAAGCTTTTAATTGGATAATGTTACTGTGTAATGTGCGAACACATAACGATTTGAAATATATGGTAGATCTCAGGATGGTAGTACTATCAAATATCATCAATTCTGCTCCATCAGATTGTGCAGAACCATAAATTTTATGGCAGGAGAACAATTTAAATAAATAATTTCACAGCTTTTAACAGCTTTAAAGGCTCAGACAAAGGTTTCAAGTCTAAGTCTGCAAGAAGATACACTGCGATGTGTTTAAAAGCTACTTGGTTAAAAAAATTAAAAGTTTGAAAGACGAAAGAACATCGAACGTGTTATATTCATCACCTACAAAATGTGATTGGCCTTTCAAAATTCCACCCTCGCAGCTGTGTTTCTGCCCGGGCGAAAGCTGTATTGCTTGGCCTTTTGTAATGTCAGAAGATAACTATTACACTCGCTCTTTACCTAAGGACTTGTTCATAATACACTTTACTTTATGTTTGAAAAGACCACTAACCCGCTACTAGAAACTTACTTCTCTGATAGATTCTTACCTGCAGTTTACAATTCTGGTTACCAAAGGTCGACTTTAAACAACCTTGAAGTGAAGTGTGTATTTGCTAGACTCGCTCGACCATCAGACAGTCCTTGACTTGTGAATAAAAATCTCTGAACAATTGAGCCTGCAAAAAAATCAAGAAATCTTCCGCCAGTAGCATTATCTACTTTATAAATGTTGAAGGAAAGCTGCGCGGTCCTTATTGTGCCTTCTTGATCTTCAAGGTCGACGTGCCTTTTTATGGCCTGGGCTTAAGAGTGATAATTTTTTTTACAAAAAAAAATGCCGAGGAACTTAATTGCTAGTGAATACATTTGTGATGAACTTTGATCAGCCGAATCAAAAAAAAAAGAAGAAAAGTTATCAACCTCTCTTAGTGGTCCGAATTATACTAACTAAAAGATGGAAACAGCATCACAAGAGATGGTGGAATTTTCCTATCTGAGAATGGAAACCACTTTTTTAATTCAACTTTATGCATATATAAAACACGTCCCATCCTCCTTGAATTGTGTTATTCAGCTCTTGCTATTTTGAATGTCTTTAAATCGAGGACGCTGATGCACCATCATCACATAATGGAACAAGGTCACGTGGTAGCACTTTTCGTTCTCTAAAATCTTCCGCTTGGGTAAGTTTATTCATACATTTTAATCATGCCCAATGCATCCGCATTGCATTTCCTAGAAGGTGATTCCATTATTGCTTTGTTGCAGCAGTCGTGACCTTCAGTTTATTCAACAGTGCAATATTCCATCTATGTATATCTGTATGAACGTAGAAACCTGTAAGAAGTCCCACAGCCCTCAGGGCAATGTCCTTCATTCTGCTTGTGAGGGTCATCAGTGGTGATCTTTTATTTCTCACTCGCGGTAGTCGGAACTGAGTGCGCGCGGATGCTTTTTATCAAAGTTGTTCCATGACTTGCGTGCACATATTTTAGTATACTCAATCAGGTGATAAATGGTAATGATGTTTGCCAATTTAATTGAATTTTAAACAAATATATTGTCAGTACAGCACTTAGGGCCTAAAAAGCAATTCTAAAAAGTTAGCCTGCAGTACACCAGGTGCAAGTGCACAAGGCATCAATCCGTCAGTTGGGTAAACATTCTGGCCGGTGTGTATTTCAAAAGCTATCACAACTTTCAATGAAGATGTCATTTCCGCTAGTCACTAATGCACATTGACTAAGCTTAAAAATATCGGGTTTACTTTTCAGTTGGTGCTTTTAAATAAGATGACGATGTTTTTAGTTCGCACTATTTGTTTTCAATTCACTCGTAAAATTATAATAATTGAAGGATAGGTAAGGCGACAGCTATGCATCATTTAAAAGCCTTACACAATTTTTTTTCACCTGCAGCTTGAGCTGAACATTTTACTACTGTTGGCCATTCATACGACTTTCCAATGAGTAGGTTTATTGAACCGGTATTAATGGAGCTCAACGACAGAGTGTGAAAGAAAAGTTTGCTGTGTGCAGTTGCCCTTTTCGTAGAAATTCAAAGCGCATTCGACAACACCCCCGCCTTTTGCAAAATAATATCGAAGATATTAAAGATTGTTAAGGGTAGATAATTTGGGGCTTCTATAGGCAACTTTGTCAGATATATACGTACTTACTCTTACTTAGTGTATTTCAGTAGTGCTAACATATTTCGGGGTTGATGCTGCCAGGAAGCTTTGTCTGTCAACCCATCTAAGATTGCGTGATAGTTTTATATCCAGCAGTTCGATCACGCTTAAAAGGTAGCCTCGATCTCTTCATGGACTTCCAGGTTATATTTGTAAGTCGAGTTGATGGGTATGGTGATTTTGAAAACATGTAGAGGCTTAGAGCTTCTAAGGTGACATATATTATTTTGCAATACCATCAGACATAGTGGACTTGGGTACAGTTTATTCTGCTATCAAAAGCAGACAAATAACTATATTTTCGAAGAGACCTTTGCAATTTTACCTCCCGTACGAACATCTTTTTAAGTTAAAAAAGGGATGCTACTTGATATTTTACTTTTTAAAGCACAAAGGGGGAGATGAGCGTAAAGCCAAATGTTATACATTCAGGTGCCGCTGTCAAATTTAATGGAGAAAACAAGCCAAAAGTTTGCAATGTGAACTATATATTGCTTTTAAATTATTCTTCTCAAGAAGGAAACAAAATCAATTATACCTATGTCACAAATTTTACCTTTCGTTTATTTAAAATGCGAAAATAATTGTCGTTTCGTGTTTTGCAGAACCCCACGTCGGATCCTTAAATCCGTACGGCAGTGTGCCAAATGATGATGGATATATGAAAATGTGACGTTACCGCTTGCAAATGGCAAACCGATTTTGAAATGAGATGTTGCTTGATTACGTAAACATTTTTATCAAAAGTTGCCAGTGGCATTTAAAAAAGTTTCTTTTTGGAGATGTAATTTTATTTTACTCTTACGAACTGATCCAGATCAAAAGTAATAGTTCCCTGTTATTTCGTTAAATCAAAACCAATGTCACGTTTAAGTTACGTTTAATTTTTCTGCACCATTTACAAATTCCAACCTACATGTCAAAATACAACTTCGTTGTGAAAACCAATCGTTGTACTTAAACAATTACCGACTTGTTTGAATAAAATCATTGCCTACCTAAAGGCAATTTTCTAAGAAAAAGCAAGAAAATTTTGTCTTTCTTAGCTGCAGTTATGTCTAAAATACACAATGTATTATCTATAAACATCTAAAAAAAAAACTTAGCTAATTGGTTGTGACTATGAACCAGACTGCTGAGTTTGTGTCGTTCCCCCATCTGACACTATTTACTACGATCGACACATTCCACGCTCGATCAAAGTCCAACACCTTATGCACCAGTTTGGAGAGTGTTTACCCCTCTTTAAGTGTATACTGCTTACTGCATAGTACAAAATAAATTCAATCCATTCTACTACTAACCGGCTAGTACCCCACTCATGCGGCTTACGAATTTCTTCATCTCCTCGTGGATACCACCCCGATTACCTGCAACGCTACAAACACAAAGCATAACATTTGACAAACAATTCTTCCAAGTTTGACTCCACAATTGAGTGGCTGTCAGACAACTCAATAGAACTGTCCAAACATCATTACTAACTACGATCATTACCTATCCAGTATAAGATAAGGCCCAACAAAATTCTCACTCGATTCTTTATTTCCGTGATATCTCTGACAGCCGATTTATAGCACAAACAAAAACAACAACAGCAACACCACATGGCTTACAGGGTTACAGCTCACTGTGTAGAAAACAAACCCACCTAGCGGCATGCACTTGTCATAGAATATAGCCACATCACTTCTGGCTGAGTTAATTGACACACAGCTTACACCCCACTGCAGTCTGTGTTCAGTGTGCAGCCCTCTAGACTGAGCTTCGACTTCGAGACAGGATCCCAGACGCAAGCTGTTGCAATTGTCCGTCAACCAGCCAGCCGTCCAGACTGATTGCGATTTTTTTCCCAACCGCTCACAGCATTGCGCGCCAAGCAATAAAAAGAAAAAGTGATCGTAAACAACAAACACAGTTTGATCGTGCAATTCGTGCCTTAAAAATCGATCTATACCGTCTGAATTTAATTCAAAGATACATTTTTCAAAAAATTTTGTGTTGTGTTTCTCGTTTTTGTCATTTTTTATTTTTTGTGTTGACAGCGCAAGTGATTCTCGAAAAAATATAAAATACATCGGTAAAGTGCTGTCAAGTGCATTGATCTGCTAGAGTTTTTTGTTTCTTAACGTCACGCGGATATATCTGTACGTAGCTGTTAATTTGTGAATTTTTGTGAACGAAAAAAATACAACTACTGAAAAAGGGCATTAATTCAGGTAAGTGCATTTGCAGTTAAAAAGGCTGTTTGTATGTAAAGTACCACAATTTGTTGTTCCAAGTTTAATTGCAAGTTAAATAGTAAGACAAATACTTTTGGTGAAGAATGTTGTTTGTGAAAGAAGTCAGTTTTTTTAGGCAGAACTTCGTTTACTTTTGGTAATGTTTTCATGGCCGCTATTACTTTAAATGCGCCCAAACAAAACAGAAATGTTTATACATATTTGCCCTTAAATGACAGTTCGTCAGTTCGAGATAAAAGAAAGGTTTGACAAATCGAAACTCAATTGAATTTAATCTTTAAGTTCATTTTTAAATTTAAATAAGCTGGGCGTGAGCGAAAATATAGGGCCTAAGTGAATAGCGCATGTTTAGTTTTCTCCTGCGGGTTTTTCTCTCAATAAAATGTTCTTAAAAAATTCCCCTGACTGATAGAAGGGCGTTTGGGGATTAAGTTGACGTTTTATAAATTCTCCAAGGACTCTTTATTTTAACACGTAAGTTCATATTTGTTTAAAATATTGGTTACGGATTAAGGAGATAGTCCGGTTTAGTTAAATTGGTTGACAGAGCGAAATTTATTTATTCCGATGACGGAAACATTCTTGTAGATGAAGATATAGCACTTATTTTGTTTCTATATTATCTAAGAATATAAGCAGTGCCTTCGTATAGTAAGAAGTAATTTATTCAGTAAACCCTCCTTAAGAATAACCACAGACGAGCGACTAATCACTGGACGGTTGTGGATCTGTTATTGTGGTTTGTGGCATCTAAAATCTTATAAGTCGAATTGGCACCCTCAGAGACATATTTAATAAATGGGTTGCGGGCGACCTCCATATATGGCGACAATATTCGTGACTTGGTCTAAAAAAAACTAGGTCTAGTCGAGTTTTATAGAGAAGTCGGGGTTGTTTCGAACCATTCGTTATGGTCCTTTGATCTTTTTTATATTCTAAAGTGACCACTGGTACAGGGGCGTATGTCTTCAGTGAATTTATGGAATCATTTAGAAACAGTAATGATTGCAGCGTCTTTCAGGGAAATAATGCTGCTTTAACATATGCTGCGAACGACTTGAAGAGACTCTATTAGTAATCTGAAAGCCAAGCGGATTTAAAAGCCATGAAGTTCTTAAATTCAAGGTGCCTATAGCATTACAAAACAATTTCGCTGAGGTGAGAAACGTCTTCATGAATTGCAAAGGTTTAAATTTTATTGACAATCAAAATCAACTATAATAATTCTCACCAAATAATAAGTATGTTGCATGAATATACATAGCTTTTGATCCAAACGTTAACGGATTCTTTTCTATTGTGCATAGATATTCAAATCAGCAACACTGTGTTTTGTTAAATGTCATCGTTTGTGACAAGATAATTCATTCGGAAATTAACTTTCATTGGGTCCATATTTCATAGAAATTTGGTTGGGAGTAACGTCGTAATCGGTACGACAAAGTCAACGTGTAGCATATAGATTCTGCAAACGTATAAAAGAAATCCAGACTGAGATTTTTCACTTTCATATGAATAGAAGAAGGAGAAGAAAGAAGAGAAAGATCAAGATCAAATACCAGTCATTAGAAGTAGCAAGACAATGGACCAATTTTCGTAGTTCAGTGGCTATATTTTTCATACAAATTTTGCAATTGTGAGCTTTTGTAAATTCAAAGTCGAGACTAATATTGTTTATTGCTAAGGCCCAATATGGATTAAAATTTACAAATAATGATAGATATCAGTGAGCACCATAGCGCAGCTAAAAACTGACAATTTTTTTTTAAATCAATGGAAATTCACAATTTATAAGAGCTCTTAGAAAAGTGGCTGGGTGCCTGATATAAATGCCAAAAATCGTCTTGAGTCACACAAAGGTAGCGTAATACCGCTTTTGGGAATTAACAAAATTTTTTTGCAACTTTAGAACGCAACATTGATCACGCGGCTATATTTAAAAATCATTCACAATAAGAACAAACAAAAGTTTTCTAAAAATGAATTTTGTTTAATAAAATTGGGGCGGTAAATCAGAGTAGGTATGTGTGTCGTTAGTTTATGCCCGAATAATATAATTTCCAACAAAAATAGTAAACACCAAGCTACTATTACACATGCCACTTTTCATATGAAACTTTGACATGCCGACGTCATTATGACGTAGACATTTCTCCCAAATTTTTCGTCACTGCGTGTGATCGTCTGTCAAGCGTACTCATGAAGACATGACATAAGTGACCACCGAATGACCAATCTTTGTGACGACAGCATGTACAAAATTGCCACGAAAAATGACGCTTGTAATCGTAGCTTAAGGTTTGATTGATTCACTCATTAGCTGTGCCAGTTTAGTAGTTTACCAATTACCTGCATAAAGAAGGGTTTGACTATTACCCTTGACTAGACTCATTTTATTTTTCTATCTTCCGTACAAGGATCTATAAATGGTAGGTAAGTCATTTACGATTTATTTTTAACATCGACCACGTAAGTGCCCACGACCATCCTCTTGTCTCTATCCCAGCGTATGACATCTGCTTCTGCAATGCAAGGCCGCCAGTGATTGTAGATTTGTAGATAACCATCAACGACTTTAAATAAGTCTTTCCATTTCGACAGTAATCTTATTTGGCATCACCAAAGCAGCTATTTCGCAGCGTGCAGTTGTTGCTGTGTGATCCTCGTGTGTATTATGGCGAAAACCTTTACGACACACGTTTCGTTTATTTTTTGTGCTTATAAAGTAAACTTCGCACACGAGCTAGCATTTCAAGAGATACCCAGCGCCGGTGGGTCGATCTATGCAACGATGCTTCAACGAATCGTGTTCCGACCACGGCGTCGTCGGTTAGTAGTACCAAGATGCAGAGGCAAACCTTGCACTTGACTTGTTCGGTAGGTTATATACCTACTCTTACTTTTCTTGACTTGACCTTCATGCATTCTCGTTTCGTTTCGCCGTTGCAGTCATGATCAGCTACCGGTGGACGACCAAGCTGCACACGACCTTGCATCGGCGCGTATTGTAATGAAGGCGTGCTTCATCCTTTGCCTTCTTCGTTGTCGGTAAAGTGGTTTGGGCAAGTACTCGCATAAGGGGTGACAGCTGACACTGACAGTGACACTGAAATACAAAAAGTCTTCCAAATCGCTTTTACTTTCCTCAGCCCATTGGAGGAGTAGTCTCTAGGTGTCATCTGTCACCGTGAAGTCAAATTCTTGCGTTCATACAACCCTGCTTACGAGTATCAACTGGGTCAGGTACACCCGTAGGTTAGATAACAATTTCTGCATGCCGGTAGTATAATAATAATGAAATTAAACAATCAGTGACCCCGTTCCCAATTGTTGTTGTGTATACAGTGATCTCTTTCCTTCCTATATGTCTTGTGTCTTATTTCACGTTTGTCCAATGACAGCCCAGAAAAATGGTGGCGCAAAAATTTGCGTTTGTTAGCGAGTACCGCACGACCATTTAGTTTCGATGACACTCAGTTGTTGTGTTAGTGGGCAGTTGGCAGCCTATTCATTTTTCTCTTTCATTACCAAATGGTACTCATTTAAGGTGATCACACGCCAGTTGGACATTGGTAAACATGAATTAGTAAACGGTTTTGTGTTTTACTTCTGTTAGCCTTTGTCTCTGTGGTTGAGCAGAGGTGTTTACAGCCAGCTGTTTGCGTTGCGCCGAGTGGTGGTTCATAATGAAATTGAGAAATACCGCTCTGGGTTACATAAATCGGATATTTGTAATATTATATTTGTTTTGGGGGTTACATGATGTACAGGTACACATTCGAAGTAATAATCATAGTGTGCACGATTTGATGGGTTTTTTGTTTTCGTTATATTTTTCTTTTTGTGTCCGGCGGAGTTCATAAGAAATTTTATCTAATGATCCGTGTTAACTTGGGTTTTGATGTTTTTTTTTTATAAGTTACTAAGGTGTCCCTTTCGAAATAATTACAAGCAATAGAGCTAGGCTGTCTGATTGATATTTTATAGTTGAGATATAAGGTGGGCTGCAGTGGGTGACATATAGGCATATTGCGATTCAACAATTGAGACAGACACCTGTCTACCAAAACGCTGGTAAGTATTGAGTGTCTGATTCAGTGTCATTCCAGTAGCTAATTCATAGAAGTTCTCTTCGAAAATCGCTGCATGTTTAGAAAGAGCTGTAATTCCTAAACTGCCACTCATGATAGCTGGATCAGTTTTGCCAACATCCCAACATCGAGCTCGCAATCCCGAAGAAGCTTTAAAGTCGATACAAAGAGTCTCTACTTGAGATTCATTGGCTCTCCCAAAATTTGCATATGGGTGGTAGGTATACCTTGCCTCTGATTTACTCCGTGATACTAATAATCAAAAAATTTGTCGAACTCAAAATGGCGATTGTCAAAATAAGAAATAAATTTGGATCATTAGCAATTTTTGTTCAAATATTAAAGCCACTGAATTTGCCTGCGTTTATAACGGAACAGGTTTCTTTTTTATGTCAGTTTCCATTTGACAAAACGACATTAGTGCGCACTGAAAAAGCGTTGCCAGTTTTACCTGCGTTCTGACTTGAACATCACCTTCGTTGCGCCGTTGTGTATTTCCTTTAAAATAAATTCCCCTTCTAATTTTACATCTTACGCAAAGTATACATAATGCACTACGATTATGTGACACTTCAGGCAAACTAATATTTACTTGAAACCATCTTAATCAAGCCCTTAGCATTTGTCACCTCACCTTCAATTAATGTCATCATCCATTAACTTTGAAAACTCATTACTGTTGTACTCAAGTCGTTTTGATTGCAACAGCTTGGCAATGAATGTGCATTACCAATACGTAATAAACAATCAAAATTAATTGGGTGCTTAGCCTAACACGCCCTCTATGCAAACAGAGAAGTCCCGGCTAATCTATTCCGTAGCTACGTCAGTAAACTTCAAAATATTGTAATTATTATTGTCAACACTCGTTTTGGCGTATACCATGCCGCCATAAAAATGACAAAATAAAGGTCAGCAATAATATTGGAGTAGAGCAATTCACCTGCGTGCGATTGTCCAACTGTGCGTGTGTGCGTTTGTGCTACATTTTTTGCATACGTGTGACCTAATCTAACGCAGATTACACAACTGTTACACGTTTTGCATAGAAAAGATACAAAATTTGGAATCGGCATCTGGTGCCCGCCGAATGCTATGCTCATAGCGCAAATTTGATGACGCTCTACCGTAGGCGCGATGGCATAGTGGAACTGGAAGTAACAGTTAGCGCTGCTTATGGACTCTTGATTTCATTGTGTGTGAGAGAAAAACTTAAAAAACAAAAACGAAAGTTGGAAATGCGGCTTTGTTTATCACTAGGGTGTTAATGTGGCCCAAAGATGTTGGCGCTGTTGTTGGTGTGTTGTCTAGTCATTTGGATTATAAAGGGCCGATGCAGCGGTTACCGCATCTGAAGCGCTCTTAAAATACTATTTTTTATGGATTTTCTCGTCATTTCCGGTCAATGAAAGGAGCGCACGCTTACATAATAAAGCGCAAGTGTTAGATATACACAAATTGATAATCAATGAGATTAGACAACGAATGGAAAAATTCACATATTAATGATAGAATCGAAGTTAAATGGTTGGAAAATTTCCAATTGTTTATTAAGCTCCGGGGAAATAAATTCACCCGCTCGGATGTCTGGCAGCTAATTACATGGTAATAAGACATTAAGATGCAATTACGGACTTGTGTGGTCAATGTGGTCTTTTGGTTATTTGTCATTTGTCAAATGTGTTAATGATGACTGATATCCGAAGTCCGTTTAAAAAATATATTTTTTTTAAATATAAGTGCGTCAGAACTGAATTTCTAAGAACAATTGTTGTCTTAAAATACGCTTTGAAATTCATATTGTGCAGGAAATGTTTTTGAAAGATTAGACAAGTGTGGAGATAGGTTTCATTCATGAGATGGTCTCAAGTGTGGTCTCTATGTGTTGGTTGGCTAGTAGCTCTTAATCGTCTTAGTTTCAATTGATTGCGGTTTCTTATTCAATTGGCAATTATTCGTGTTATGAGTAGTTGTTTAGAACACGATCGCTCGTTTATATAAGTTGTGGTTGATTTCACTGAATTCAGTTTCGTTATCAAACTCTCCTTACTTTGTTTAATTGACCACAATGGCTGCAAGTAGATTTTTGATGCCATTAATAAATTATTATGATTGGGAGTAAAGTGGCAACATGTGGACTTTACAGCCTCCGTCTACAGACTGTAAACTGCATGTCGGAGGGGTGCGGACTTAACTGTCTTTAAAAATAATTGGAAAAAAGTGTCCATAAAATTTGGCGCAAGAGTCAAAAAATGTATAATATTCTAGTATAATTATTTGTTGTATATTATATAGTTTTTCTTTCCTTATATCCTTAGTCCTTTTTACCAGACGACCTTTTGGAAAATAAGTAGTTCTTCTAATTTTGTCCATCTGTCACCTTTTCACATTTTTACTTTCATGCTGAGATTTTTGTATTCCCGAAATAATTTTTGGTGTGAACGGATTTGAGTACCACTGATCTGCCTACTTGAGTTAATCAGGTGTCAAGCTCGCAGATTCTAAAATATAAGGATCAGAACCAATGTCATTTTAGATAGCTTACCATGTTGGTAGTGATGCCAAAGACATCTATAGGACTTCCTTCTTAGAAGATTTCTGCAGAATCTGTCTTTGTGTGAATATTTTGCACAATTGACAAATGCTTTCAGGCGCTCAAAATCCAAAATCCATAGCCCAACTGAAATGCACCCCATATACGATTGCCTAAACAGTATTAAAACACTAAAACGCATGACTGAAATACCTAATGGGTCCAATTAAGCCACCTTTACCAAAATAAACCTATTAAATAATTACACATGTACCTTTGCTATCCCCAAATAAACTGTAATCATTGCACGCCATGGCGCAACGCCAAGACCAACTACATAAGCAATAATGTAAGCCCGACCGCATGTCATGCGCATCTAACTATATTACTCGTGGAACGCGTCTATGCGCTCCATTAAATCACTTTCTTCAAGATTCCGTTGCGGACGTTTTATCCGCTTTTTTTTTCAGTCCAATTCTACCATGGAACTAATGAGCTTATGCGCCAACTCGCCTATTCAGCCTCATGGCTCCGTGTTTACCTTACCATACACCAGACACCACAAAGTAGTTGTCACCAACACTTGCTAAGAAGCACCTACAAAAAAGAATTACATTATGGCAGCACTCAACCGTGAAGTTGCTGCTGTTGTTGTTGTTATTGGATTTTCGTTTTGTCTTTGCGGCGCATTTGCGTCACATTATGCAACGTTTAGCATAAAGTTATTAAAATTGTTAACATGATGTTGTTACATAGCTGATGACGGTGGATACATTTTGACACTGCGACGAATTAGTATGACACACAAAAATGTCTCGAAAAAAATTTGAGCGCTGAAGAAGCGGAAATTACTGACACGTACGACCTTTAAAATTGGAGAAATGCATGGTACTGCTGTAATGTTTTTTTTTTTTTTTTTTTACAACTTGGAATTTCTAGGTTAAGCGCAAAAGGGCATGCGTAATTGAAGAGGAGCCCGAGTAAAGTGATGAGTTCATTAGATGTTTTCACACGATCATTCAAGGTAGCGAGTGCATGACAAATGACATTGAAAACATCCTGACCACACGTAAAGAACTCAATGAAACGGTTTTTCACCTTTCCCAGTGCCACGGAACATTCTCACGTTTATGTCGCACGGTGCTTGAAGTTTTTGTTTTTGTTTTTGATTGTCATATGTCATGCTCTGAACCGCATTCAATATCCGAACGATGCCATTGACGGCGTTTTAAGCGCACGAGCCATAAATAAAAGTTAATTGCCTTGTAAGTTGTTATTTAGTTCAGTTGAGTTGTGGTTTACATTATGAGGAACGAGATCCTAAAAATGTCTCTTGCCCAGCGCTGGTATTTTTCTTGGTCAAGTATGATGGCTTAGATTATACAGATTTTTGCACAGCCCTGATTGGTATGTCCTTGTGGGTATAAAGGGTTCTTGAGTGTCGTACACAAGCTATAATTATTTCATCAGATAAGAGAAAAATGTGAATCACCATGAGAAACCACTTTAAGAATTCAGGTTCATATAGACCTTGACGATGATGTCTATTAAAACATCTGTGACCAGATTGGTCTTGTATGAGATTTCGCCTTGATTGCGGGAATTCACGGTGAGAATATTAAATGCAAGTTATGAACGCTTAAGGTATAATGTCAACGTGATTCACTTTCGATGTAAGCTATGAGGTTTTTTATGATTGCCTTTGTTACGTCTTTTGCGAATAGTTTTATAAATAAATCACACTTGCATAAGACACACATTTTGAAAATCCCGAGAGACTTTATGGCGCGCAGTCAAATCAGGCGCGATTGCAGATGACTTCTTTATAGCTGTGGCGTTTCCTTTTCAATATTTGTGCTGGCCCATTGCTTGATGGAGTTATTAGTTCGAACATTTTTTTTATCTATCGCTTACGAATAGCTTAAACAAAAGCCATTATGTTTTATGTTTAAAAAAAATAGTTAGCGCAACGAGTCCATAGAGGATAATTATGTTCTTAAATCGGCCGGTCAGACACGAAATGCAATTGTAAGTTCCTTCTTTACGTGTGCCAAAAAGTTAGCACTCAATATAAGTGTTTACCGAAAGCTAAGTCTGAGGCTCATATGGATTTATTGCGCCAAATAAATATTTAAGTCACTCAAGTGCAATTATTTCGATTCACTTTATGATCTACGTGCAGAGAAATATAAACACTCATACAGCGTCAATTAGAATACCAGGGGGAAAGAATAACAATCTAATTTGCTTTGATTTGCTTTATATTATCATACCACCCACATCCGATAGTTGAACATTTTATTTTTTAAGCTATCTTCAGAGGTGGGTTACTCAACTCATGTCTCACAGATTGAATGAATCAGATAGTGCAGAGTATTTTTTATAGAATATAACTAGTTCATGTAGAAAATCAGTCCGCGGCGGACATAAGAAACACTCAGATAAGAACATATCGCTTTAAAGAAACGCTGCAGACTTTGTCTGTCACAGAGCCCCTTATACGTATTTGAACATATAAGAACAACTTGGACATAAGAAACATTTTTTTTTAAATTTTAAAGTATTCTTATACCAGTCGTGGCTCGTGAACTGTAGTTATGTAATATTTAACATTCTGACAAATTCAAACATACCCTCGAGATCTTAAAAAAAAAATATTTTTAAGAAGTAAGGACTGGGTATAACGGCCCCTACGAGTTGCTTATTTTTTTTATAAACATTGTTTTATAACCAATGGAAATTTCTTTGAACAATCTAAGAAATTACCAATAAATGCTGCTTAAAAATTAAATGAATAAATCGTAGTTCCCACAACCATTTGTTTGTGTGAGTTTCATTTTTGAAACGAAAGAAATGTTCGAATATTTTATAATTTTTTGAATTCCAAAACAGAAGTATCGAGAACAAACTTTATCGCAAAAACTCTAATTGCGCTTGAAGAAGCAAGTTAAAAGATATTTTTTTGTAACATCTGTTTCCCCTACTTCAATGCACGAAAAAAGATTTTTATGATCGTTCATTTCTTCCATTAGGGTATAAGCAACACACATTTGTCGATCGGTCTCGATGTGTCTACCGTAAGCCATGTGCTGTTGTTTCCTGCATCCTGTTGACATAACTTTCCCCTACAATAGTGAACATTTTTTTTTATAGAGCCCCAATGAGATCGGATACACTCTTGGTGAATTGGGAAAAAAAAATATAGAAATAGAATCTAGCCAGACTGGCATCCTACAAAAATTATCTTCACTCCCTACAAGACCTAACCGACTTACAAGCAGCATGCCACAAAAACCCCCGCAGCAACTTCACAAAATGCGTAATTCTAAAAACATTTCATGCGTGTCGGTACTATTTACTACCAATAATCGCATTCAATTATCATCCTGGCATGACTTGGCCATAAATTCGTAAAAATCTCGAATAGCTTTAGCAAGACTCATCTTGTTCGACAGTCTGTTGAACTTTGCATACGATCTTCACAAGTACCTACCACCTACCTACACACAAGTTTCGCAGAACAGAATCTAATTCAAGCAGATTCGCATTACAAATCGAAATGCAAATACTCGTGTCTCTCGGTAATCCTGACTCATTTATTCTCAGTAACATGACAAGCAATCGGGATACTAAAGTCCATGTTGGTATATTATAATAGGAGTAAAGTCCGCATCACGATCAATTTCCCCAAGCATTACAATTCTTCGCATAGAGCGTCATTACTTGGTTTCACCATTTTGGAGGTAAACATAGAACAATAAGTAAAATTCACAACAAACATGTTTGGACTATCAATTAGCGTGTCTCACTCTATCACCATCACCGCGCAAACATACTGTCGCCGAAGTTCTCAACGTACAGCAATGGATTGATCAAATTTCCAGAACGGTTCGCTCCTCGAAATACGGATATAGAATCGAGTGAACATAAACCATTGAGATCACTCGATACAGCGGCGCTGATTTCACACACTAGATTTCTTTTTGCAGTCAAACTAAGCATGTGTATGAGTTAAATGTATTTTATAGCGAAACCCTAGAACTCTGATTTATGAGAGTATCTCATGGGGGGCGGTCGGAACACCGCACCGCATAAAGTACGGATGAGTCTAAGGTTCTGTGACAAACGATCTGTGCTGTCAACATTAGTATGCTGAACGAAACGTGAAGATGAAGTGTAATGGCAGTTGTTGTTGGTGTGGGAGTGTTCGTCGTCTTTCCACATGAATTTTGAATGTCTAATCACGGTAATCAATTAGTAACAAAAACAATAGAAACGTATATTGAACGATATTACATCGTCACAATTTTCGGACAACACTGGGCGTCATTTCTGTTTATAGAAGATGTAAAAATTTAAACAATGTCACGAATACTTGAGGAACTGAGCAGAGGGTCACAACAGACTTATACAGCTTTGATGTAGTTTGCTTTTGACGGCCAATCTACAAAGGAGTAAAGACGAGGTCCGTAGAAGAAGCTGCATCAACGAAAAGCTGTCTCAGAATTTGTATCCTTTATCTGCTGATACGCACCTTTATTCAAGATGAGATACGTGTCTGGTTTAATGAACCCTCTTATCTGCCCGTTCTGATTAAAATTCCTGGTAAAACGTAAAGTTCAACTGCAAACATGACTACGATTTAACTTACAAATTCAGGCTACATGTACCCCCCAACATGAACAACCAACTGTGAGTATATCACCAATTTGCAGCAACAGTATAATATTCGGGGGTTAAACGCCAAACTATCCAAAAATAGAACTATTATTCAAATTATAGGTATGCGAACACACAGCAATACAAAGAGAGCCATCACCAGAAATGCTCTCTAAAAATGTTCTGCCAACACTTTGGACCCAGCACTAAGTGGTCAAACCCCCAGACCTCTGCTCCTATACAGAATCTTTCTATTTTTTGTCGTAACACCTATCCAAACACTACCCGCAATGGATGCTAACATCTTTGCCAAATATTTGAACTTATCGCGGCATCCAAGGCTAGCACTTATATAGTTTCCATTAGACAAAAACTGTCTATATCGTGTCAAGACTCGCTTTATTCCGAACAACCGTACCGCATCGTAGGGTCAATAATGTGTGTGTACGGCCAATTAAAATATAAAACGCACGCACGAACAACGAACAGGTCTGACGTTGACGTGTCGCAAATGAATGTCCTTCCAATTGTCATTCAGGTGATTGGTGTAGGTGGGTCTGTCTCCGCACAGGCTTGCCCGCCGCAAAAGATGTACGCAATACAAAAAGTTGACGATTTGTCATCGATATGAGGTGAAAACAAAGCAACTCCATGCGCGAGTGATACTCATACTAACAGCATTTCGCTTGGCGATGACAGTTTGGCATTTTGTTTGAGAATGACACTTTTTTTTCTTCTAATTTCAAGACCCGCAAACAATTGCCGCATTGTCAAAGGTCGGTGCTTGAGCTGTTGAAGGTCAAGTACTCGCTCTAACTTTGAACTCTCAGTCGATTGAGTCCGAGTGCGAGTACCTCTCCGCACACCTGTCAAAAAACAAAACAAACAAAGTCATTTGTTTCGAAGGAACAGTTTAATGATCTTTTAGTATTCAGCATGTGAGGCTTTGATGTTTAACGTACTGTGTAGTAGGGGATAGCTTTGCATTTGCATGCACGTGACAATGTGCTCTTGGTCTGATCATAAAAATAACAACTTTAATCGCCATCGCCACTTGTTGTCTAGCATTTAAGTGGCTGTGCGCGCTCTTGTCAGAAATGAAATTGAAATGTTTATTATTATTTTGTAAGTTTGGCAGATTGAGAAGATGTGGTGTGTTATTTATATTTTTTTCTCTCTCTCTCGTGTTTGTGTTTTGATTTTTTTCTGTCAAAATTGCGTTGTTGCCACAAAAATGTGATTATTGACTTAAAATGCTAATACCAACATCCGCTCCTGAGGTATGTATAACACTCGAGGTTTGTTTGTGGAATACTGGTGTGAATACGCAAAACTAATTTGCGGTACATAACAGTGTTCATGCTCATTTCTCTAGCGAGCAAGGAACCTTTTACGGCCTTATTGGAAGGAAAACGTTTGAAACATGACTTGTAACCGTGATTTAAAATGTGAAGGACACTGCTGCACTTCAAATGGGGTTATTTGAAACTGATCGCAAGTAGGTGTTATGGTAATGTTCTGGCAGAATTATGTATGGCGTCGGGTAGTTGTTGATTCAATAGTTATAGTTATTATATGGTATGGGTGTCAGGTTTGAAACAAAAAGGAATCAAACATTGTAGGTTAAAGTGAGGAACGAATAAAGTTTTCCCGAATTAACAGAGATAATTGAGAATTTTTTTAATAGTTTCCGGGGTAATGTTTCACATAGCAGATGACCCTAACTAATCCGGTCCTTTTGTATGACTTTTTGTCTAAACTGGATGTACCTACATCTTTTGGGAAGTTTTGTGAGAAGGTTGCTTAAGTTGCGCTTACAAGTCGACATCGATCTTTTTTAGCTTGGGATGTCGTTTTACTGGAGGCATTTAATTAGAGACCGAACTGCTTGAAAAGGAATTGTCATTTGAGGACTTGGTACGCACTGTGAAGCAACATCGGAAGTGACAAAGCCTATGGAGATGCCGCCCTTTAAATACCTGCACTTGGCATTCGTTTTACTTTTGGCAAGTTGTCAAACACACTCGTTTACCTAGAACTACTGAACATTTTGATCCCGAAATAGCGCAGCTACTATCAAAAGAGCAGACAAGGGCAGGGTCAGAGCTTCATTAAGAAGTCTCTCTCTACCCCTTTTTGAATTGATTTTACCCTAAACTAAAACCAAGGCCACTCTTAGTTAGTGACTTTCAAATCTATGGGTTTTCTAAACTCTCGATCTTCTTAACTCAAAAGTGCGCTCAACATGTTTTTCCAGCATTTTTGTTTGGGTAAAGGCATAAGAAGACATATATTTAACCAAAGTTCGCACTATATATTCATCAGAGATCCGTTTATCTTGACAAATCCAGTCTTTGTTTGCCTCCGAACCAAAAACCTATGAAGTAATTTTCTGAGCACTAATTTCCTTGAACCTAATACAGCTTCAAAAATAGATTTCAGCTCAAAGTTGGCTATAAATGCAAACTTGTTGTGACAGATTTATTATGACCACCGAACCATTTGTAAGCTGAGAAACCCGCATGCTAGGGCATAACATTCACGTGCACCCACTTCGCCAACAACAGAAAACCCTCATAAATTCGCGACCCCATATCACCTTCCTCTGAACAGCTGACAACATACACGAAAGTTATTTATAAATATCTCAACTTGCACATTGTATCTATTAAGCGGAGGGATTTCAGGTGCAGCACAGGCACACCGATTGCATGCCCCAGCACCAGTCCTAGTCCCAGTCCCAATCACACTGTACACAGTAACTGATGCCAAACAAGGAAGATAAACAAACTGCCAGCCGGCACCAAGAGCATTCCACGCAAAGCTAATACGGAGTACATAAATCCAAGCCAACATGGTAGCTCTTTGGCGAAATACTCTGAGCCGAGGTGCCTCTTAACTACAGCTTGGGCTTGTTTTCGCCACTCTTGCATTGTTTCGTCGTCTTCTTGGTCTTTCAACACAAGTCCACAGCACACGCCGGCCGCCTGTTGCAATTGTGATTCGACTATCGTCGCCGTTGTCGTTATCGTCTTCGCACAGTTTCGCACCTAATTTCAAGGCCAACTATTTGTCAATGTTGCTCGCAACAAAAGCAAAAGTGGAAAACCCATTAACTGTGTGCCTCTAAAGCTGTTCATAGCCGCAGGCAATCAAGATGCTAATATGTGGGACCTTTGCATTTTATAGATTTTCATTTCGCTTTGCTCTGCTTTTCGTTGGACGGGTTATGCTTGGTCTAGCTTTAGCAGAAGGACCGTCCGACGAAAAAAGTAAAAGTACGCTGTGGGTATAAACCACCACCCGGGAGATGCATGCCCGACCGCATCTAATTATCCAGTTTGCAGTCGTACCAGTCTAGCTGTTATCCTTTTACAGAAAGTCCATAGATCTGGCTCGCGCTATCGTCAATTATTGTGAACTATTATGCAAGCCGTATTACCCCATGTTGCTCCGGAGAGGGGTGTTTAATTAAGATCGCAGATTGTACGCCAGTCGCGACTGTGAAAATGTTTCCACTTCCAAGAGACGGTCTGCAGTGAAGAGGAAAGCACTTCACCGGCAACATGAAACTCAATTTCGCCACACAAAATATCTACTGAATAATGTGCAGGAAAATTATTTGTTGCGGTACCAGTTGCACTGTTGGACCGGAGTGATTTACTTGTAATTGGACGAAAGCATTTAGATACAAAGTTGGTATTTTATTTTTCAAAAGGCGCGCAGGTTGCACAACCCACAGGCTTTGTCGATTCGAGTAAAATACACAAACAAAGCTCCTTAGTGGCTATGTTTGACATAGTCATCCTGTTTCAGCTGTGCTTTGTTTTTGTGGTCATCCATCCTATGCTGCGACGCTGTGTTTGTCGCGATTGTAAATGGGTCTGACTAGTCCTTACATAATCGCATATCAGTGAGCTCCTTCCAGTTTTTGCTCGTAGAAGTGTGTCATTTGGTGTGTGATGAAATCCGAGCAGTTGCTGTTTACTCGTATTTGCTATTTGAGAGCACACGTTGACCTAAATAGAAACGGGTTTGAAATTAAGGCCTGTAATGAGGTTGATATATATCCGAATGCGTAGCAGAAGCTGTGCTGGAATTTGCTGTTGAAAACTGGTACAACCTTTTCCCCCAGTCGAAGTTGGGATATTTTCGAAGCTTTAGCTGACTTGAGGCTGATGCGTTGTGCGGTCTTGTGGGAACTGCCTCCAATTGCACATTTCCAACCTGTTTGAGGTGCATATCCTACCAATTTTAGACGACCAAAACGCACTTTTCCGAACGATCAAAGTCGCTTTCCCAGGTTGTACGAGCTAAAGGTCTTTGGGCAGACGAAAAAATCGCTCATTAAAGGATTTCATTAGAGCAATTTAGCTTATAATCCAATATGCGGCTACATCTAAGCTAAGCCATCGATGGCTTCTTTTAACCTTTCAGCCAAATCTTATAAAATTTTCGTCTATTTGCGACACTGGCTTAACCCTAAAGTTGACCCTTGAGTGTTACTGCCCTTCTTTAACTTATTGACAAAACATCTTTACAAGATTTGTCAATTTCGTTATAATGCCTACAACTGTCACACAACCACAACCATTGCCAGATCACTGTAGTCCAACCAAGCCCTTAAAGTATCAATTAAATTGTATTGAAAAAGACACAAGCTATTCCATAGGCTTTCATATTGGTTATTACACAACCCGTCGCGGCTGGGCCGAAAATGAGCACACAAGTGCATGCTCTGCGTACTAGTGGTGGTTAATGGTAATGCTGAATGGTAAATGTTCCCTAATCACAGCCAAGTGCCTTCTTGGCTTGCGAATTAATCGAAATGAAGTCAAGGACGGCATTAGCCTCATACGTGCCTACTTACCTAGGTATGTGCGCACACATGTACACGAGAGCTCCACACAGTGCCATGGATTGTGCACTCACTACGAATTGTAACACCCAACTAATATAATTGTTTCGTTATATTGTAAATCATAATGTGGCAACCAAGAGCGCTCTTGGGCATGCCGAAGCCTTTGATTTTCCGCAGAGCTTCGTCGTCGTTGCCGTTGTCGCCGCTGAACGCACTTGCGCTAATGATGGTGACGATGATGATAGGTAACCATCGAATGGCCAATTGTAAAAATTGTTGCTACACATTGCATCAATTGAGCGGAATTAACTTTCTTGTTTCTTTAGCCAGTGAGCCGCTGCTAGTGCTGATACTGCCAGGGAGAGAGCGTTTACATTCCACACCATACATGCGGATTACGGTTTAATTCTTTCAATTTTAACGCTTGTACAATGTACATATTGTTGAAAGGTTCATACATCACTGTGTTGGAAGAAAGGGGGTTGGTGTCTGTTAGTAATACCAAATCCTGGACTTGAAGCTCCCGAATGTCAGCTGCGTCACTGGAAGAGGATTAAATTACTAATATGCATGTCGTGAAAGAAGCTAATGGCAACTGTTTGGTGTTTCGGTCGGTGGCCAGTGGCGCAGCGTGGGTTGGGGCCGTCCTTAGTAATTTGTTTACACATTAAAAAAAAACATCTTCTATGGTTTCAACCAGTTATACCTACACATATAAACTTGGTAAAACTTTCTCTTCTCTAATCTTATTAACTATATTTTTTTATCGTTTATACTCGTAGATGTATTTTGATCAAAATCGTTAGAGCGGTTTTTGTAAAATTTGGCAGACAAAACAGTAAATAATGCAATGTTTAGTTTGAAAAGTCCTATTTAGCTGAGAATTGAGTATAAGTTATTATTCGCGGCGAACCCTTGGTTTTTAAAGTTTTATTTGAAATCAAAATTGGGGCTTTCGAGATACGATCAATTTTAAAAATCAGCGTTTTCGGTGATTCGAATTGAAAATTAAGGACGCAATAATTTTGAAAACATCAAATTTACTCTAAGTATGTATTTTGGTCGAAATTGTTATCGCCGTTTTCCGGTACACTAAAGCCGGCCAGCCGTTTAGGCTGTAGGCCTCGGGACATACGGACTGACAGACAGACAGAATTTCAATTAGAATTAAAATCTCTTATTTTTCTTTCAGTATCGATGGTCTCCATGATTTCCTGCTCTATAGCCATGATACTCAGATTAGATAACCTTTGAGTGCACATTGTGGACCTTAAATATTTATCAATAAACTTAAATTTTTAGAAACTTCTCTCACACACTACACACACAACTTTTAGCAAGAAAAGAGAAAAAGAGTATTTTCGACTGCAGATGTTGTGTACTGTGTTATAATTTGTGTGTGCTGTTCAGGGTTGTCATTTCTGATAAAATACTAGGGAGCAGCAGGATTTTGTTGTTGAGCAACACAAGGAATGTAAATTTTGAAAATAAATTCTTTACACTGAAAAAATAATCAGTTTTGTAAATTGTATATATTTAAAAACTCTAACCGCTCCAAATTGCCGCCAGGGCCTGTGCCCCCCTTGCCCTCCCTCGCTGTCGGTGGCGAAAGCGGGACGTAATCGTATCACGGTATGACCATTAGGACGCGCACAAATAATACTTGCTGGTAGTCACGTGACGGCATGGCAGTGTCAATCAATATCTCAGTCAATGAATGTAAGTTCAACGGCACGCATACAGAAATCTGGGTGTAATGCGACCCATTCGGGATTTTATTTAGAGCTGACATCGTCCCTTGTTGTTTTGCTATTGAGAGCTCAAAACGGCAAAGAGGAGGAAAGGAAACAAATCAATTTCCCTTGAGGGCTGGGTGTAAGCTTATTATGCGACACTGTCATTGGTGGTGATGGTGATGAACAAGGAAAAACACTCCAAAGCCCATTTCAACGAAAGGATTATCAGTTGTTGCGAAGTCTCCACGGCGGCGTCATATAGTCTCGAATGTGGGTAAATTGGTTTTAACACACATTTCCCAACGGTAGGGTGGGGGTTGTTTTTTATTTTTTCATTTTTCTCCTCGCACACATATTGTGGCATTGAATCGTTGCAGAGTTCATTGTACATGAAATGACATCGTCATCGTAATGCTTTTAAAATTGCGTTAGCTTTGAGCTGTATGTATACATATTCCCGAGCACATCTATGTGCGTGCTGTTTGAAGGATAATCAAGACATAAGTACGATACTTTGTATTGGACAATTGAAAGCAACTATCAAATAAGGATAGAGCATATTATGCTGACTAGTGAAGAGGGGTATTAGTAGTAGGTTTGTCGTTGCGAAATATGCAATAAAAATGCTTAGCATTTTATAAATTTGTTGTACTGTTTTGGAGGTATTAAAAAGGTCTGTGGGTATACAATTTTTTATAAACTAAATGTTAGAGATGGTGGCACAACTTTGTTCGCCTAAGTAACTTGTCTTTCCAAGGAAAAAATGTATTTTTAAACAAATAATCTTCCTATTCAATGTCAAATACTACATCGGAAACATAATGGCTTTTCAAACATTTTCAAATCCTTCAGATTTTTAAAAAGATTTTTCACAAATGATTTATCTAGCGTTTGGGTATGTTGTGAAAGGTTAATCATACTCTACAATATCAGCACTACGCTTAAGTGTTATGCGAAGAAATTTGTTTGCCAAACGACACAGCTGCTTAGTGTTATATAAGGTGGCTCCAAAACCATCTTGAACCTACGGCGTTTCTTGATTAAACTTTTAAATATGTAACTCTAATAAATTTGTTTTTATGACGAGGAGAAAAGACAGCATCATTATATCATCCAAAATGAATACAAAAATCAAAATAACATCAATAAAAATTGGATAACTTGTACATTTTTAAATATTTACAAAGCTGATATTTTAAGTGCTCCCGATAACGTGTTTTTATTTTTTCCTTCCAGACATTCTCAAGCTGTTGACACATTCAAAGGTATGTAATAAAATTCAACTATAAATGAATTCCCATTTGTATCAAAATGCAGTGTGGGCTTTAGTTCCAACTGGCCAAAAAAACACACTATTTCGTAATGCATAACCCCAACGAAATCCATAAATCCGTTTTGTCGACTTTCAATTTTGTAAATTCGTAGCCAGCTGTAAGCTGCCCACGTCTAGTCACAAGAAGCCCGGCTCTTATTGGCCGCATAGATCAATTTCTTTTTATGCCAAAAATGCAATTTATTCACTTGTAGCTATTGATTTCAGTTGGTCAAGCTATATCGATCAATGTCATTATTAAATGGGTAAATTTGTTGGGTACATGTGTAAATATGTTTAGGAACATATTTAGAAAGAACTTGCAAATTCGTTTGGGGGTTTCTGCGGTGAATCAATTGAACGTGCAAAATTGTTAACCCAATAGAAAAAAGAAAAATTAGTGTCTGCACAAAGTGCTATGACTCACCTAAAAGAGGACAAGTAAACAAAACAATTTTGAGGAATTTGCTGATCAGAATTCTTTACTCTCAAGGTGTTTGTGTTTATTGCCCATCCGAGTTAATGGCGCGACAAGACGTCTTTGTCTTAGAGTCGGCCTTGTGCATAAAAAATGTACAATTATATTTCAATTTATCAAACTAGTTCCATTAGGAATTGTGTGGCTATTCCCTCACTTAATGTTTATTCAATATCCGGGGTTTTGACCAAATGTCCCAAGAATTACTCATTTTCATAACCAAGATGAAATTGGATAATAACGAAAGCAATTGAAGCTGTACAGCTTGAACAATTGTGTCTATTTCTGTTGTTTAATTATAAGAGAAATAATTCGCTGCGAAGGTTTATGTTCTTACATAAAAAAAAAGTAAGTACAGGCTTGTGATTGGAAACAGTTTCAACTGAATTGTAGGCTCATAGACTTGCGGATCACAAATATAATTTTTGACGACCGCAGCGGTATGGAATTGATATATTTTAGAATTTTCGAAAGCAAGGTTTTGTTGTTTTCTTGTCTCAGGCATGGTTATAAAAGTGTAAATAGTAATAAAAACAGCTGGGTAATTTAAAAAAAAATTGTTGGCTATTCCTGTATTTAAGACAACTTTACCAAACCTTGCGTGTAATATACCAAAGTCAAGGCTTTAAGGGAAAACAGACTGTTAACATTGTACTTAAAAATGGAAACTTTATAAATTACAGTTCTCTATCAAGGACAGTTGCTGTGCCTCGATTGTCAATAATATGGAGTCCCTACGTTCCCCAAGAAGTTAGAAAAAGAACGTAATGTGTATGTTACCTAGGGATTACTCTAACAAAAAAGTATGGGGTGTTAAATATATTTAGTTTAAGACGTAATCGCTTTGAAAAGCCATAAGGAGAATTTGTTCTACTACAACTCATAATTGGTGTAAGGAACTATACGCCAGCCTTGAATGTGTGTTCTCTCTATGTGTAATACTCACCAGCTCTGTATATATGACAATTATTCACAGCTCCCCAATCCCCATGCGAGCATTAAGAGAGTTGATAAAAGAGGTTCAAACAGCTCAATATATGCGGTGGTTGACCATGTACTGAGCTGGTTGAGCTTGTGTGATCCTTATTTTGCAGGCGTAAGGTTTTATTTTTACCTACTTTTGTGTAGGAGCGACGAACTGAAGCAGTTCGTTGAACAAAAAAAAAAAAAATAGATCACGCTGATTACACATTTTCATATCGGTGGTAGGGATATGTAAGTGTAGGTACCTCGACAAACCTTTGGGGAACGCTATTAAACACGTTTGCATTGTTCAAAAATGACTGAGTAGTTTGTACCTAAATTCTGCCCGAGTGATAATTGGTCAATTATTTAATATTTCTTAACACCAATTTTAAGAGGAATAAAATAAATCTTCCTTAAGCTAAGCAAAATAAAACTAAATATTAAAAAGCGGCCAATGGACAAACCTTTGTTGAGGGAAAAAAGATTATCTGTGTTTATAAAAAGCAATGTTTGCATGTAGATATATAACCCTCGACCGATTTTGGTGAAAATTTAGCTTGAAATGATTTCAGCACTGCTAAAAGAGTAGTTCCATTGAAATCTGAAGGGTGGCGCTTTTGTTTCTACGTTGTTTTCTTTTTATTCCTCCAAACGGTACACTCAGACAAAACAATTGTAATGCCAACAATTTTCGTTGGTTAAAATGAACTCAAGTATCAACTTCTTTGATTTAAGAATGAAATTGTTGGCAATGATGTAATAAAATACTTATGGATAGTATACTATTCTTACTTCGAATACCTGATTATTGAAAATTTAAAAATGTGTTCTTGTTACCAAAAAAAATATTTGGACCAAAAACTTTAAACAATTTATTTTTTTTAAATCCTTAAGTTCTTTGCTTAACAATCTTTATTTTTCTGTGTATGAATCGAGAAGCCCTAAACAGATTTAAATGCGGTTTGTACTGTTTTAATCTCCATTCCGTGGGAAATGGCACTACCACGTATACGGAAGCTGATAAACAATAGTTCTTGTGTTCTTATAAAATCATGGCAATGAAGCTTTTAGTCTTTTGGACCATATATACCAGGCGAGGCCTGCCTTTTTAACTTAAGGTACGTAGGCTCTGAGAGACACTTTTGCTGGCACAATAAGCTGATCTAAAAAAGAAAATTCAACAGAACGAGTGGAATTTTATTTAAGATTTGTTTTTTTAAGTTCGTAATAAGCGCTTTGTGATGTAATTATATGTCAAATAAGTCGCGATGTCTTCTGAAATACAAGTTTCGCTCATAAATACAAGATTCGCTCATTAAAAAACTGAGAGTTCGTTTTAACCGATCCCGACTATAAATAAGCCCAAAGGTCCCTACTAACCCCTGGCTTCTGTAGCTAATCTAAATTTAATTAGAAACTAATTTCCTCACAATCTACTTCCAACAGCAATTATTTTTAGAGTTCTATTTGTGTTGCTCCAGTGCACTTCAATAATGTACTAAAAAGCCTAACTAAAGGTCAAGCATCTATTCCGTACGCACAATCACTCAGTGTTTTTATCGCACTTCAGACCAAATCGAACCACAATTTTTCATATCCATATCGACGCATTATGCAAATATGTGCTCTAGTCAAACATCCCTCTGTCCATTCTAAAGAGCAGCACGCACAAAACCAATTTAAGAACTTATTTTTCTAATAAGGCTTTTTAGTCGGTGGATATGATTGCGGAGCACCCACCGCAGTTGGCACCTGGTATAGTCCCACCGCTGCCTCCGCGCCGGTTCAGGTTCACCTACCTTGCTACAACAAATACACAAACACAATAAATAAATAAACAACCAAATTAAGATAAATTGAAATTCAATTAGGTGCGTATCACACTTTGGTATTCTATGCGTGTGACGGGCGCTAAAATTTCCCAACGTCTCTAGCGACACGGCGGCGTAGGTAATTGGGGATTCCAAAGTGCGTCCAGATTACACACTCTGGTGCATTTTGCAAGTCGCTGACTATACAGTCGACGGAGGAATTACAACTGACTGTAGATGTTGTACATGATGGAAGTGAAAATTGCGTTCGAAAGCTGTTAAAGCTGTAGCTGCAGACCAGTATCTAAGTATGAAGAAGTGTCTTACGTAAGCGTTCGATTTTGATTCAATCTCCATCTTCATTTACACATCTATTGGTGCGCGAGATGAGTGCGAGTGGGTATGAATGGGCATGGGCACCCATAGTGTGCACATATCACAGCATGTGTGCACCTCTTGCCTAGCTATGCTTTAGTATCCATACTCATATTGTATCTATCGCTCTGTAATCGTTTTATATTCAGTGGTATGGTATAATATGAAAATGGTCCCATGTCTACA
Organism: Cheilosia impressa; assembly: GCA_948293265.1. NCBI lineage: Eukaryota > Metazoa > Arthropoda > Insecta > Diptera > Syrphidae > Cheilosia > Cheilosia impressa. The sequence continues at coordinate 135,391,415 of OX411880.1, read as the reverse complement.
CCGCGGTGCTAGTGCTATTTCACGGGTTTTCTTTCAATTTCCTTTCTATTTATAATTTCTTGAAATTGTTAGCCATTTGCCGTACTGTCTTCTGCCGTTTGAGCTGTCGCCGTTGCTGTCAGTCTCAGTAGTCAGCGTTGCTGTGAGTTGCGCTGACGTCAGACAAAAATGTTTCTTCCGTCTATGCCGTACCTTTTACTTTTTTATTTGGTTGTGCATTTTTAGTTTCATTGAGCAATGAGCAGGTGGATTGGCAAGAGCGAGGATAGTACGGAAAAAAGATACAAAACCAATTGTTACTTAAGAGAGTTAGGTATCCACTCTTAAAAGAGAAATGGAGTTTAATTTGCTATTTTGTTTGTTAAGAATTTTCTCGATTCCCATTCTAGTTTCGCGGTTTTTATTGATTTATCCCTTTCGCCCGTTAAGCTAATTTTACATGGATGTAGGGATTTTCCCGCCAAAAACAGCCAGCAAAACTCTTATTCTTTCTAATTCAGCACGGCCGCATGTGCAACTGTAAGAAAATCTAGTACGATTTTCTAAATTATTTGCTTCGTACAAATGCTGTGTTTTTTCGTTCTCACTGTTATGTAAGTATGTGTTGTTTTTCGATTTTGCGCAAAGAAAAAAGAACCTAGAAAGTGAGGAGAAATGAGAAAGAGTGCGGAAATTCGAATAATCTCCAAGTCCGATATAATATACTCCAAACTTGATAACTTTAGGTAACCATACCACTTTTATCATGCCTTTGCCATGGTATTAGAGGGAATTAACCTGCAAGTGGAGAAAATTTAATAGATTACTTGGGAAATTTTACAGTTGATGATATAATTCACTTTTAATTGAAAGGGAGGTCAAGTTTGAAGGATTTTTATTAAGAAGTGGGAAATTCTTAAATCAACTTAATGAAGATGGAAAGTTAAAGTTATGAATGGTCAACTTGAGTACTGAGCCTAGGTAATTCAAATTATGATCTTTGATTCCGAGGGTATGGGAAAAAGCTATTTTCTAAAAGAAAACAGTTTACTGCCATTCATATCATTATTTTTTTCACTTTTTTCAACTGCTTAAAAAATATGACGCATAAAAATGTCACAATGACTCTGCACGGAAATGAGTTATAAGTTACACCTTCATAAATGCATATGCCGCTGTTTTCACGATAAGTGAGATTATTTTAGTGATAGATATTTTTTTTTACTTTTTTCTGACAGCAGTCTGCGAATTTTTTTGTAGCTATTAATAGTAGTAGTAGAAGTATTAGCTTAGCCATTTTTTTAATAGACAATATTCTTAAACATAAACTCAGTATGTAAAGGGTGATTTTTTAGCTGGTTTGGTTTTGGCAACACTGGTTTTGACAGCTGACGTGTGTTAAGTACCTTGTGTCACTGTCAAACAGCTTCAGTTTGGTTTGCAATTTAACCATGGATCGTCTTACAAATGAACAACGCTTGCAAATTATTGAATTTTACTATCAAAATTCGTGCTCGGTTCGAAATGTTCATCCGAGCCGAGGATCCGCTTTTTTATCGAAAAATTGTGTTCAGCGATGAGGCTCATTTTTGGTTGAATGGGTACGTAAATAAGTAAAATTGCTGCATTTGGAGTGAAGATCAGCCAGAAGCATTGCAACAGCTACCAATGCATCCCGAAAAAGCCACTGTTTGGTGCGGTTTATGGGCCGGCGGCATTATTGGGCCATATTTCTTCAAAGATGATGCGAATCGCAGCGTTACTGTCAATGGTGAACGCTACCGAGCGATGATAACAAACTTTTTTTTGCCCGAAATGGAAGTTCTTGACTTGCATGATATGTGGTTTCAACAAGACGGTGCCACATGCCACACAGCACGCGAAACAATGGCGCAATTGCGAGGCGAGTTTGGTGAACAGTTAATTTCACGTTTCGGGCCGGTCAATTGGCCGCCTAGATCGTGCGATTTGACACCATTAGATTATTTTTTGTGAGGGTATGCCAAGGCTAATGTGTATAGGGACAAGCCCGCTTCGATTGACGCACTGGAAGCCAACATCCATGCATTCATTCGTGAGATACCGGCCGATATGTGTGAAAGAGTATGCCAAAATTGGACTCAGCGGATGGGCTACCTGAGACGCAGCCGCGGTCAACATTTGCATGAAATTATCTTTAAACATTAAATTGCAAGGTTCAAACTATCGATTCAAATAAATATTTCATTAATTTTTTCGAATTTTTTGTGTTTTTTTTTTTAAAAAAAGTTCTAAACCTCTTAAAAAATCACCCTTTAGTACTAAGCATTTAATACCTCATAAACTAAGATTTTGACCACTTACTTAGCAAACATGAATCGCCGATTAAATAGTACCACAGTCGCTGGGAATTCCAGCATTTACACCAGACCTGCATGTCTCGACATACTCCTAGCGAAATAGTACGGTAATCATAACAAATTGCCGATGTCTGGGGGACATCAACAGGCTTTTCCCGGAGATCGAAAATTCAAATTCACATCGTTGAGTTCCTACTCTAATTTTAAGTGATTTATTGAAGATCCTTGACGAGATATATCCATCGGCACCGCTAAAGTGATACAATCCTAAAAGTTGTACGATCACCCAAAGATAATAAAAATGACTAGCATTCGATATACCTAGATCAGATATGTTGAACACAACTAGACATATGAGACCTTTGGCGTACCGGGATTTCTTGGAGTAAAGTCAGATTTTGTAATTTCAAGATCGCACTCTGTGTGATAAATTTTTGAAACGTGTTGTGTATTATATTTACAAACATTTTTCTCAAAAAGAAACAACTTAGAAACAAATGTATAGATGAAATGTTATGCTCAAGGGGTTCTAGTTTTATACAGTGCAACATGTGGCGTTCATGAATTTGTACAATTCATAAAGAGACTTATAAGACATATTCAAGCTCAAGATCTGGGGTGACGATGGAAGTATTTAATATATATATGCACAAGCACATCTTTATCTCCGAGCCCAGTAGATCTCTGCAGATAGCTTGCTATTTACTAAGGATTTAAGCGAGCTTCAGCTCCAACTTTCAGTTAGTGACAGTAAACTGAAGCAAACGCGTCCCATAAAAGTGCAAAAATCTCTTAGAACGTTATGTATCAGGTAGAACAATATAAAGTAGGTAGTGTCAACAACTTTTATATTAACAAATCACAACTGTTGCCAATATCACACTGCTTAATTGCATGAGGTACTAGCTTAATATTAAAAAAATGGAATTTCTCCCCAGTGCATATTTTCTTTTAAATTTTTAACGCTTCAATTTATTTTCTGTATGCTTGCTATACCATCATTCTGTTTAGCCGTCAAGTCATAACCACAAACAAACCAAAAATATTAAGCAAACAATATCCCGTTCAGATCGATAAGCATATACTGATACTGGTACGGTGCCTGCACCTATACTACACATAACCTGATGTGAGTAATAAACAAACAGTCGTAAAATATCTTCTCATCTCTTGATAGAGAGATATTTATCTATCTAAGCCACCCAACTTTCGATGACATAATATTCTTCCATAACCAACAAAACCAACCTTCACATGCCTCTGCTTTCAATCATTTTTATTCCCGTCTTTCACTTCTTACACACAGCTTTTTAGTTTTCTTGGTTTTTTTCTTTTCAATTTTCTACACACAAGCGAAACCGACAAGAAGAAGGAAATTAGGAAAAAAAAATATGTATAAAAAAAGTGTGTTCATCATATGATTTCAATTCGTAGGGGTCCACGTCCACGCTCCACATCCAATGCGTTCATCTCTTCCTAATGCGCTTACAAAATAGCTCCCCAACGAGAGAGCCGCATCCACCACCGACCACGACCACCGGTCCGCCACAGAAGCAACGCCATACGCCAGTGGAAAGTTGAATAAGAGAAGAAAATCCCACTGGCATGGCAAAGCGGCAACGGCAAGTAAGAGCGGAACGATAGTGAGAGTGTGTCAGTGTGTTACGATTACGAAATATTTACCCCATGCCCCCCTTTCCATTCCCTCTTGGTGGATACAAAATTCACAAACTCTAGGGGTTCGTTCTCTTTCAGATGCTTTCTCAGAATCTAGTGTTGGTTCTACTTTGGCTTGTGTAGGGCGAATTTACGCTAAATTCGCCAGTCTTACAAGAACATAAAAAAATATACACATTTTTTAATTCCAAAGTGAACTAGAGTACGGGTTTCGCTTCAAAATTTTACCACGCCTTGTAATTTCGCTAAGGAAACACCTTTTCAAGTCGTTTGTCGGTAGTTACAGCCGCGCCCACATATTTGGCGGTGTTTTTCTCTCCATTTTTTTTGTTGCTTAATTTAAATTGCATTTCGTCTATGTGATAGTTTTAAAGTGTCGGTTTCCGCCAATATAAACAACAATCCCATTCGCATTGTTATAAAAAAAAATCGCCAAACCCACCTCTATAGACACTTTCACATTATCTCGCTGCTTAGATACACACTTTCGACAGTGCAACTGCTCGCTGATATTCTCATTGAATATTGAGTAGTTCTACACAGAACACACATGCATGCACCTCGATAGCAATGCTAAAAAGAAAAAGTTAGCTTCCTGGATTTGTTTTTTTTTTTTCGTCAACAACGCCACCTGCTGAAACACAAAGCACCTCCTCGTGTGCCTATAAGTTTCAAGCTTGGGTTGCAAATTCATAAAAATCATATGATCGCCCACCACACAACCACCTCGGCCGTAACGTGTGACAGTGGCCTGATATTTCGCGGTCGAATATCTTCGAGCCATTTGCACGCATTTCGGGACCGTGAATGTGCCCAAAAACCTCTTCGACTACCAAAGGTCAGACGTACATTATTTTGTTTAACCATTTTTCGTTAAAATTTCTTCATTCGCCACAAATAGTGGAGGAAAACAAAAAGCAGAAGCAATAACGAACCAGCACAAAAAAAAAAAAAAAATATATATAAATATCATTTTTAACCAAATCGAATATGATTCGGTTTTGTTGACTCCAGTAGGTTTTCGATAAGCGTTCAGTCAACACCGTACAGTGTGTTCCCGCGTACATTCCTCTTCGCATACCGCCCTAGGTACGTTTCGTCTAGCTTTTCTCCAAAGACACTCTCTCAAGAGTAGACTTGAGAAAACCAACGAAAAAATAGGAAAAAAAAAACACTTTGCACTAACTATCTCTGCCTTACTTTAGACACTTTAATCCATTGTGCTGAGTGCTGACTCCCCCCCGCGGCATGGATATAGAGAGAATATCCACGAACTGTTGTCGCCATATCTAGACATACAGCCGGATGGTGGTTGATAAATTTTGTGCGTGTGTGTTGAATACATTTTTTTCCTCGCTATTTTGTTAATTTGTCGTTACTAATTTGTTAAGTGAGTGTTAAGTTAGTCAGTTGTTTAGTTGACTACTTACCTCTGCGTTGATTAGGCGGCTCGACAGTAGTCACATTCGTTGTTTAACCGATTTTTCTTGTATACCCATCGAACTATTTTTATTTTTTTTCCAATTCATTTTATAACCAATAGAGTCACAGTCCTTTATTGGTATAAAAGAATTAAAAAGAAAACCAAACCTAATTGAAATAAATTTATTTTGAAAACTTTCAGTATAATTGTTATTTTTCTATAACACCATCTTGAATATACAATAAATAATGATTGCTAAAAAAATATTCCAAAAGAAGAAGAAAAAAGTGAATGTGGTCTTTCGAAAGTGAGATTAGTTTTTTTATTTCGTTCCTTTCGTTGGTCGTTCGTTGTCGTTTTTTGAAAGGAAACCATTAAAAATAAAATCATCATCATAGTTAAAATTAATAACAATCCACGCTACAAAATTAATGCATCTACAGAGTGTTGACAATTATATTGGTGTGTTCATAAATCCTAAGCCAAGTCTACCTACCTAATTGTAATTGCTGTGAGTGTGAGATTTTTTTTTTTTAGTAAACATATAGAAAAATAATAATATTAGTAAACTCGGTTGTTTAGATAGTTAAATTGTATAGCAATAAATAAAAAAAAAAAAATTCAAGTGTGAACACGTGATGAGCAATTGTAAATAATACAAAGAAGAAGAAAAGACGCCGTATCGCTACCAAAAGTGTTTAGTTCTTGTTTTTCTACAATTTTTTGAATCGAACATTTTATTCATTCAATTTTGTGCGCTGAACCGATTATTACGTGGATTTATAACTACTGCAAGCTGCATTTCATTCTAAATTGGATTTACTAAATTGATTTATTTTCGAAAGCAAATCTTAAGGTAAATATTTTAGTGTGTAGTTTTTCTTTTTGTTTGTTTAAGATAAAGCTGTACGTGACAAGCTTACCAAAGTTCTGTTAGATGAATAAATTCCAGCTTACTATGCTGGTTAGAGTACTTGATTCAATGGAAGTTTTTTATGGTTAAGTCCATAAAATAATAAAACAAACTTCTGTCAAGATATTGGATTTTGAATTAGGTTGGGTTCGGTGGGGTGTGTAGGTGTGCCTCTAGGGGAGTCTTGCTGTGGTTAATTGAGGTATCCTTTGTCTCTGCGATCCTAATCAAACAATTTTTTTTCCGAGAAGTTTGCTCTTGTTTTGTTGAAAAATTCCACGTGCTAGTTTTTTGTTATTGATCTGTAACGGAATTGCCAAACTTGTTTATACTTTTAACACTGCTTTTTATATAAAATTGGATTTAAGTAAAATAGTGCATATTGTTTATATTTAGTGCTTAAATAATGGATAATATAATCTACCTGTCATACAAAAGAGGAAAGATTATAAACTCTTATCATGTGTTCTGTGTTCTAAGATTCCCGAACCTATGTCTTGTATCGCAAGTAGAAAAAGAAAAATAATCCAACTCAAAAGTAAACGAGAACCAGTCCCGGTTCAACACCTAAAAATGTACAAATTTGATCTTATTTTTTCCCAGGCTTACCTCTAAGAAAAAAACCATCACAGATCATAAAAGCATTTTACTCCAATTTTTTTTCGAATACGACAAACAACTTGATGAAGTCTTATTCAGTTTTGCATTAATAAAAAAGAAACTACCGGGAGAGCTTGAAACTTCTAAACATTTGCTTCTCGATTTGAAGTCAGAATTTTTACACAAGCCAGCTGACAGCAGCCGTAGATTATTTTTTGGTATTTCACCAATCCATTTGTTCACTCAACCAGAAGCAGTTTTCTTCTTCCACTGGATTTCAGAATCCAGTTGATCCCTGAGTAAAACCAATGAAAGACGACATAAGTAAGAAATGCCTAAATTACTAATTCTTAATTTTAAGCTTTGAAGAACAATTCCAATTGTCTTCGTCTGTGGAACATTTGTCGCAGCTTTATAAATAAGAAAACATAGGAGGCGGCATGTCCATTTAGGACACCCACTTGTGTCAGTTTTTACTTTTGAAACGAATGGAAAAGACCTACAATTTTGTGCCGAGTCCGAAAGGCTTATTATTATTTTCAAGCATATATGTAGCTATACTTTCGGGCATTTGTTAGACGTTTGCAAAAAAGGAGGCAGTGGAAAAATATCTTAGCCTTTTGTTTTTCTGGTTATTGAACTTGACACCTAATGCTTAGTATTAATTTATTGTGCCTTAAGTAAGATATTTTCTATCGATTCGAATCGATGTCGAACATGTGGCTAGCGATTGAGTGAGTGTTTTTAGTCAGCTGTGAATATTTTCAACTAGCATTCACCTGTTGATTTTGTTTTTAATACTTCCTTCAGCTAAGTCGAAGGCGAACCTATTCCGCTTAAACGTTCAACATAAACCCTAGACGACTGCAGAAAAGTATTAGTTCTACACTAAAATGGTTGTAATTTGTGGCCCTCTGGAATTATGCCTTGACCCGTAGCAAAATATTCAAAACAGATGTATATAAACATCGTTAAGTTATTTGTTCTATTTTCTGTGGCGTATATGTGTATATCCCATTTAAGACTCACCAAAGAAATGTACTACTGACCTAAAGGTAATGTGCCCATGGACCTTACATTTATCTACATCGACGCACCAACAAAAATGTCTATCAACCGGGATAACAACAAAATAATCACTCCACTAAGGTTAAGCAGTCTATAAATTTTAATAAAGAAAATGACATTTCCAGATTTAGTACCTATTAGCATTTCACAATTTAGTTTCCAAATAAACTTCGTATAGCAAGTATACATTAACACTTAAAAATCCAATGAATTTCTGATCTCAGCATGCGCATTATTCCTTGTGATTGTTTTAACATTTGGTATACAGGTTGTTAAAAGTGGACCTGTTGCAACTAAATTATTTATTAATTAGCATAAGTATTCTAAAAATAACAACAGATTTCTATTTTTTTGATTTTACCAGTTTTTGTTTTGTTATAATTACGCGAAATACATTCTTTTCCACTCTTAACAAAGCAGCTTTTACCAATATTTTATATGAAGTCTGTTGACGTAAACTCTACTGTTGTGACTACGTTTATCTGTCTTCATATTTTGTGTGACTTACGTACGGTCCCAGTTTTTACGCGCGTGATTCTAAAACAATGTTTATCAACTTTTTGGGTAAACCACCTCTGAGTTCCGAGCAGTCCTCCTGCCAAACTACATACCGAGATCAAGAAATCTGACACAGTTGTGTAGTATTCGTTTTTTTAATAACCCTGTGCTAAAGAGTTTAACTAAATTTACATAGACCTTTGCCTTTGGTATCACGAAGAAGACGCAATGTGAAAATGTGACATTCGCTGAAAAATATGAGAAAACAGGATTGCTTCTGTAAAATTCGTCTACATCTCCAAATCATTGATGCAATGCCGAAAATTTAATGTAAAGGTGTGCAAAATGAAGAATAACTACCTACATGTAACCAACATTATTAAATGCTTTAAGTCCCAAAACTTCTCTTACGTCTTACCATCTGTTGACAAATGACAAATAGGCACATTTTTCGTATGCAATTTTAAAAGTGCAGCTTGTACTGTACCTACCTACCGTGGCTACTTACAAGAATTTAGGCAATAGGTACATAGGTAACTGATAGTAACACGTCTTTTATTAAAATCACATTTGATATTTCTATGTATTTGGTATCACTGGTTGCAGTGTAACTGAACAAATCTGCTCACTTTTTAAATGTTCTACTAAAGCTCCATCAGAAAGGTGTCTCATTTGTTTGAAATAGAGGTAAACATTTTGTCCTTTTTGCCCATGCTCAATTCATTGAATTGCATCAAAATGAATGGTGGTGTTTAAACAAAATTAGGTATCATTTATTCATTAATTGGCTTCTTTTTTTTTGAGTCCAAAAAAGTTAGAGTTTTGTTTCCAATTTTGTCCAAAAACTGACTTAGTTTCTCACACACCAATTCTCTAAAAATTGGTCTTAAATTGTTTCGTGTCGTATCGGAAAGGATTTTATTGAAAATCTTTCTCAGTTTTTCTCGTGCTTAAACCTATCCTATAAGCTTCTTGTCAATTTTAGATTAATATTCCTTTTAAAATCTAATGCAAAAACAAGCAGTTTTTCCAAATGAACTTATTGGATTCTTGCACCGCATCCCCTCTTACTGTTTTTGTATCCATCCAAATAAATTCCAAAGTCTTTTACTACAAATTTAGGTGCTTCCCGTAGGTGCAGCTTATAAGAACAAATGCGAATATGTTCTTCCTACCTAAAGCCGAAACGCTTCTCCTAGTCATTCCCATCAATCTGTCCTACATCCAACTGAAGCCTATTGCAAACCTGTTTCATTAGCTTAAATTACTATCCATATACCTACCTATACCTACTCACCTACTAATTAAATAATTGCAGAGAAATCTCCTATACACAACAGCCCAAAGTTGTTTCCATTGAAAAATTTTCTAAAACGTGAACGAACAAATTTTACTCAATTAACCACATTATGTGATCCAATCGACAAACAATTGCCAAAGCACTCATAACCATCATTCGATCTATTAATTAATCCGGCACAAGAAAAAAAAACACGCCGAAAAGAAATTAGAGAAATCTATCTCCAAAAAGAAAAAACACACGTTAAATAACTAGTTATCTATCATCGGGGCTTTGCGTCGCCACCCGGTCTTTCTTTGTCCGCACACACACGACTTTTCAATATCACATTCCGCATATCGCCTGCTTTGCTTCCTTAATAGCCACCTAAAACCGTTTTAAATAAACACAATCGTGAAAGAGCTGCAGAAACAGAATCACACAAAAGCACACAAAAGTGTAAATAAACCGAAACTCTTCCATTTCACAGCTAACTTCACGCAGTCAATTTTACCATGTGTAATGATGACAATGCCATGCGACCGTCCAAGCAGAGGTGGAGTATGTGGTAAGCCCTAATCTATGATACCTAGGCTCTGCCCGTACACTGATGGAATTGTGTTGATTGTTTTTTGGCTTGGCGGTGAGTGTGTCATACAAGATAAAAAAAGGAAAGCTCCAATTATGTGACAAAGGATTGCTATGAAAAGCGCAGCAACAACAGCCAGCATATGACGTGACGTAAATAACCGGGTATGATGTCCTTTGTAAAAGGAAATCCCCAGGACAAACCCAAGACCCTCCCGCAACCCTCCAACCATATCAGATAGTAAAGCGAAAAACATTGTTCCATTTTCTTTGTCAAAGCGGAGAATAATAAAAAAAAAAACTAAAAGCTTTTGTTTTCGTACATAGATGAGCAGATACACGGATACTTGGAAAAATCCTCTTACATCGTCATCGACCCGTTGTGGGTTTACTTCTCTGACATAGAATTCGTTGGCCTAATTCTTCACGACTCAATGGCGTTAAAGCTGTGCACAGTCGTTGTGGTGGTTCGTTGTTTTGATGTTTCCTTTCTCTCGTTTCTTTTCTGTATATTTTGACATTACTATACCCGTGTGTCCTGGTAGTTTTGTTTTCGAGTGGAAGGGGCTGTATATATCTCCTCTTTATGTACATGGATATACACACGGATATGGAGAACGCTCTTTCTTCCTGCTTCATTGAGAAAATTCTCAGCGTAGGCTTCATGAGAAAAGGCTGCGAAGTTCTACTGCTATACTGGCTGATGTACTCGTATAATATTGTCGACAAATTGTCTGCCTACTATTTGTCATCATGCAAATTAGAAGCATTGTCCTTGTATACTTGGGCTGTTTCCTTGTTTTATTTAAATGATTTTTTGTTTTTAAACAAATCAACAAACCAGAATGACAAATGACGTGGAAGTTGGGACAATTTGTGCTGAACTAGGAGATGGGTTTCTCGTTAGATGAAGTTTTCATCCTCGCTCATTTTAAAAGCTTTGCATGGGCTTTATAGCAAAAGCAAGCATCTGGGGGCGTTGTTGGCGCGTTCAGGTCGGTTGGAATAATTGATCAATATTATCAATCAAAGTGTTTATAGATAAGAATAATTAAATTGGGAGCGCACTATATTTTTCGATATTGAGGGAATTTTTTTCATTCGTGTAGATAATAAGACCAGCTTGTCCTTATCAAAAGACAAATACAGATAAACTCGTTTGGCAAAGTACGTCGACTCTAAAGGTCATTTCGAGCGTTCAAAGTCGAAATTTGGATTGACAGTAAGGTTTGTTTTTCTGTTGGTCTTTGAATGAGATCTGATGGTTAAGTTGTTTGTCCTTTAGCAGACCACTGCAGAAATCAGTTCAGCACATACAGATAGGTACCTAACCGAAGTATACGTTATTATTGTTTCACACGATCCACCAATTCGAGGTTTTCAGTGTTCCAACTACGCCTAGGTATTCAGTTTTTTAACAGTGATGGAGAAGACAATATATGCCCCGATTTACTACTGAATCTACTACTGAATTTATCTTAAACATTTATTGGCGCAATAGACGCTACATAACAATTTTCTATCGACCCCTTAGCTGCTATCAAATGTCAAATATGAACAAATGATAGATGAACCGAAAATAGACCAAACAAATCCGACTTGGAACACAATACAAACCAGTTACTAGCGTTAGCTGGCGCATAGATGTCTTGTGGCTGGTACATTTTATTAAAGAAGTATAAGCTGAAAATGAGCTACAACACATCTAGCGAAAAGCGGATTTGGACAAACCCGTTATGAGTTTGATCCACTCTATAGATTGCATATCAGACCATGCATGCTAGTGCGTCAATTTTTTTAAAAGCTGTATATGGAGGGGATCATTATCCGATTATTTTACGCTAGCCTAACGATCTTCCTAAATTAGGGCACCATCTATGTTAGCTTCCAAACCGATCTAACAAACGCCGGCATTCGTAGTCTTTAAGCCTTTATTAAAAGCTTCAACTCTATCAACAAGTAGGGGAAACTGTTTCTCCTATATTCGTCGGCTTTAGCTAACCCACATTTTTTGAACCATACAACAGCCAACTATCTTCGATCTTTACCCTTCTGCTTCAAGCAATGAGCTGACTCACATGCCTTCACACTATTTGTATTTTTCATGTGACACCCTTAAATGAATAAATGTATATTTTGATACCTGTACCTATACGGGCAGTCAGAAAATACGGGCCTCATGAAAATGTATATTCGAAAGTCAATCAAGTCGATACGTTGTAATAAACAATTGATAATTTATGGAATTATTTTGTTAAAGTTCAATAGAAACGTTCCCTCACCACACACCAGACATAAAGCTGCGTACCTCACTTACAAGTAAAATATTAAACTTTGATCGAGAAATTTCCAAGTGAAATTGAAAAACGCAATAACGAAGCCAATAATTAGAAGTCTCTGCAACTTTGACTCCAAAGACCTAGATACGAGTATGTACGTACGAACTACGAATAGAAAATAATTAACTACTCAACGTATTTCAATTACAAATAGACCCAAATAAATAATGCAGTCTTAAAATTAAGCAAATATAAGCATTTGCTTAACAGATTTATTGCGCGTTTAAAAAAAAGTTTTTACAGTGACCGATTTCTGTTGCATTTGCTTAAGAATATAGAGCGCGGTACTATGTTATAGTGTTAAAGTTCAATTTTACAAGCCAATGTTTTTTATATTTAAATGTTTCTATTCTGACCTAAAAATTAGTGTGACTAAGGCGCTTAGATAATGCATGCAATCATTTGTTTTGTCAAGTCTGATGCGATAAAATTTGTTGGCTCAGCAGGAATGTTTCGATCTTAAAAAAGAGTCCGCACTCAGCAGTGGAGGCGAACTTTTCTTGTCATTTGAACTGTGATTTAAAGATTAGAGCAGCATATTTTTGAAATACATTTTTTATTAATAAAATAATTTTTATTGATAAAAAGACAACCGCTTTTTAATGGGCACAAACACACATTCACGCTTTTAAATAAATTTCGTCTAAATGTTGTGAATTAAAATTGGTAAACGGTCAACAAGATTGCCTCCTTTTCTGGACCTTGTTTTGGCATGACTGCCCTATAAAGTTTTTCGACGAAAGCACAAATCAACGATGCAATGCACAGAAATACATTGTACGTAACCGAAACGTACTAATATCAAATTTTAGCCTCGACTTTAAATTTAGAGAAGATCACGATTGCTTAATTTGTATGAAAAATATTGCCGTTTTGAACTACTAAAATTTGAAGTCGAAGTTAAAAATTTTCATTCATAAGGCGGAAAGTTAAGACTGCTCACGGTGTGCATAGCAAAAATGTGGAATTTCTGACAATCTCGCGGTGTATCAATAGGCTGAACCAAGCAACTGAACTGTACAGTTGGTCGCTTTATATACCCATAGCTGTGAGGTGCTATACTCGACACAGGCGGTAGTCGCAGAATACTGTGACTTGCTTTAGCGCTATAGGCGTTTCTAAATTTGTCTCCATTTCTTCTCTTATAAAGAGTAATAGTTGGTGTAACAGGTGCTGGTAGCATTGGAATCTTAGCCTGTGAATAAAATGTCTGTTCTTTTCTAAGGCCAACTTTATTCAAGACCGAGGTTGTGTCTTCTGACTAACCTCTGATTAAGGGAGACATATCACTTATTTATCTTTGGAAGGCAGCTATTTTTCTTTCTTGTTTCCCCTTTCTAGCATGCATTTGCACATGAAGTCAGTATTGCCATAAGCTCTCTCGGTATAAAGGAAGCTAACAAAAGTCATCTACTTCAACTTGCATTTGAAAGAAGTGCACACTGAGGGAAAAAGTGCACTTTGAAATCAAAAGTTCGCATATTTAAATTTAAAGTGTGCAAATCTAAAGTGTTTCATATAAAAAAGCAAATATTTGCGAAAGCAAAAAGGAAAAGGTTTCCATTTTTAAACTTTTACATATAAAATTAAAGATTTCTTAAAGTGAGCTCTAAATTTAAATTATTTCTCTTTCAAGTTTTAAATTATTTGCGTTGACGTAAACTGTAACTTTCAAATTGAAAGCGTTTGAATATGGTTGTCTTTCATACATGTTAAATTTTAATTTTAAACTGTTTTGTTCAGGAGCTTAAAGTGTCTTCCCTCAGTGCAAAGAGGTTCCATTGGTCGGGATTATTGAACTACTTGAAAGTCAGACTAATACTTAATGGCATTAGCGTGCAGTAATATGTCGGAAAAACAATCTTTTTCTAGAATAGAAATCTATCGCCAGTGCAAATTGGCATTGACAACCTTTATCCACCCTTTCTTTAAGTTCTATATTGGTATCAAAGGTGAATGTCATCACTTAAACAAGCGTTTGAATAACACAAAGGTATAAATTGCGCATCTCATTCAATACCCACAAAGTTCCCTCACCATGTGATCATTTAAAAAAAAAAAACAGACAAATCTGTCAAATCATTCAGCAAGCTATTAATCTACCCAAAGTCTGCCGTGACTAACGCAGTTCAGTGACCCGCTGAAATTATTCACCAAATCTCTGGAGTCTGTGATGAAAGGTCACATCTTACTATAAATTGTGAAATTCCGTCTGTCGAATTTAAGATAGTTCAAGGTTCAAATCGAAACAAATTTCCAACAATGTAAACCGGCTGCAAAAAAAAAAACACACACGCATCCCAATCGATATCTCAACACACAATTAAGATAATCACATTGAAATTGCCATTTCACATCATCGCAAGTGGATTATTCACTCAAACTCAAGCCTGTAACAACCTCTTCGGCAGTCGAAAATAAAAATCCCCCTCTTGCATGTCCATCTGGCTGTGTATCCAAGTACTTATTTCATTCAACACCAGTCGGAATGACAAAAGTTTCTCTCATTCCGCTTTTGCAAATTGTTCGTCTGAAAATTATTAATAGATATATGTACTGAGAGTACATATGCACACCTAAGTGTACCGTATTGTATAATATGCTCTCGCTCTGTTGTATTACCTAATTCATTCGCGCATAAATATTTATACACAAGTCTCTGCAGTGAACAAGGCGAGGATCCCAAAAGAAAAAAAAAAACACAAAACAAACTTTGACGACCAAAATTCGTTTGCTATTATAAAATTTGGCTATAGTCCAACAAAAGATTTGCCCCCACCTCATCCCGACTTTATATTATTTCCGCATGTGCCTGTACGAAGGCGTATGAGCATATCCTCCTCATGCAGAAATTGTTTGCATACGGAAACCATATAAGAAATGTCCTTCGGTCTTTTCCTAGCCCAGAAACTGTATATAATTTTGCAAGTTTATATTTAGTTGAAGCGTTAAAAAAAACAACGCAACAAGCAAATGGGTACCGCAAAGGAACAAAGCTGTTAACTAAGAGTCGCGTTATTGAGCTTAAATTAGTTTGCGCACTACTACTATGCTTTTGATTGCCACGAATGCTTTATGGTCTTTTTAATTGTTGGTTTAGTTTTAATAGGTACCTACCATTAGCGTGAATAAAGCATAGCTCACGAGTCACGCTTTCCGATATTCATCCAGGTTGATAGATAAATTTGGTGGGCAGCTTCGGGGTTTGTTCGTTCTGTGGTTTTGCATTTTATAATCGTGCATTATGTTAAGTTAGGTTAGGTTTATGGCATCATAATTATACGGTGGACTGAGTGTGGTGTGAAAACAGTTGTTTTGTTAGCAGGTGGGTGAAAAATTGTTCTTTATGGTAGTAGCATTATATAGCTATCGCATATAAGAAGTTATATCAAAGCCACGATTGTTAATTAAGGAATAAACTTGATTCAAAAACAATAGACCGATTGATTTTCATTCTCAGTACAGGTACCTACAGCTATTAATTGTTGAATCTGTTCATTTAAACTTCAAACATTTATCAGAGATTAGAAACGATTTCTTTCCTGTCACGTGATATCGTTTTTAAGTCGACTTTTTGAAATGGACATCAGTCAAATCCAGGAAAGCATTTTCGCCTTTTGAAAGTCATGTATCATTTAAGGCGTTGATTTTCGGCACCAATTTGTGACCCCGGTCTTGCATTTGATACCGATTGAATTTCGAATTTCTAAAAACTGTTCCTGTGACCTTTGCATGATTTTAAATTAGAAAAGTAGTTTTTGGGAGGGGGAAATATCGGTTGTCAAAATAAAAATAAATAGTTGGCGGAACAGGTCCCTGGAGACCCTAGGCCTAGCTTCGCACAACCATTCATTTTGTGTATGCACACAAACACTGTGTATCGTTTTTTCTGTTGGAGCGAAATAAACACAGAAATAAGCTATTATCACTATCTACTAAAGAAGCCCAGCGGCCAAAATTTGACCATATTCTAGGGAAAAGCTAAAAATCGGTAGGACAGAGCATGCAGCCCGTAGATAGCCGTTTTATTCTTTCTTTTGTTTAAATTTTTTGTGAATAATTTACTTTCTAAAATTCGCAATAAATGTAGTACATATTTAATAAAAATCGGCTCACAAATGATGCCCTAAACGAACAATTTGAGACTCTTAAGAAAGCATTTACTTTAGAGCAAGTGTGCAAGGTAGTCAGAGTGGATATATATTTTTATTTCTGAATTATTTAATACTTCGTATATAAAAAGTTTTGATTTGTTAATTTGCATACTAAATAAAATTATTATCCTTTTCTTTCCAGGTAAATATATATAAAGGGTCCAAAAAACACAAACGGAGTTGTCTCTATAAAGCAAGTAAGAATGGCACCATCCAGTTAAAAAATGTATACTAACTTGGACTTGTTTATGTTATTTCTTAGAAATAACATCTTTGTAAAAATCGTTTCTTCCTTAAATGAAACTGTTTTATAATTATAAGCAGAGTTTCATATTAGAATATAGAACAAAAGTAGCAGCTTTATATAAACTCTGTTATTTGTTAAAAAATGCTTCTAAAAATTTAAAGTAATAATAAAATTATAGAAGAAAACTCTGAAAGTATATTCCTGCCCCTACATTCCTTAATGCTTAAGTTTAAAATTTCAGATGTTTAAGCCTTAGATATTTTTCATCCGACAGAGGAATTTGTACAGAGGACAAACAGGTTATAATTATTTTTGAAACCTACCGTTGTTTACGAACACGATTTTAGAATACGAACTCAATCAATTGCACTTGCGTAGTTTATCCACTAGATACAACCTTCTGTGTTCTTTCTTAAACAACTTTTATTACAATTTTCACATAGGAATACTTCTCTTGTTTAGCATAGATAAATATTTTTAAACAAACAAAACAAGTCCGTTATACTGTATACCCTTTATATACTGCATTCCACTATATAGAAATAAATTCATTGAAACAGAATAAAATCGTTCTCCAGTGTCCTCTCTCGAAATGGTCTTCAAAAAAACTAGCACCTTAGTTAATCCAGGAACTTTGTGCATACTCGTAGCTATATAAAGAATTCCATTTTAGAGGACACGTCACAATGCAGGAAGCAGCGACACCTACAAAATGTTTGCCGATCTCCGTAATTAAAGTATTTATAGAAAAAACGCATTTCTTTCTAATTAATTATTCCCACGTATTGAAGAAGGCCAACGGCAATTTGTAATAGACTGATTACCTAGCTCATTACATTATAGGAAATCCATAAAAGCAGTTTTATTGTTTCTTGGAGTTTTGTATGAACAATTTTTATACGACAGTATAATAAAACAATTCGCATTCAATAATGCATCCAGTAGTATGGATTTTATTAGGATCAAAATGACGCCATTATTGAAATTACAATATACGAGTAGGTTAGGTACCTTCCGTATTTCATTGATTTTCCTTCAATTCCTTGTGGAGAGAGAAACAGAGGATACAAACAGAAATTCAAAATTCCATTCATGCAATTTTTAAATGAAATATAGGAGCTGTGAACCTATTTATCCGCTTCCATCATTATCCTGTCGTTTGGTCACGTTTTTGCTGCGCACAGTTGAAAAAGTATCCATGTGTGTTTATATAGAATATAGGAGGAAACAGCTTTCAAGTATTGGCTAACAAACCACTGAACTGAACGAAAAATCAACGTCCTGGCCCTGGTATATTTGGCATGCAATTTTGCATGACAGAGATACGAGTATAATGTGGCAGTAAACTGATGGCAGACGCGTTTTGGAAAATCAATATTTCAGTTTGGAACCACCCCAAGTCCCAAATGAATTGGATAACTCAGCGCAACACCACCATGACCTGGAGGAAGTACTCCGGTTTTAAATGCCATTCCAGTTTTTTCTTTCTGTTCTTTCTCTCTTTTACGTCAACTCCACTTTACGTATAGTCGGTGCGCACATGGAATGAAATTGAACCCAAAAAACGAGTGGGAGTTTTGAGAAGATTCCGTTTATCCTCTCTTTGACTAGGTTTTCAAAACAGCATTAAGCCGTAAGACCGACGGTGGACGATTTTCCATTCACATAAGAGAATTGAGGATATAACTCCTCTGTCGCTGTGTGGGCCTTCCGTATGCTGTACAGAAAAGAGGTCAATGAAATGGCATACTCGCAGGATCTGCAGAACACTGGATAGAGGTAGTGTACCGTTTGGATTATATGTGTTGTGTATCCAATCCAGTACCAGTATCCACACCTTTGTACAGGTGTTTGTAATTAAATTATTGTGGTGTGCACTTGTTTTATGTGCAGTTTCGCTTCACACCCTCTGCTTGGCTTTGTGTGAGTTTGAGTGCATAAACCACGCAAAGGATTATGGTGATTATATCGGTTTGAATGGAAAATATTCTTAAGTTCGTTATAACAGGAGTAAATTTGCGGAATTGCTTCTAGAGATGGAAATGTGAGAGAGAGAGTGTGAGCGTTTTAACGTGTTGCGTAACAGAAGTGGATTAACCCCACATGAGATGTTTGAATATTTCACTGGAAGGATACTGCACGGAAGTTGATACATTCTTTTCAATTGTTGATTCTACATAAGCGAGATTTTTATTCGTCTATTTAGGAGAAGAATTCCCTCAAGATTCAAAAACCTCGAAGAATAATTAGATAAGATAAGACCGTTATAATACTCTTAGACAATCTTAGAATGTAACTCCTATAGCAAGACTTAAACTAGATCTCGTAGTTATTATAAGATCATAAGATTATAAGAGAAGACGCTAACCTCAAAGAGATTTCATCTTGTAAGAAGATTTATTTCAGAGTCGAAGTATTTAAAATAATGTCGTTGTAAGACTTAAAATGCTTGTTATAATAATATCACTCTTTATATAGATTTGCACTCATATAATGAACTTATACATCTTAGTAAGAGTTTTTAGATTAACATAGTCAAAGCGGCCATTAATTCAAACAATAATTCTTTCTTTAAGGGTTGCCATGTATACATCGAGGTTTTACTTACACTTTTTTAGTGTTCGTAATACAAGGTGGCACGCAAAATTTATGGTGACGTGTAATAGAGCCAAACGAAATAAGGCCGAATTCTCAAAGAGTGAAATAAAACCAAATTCTTAATTGTCATTTTTTCGTTACTAAATAGGAAATAAGACCAATTTGGCTTTATATCGTTTTTATTTTTTAGTATCCCTGCTTGGAATCAATTGACAGACAATTCACTTGAAGAAAAAAATTAAATCCCTTCCGCTGTTCTATTCATCAACAGACTTAGGAAAGCTTGTGCGAAACTAGACTACTTTTTATTTCATTCTCCTCAAATAATTTTTGTAACATCCTTGTGCAGTTAAGTAAAATATTTCCATAAGCATTCCGCGATACTAATAATCATCTTTGTCCCGGCAAAATTTTTCGAACTCACAATAGCGAAATTTTCCATACAAAATTGCATATTGTGATTTGTGACCCAAAAAATATTTAGTGTGAAGCTTGAAGTATTCCAATCAGGGAGACAATTTGAGCTTCTAATGACAATTTAATTGCTTTTTTTTCAAATATACTCGTATGACTGCCAAAACTTTTCACTTTAAATAACAGTCGATGCCATTTCGGTTAACTAACTTAAATTTAGAGCTATCAACAGGTGCATATTTTCTGATTTGAGTATGCGTATAGTTAAGAATAGCACGCACGTCGTTTGCAGTTCACTGAACCAAGTTGCCTTTCTTATTTTCTCCTCCCCGAGGCAGCGATTAAATTACTCGCGCGGCTAACAAATTGCTGTTCATTTGTTTAACTCAAGCCAATCAGGTCGAATTAAGATGGATACTAAAAGAAGTTGTTCCATTTGCTTTGTGGCTATCGATCAAATTTTACAGATTCGATCAAATTTACAGAGCAGATTCAGTTTTACAGTAAATACACCTACCTATAAATGGGCAGATGTCAGATTTGTTTTAGCTGTCAAATGTCGCCTTCCTGCATTACGCACATGAAGCTTAGACTACATTGCTGTTTCCAGATCATTTTGTCTCCTTTATTGATTTTGGTTCTAACTCAAAAATCATCACCAACTTCGATTATAATGTTTTTTTTTTTAATGTAATGTTTTTAATGTTGTTTTTTTAAGGGTTGGATGCAGCGGGTCTTTCTGTAGGCAGCTCTATATCTACAAAGTTTTCGGTCAATGAAGGTTCTTCTTATTTCTGAATATATTCATATATATCCTTCAACGAATGTCAAAGAGTCATAACTGTCATGCTCACCCTCATTTACGACACAAATTTTTCAACAATATTCGAACCCGTTTGCATCCCCTATTTGTAGCCATAGTCGAACTAGAAAATTTAAATATCAAACACATCCACAAGTGCATTCACAGCCCGTGATTGAATATATAAAAATAGTGCAACTGCATGCAAGCTTCAAAATGTCACGGCCGAACATAAATTATGGGAAATACATATGTTGCAAAACAACGCTCAAGAGAATGTTACACTGTGAAAAAATCTCAAAGTTCTTCGTTAGGCATTTTCTCGACAGGTGTATAAAGTGGTTGATATGGCAAGGCTGCCTAAATATAGACCAAAAAACTTTGAAAATCGCATGCAAGTGTGAATAGTTTTAAAATAAAAATTTATAACGCCAGCAAACCTCTATGA
The DNA here is from genome assembly GCA_948293265.1 of Cheilosia impressa. Taxonomy (NCBI): domain Eukaryota; kingdom Metazoa; phylum Arthropoda; class Insecta; order Diptera; family Syrphidae; genus Cheilosia; species Cheilosia impressa. The sequence goes on along the minus strand of OX411880.1, from coordinate 135,370,049 downwards.
CAGTGCGAAATTCGCCTCGGTATACGAATGGTGTTGGTGCCCATTGCTAGGTTGCCAAGATGTTGATTATGATTAGCAAAAGAAAGGCAATAAATTAGCAAGAAATAAAAGCCCGAAAAAGTGTTACACTGAAAGTGAGAGTTGCGCAGACATTCAGGATGTACAAGATGTAATCCGTCAAGGAACGGTAGATCGTAAAATTGCTTGGGAACTTTTTAATGCTTCAATTATACACAACTTACGCTGGTGATCCCCTCGACGGTCACCGATCTTCCTCAACGTATCTGTCGGCGATGAGATAATTGAAATTCATTAACAATGTGCTGTAAAACAAAAGTATGTCAACGACAGGTTTGGGGGTTATTCTGACATTTTTTGACTGAAAAAAGAAACCCACAAGTTTATTGCCTCGTTTCCGTTTCGTTTTCATTTTCACTTCGGTTTTGGTTTCCCTATTCTAAGGCAAAAAAAAGAGAGAAGCATAAAGCTGGTAATTTGCTGATGGGCATTTTACCGAAGGCAGTTGTTGTGTTGACTCTGCGTAACCTGACTTGACTTTGTCGGAGGTTTTTTTTTTTGTCGAGGCTTTATTGAAAATTGAAACGTTAGCTGAAAATCTGCATGCGAGTGGAAGGTTAGAAGTATGGACTTGAACCGTATGCATGCGTGAAATTTAAGTCAAACGAAATATTAATGGCAAAACGTTATGGCTACGTATGGGACAACAAAAAAAATTTGAATACGATAACAACTCATCATAACAAAGGCAAATAAACAAGCGATAGGTGTTTGTTGCGTTGATTAACCACATGTGTGATATAAAAATTGCTCGCGACGGGAAATTGATATTGGTTATGGATCATGTGGTTATATTTATACAAATATCAAGTGTACCATAAGGAAGTCGGTACCTATTGGTATAGTCGGTGGTAACTTCAAATGTTATTTAATTTATTGGGTTATATGATAGGCTGTCAAAAATTTTCCTTGCTAAAACTAAATGTGCAGGGAAAGAATTGTCTTTATTATGCTGGAGAATTTTTTTTTATAAGTTCTAGCCCGTATTGTAAATTAGGTACGTCTTATCAAAAACTTGTTCTCTTAAGGACTGTTGGTCGTCCAGACAGCACATTTTTTGAGACCGCGACATGCCTACAAGCAAAACCGTATCTTAAAACAGCTGACCCACATTAAATATTTGTCCAATATAAATATCGTGCCAACATATTTACTATTTCTAATTTTTTCTTAATATTTAAAGTCCCAATCCCAACATCGGGATGCCTTAAGTAAATTTACCCTCAAAACATCGTAAACTGAAAAGTCCCCAAGCGTATACCGTTTTTCTTCCGCATCACTGTTTCACAATAAATCGTTTTAATTTACGCTTCTTATCAATGTGCAATTAGATACAAAGCCCATCTTATAAGAAAAAAAATAAAAACCAAAAATGTCAACGACATTTATTGTCATAGCGAGAATTAACCTTAAAATGATTGTATCCATCGCGAAGCGCTATTTGACGTTGGTCCCAATGTCACATTGCACAAAAAGAGTATTGTCGCGGTTCACTGTGTATCATCAGCACATTAAAATGATTTACATGATCGCGACATAAGGATGTGTGCAAATGCATGTACAGTTTGTCTGTAGGTAGTTTTTAATTATTACCCCGTGGCTTAGCCTACTTTTCTTTCTATTTATGTAATGTCGGAACAAAATTGTACACACATTCACTCTCTGACGTAGAACGTAACGTTCGTATTCGTATCTGTACCTCATCTGGGTCTGAATGATGATCATTTGGAGGGTGGAGGGGTTGGGGGTGTTAAATCGACGGCGTCTGTCAGTGAAATAGCCCAACAATAGCAGCACAATGTCTACCGGATAATGACATAAATCGAAAACGATTTGCGAGGGAAATGTTCGCGTTTATGTAGAAAATGAAATAAAAAAGCACGTGGTTTAGGACCATTTGGAGGGGTTTCTCTGTACAACTGTAAGGGGCCCGCTCACGAGACACGACAAATTTAATTGATCATCATGGTCAGCAGTGCTACATTTATTTATAGGCAGTGACTTTGTTTTGTTTCTTTCTTTGTGAACATATGCTTACCGGCTGGTTTATGAGTAATTATCGACTTGTGGGAGCATTCCAGTAGGTGTAGGAACTGTTATGAATTACATTTCCTTATGAATATAAGGAGACCTGGCCCTAGACGTCCCGAATATTAAAGCCAGCAAAACCTCCATTTCAATGAAGATCAGAGCAAAAGTTAAAGCCAATACAATTCAGTATTTTTTTAGGGATTATAGGGAGCTCAGCTTAGCATACGCTTTGGGTTACTATAGCTGCCGTCGAAAATGTATACTTTTAAAATGAGCATCTCAATGCAAAACGTTTGCCGGAACTTAAGTTAATTTTTCAAATTTTTTTTTGGTTCTATTCTAGCTTTTAGACCTGTTCTATTAAGCAGCTAGCTTTATATTCAACCATCGGGAAATAAATGTTGTAAACCCTATACTATCGGGTGTCCTGTCCTCAGAGAAAGCACCTCCACTTACCCATTTAGAATATGGGTCAGAATATTGTAGTTTTCTTCCATTTCAAGAATAAAAAGTCAAACAAATATAAAGATTCTTTTTGCTTTCATAAACTGTTTTGTTAAAGGCTAATAGAAACAATTATTAAATTCGTAAAATAAAAGCGGCACCAATATGCATTTCGGAGGAAAAAACTTTCGACTTTGTTATTTTGTGAGAGCGAATTGCAAAATCAGAGATCACTTTCACATGAATATATTTTTTTTAGTCGCAGCAAATCTTGATCTAGGTTATCACATTTCTTTCAGGTTAATTTCGAACGATTTTTCAGTCCGTATATTTTGCGGATTATGAATGACTGTCATTTAGCGTAAGAAATATTTCAATTTGCGAGAACATTTTTGTTGTCCGAAATTGTTCTGTTAAAAAAAACTGTTTTTTTTACTCATAATCTGTTAATTTGTAAAGCTTTTTTAAAAAAAAAGCAAAACATCAATATCCTGCTCATAAATATTGTAAAATAGATTTGTTCGAAGTTTTCCTGTTCGCAAATCACCTTGGTATTTGATTTGTAAAAGATCGATCATAAGTGTTTAAATGCATTTAAATTTACGATGTCGAAGGTTGTCATGTGAATGGTGCCTCAGCTTTCGCCTTGCGTGTGCGATCAGCCTATATAATATTCCAGCACAGTGCCTACCTTTATTTATTCAATAAATAAAATAAAATACATTTATCGGCACATAAAGCGGCAGACAACATTTTGCTTGCGAAGTTTGACTCAAAGCTGAATAATAACTGATAATAGGAATTGATTAAATCGGCGATGTAAGTGGTGATAAATTTATACGTGAAAACTTAATAAAGTGAGCCACATCGGAGATCTCACGATATCGATGTGGTAAAGTTCAAATATATATATTTTTTGTTTTATCATTGTACCCACTATTATACAAACAAAGTACCCACTCGAACATTTTTGGGGATATCATTTATTTATCTTTATGAGGATTTTAGTTATAGATGGAATGTGTGGCTTACACATTATTGGCAAAATATGTATGTATATATTGAGGTATACGACAAGAATAGTTACGCAAAAGTCGGGTTTACCCAGTTTACCCTTTATGGTGCATGGTACATGTCTGCTATTGGAAAATGAAAGCGAATTTTGTGTAATAAATGAAAATTCACTTTTAGCATACTGCTCATTCAATTGGTAGTTGATTTTTCCGCTCTATAACATATTCAGTAGCCTTAAAAATATATGAGGATGTAGAAAATGAGCTCCAAATAATAACTGGTCGAATCTTCTATCACCAGTGAACGGGCATTATATGACGAAACTTCTCTGTGCTTGCTTCCTATGTAAGACTAGTTCCGTGAACAAAAAGCTCCTTCAACAAATGACCTTCAGACCTTGTTTCATGTAACTGAACCCAAAACGGAAGCGACTAAGCTGAAGCAAAATAACAAATTAGAGATGAGATTCGCAATCAAATTCATACCTAACAGGTGTGATTCCCAAACCGGTTTCGTTTAAGAATAAATTCAATTCGACCTATCGATTAGAATAGTTAAATCAGTCATTAAGTGCTGGATTAGGATTAGCCCAAGAGTACTTCGACCAAGGAATAGAGTTTGAAATGGATTTATGTACTTCAAACCGACAAGGAATAAATACAAAAATTTTCACCAAGATAGTCACAAGCTGATTAGCACCTCGTTTAAACGGAAACCACCTTGTCTATTCGCGATAAGATAAAACTCACCACTGAAATATCCAAATAACTAGTAATACTGGTCGGGGCTATAGGAGATATTATTTCCGAACGATAGGGAAAAATGTTCACCCATAATCTTCAACTTATGACAAGGCGATTAGATAGCATACTAATCAGGTGTCTGTAAAACATTTCCAGAACACAGCATTCAGAAAAACTTTAAATAAGGAATGTCCACAGAAGCTTACATGTATACTGGTATTTGCTTTAGCTGCACACCTATATTTGATTGAGTCAGTTGTTTAGGTACCTACATACTTGTTTCTATGTGAACAAATAAACAACAAATTAAAATTATCTTTTCTTTATTTTATTTTCAGAATAAATAAAGCACAATGGCCTTAATCATGAAATATATTGATAGCATGCAGAGATATATGGACTCACATGGTGGTAAGTTTTTCAACTAGTTTGCATAATGCATGAGAAATCAATATTCATTCCTTATATGTTTTTAAAGCAAAAGTTTAATATTTTAAATGAAAATACAAAAAAAAAATATTTTTTAACAAATACTGGTCTTTGGTATACCAATTTATACTTTATTGCTTGTTAAGAGGAATATTAAAATGCTACTACAGGAAGTTCACTCTTAAAATCACGTATATTGGATAAATTTACAAAAGAAATCTGAAGTTCAAAGACGTCATAGTTGCAAAAATACGTTTTTGGCAAGAAATACGTGCTACCTAGTTCAAAAGAGCTTACCATTCTGGCTCAGCAATTAATTGTGCTTTTGAGTGAGCTGTACAAAGAAATTTTTTCCAAAATTAGCAGAGTCTGGAAGGGTTTACCACAGCGATACGTATGTTGCATCTCACAAAGAGTGGACAGTGGAGTTCCAAATTGTTTTACCGCAAACTTGCTGTCAATGATATTTTTTTTAAAAACATAATTGGTGTATTGCAAGTATATATCTGTATCAATATGAAAAAAGATCGAAAGCGCTTACGCAATTTGTTGGAATGTTGTGCAAACCTACAAAAGCTGTCGTGGTGGTGAGATTGTTTTTAACCTCATTCGGTTTCGTAGCCATTTTACGTTCTGCACAGTGGTGAAGTCGCCGAGCCGTCGTTAGCTTCTCTGTCTTTGGTTTCACACTCAAAATTCGTTTAGATCCCATATCATTGATGGTTTCTGAAAATTCAGATGAAGCTCAAAATCAGCCTGTGGAACTACCCTGTTCTAAGTCTAACTTCTAAGACAGCCAAACCCGACCTCATCTAACCTTTGTTAATGTTCTCATTTCATTCAAAACCTCAGGTTCTTAGATAACGAGGAAAGGGGTGTTTTGTTAAAAAATAAGAGTTGAAAGAAAATAAAGCTAGAGCATTTTTTTCTGTATTATTAAGAATTTATAGTTTTGCTTTTAATTAATAATAATAATAATAAAAAAATATCTAAAGGCAAAAGCAAAGCTAAACATATTGTGTGTTTAAATTTTTGACTTTAAATCGCATCTGTTTCGAAAACGATTGGTATCAGTTCATAATTTGCGAGTATTGAAAACAATTTAAACTAGAACTTAAATTTTAAATTTTTTTTCTCTGTCCAAGAGTTATCCAATATCAACAACTATTAGCAATATAGGAGGAGACTTTCTTTAGAGGAACCTTAGTTTCCTGATGATAAATATACCTACCACAATGAATTTTTTTGTTCTGCACTTAAAAAAATATTATAGCCAAGGGATTTTAATTATTTTTTCCGATAGCGACTAGTCCCTTTCGTCTATCTACCAGAAAGCCCAAAATCTATTGAAACAAACTGTCATAACTTGAACAACAAATCGGCAATGCGACAATCTCAATAAATAAATTAACATCTAAGGTCATGAGCACACATCATAGATACATTGACTGATTGATGCGACAACAATTACAGTCCGGTTGATAGGTTTCTCAATTAATAGGTGCAAAGATTCTAAACTTGTTGCTCTATAACGAGTACACAAAGCTCAAGGAAGCAAAATGAACGTAATTTAATTGAAATCACAAATTCACTCTTTCCAACATACAAAAGCAATTAAGCCTCCTCAGCGGACAAACTCGCATAAACTGTATATACATATCTCCTTTGTCATACTCGTAGATCTAATTTGTTCGTAAATCTTTGTCAAGTCATTAATATGCTGCAGATAATCGTAGTTTTCAAGCAATTCCATTCATCTTCTGTCTGAGGTTGGAATACTTAATCGAAATGAATTATAAAATTCATTAAGCTATTGAAAAAGGTTTTACAGTATAAAATCGTGTAACGTATTAGGTATGCGACTATAAATGTTGGGTGTGACTTGCAACACATTAAAGTGATTTGCAAAAAAAAGGGGTTGGATTCAAAGTAAACCACCTTTACCTCCACCACGGCATAGACAAGAGTTGCACGCTCTTCCGTACTCTCTAGTTAATTGTAATGAGCGGGTTATTCCACTTGACCGACTTTAATTTATTTCACGCTTGATTGTGTGGGCGAATGCTAATTAAAATGTAGACACCTACTAAGGTTAGGAACATTCTATGGATTGGAGGCTACATTAAGGGTCGCTTTATTGATGAGAATTAACTGTTGTTTTGACTGTTTTGATGTTTGTTCTGGACATTTTCCGCTATTATTAATCGTAAAGGTATTCAAAAGCGTGAATGTACTTGGAGGAAGCAATTACTTTTTTGTATGTTCACGAGAACCCAGAGGACCGAATATTATGTTTCAACAACACGCCAACGAAAAAAGGACTAAACAACGAAAAATAAAGAGAAACCAAAATATGGTGTGTTTCGTTTTTGTATTATGTATTATTTGTTTATGAATGGCGTATAGGCGCAGTGGCTTAGTGGTTAGTGTGTTTGACTACTAAATGAGAGGTCCCTGGTTGGATTTCCGAAAAAAAACCTGAATTCCACCGAGCAAATTGTTAAGACAACTATAAATTACAACAATTTCAATGCGGTACTTATACCTATATGCTAATGCCTTGTAGTTCTGTTGAAGCGTTAAAATGTTAATTTTCTAAACAAAAGTGCCTACTTAAAGAAAGGCAGTGGTCCTACCACCGACGGCCACAATTCTGAAAAAAATATTATTTTCAATGGGCGCCTTAACTCTTCCATTTAAAAAGGGTTCTGCCAAAAAAAGCATGTCTACGCAATCGTTCATACATCTTTTGAACTCTTTGTTTTCTTGAAATCTTGCAAAGTTACACCCCATTCCCATAAGAAAATTCTTTCAAAATACTGACCTATGCAGTCTTCGAATCGGTGCTTTGAAATGTAACTCAAAGCTGGCCGTATCTATGCGTGAGCACGATTGAAACGCGCGTAACTTGCTGCTTTATATCTTAATCGTTATTTGACAAGTAATGTTAACTGTATGTTTCTTGGGTCAGCGGAGAACGCCTAGATTAGGCTGGCTTAAAGTCCGACTCCCCTCTAATCTATTCTGATATTAATTTTAAGACCACTTTAGCAAGCCCAATTAATGTCCATATGTCCCCAATTCCACGTAGGTTGAAATCATGTTCTATTGCATGGCGAGGTCTCCTGATTTAATTATCACGGTTAACATTCGCTCTACATTCTTGGCGTCCTAGTCATTTAGAACGTTCAATGGACTGTGCCACGCAGTCGCTATCGGTCAGCAGCTCGTCAATAAAAACCTTCAATAGGACCGAATATTTTCTATCCATAAATGGCAGGGCTGAGGTTTATTTTTCAAAAGAGGAATTAACTATGTGTTGTCTTTTCAGTTGAGAGAGACTGCGAATAGCAAGATACTCGTTTCTAGATGTAAAACCAAAACAGCTGTAGAAAAAGTCTCTTTCTGTCTTAAAACTATATCTACTTAATTGTGTCCTCGTAAGATACTAAACCCTTTTCAGCTCCTTTTGCTTTTATACTTTCAAACGCATTATTTTATGGCTTAAAGTGAATTTTTAGAATGTAGTACTGTCAGGTAAAAGGTAGTAATTTCTGTGTTGAGATTAATAAATGTTTTAAAGAAATTTGTACTCTGATTGGAATTATAGCTTTTTCCTATAACTTATATTAAGACTTCAACGTTTGAGCTTCGTCTGTCAAGTGGGTTTGTGTTTAAAATAGAATCTACGTTGCCCAGTGCATGCACAAAGGACTTATTTTTTTTTTTTAAATATTTCCATTGCAAAATACAAAATTGGTCACAAAAACTAATCCATTTGGACACAAATTAATGGGAATATTGAATTTGCCAACTTTAAATAAATATTAACTCCCCCATGCTGACAGGTCACAGCAATCGCAGCCACTGTAAAAAAAAGCCACTGTATAGTCATTCCATAAATTGCGCCTTATGCAAGTCACTAACAGAAGTTGTGCCCTATTGTTAAAAAAAGTAGTTTCCACTGAATATAAATTCGGAATTTTTTTTCTATAAAAAAATGGATACCACCCACTCTGAGAGTTACCCTGAAGAGTTTTCGAAGAAAGTAACAAAAGCCTCCCATTAATCCTCTCTACTCCACTGTGAGTGCTTTGATTTGTTTCACAACAAATTGCCACTTGTTGAATCGGAAAATCAAAACAATAACAACTTCCCAATTAGTGAGGGATTTTCAAACTCACCTTGGGTTTCCCTTTCTTCCCGACTTGTTTAATCCGTAATTCGGTTAAAGAGAAACAAGGTCAGACAACATAACCATGGCAAACTTACAATCCACAACTTGCTATTTGTTATGTTGTTTCCTCATATATCCTGCCTTGATTAATTTCCACATGCCAATTTGATTACTTACAGACACTGAATAATTGCGTGCTCTAATGAAGATTGTGCTTTCAGAAATTAATTAGACAGTAATTGTTAGGTTTACACTTCAGGCGATGTTGAGGTGGTTTGTTGCTGTTATTTTGTTTCCCCAACTACCTCACAAGCAGGCTCTTCAGGTGCACTGAAGGTCAAGTTCGAGGAGTAAGATGCTGAGCAGTCAATTGAATCTGAGAGTTTTGCCTTTTTGACGCCAAGTGAATAGCCATCTAATGGAATATGTTTGATTTGTTTAAAACGTCAATAATTGCATAATGACATGGTCACGATTGATCGATTTTTATAAAGTGGCAAATATTTGCAAAATAAGAATTCATAAGTCGTGGCGCAGGAATAACGATTTGCGTTGGAATACCTTCAAAAAAAAAACTCACTTGTAATTCCAGTTTAACTGGTGTAATTGCTTTGAAAATATTTTGATTGGCCAAAGTCCATTCGGTGTTCGAATAGAGAAATAAATATCCGATCACATGAGCTAAGTATTGTGCTTATAAATATCACAACACATTGACAGCACTGATCATTTTAATTTTTAATCGTAAGGAGTTCTGGAAAAGAAATAGCTGCAAACTTTTGAAGGGATTGGTGAGGAGTCTTAATGTGATCCGTTAACAAACACAAATCCAAAGAGCCAAACCATTTTTTTTTAAATACATACAGAGATGAGAAAAATTCCATCCCTTAAGCTACGATTACACATGCCACTTCCCATGTCAAATTTTGATTTGCAGACGTCATTATGACGTAAACATTTGTCCTAAATTTGTCACTACGTGTGATCGCCTGTCAAGAGTCTAGCCAAACGGGCAGTTGCAGCGCACCCTCACGAAAGACACACTAGTAACCACCGAATGGATGCATTTTTGTGATGACAGCATGTCAAAATTTGCCACCAAAAATGGCACATGTAATCGTAGCTTTATAACTTTTAACTGCTTCGATTATGAGCTAATAGGCGGCATATGCATGACTGTGTCGCACTAAACTTTCTCGTAAAATGCTGTTTTAAATAGAACAGTCTTCTGAATTGTCGATCAGCATGGTGATTTTAGTAATTTAATACCACACAAGCCGTGTCCCATAGTCTGACACAAATCTATAAATTGCTTGTCATTTAGTACAAGGACAGATCAGAGAAACAACCTTTATCATTTAAAAACGGTATTGATGTAGGGATATGGTCCCGGAACAATAACCTAACGTTTTACAGTTTATTGTTACATGCACTCATTCTTAGGCAGCTACTCCTGATATATTGTGTGACCAGAAGTTCTAAGCTGAATGCTTTTTCCCGAGATCTCGTGTGACGAAAAAAGCTACTGACCTTGACCTTGGCTGTCATAAATGTCGGTACAAAACAGCATGACTTCGAAACTCTTGCTTTATCTGCACGTACCAGCTGTTATGTGGTATATGATAATTTTGACAATTGCCTGAAATGTTGTCAACAACACCACCAGACCCTATTAACACGAATTAGTCTCAAGGGCAAGTTAAAGCACACCTTTTCTAACAAAGTACGCTTTATTAATCCAAAAGTAGGTAGAATCTACCAATTTCTAGACACAATGCTACACAATCATGTTTAACACCTCCAGTATGGGCTCTCTTCCCATCAAGTCATTCACCTTATCTCAATTAACACCTGACACGGGTCAATAAAAAAAAAAAAACAATATATCTTTTGGATGAAATTTAGCAACTAATTCACAATTTGTTTCTATTTTTATTTTATTTTTTTGTATTTCTAGATTCTAGGACAAAGGATTGGCCAATGATGTCATCACCGTTTCCAACATTAGCCGCATGTCTAACATATGTTTACCTTGTCAAGGTATGTACACGCACTTTCGCACTTAGTTCATAAAAGAAAGCCATTTTGAATTATATTTTGTTTGCATGACTAAGATTCTATCTCATTCTGCGAAACTGGCGTCGAATAGTAACGACACTTTATCAATGAAAATCAGTAGAAACCGATTTGGAAAAAAGCTGCGCACAATGAACACTCCAACACCTTCATGGTACGTCGGACCGGGTATGGGTAAAAAGTCAGTTACAAAGCACTAGATGTTAATCTGAATGTCGCTTCAGAATGAAATAATTATTGTTGATATTAATGCGACAACGAGCAAGGGGCCACTTATTTCAGTCTTTCGTCTGGAATGGAAGTCAAATTATGTAATTGCTGTTGGCAGGAGTTGGAGCCGTAGAAGTGCAGAGGCTTTTAAGCTTTTCGTTGTGAATTATTATTTTTTCAGTTCTTTTCGTTGTGAAGTTACAAAAATAATTTTTTGATACATTGAAGACACGCCGCAAGTCAATCGCACACAGCAAATAGGTCATTGGTAGCTGAAATAATGCTGAACCAAAAGTACTCAAGTTTTGTGACGAAAATAAAACACATCTCTGCCTCTGCTTTAGAAATGACTAATAAGCTTTCATTATTCCCTTCAACTTTAAACTTTTTCAGTTTATAATTGCAAAAGAAAGCAATACTTATCACCCATTGGCTACTCTGTGCCGGCAAGTACTTATGCACTCTTAAGAAGACTTAACGTTAATTTATAGCTTGTATTAGCCTGATGTGCTCGGTTTCACACAGTACCAGCAGATAAGACTGGATATTGGATCATTTCATTTGTCACAGCTACTTGGTCAAAAACATTTTATCTGTATGACACGGCCAGCAAAAAATATGTTATTTCATGGAATGTATATAATAGACTTAATAATTCGCGAAATGACTAAATGCATGACATCTGGTGATAAGGAGAATACAATTTAGGGTGTCCATACTGTGTACTTTTTATCAACATGCCCATATGCTTACAATGTACTGTATGTTGCAGCTATCTGTCGGACATTTTGGTGAAAAATTTTGCGAGTGGATATTCGTAAGTGACGATATGAACGTACCATACGTACAACTAGGTATCTTAAACTTCATACTCTCAATTTAAAATAAATACAATTTCTGTCGCTGGGCCTGCGCTTCTAAGTCCAAATCAAATAATTGACAAGCAATGCCATGCGACTGACACACACTTTTTATCAGATTTATTTTTCTGACTAAGAGGAACACGAAATCAGTAAAGTGTCCTTAAGCGAAAATAGCTTCACTTTTTTGTTTACCTCTCCCTAAAAGGGAAATGACATTACGATGAAAATGATATGACCTTTCCTTTGAAAATTAGCACCGTACTAATAATTAATTTTATTTTCGAGCTTAAATTTATGAGAGCTCACAATTGCGAAATTTGTATGGAAAATATTGCCACACCGAACAACTAAAATTTAAGGTAGAGACTAAAAATGTTTATTGGTTAGGCAAAAAGGTCTTTAGCCATTAGCTAATGTCAATCATCAAACCAAAGTCAGCACAAATCTGTTGCTAGCTACATAGTCCCTGAAAAGTTATTGCCAATTCAAACAACCAACCTCTAAAACTCGTTAAAAAGATAGAATTTTCAAGACACGGACTGGTTTCCTAAGCAGAGAGTTTAGACTTTCTTAATCTGCTAAATTATACACCTCGTTTGATCAGCCAAACAAGCATGCATTTTAATTATTTCAAGTATGGATTTCATAAAAATTCATTATGTAAATTGGCGAAGAATTAATTTAAAAAAAGAAAGAAAGTGACTCAGCACAAAATCTCTATACCGGGTACAGATCGAAACGGCTATTGCCACCGAGTTCAGAGTGGTCAGGGTAAAACTATATACGAGTATTATGCATCTTAGTCAACATCATAATGTATTGCTTTCGAGAAATAGCTATTCGAGTGTCACTTTGAGTCCGAAATTTTGATTCAAGAACTACAACAGATTTATTAAATTGAAATAAAACCGATTTCTGTTCATGTTTCTTTCAGGTTTTAGGACCTCGATTAATGGAAAATCGCAAGCCATTCCACCTACAAAACACACTAATAGTTTATAATCTAGTACAAGTGATATTTAGCGCATGGCTGTTTTACGAGGTAAGTACAATCATCTTCATCGCGCAACTAATCTCATTACGATCCTCTTTTGGCTTCTACCTAAGAACTAATAATGCAATTCTACATTTGTATATTTTTTTATAGAAGGATTTAAAAAAAAGAAAATGGCGAAAAAAATCATAAAATATGTATACATACATCAGCCCTTTTCATTTCGAATTATTAAAAGAAAAAAAAAATGGAATATCCAATAGGGAACAGCCAACAGAAAAAAAAAACTATATCCTTCCTCCTTCTCACTTGTTTAGATTCTTCAAAATTGTATTCTTTATTTTTTTTTACCCAATCATTCAATTTTTTTAGTCATTAATGGGCGGCTGGTGGGGTCATTATAGCCTTAGATGTCAACCAGTGGATTATAGTGATAGTCCAACGGCTAGGAGAGTAAGTGCGAACAGATTACAAACAAATTAAATTACGCCTCCAATTGGTTAAAAAAAAATAAATAAAAATAAAACAAAAATAAAATATATAAATACGCACTTGAAAATAAAGAGGCATTAATTACATTTCGCGTAACTGGGCACTCTCGAAATAAATCTATGAAAACATGTATTACACATCTCACAAGGAGATGAACAAGAATAAAAGAAAAAGTCACAAAAAAGTCGTTTAATTCTTAATAACACTTAAAAAAAAATTTCACTTACTATCGCTCTGTCTTTTTCTAGTTACACGTTTTAAAAATGGTTTTTCCTTAAATAAAAACGTAACTAATTGGCAATTAATTAAGTGTTTTTAACCAAAATTTAAGAGCGTTATTGGCAAAACTATGTAGATTTTTTTTTGTTAACACAATTACCAACACTTACACCATTTTTTTCTATAGCAAAACGTCCTAAAAAAGGTCAAAACTGCTATAGAAAGAAAAACAAATTAAACACATGTATTAGAAATTGTTTTTAAAATCTTCATTATACATAGTACATACACATTAAAATGCATTTCACTTAGCAGCTATTAAAAACAAAAGAACAGCTAAAAGTATTATTTTTTATGACAGATACAAGAGAGTTGTTTCTTTAATTTAAATAAATTAAGAATTCCTTCCAGGCAGCTCTATCTGTGTGGTTCATCAATCACTTTCGTCTGTGTGTATATTAAAAATAATTTCTTTTTTACGTATTTGTATAAGCTTTTGTTTACTAGACATTAATTAGCACATTTGCTATATTTTCACCAGTAATGAAACGAGTTCGCTTTTTTTCGACGGGCCGATTTTTCAAAAGTCTGTTAAAAAACCTATTGTACAAATTTTGTCCGAGAAGAATTGAAAAATTGGCCCCAAGTCTTATATACTTTTCAATATTTTTTTAATTTTTGTTTGAGTTATTTTGTCTTGGTCGTTCGCCAGGGACTGAGACAGCTTTTTATGTTTAATGTTGCTTTTAAGAAGTAGATTAGCTGTGTATATAGCTTTTTTGGTTTTCAGTGAAACAGTGTCTTTTTTTATAAAACGTATGATGGACAAGAAGTTTTGAATATATATCTATAAAAAATATATAATTATTTAGTTTGTTTACCTTCATTTATTTGATTTAAAAACGTTCTAGCGCAAAATATTTTGTGAAGCAATAAAATCCTTCAGAGGTTAATTTAGAACGTAAAAAAATTATTACCGCAAGTCAGTTTTTTCTTGACTGTTAAAACTCGTTATTATGCAAATAACGAAACTTAATATAAGTAACGATTGTAATAATCACAGTCTGCTGCGTTTAAGATCTAAGTTGTTCTTCTTTTCGTTTCCTTTCCCACAACGAAATGCTTCATATCAAAAATGTATCGTCATAACCCAACGTGAACTTGTGTGCGGCAAATTTTCTGCGTATATCGGATACAACTAAAGTTGCAGCCTTGTCATATAACATCATAAGACTAGCAACTATGTACATGAGTCGAAACTGTAGCACCTTCATTTTATATTGAGATTGAAACTCTAGTTCACTAATCTCTTTTGAGTGTCTTCAGAGTTTGGGGCTTAACAATCTCCATAGAGGTATTCCGTGTGAAGACACATTTTACAGAGCTTCAATTACCTCGGATAGTTGGTCCAATGTCTGCGTCTTTTCTCGCTGGAATGTCCAACAGCTAGCTTCTAAAACATTGAATAATTATCAAAACCGATGCATGGTTGCATTTGTGTAACAATCAAATAAATATTCCAAAAATGTAAAAATCGTTATCTTCGAGGTTAAGTTTCTTGTGGGTGGACTGCGAACTTAATTTTGTCAAACTTATTGCAGTTGTCTTCCCAAAATCTACCTTTGTAAATGCATACTTGACCTACTGTGCTTTCTTCAAGCATATTCAAGTCTCGTTTTTTACATTTCAATTTAAAACTTCTTGTCCATTATATAGCTGTCTTACTTCTCTATACAATATTACCTTCGCTTAAATCTTTATAATAACTTTAAGAAATATTTGATGCATCAAAATGGCATTTGAAATATTTTTGAACGCAGCAAACTTATCCAGTTGGCTATCATGTGTCACGGCAAAGCCTCATTTTAAGGACTTTCTTCGTAAAACGTAAAGTAAGCTAAACAATCGACGAAATCTGCCAGAAAGGACCCACATTCATTAAAATAAAAATATAATGCAATTAGTTCGTAGAACCAGAGATGGAAGAGAGATTTACCTGCATACACACATACTATGTAAAACAATCCCCACCACCAACAACAACAACAAAAGCACTCATTGACTGACAAAAATTAAAACAACAACAACCCACCGAACGACGATACCCACATCAAGATAATAAGAAAAAAAAACATTGTTCTTTTACTTTTTTTACAATTACAGATAGCTTTTTCCGGTTGGCTAACGGGACATTATAACTTCCGATGTCAGCCAGTTGACTATAGTAATAACCCTAGAACATTAAGGGTATGTGGTAACAGATATATGTGTGGTACATCAATTTATTCAATTATTTTCCTTTTTTTATTTACTTTTTTATATTCTTTTAAATGTTTATAATTTTTTTTTTCTTTAAACAAAGAAAATGGTTAAAAGTAACTAACACATTAACTCATTGAGGAAGTATTTTTTATAAAATGGCTTTTAGACGCATTAACATATGGAAATATGTTTTTGCTTTTTTTTATAGTGGCGTAAATAACAATTATGGAAATACATTCTATAAGTACTAAACAAAATTTAAATCGCTCTCGTATAGATAATTAAAATAAATAAATAAATAATCTGAAATATAGGCGTGAAGCGCTTCTGCTTGTAATCAAATAGAAATCATTGTATTCGTACTAACTGCTTTTGGAGAAAACAAAATTTACGAAAAATTTATTTTCAGTTTTTAATTAAAAAAACTTTCGAGAGAGCTGCAGTTTAATGTCATTCAAATCAATTTGAATATTGATTTTGTTTTTATTGAGTTTTAAGTTACAATTTTTAAATTTACTCAATTTGTGATGTGAAGTATTATAAAAGTTTTTTGTATTATTTATATATAAATTGTTTTTATTTTTATGAACTATGGTTATGATTAATATTAATATTTTCTGCAATGTTCCTTTTTTTACGGGAACAACTTTAGATGGTGCACGCGTGCTGGTGGTACTACTTTTCAAAGTTCACAGAATTCATGGACACGGTGAGTACACATTTTATTTATATTTTATTAAATAATGTAAACGTATACCTACTGCTTTCACCATAAATCTTGATGTTAATTCTGAACTGTGTGATGAGACAATTTTGCTGGCAGTTTTTTTTTTAACTGATTTGCTGGAAGTTAAAAATATTTAATAAAATCAACTAGTCGCATAAGAAGCTCAAGCAACCATTTGTGCAACACATTTTTATTTGTGTGTAGGAGGCTCGAATCATTTTCAGTTTTTTTACCTTTTTACGAGTATCGAAAAAATCCTGAGATAACGACGGTGTTTACCATGGATGGGACTCTGTAAGATAAAAACGTTTAAACGTTTTCGCTTGCAAGGACGTCTTGCATCCTGTGACTTCGAAAACGAAAGGCATATTTCCACAACTTTCACATAAGCAAAACCAATTATATTGACGTTGATGATTACGTTTTATTTTTTATTTTTTAACAAAATTAAAGGAAAAATTTTCATCTCGTGTGGAAAGTAAATAGAGGAGAACTTTCACTGATAATTTTAAATTTTCTTAGATTCTTTCAACAGTAAAAATACCATTTTGGGTGTAATAAGACTCCACAATAAAATTAAAATAATATACTCATAGTGAGAAGAAAGTCGATATTGCACATACAATAAAGAACATTATTTAGAGCTAGGCAAATGAAATATTAATATAGAATCCGAAGAGCTAAAGGTGTAAGAGGGTACATTTGAGTGGTTCTCTCAAAAACCAATGTTCCTGAAATTAAAATGATCCTATAACCGTGCAATTTCATCTACTCTGCTTCTAAGCATTTACGAATAGGTTAAGGAAAACGAAAACATGTAGATGAAGGAGGAGTAACCTACGTCAATGAAATAGCTTTATAGGTTTTTTGCTTACGCGCAAATGAAATTATCTTTCGTTTTAGAAGTAACATGAAGCAAAACGTTTGTTTAAACGAAAGCTAGTGAACGTTTTTATCTTACAGAATCCCACCCCAGATTTTCGCTTTCGCATCATTTCGCCTTTCGAAATTCAAAAGTGCTTTTCTTTAAATTTTTTCCAAGAGATTCTGTCGCAATGTTTGGGAATATCTAGCAAAAAAAATATTTTTTGCAACTGAGTACGACCGATCTTATGGGACTGTTTTTTCCTCTGAATACGCAATTGTCACCACTGGTTTTCTGCGTTGGTCGCTTTAGAGTCTTACAATTCTAATGATTCTACGCCTACAAAATGTATGAGGAACGGTTGTCATTGGCTTTACGGAATGGCTCTGGTTGGTATTTTAAAAGACTAATTTTGAACTTTATTGAAACGGCTGCAACCGTACTGTAGGATAGGTCACTTAAAATTCTTTTATACCTGGTCAAAATTTAACAGACACTTGCCAGGGTAACGTTTTTAATTTATTCAAATCCAATACACTCTTTATTCACGATTGTCTTTCTGATTTGCTCTAACTGTTTTTTTTTTTCATAGATTTTCTTCGTGTTAAGAAAGAAGACTAGCCAAGTCACAACTTTACATGTAATTCATCACGGATGTATGCCAATGTCTGTTTGGTTTGGTGTTAAATTCACTCCAGGTAAGTTAATAATCTCCTTTCTCCAGCATCCAATTGTCATTTTTCACAACATCCATAATGATTAAGCAAAATCTGCCGCCGAAACTGGTTTCATTTTGCAAATATTTAACGTAATGATGTACGCCCATTATATGGGTAGCTACTGGATTATAAAATTGACAACAACAATGATGATATTTTCTGAAGTAGATACGTTTTATTGCAATGAATAACAAGTACACTTACGAGTTGACTGTGGTGCGAAGTTCACAAACGTGTTAATTGATTTGGGACGGTTTAGGTGTCGAAATGACATCAACGTCTAAGTCTCATTATTGCTTTCTTTGTGTCTAACAAAGTGGTATGGGTTTTTTTTTCAGAATACAGTACGAATGATGGTGCACTTTTGAGACAATGTACTCGTATTTTAAGAAATTTTGCAAAATTTGTTGTTTGTTTGGATAGTCGCATGGATGAGTGTACAAATTCATGCAGAGTCATAATATTGCAGGTGATTTTATGTAAACTTTTCGATATAAGAAAGATGCCTACCCTTTCATAAACACGCAGTGAAATTCGAATGTATTCCAGCTATAACCAACCAATGATAAAATATTCGAACTCTAATTATTTATTACTTATTATTTACTAATTATTTTCCTCATCCTTCGCTGAGCATTGTGATGCAATAGACAGCAATTTTACGCCACAACATTGCGTCGGTCGGTATGTTGCATGTAATAAATTGTTTATTCGCACTCCGACGCCAAATATTTGCAAAACTGAAACAGCAGTAACAGAGCGCAGAGACAACAATTTCGTGTCACACTCCATAAAGCAAACTGATTAAATATTAATTGTACACTTTTACATTTTACAGGTGGTCATAGTACGTTCTTCGGACTCCTCAACACATTCGTTCACATTGTTATGTACACATACTACTTATTCGCTGCCATGGGTCCACAATACCAAAAGTACTTGTGGTGGAAGAGGTATCTCACCACTCTGCAAATGGTAATATTTACTTGAACATACATATATATTTATGATGGGAAATGGTTTTCTTGTCGTGTTTTTTAACTGATGAAGTAACACTCTTGTTTTTATTTATTTTTTTGCAGATTCAATTTGTTGCGATTATGGTTCATGCCTTCCAATTGTTGTTCATCGAGTGCAACTACCCGAAAGCGTTCGTTTGGTGGATCGGTATGCATGCTGTTATGTTCTTCTTCCTGTTCAATGAATTCTACAAATCGACGTACAAGGGCAACCGAAGGGTATGCACTTTCATTAATTGACAATTTCTTACTTCTTTTGACATATGTTTCATGATTTTGGTGGGTTTTTCAGTGGGAACGGGAAATGTTTCCAAAAGATATTAAAATTAGAATTATTCACAAAAGAAATGAAGTGAAAAAATGTAACAAAAAGCAAAAAAACTAATGTTGATCTTATCATTACTTGCTCAAAAGTATTGTGGGTTCTTCTAACAAAGAAGACTCAAACATAATTCAGATTTCCGCATCTGTAACACAGAGTAACACATTCAATGCTTAATTTTTTGTTGTAAAGTATAACAGTCGTTTGTGAGACTTGCAGAGGCGGAGCTTAGTGTTAAATGTCTTAGTGGCCTCTAAGACGAAAGTGTAACACGCCTTTGTAGCAAGAAGTTTCAAGATCAATGCTGATTTTGTTGTCAGATTTAACAGTCACAATTGTAAGAATTGTGTGCTCGTAGCTTCGCATAATATGTGCCAGCAGTTTTTAACAAAACGTACAAATTATTCGCAAATTTTCGCAAATTTTCGCAAATGTAACTCAATGTAATTTCATCACCAATAACCGTCAAATTCTACTTGAAAGATTTTAAGTATAAAAATTGTTAACTAGTATTCGCTTGTGATTAGTCCCAGAAAGTGTAACCCATAACTGAAATATTATGTTACAAATAACATCGATAACATTTCGATTGAAAAATCTATAGACACTCAACTGATTAACATTTGGATATTTCCTTCTCAACTACCTGATAAATGTTTGACACAGTTTCATGACAGCAATAATATAAATGTGAATGTAATGATAAGACCAATCTTACTAGCTTTTGAAGGTTGAAGGTAGAGTTTTACTTTATAGTATATGTATCTGCTAATATTTGATCTTGTATTTTATTGCTTTGTCCCAAAAAAAAAAAACATGATCAGATCTTTCGTTTGTCTTGAGACTGTTGATTAATCATCGCTTCATATAGATTCTACTTGCTGGTTATTCAGGCGGTATCTGCCTGCTTACGGTCAAATTTACAGTACAAACCTCCGGTTTGCAAAAATCAAAATCAAGTAAAATAAAAAAACTGTATAAACAGTTGGTTGACAGCAGATGCTTTCAGTACTAATTTTCCTTTGAAACTGTTGACATTAAGCCTGAAATTCCCAAGTTTCTATTTCTTCATAAAAAAAAATAAAGAAATTAGAAATTGAATGTAAATTTCATTTGCAAAAAAATGTTACGTATACGCCCCGTGGACAGTCGAAAAATGAAAAAAATAAATAAATAAAAGGATTCGTATAGGTACATTCAATTTATTTAAAAGTACGACAAATGAGATTACAAAACTGTTTGTGATATAAATATAGGAGTACGATGGCATGTTTGTTTTTACTGGCGGAGTTATGACCCTGCGCCGTTTCCTTCAACGCCTTTATGTTCGGACATTATCTGTAAATAATATTTTTTGTTATGAAAACTGATTCCCTGGAAAGTAATTTATCACTTATGATCTTATTTGTTTTTGCCACTTAATAAAATTGGAAACGTCCCGGTAATTCTGATTTATGGCAGAAATTATGTGTAACACGTTATAAGTTTTAATAGAAGTTTATCCATTAAATCAATGAATTAGCCCGCCTGGCGGAATTTACTACTTATGAAATTTACTTTAAATGATTGGTTGAAATCAACGAAAAATATCGTTTACGCAAATAGCTTACTTTTTCTTTCATTGCTGTAATACAACATTTTAAGCTTATGTAATAAAAGTAATAAACTTCACAGAGCCCTAAGCAGAAGCAGTGATTAATGGTAACCTTTTGCATAATACAAAACTTTTATTTTAACAGTCTATAGGTAGGAATGTTTTTATTTGATAGACATTTTTTTATATTTTGTAAATGATTGAAAGGACTGTTGTTGTTGTTGTGTGCTTTCCAAAGGCAAATCAATTTTACCATATATGTTGTTTGCGCGGTTAGGTAGCACACTTAGTCCTTAAATAAGCAAAAGGCAAAGTGATTTCAACTTTTGACAGATTTATTCTCGAAGTAATTTGCCAACCGAAATAGAGTACACCAACCTAATTTACCGACATGAGCGACGTCCTTTCAAGTAGGAACAAAAATCTATTAGAAGCTCCAAATTGAATGACCTCCTTCTTTCTCTTTTAGCAGAAGGCAATCATGTGGGTGGATAAGCATTTCCATTCATGCATATAAGAACTTTGGCATTATTATTAAATTCAAAAAGGGGAAATTTTTGCAAAATTCCGGCCTAAGTGAATGTGATTTGTTTTGTGATGTGTGAAGGACGTCATCGAAATATCGATTTTCACAAATTCACTTTGACAACAGAAAACTTCAGTCCTTTTTGAAACTTATACTGCAGCAGCACAGTTTTCGTATTTTAGTTTCACATGAATAAAAAGTTTTCGTATTTTAGTTTCACATGAATAGTATATAAGCAGGAATTAAAGTATCGGCCAAATTATACTGATTCACGAAAAAGTTTACAATAGTAGATGTCTGCTCATAGGCGTCTCTCATTGGGAATTGATTTCGCATAGATTCAGAGCATGCTTCATGTATATCAAACCAGTATTAGATCAGTGTCAGATCACTGTCAGATCAGTGTCATATCAATGGCCAATCACCGCCAGTAATAATTGAAGTAATTAACACGTACGAGCATACATGTAGGTTGTTTTGAACAGGTAATTAGTTTTTTTAATCCCCTTAACAATATCTGGAGAAAAATTAGTTTTGTTATCGGGAACTCCAGTCAATTTGATAAGAATTACAAGTTTCAAATTGCGCTATGATTGAAAATCATCAAATATAAATGTCAACACACGTTCCAGCATTAATTTATCTATAACTAAACTGCATCAACAATCGGATCGTTTAATCATATTATGTAAGTGCTTGAAAGTTCTGCTGATTAGATCGTTTTAAAGACTTTTTATCGAGTTATTTGCTATTCAGCATTTTTAGTGAGAAACATTTTTCATTAGTAAATACGAGGGGGACTGTTGGACTCTCAACCTTGACAGGGATCTGAAACTATTTTCACTGAATCAAGGGTCCACAATCTGATTAATTTTGTTTACGCTGTCATGAAAATACAGTCTGACGGATATAAAAACTACTGGTAACATGTACAACCCTTACATTATTTAAGAAACCAGTATCCAACCCAGCATGCAAGGGTAGCTCTTTCAAAAGAGGGTACTTTCCACCAGCCAGGAATAAAACAAAGTCCATTAGAACAGCTCATAAATAATTTACGAAAATGTGCGGGCAACCGCGGAAAGCTTTTAGTAAGCAAATAATAATGCCCAGCTATACCCACTCCTTATAAACTCATTTGATACCACCTAAGTCGATCGAAAAGGGAAGAAACACCGGTTTGTGTATGTATTATATGCAACTAATTATCCAGTCTCTCTTTCTATTCGTTATTTGAATCAGTTTGTGCCAAATTCCAAAATCAAAAATTGAATTTCTATTCAAAGAAACTTCTTGTGAAATATAGTTTTTCCCATGTTAAGATAAGTTAATGCTTATTAAAAGAAAGAAAAAAACTTCGTTCAACGAGACATCTTGTGAAATATTTTTCCTTTTCAATGTTAAGTTGAAGAAACTGATATCCATTATTTACGCAAATATACGATTATTACGCGATAAAGATACTTTATGAATACCAAATTGTGGTCTGTTTGTGTTTGTCACACGGGCGGATTGGTTGAATTGTGTGCAAGCTTAGTTTTCGGTGAGTGATAAGAAGACATTAAATAAACATTGCGAAGCAACTTATCGACGAGAGTATGAATTTCAAATAAATCGCAGTTGGCCAATAGTTGCTCTTCTATATCTATAGTCGAAAATGCACATCAGCAGCCTTGTGCGATACATGCGCTGTGCTATACCATAGATTCAATAACACAAAACATATTCGTATCTGACGAATATCTTACTCTAACAAAGCCAGACACGGTCTCAAGTAAAATCGAAGAAAAAGGTGGCAAGCCATCACGATTATTATGATGTAATAACTTTCACATATTTTTACCTTTTTTTCCCCCGTTCGCCATGTGAAGAGATAGTGAATATTTAGTAAAAAGAATTGATGACGAAACCGATTGATAATGAACTGAATCGATGCCGCATAAAGATGTTATGTGAAATATTTTTTGAGAAACAGATAGCTGCCCACTCAGAACATGGTAGTGGTAGTAATAGGAGAACAAATTTTACGTACTATATAGCTATTGGATTGCTAATTGCTATTGGGTAATGCTTAGGCGCTGTTAAATAACTGCTGAAAACATGCCATACACGGATGAGATATTGCAGACTTGGTGTCTGAACTTGTGGTGCTGTGAAAGACACAATAAAAAATAATCGTGCAAATTGGCTATTTAATGCTTGACCCAGTTACTAATATTTAAGTAGATTAGATTGCGCAAAAGTTGGGCTGTATTATCCGTACTAGTAGTACACACCCCATTATAGCATGTATTGGTGCGGTGAAACAAGGATATCATAAGTATTTTGTGCTTAGCATGCATGCATGGGTTAATTGTGATGATAGTGTGCTCGGTCGGATTGTTGACATGAACACTTATGGGCTTAGAACGCCGGAATAAATGTGTAGAGTGTCGTAAGGATGTTCTGCTTTTAAATAGGGGATAATATATAAATTCTTTGGGGGATTCTAGGTAGGTACGTATAAAAAAAGAGTTTCTGAGACTAAAATCTGATGGTCGCTATTTGACTTTTTTTTTAGCGGGCGGATACAATACCATGCATTTTGTTTTTAGACATAGTCGCAACAACTTTTCACGGAATATACAATTCTTACAGCACCTGTCATGCTTCACATTCTAAAAATAGAGAATTGGTCTGCAGTTTTGTTTTGTAGGGGCAAATGTTTCTGACCAAACTCTACAATCTGCTCTGCATTTTATCCCAAACAAAATTTGTGTCACACGTGGGTTTAGTTAAAAAAGAAAACGTATTAACCTAAAACATTTAAACATACTCAGTCACAAAAATATTTACTATAAATGTCAACTGTTCATGTGACCGATATGACCAGCCGGTTGTCTGCCTACTAAACTAGGTTCTTTTGTGTCCACAATCAAACTTCAAAACTTAATTTGACACTTTAACTATTTAATGTTACTGTGACAACAATGAGCTCTTTAAAAAAGCGCTAGATATGAAAAAGATCTTTCGTTTTGCTAATTAAAACTCGCAAATGGAAAGATTCAGCCTGGTTTCTTAAAAAAAAACACCACCAATCTCTTGAATTAAATTCAACTGCAAATAGTTTACTAAAAAACATTTTCTAATGATGCTTTATTTTGCTTTTTCTTCTTTTGCAACAAGCAGCAGTACAAGAATCTACTCATGTTCGTTTTACAAAGGCGCGACAAAAGCTACATAGCCGCCGAGGCGAACGGTCATTGCAATGGTGATACCAATGCTCCAGCAACAGAAAAGGCTATCGCCAATGGTCATTGCAATGGCACAACGTCACCGTACGAAAAGACGCAAACGAATGGCGTGAAATCAGCGATGAACGGCAGTGCCAATGGCAGTCTTAACGGCAGCCTCTCCAACGGAGTACACAAAAATGGTTTAGCGATCACGACGAATGGTCATACGACTACGGGACTAGTACAGAGGAAAATTCAAAAATAATATTAATTTATTTTCATTTTTCGTAATTAATTATAAATATATGCATATATATTTTTTTTTAATTAAAATTATTATAATTTTCGATTCGTTTTTATTTTTATTTTCATTTTTTTTTTGTTTTTTAGTTGTTTAAAAAAAAATACATGTAGACTTAAAATAACTAATAGTGATTGTATAGAAAAGCAAAAATAATTCTGCTGCATCAAAAATCGTTACAAAATTGCAAAAAACAAAAACTAAAATCAAAAGCGAATCCAGAACTATACAAAGAATCAATCTGTAAGAAAGTAAAAAAGAGAAAATTCATTCATAGAAACTAAATTAAGAGCAAAAACTGTAATAATGTTGTTGTAAATTACTTCATAACAAGAAAATATATTTAAATTATAATCAACTGTAAATCATTCGAAAAAAAACAACAAATCCGCATAGATACCAGCAGCAAAGGCATCAACATTTCTTTTGTTAATTTGCATACAAAAACAACAACAACAAGAAAAAAATAATAATATTAAACAAAAAAACAAAAAAAAAACACAAACACACACAATCTTTACGGTGTAAGGTAGAGCATTACTTTCTTTTTGTATTCATTCAATAGCAGGAAGGGTATTTCATGAAAATACAAACATTACTTATATACATAGCTGTATTTTTTAGTTTCAACAATAATGTGTGATTTAGTTTGTTCATAAGTATAAAAGAAAAAAAAATCTTATCATGTTCAAAGTTCAAAACAAAAAATTTGGCGGAATTCAGACAGCCACTCATTAAGCAATCAAAACCAAAATAACAAATTGTAAAAATTTAAAATAGCTATATACTCGAAAAAAAAACACACACACATTAAATTTTATTTCAACAAAACCGAAATGTAAAGCATTGGTACTTGTAAGTCACTTTTGAAAAAAAAAAAAAACATATTACGAAAAAAAATAATAATCATTAATGCAGTTGAGAAGTGATTTTCTTAATTTGTTGTTAATTATTATTTATTTATTTTTTATCACTTTTTATACGCAAGGGCTAAAGATTTAAAAAAAAAACTTTTTTATTTTTAAGGTTTTTTTAATGTGTCTAACGGGTCTTTAAGTTCAGCCATTAGTGAAAGAGCTAAATAAAATATAAAAATTTAAAGTAGCTACATAAATTGTAAAATAATAATAAATTGCAGAAGAACAAAAAAAAACAACCAAGTTTGTGAACCAAAACAAAAAGCAATACTTGCTCTATTCGAGCTGGTGAAAGCAAACAAACTAAAATTTTGTTTACTATGACAAATTTGCAATAATACTGAGGAGAAGAAAAACGAGACGAAATAAATAAAATACAAAAAAAGACATAAAACATTTTGTTGCTATTTTCCAAAAAAAAAAAACCGCTGCATCCTGTTAAGTGATTAGCTAAGAATGCAACTAATATTTTCAACACTCAAATCAGTCAGTTAAATAATAGGTTCTTCGCTAGACCATCAAAATGACCAAGAAAACTTAGTCGTATTTCGGCTTTTTGGACTACATCCACATCTTTTTAGACGTTATATGCTGCTCTCCTTTTGGACTCATTTACTCATTCGCACTGAGGAGAGCCATCGCGGTGTCATAAAGTGTAACCGTCCAGAATGAGGGTTTCGTAAACAAATATTTTGTCCTACGACTGAGAATTGTTTCTCAAAGTAAGCCCGGTTCTTCGTAGTTGCTTTCAGTTGAGCACCCCAAATTCAGACCATTTTCGCCTTGTGCTCGTTACCTAAGGCGGCGCTCTTTATGTAACTGCCTTCTCAAAAGACCAACGTGCAGTTTTTTATTTCTTATATCATCGATGTCGTTCTAAAGCTGCGATAGTTAGTCGGTGAATCGTCTTCTCCGAAACTTCGTAAACGCAAACAAGGCAGATCATCATTATACAGAATCTTTCTGTCCAAAGAACTAGCGACGTGAAAGAGTTATTTTTTCGTTTGGCTTTTAATGAGATGTCCAAAACGTATGATTCGAATTTCTTTCGCTTCAAATAGATTGCGTTCGCCCAAGAGTTCTTCTGAGAAATGGTTGTCATTTAACCAAATCTGCCAGCAAGAGCGTCCGACACAGGAAATGCTGTGTGTAGGTATAACCTGTCTAAGCGTTATTAGGTGGCGCTACAGTTCGGGACGCAACTGGTCTAGCGTATCTACATTTTTCATTGAACTCGCTCCGTCATACTCATTTTTTTTTTAGACAAGCTTAATATTATTGTTCTTGTATCTCAATGAACATAAGTCAATCCAATAAATCCCTACATAGTGTGCCCAAACAATTATCCTTTTTTACACTTCAGGGAATCCGCCTAATTTCTCTCAACACTACTTGTGCATAACTTAGACTAATAATGGAAAAAATGCGTTTGCAGACATAATTCGTTTACTTAGCACACATGACTCATGATTGGATAGACACGCAATAATTAAAAATTTATAAATCGACTTCAGTGTTCAGCTGCGGCGCGCGCTTTTGCTATAGCTAGGTATGTACTTCGGAATTGAGCATGAGTTGTTGAAAAAGAAAAATCACGCACACCTTACGTAAAATATTAATAACCCGCGAGTGCTATTGTGTAAGCCCCGTAAATTATTGTTTACAGTCAAAAGTTCAGTCAATTTATTGACCACAATAATTTCAAATTCATTTTCATTATCACGTCGGTCGGTACAAGGCGCATAAAACTCTGTACCTACGGGCAAACCGGTCGATCAATATAATTGCCTCACACCTCTCATAGTTTTCTTCTTTTTTTTTAATACACACGACGTTTGTACAGAAAGAGGACATACAAATGCAGGACGCAGTTAAATCAATTTTCCCCTCAACATATTCGTGCAGGGTAATTCAATTCATAAATTTTAACCGAGCAGACAGAAATGGTGGAGGTAGTGGGATTAACTGCAATTATTGTAGGTGTACCAGAGATATAGGTGGGGAAGGGAATATAGATATGTATATTTTGAATAGCAAGTAAACGTAGCACGATAAAGAGCAAATTGATTTGGTTGCACTCGGAGACAAATGGAAGGCTGAAAGTTTGGTCACTGCAGTCCTCAGATATTACATTACGCCCACTCGCGCTGAATTCGGAGTCCCCCCGTGATCTGTATGTATAGGCCACCTGGGAAAATATGAAACTTCTTGTGCTGCAATCACTGATGTTTGACACCTGGCCCTATACATATACTGGATTCATTGAGATGTCTAGGGATGTCCCTAAAAATTTACCGCAGTCTGGTCTCTGTTGTTGCTCATCGACGTAAAATTTTCGGAACAGAACTTGCAGTTTGAGACATTCTTCTCATCTTCAACCACCAACTGGACTTCAAGTCAATAGAAGTTATCAGACAAGCATATAGAACACAATAGAAACACGGGCGCTGACGAGGTCCATCTAGATCTCATTTATACAACCTTTCCAATCATTAAAACCAAATCGCGTTTCAAATATCATATTTATTTTGTTCACTGAAATATCTTTCAGTCATACAGCAAATCTCACTCGTATTCCTCAATAGAAACTCGTACGTATTTAAGCTTAAGTTTAACAAAAGAGTGGGCAATTTCTAAAAAACTGAGAAACAGGTACTGCAAACAAATAAAACCCAAAATTTTAGCTAAATACAGTCGATACTTCCTTAGCTTTGCGTTTAATTTAATAGTTTTGCCTATAAAATAATAAATCCTACGAACTTGTGTGACATGAAACTGTGGGCACAGCCCGACACCCACATAATCTATATAGATCATTGAGATCTATGTTTTACAACGGCATACCGCATGTCGATCCTATAGGCAACTTAAAAAAGCTCTAATGTTCGATCGTGTTACGATCGAGGGTATCTACTTTGCTGTGTTTTTAAATTACAAGAAAATAAAATCGCGCCACAGTTGCACAGACTTAAAAATACGAATCAAATCACATTTCATTTCATTGACAAAAACCTAAAGAAAACCTAATTAAAAAAAGTCTTTTTCTCATCAGTTGGACATCTCAGCTGATGCGCGGCTGTCTCTGGCGGCTGCACACTACTCACTATATCGCGGGCGCTTCAGGAAGAACTCAATCACGTTGTCCAAATCGGTGAGACAACTCTTCGTCTTGCTCACATTCGAGTCCCAAACTCGAAGATTTGACGAGAAATCCTGTAGTTTGTCCAAACTGGCGGCCAAGTCTTGCGCCAGAGATTTAGCCGTTTGTGAGAGTCCGCCGCCAAACATGTTCGATGATTTTGTGCTGCCACAGTCATAGGGTTGAGAGATTCTATTGAATTCATGAAGCTCGCCGTAATCAATCACATCCCATTCCCCCAATTCCATGTTCCATGTGAAGAGGATGCGACATTCGAACTGTTTGCGATGGAAGACACAATCGATGTTCCTTGAGCAGTTGAGACAATTCTTACTGGTGGCTGGTAGCTGATCACGGGCTGTGAAGTGAGCCATTAGGACACAGCAAATCAAGTTGCTGCGCGGGCATATCTATTGGAGGAGGATTGCATTACTTGAATTCATAGTGAGGTCAGTCAACTTACATTGATGAGCTCACACGCCCAGTCGTAGAAGACATCGTAAGTCTTGTTGTTCTTTTGACACAAGTTGCTGATGACATAGTAGGTGAACGTTTCCAAGTCGAATGAGTGCTGCGTTATCACCGCCGACGGGCACTTCAGCTTCTGGTAGGACATCTGGGAAATCATCTGCATGTCGGAGTAACACGATCCATGTACTTCTACCGGCAATAACGTATGATAGCCTGGGGAGATGCAGTCATCTGAAAACAAGTATTTTAAGTAAAACAGCAGTTGGGGTCGAACCGAGGAAGCTGAGAAGCGAAAAGCAAAACCTACCCTCCTCGCTGGTTATAACCGACGCCGCATCATCCTCCTCCACATAGCGACGCTTGAACTTTTTTGTGCATGTGGGTTTCTCCTGCCCGAAGCCACCTTGCAGAGGCACCTCAAACACTTTGGGCTCTTCCCTTCTGGGCGACAGAAACGGCACCAGAGTCGGCGACATGTTTCCAATCTCGTAGTGATTCCTTTTGGCCATGGATACTTGCAATGGAGAGAGTGTTGTCAGGGGCTTAAAGTTCAACATTTGTTGGCCCGCGTTCGACGGTGGAGACTTTTGTTGCTGGAAGATGTGTCCAGGTGACCGCATTATGGTGTTTCCCACGGGTGAACCGCAGGGTGATCGAAATCCGTGATAATGATGAACAGAGGCGCTCTCGTATGAATGCGACGACGATGTTGATG
The DNA here is from genome assembly GCA_948293265.1 of Cheilosia impressa. Taxonomy (NCBI): domain Eukaryota; kingdom Metazoa; phylum Arthropoda; class Insecta; order Diptera; family Syrphidae; genus Cheilosia; species Cheilosia impressa. The sequence goes on along the minus strand of OX411880.1, from coordinate 135,339,487 downwards.
GAGGTGAAACGCATGGCGAATGAAAATGACTAGTTGTGCGATGAAGGCGGCTCGCTGCTGGAAGCAGTTGTTGCGTTGTCATGCGAATTTTCGTAAATGGAATGATGTTCTCCGAATTGTCCTCGGAAAACTCGTATTTCTTGTCGGCCAGGCGGCGTTTGCGGAACGTTCCGATCTTTTCGCACTTTTCGTTGTCTTCCGAGAACTCGTAGGCATTCGACTTGTCACTGACGCTCGTACTGGCGCCCTGCAGGTCTACAGTAGTCACACCATTGCGATAGGACTTGGTAACGATTCGATGGCTTCGCTTCGCCTGGTGGTTGACCAGGTTCACTTTCGATTGGCTACTGCCGGCGACACTGATCGAAGTCTGGCTGTTTGAGTTCGAGGAACCAGCTCCTGTACTTAAACCGCAGGTGAATATCAGCTCGTCAAAGTTCTTCGCTTTCGCCGAGTCGGCACTTCGGTGAGACGACTTCTCCCCACTGCCCGATTGAGCTTCGTTTTCGATGTCAGAGAAGTCGGCGATTATACGCGCGACTATGTTATTCTTATTATCACAACCAAGAGTTTCTTCTGCCGCAACTGCACTCGACCTGGGACAAGAGTATGCCGGCTGCCTTCTTTCCACAGTCGCTGTTGTATGTGCCTCATGTGGTGGCGTACTGCGTACCATCGTTCCTGCAGTCGACGTCGCCGTCGTTGTCTGTGCTATCACGTGTTGCTGATGACTTGGAGTGTGGACCGTATGCTGCTCCAGGTCCACATGTAGCATGTGGATGAATCCATTCGCAATGATGACAACTCTGTCGGGACATATCAAGTTGATATGTGGATTGAATTTTGGATCGGATTCTGTTGTTGAGTATTTTGTGTGTATTGTCAGATTGCACTTGATGCATAAGGCGTCGCACCGCGAAACTTAAAGAGGGGATGGGTTAAGATCTGTATTTAGAAAAAACGCTGGAACTTACATCCATCTTCATCGAATTCGCGCAGCTTTTTGCAATCCAAACAACCGAGTTTAGGAACTTTTACATACGTTAGGTAGGAATCTTCATTGTCGTTCTCTGCCGCGCCGTGTACTATCAGTACCCGAGGGTTGGTGACCCATTGTGCCATGGTGACGCTTTTGAGATTATCAACGCCATGGTCGTCGAAGAGACAGCTCTTGAAGAATCTGCGCAGGGGTTGGTGGGGTCGGTAGATCCAGAAGTATAATCTAAAAGCAAACCTCATGAGGATTGCCTCTTACGTTGGTCTTTGCAGATCTACTTACGTGTACTTATATCCAATATTAAAGTAATAAGCATTCGCATTCGAACTCTCGTTGCAGCACACCTTATAGCTAAGTAGATACTGTCCGCAAGCGCTTAGGCCCATAAACATATGGCTGAAACGGGAATAGCATAATTAGTGTTTTTGATTTTAGGCGGGCGAAAACTTTTCATAATCAGTAGACAAACTAATGGCGCATAACTCGAAAGAATTACGCCGAACACCGACAGTGTAAGGTTTTACTTCGTAGGCGTCTCCCAAACAGAACCGACATGCGAACAACAATTGAACAGAGACAGTTCGCCTGAGAGCTGCCTTGAACAACTTGTAAACAAGTTCAATACGAATGTTTGCTAAGCGCACTAGTCGTTGAAGTCGCTTATCTAACTGATAAAAGATGCAACCGCGGTAACTACCTTACTGCTAACTTAAGTGAGAAGCAATTATTTCCGACTTGTCTCTTATCGCTGACTGACCAACTGAGTAAACAGTGCAATAAGAGACTGTCAACACGTTATTTGTGACCATGACCTAATTTAGGGATAATTATAGATGTTAGTCTACTTTACACCACTGCGGAACGGAATAAAAATAATTTTTCGCATTTAAATCACAATTTTGAGTGCAAAACCCCCACTCCCACAATAATCCGTGATATAAGCAGACTGTTGCCAAAAGAAATCGCAATGCACGCAGCACGCATCAAATAACTAGTCTTAATGTTGGCGAAGGTTTTACTCACCCCTGTAAATAGCAATACGGCACAATATCCTTAAGACAAAATCCTAGTCTATTTGGCACTTTAATAAATGCGCGTTGCACTTGTTTACATCTTGGATTCCCCGAAAAGTGTCCAGTGTTCTAAAAATAGAAATCAATTCCGCACCGACCTTAGGACCTGTCCAACAAGTATCTCCGCGTACAACCTCCGCTTACCTCTCGCTGCAGCAACTTGTGATGCAGATTTACTTCTTCGCTTGCTGACGGCACTGTCTCAAACAACCTCGACGTTGACAGATCCTTGCATTCGTCTGAATCTTCATCTGAACTATCAGAGAGGAATTCATCCGAAGATATTTCCGCATAGATACTTGCACCAAAGCGATTCTCCATTATTGAAGTTAACTATATTGTCTGCAATGGGTGGAAAAAAATAAGGAAAAAAGGTTACACTCCATCTCTTGGCTGATGAAAATCAGGATCTCATCCCCCCTAGTTACCAGATAGAGGGTAATTTAAAAGAAGTGAAAATCCCTTCACCATGCACTTACTATTATGTACTACCAACACTTACACTGAAGTAAAGTCAAAATATAGTTCGCAAAACATTTCGTATTGCTTTTATCGCGGTTGCTCGGATTGATTTCTATTGATTTGTGAACATTTTTGGCAGAAAATTTTCACTTTTTCTCGGCGTATAAACAAATTTTGCTATCGACAAATTTATATCAACGACGACAGTGCACAAACGCACAAATGTAGCATTTTTATACGAAAGATGACAGCTGATGACAGTTGTTGTTTATCCGGTACTGCAAGTGGCGCTATCTGCAAGTTCGTTCAGTAAGGATTATTTGAATTTTGAATTTTTCGGTTTCTGACTGTACACTGGTGACAGTAGCGGCGGATAAAATAGGAAACTAAGGAGAAGGTTGTTTGTTGTATGAATAGTAGCTCATGAGGCATTTTTTGATTTTTGATCATTGATTTTTATGGTGTACTACAGTACGAGATAAGCTCAACTTTTAGCTTTTTTCCAAAATAATGTTTATAAATTTTAGCAAATCCTTTAGCCAAGTGTACCCAGCTAAAAAATCAAGTTTTTGCTTTAGAACAATACTTTACGTAGGTAGGGTGTTCTTACAGATTAAGCGCGCCCAGATCGTTTTGTTTTGTTGTGTTTTTATGTTGCGAAAAAGTAGGTACCCATGCCCCGGTAAGTTGTTGTAATAAGCTGCACAAATTTTTGCCAACGTCTTTGTCAATTTTACGACCTTGATTTGTGGCCATATTTGTTTTATTTATATTTTTGTTTACTTGAATTTTTGAAGGAAATAATTTCAAAGAACATCTGTTTTCTGTGGCGCTCAACCTCGCTCAGCGCACTCGTTGTCAAAATTTAGCTAGAATTTTATTTGTAGGTAGGTACTTGTAGCTAATGTTTGGAGAGAAAGTTGGAGAACAGATAAAATTTAGTTTAGCCGAGCAGCGTACTAATTTTAAACAAATAAGTTTATGTTTTCCTGTATTTCGGACTTTTTTAAGGAGTAAGTAAATTCAGGTAATTTTTGTAATTTTTGTAATAAAACTACTCGTCAGCTACGTCATATTTGCTTTGCTAAACCTAAAAGTTCTTTAGCTGTCACTGGGACTCTTTCGTTTAGGTATGCGACAAAATAGACGTGATGTGCTGAGCCCTTAACAGGTGGGTTTTACTGTCAATCCTAGAAATTTCAATTTAAAACGCAATTATTGCAAATTTTTGTTTTTATACGTTTTAATATCTTTTTTATGGAGAATGCATGATGATGAAGATGAATTAGAATAAATAATAGTTTAATGAACACGGATGAGAAATAAATTATCTTATACATAAGTTTGGTCTACGAAAATTCATGTTAGGTTGACTTCTGTTTGTAGATCTGTTGGTGCGTATGTCTCAGTGTTAGTATGTAGTTCTGTCGTTTGATCTGTCTGTAGGTTCGTTGTGTACTCTGTCGTTCTATCTGTGGTCTCTTCTCTTAGCGCATCTGTCGCGTTCGGTGTAATGTCCGTTGTGTATTCGTAAACGTCAGTCATGCTGTGTGTTCGGTCAGTATTTGTCACCGCATTTTCTTCCTGCGTCGTACGATCCGTCAGTATAACGTCATCAAGTTGCGTTGTTGTTTGTTCATTTGTAGTTGCGTCAGTAGTTGCTGTAATGTCAGTGGTGACAGCTTGTTCTGTAGTCGATGCCGCAACTGGCCGCATTCTGTGCTCATCAAACGGCAGCGGCACTTCTTCTGCTATCAATGTTTCAGAGTTATAATCCGGTTGAATAGGTAGCAGAGGTTTCTCCTCCAGTGTGTCAAACATCACCCAATTATCGGGCCTAAATAAGAAAAAAAGTTATTGAACTACCACGCAGATTGTAATAAAAGACTTACCTCTCTGGTTTTGTCAAGATTTTGATGGGAGCAAAAGCGACTTGTAAATTAATTGCCGGCCTCTTTCGTTGCTCTCCGCGACCGGCATTTCGGGCGGCCAAAAATGAAGTCCTGGCCGTAAGCATTTCGTCATAGTCTTCGGCTAAAATGTCATTACTCAAGCTCTTTTGTTCGATGACAGGAAAGAATGTTGTGTTTGTAGTGGCATTCACAAGATTTGTCACTTCGCCTGTCACCAGAGCTTCTATAAACTTGTCATCTTGCCTCAGTACTGGCAGAACAAAGTTGTCGTCCAGTTCCGTTGCGTTAAGGTCGGTTTTGTTCGCTAAAGGCTCTTTGTAAAGACTAGCTGTCATATGTTCGGGTCTTAGGTATCCGTCTTTGTCGAATTTAAGAGCCGGTTGCTCGTCGTCAACGTCATTGTCAGAAGCATGTGAGTAATCGTCGTCGTCATTGTAGTCGTACTCCGCACTGTCAAAGTCTTCATCGTCTTTGGTACCATTGGTCTTGTCGTCAGTTTCGTCGATTTTTAATTCGGATCGTCCAAGTTCGTCGTAAGCCGGGTCGTACACGTTTGTCGGTCTCTCGTTGTAGTAGGGAGGTGCTGGTCGTCTTGTATGACTCGAGAATGGGTCTTGTCTGTTTGGAGGGTAGTGGAAGTTCTCCACTGTTGAAATGGGCTTCGGTGGGTTGGCGTAGCTAGGTGTACTGGTTCGCCGTGGCGGTATAAGTTCGTAGTTCGGTCGTATATCAGTGGGGGAGACCAAATTCGGTTGCGGTCTCGAGGAAGGTCGAATATTAAAACTAAAAGTACTGTCACTTCCCTCACTGATTGCCTGACCAACTATTGCGCCAAAGTGACCCGTACTCACTGCGCTACTGGAAGCGTGAGCCACCCCACCCGCGCTGGAGACCGTGCTAAAACTGTTCGCTCCAGGTAACCTTTGCGGTGGGA